>JARHVA010000700.1:4002500-4696103 GCA_037957365.1 Torreya grandis | reverse complement strand
TCATCATCATGACCTTCATAATTATATTCATCATCCTTTGCCTTATGATTATGAGGGAAATTTTTATCATAGTGTCCAATATCTCCACAATTAAAGCATTTAAAGGGTAGCTTACCATTGTATTTACGTGAACCTATTTTTAATTTTATTACAAACATAGTTATTAACTCATCATCTTAAATATAAAAATCATAATTTTATTTTACCTTGTTACCTTATGTATTATTCTTATTTGAATTATTCTTTTTCTTGAATACATCTTCATTCTTTGCAAGTCTTCCTTTACTTGTCCTCATATCATAGGATGTTTGGGTGCCATGAAGTCCATTTATCTCTAGATTGTATAGATCTTGTGTCTCTTCAACAACAAATACTTTAGAATGAAACTTAGGAGTTAGATATCTCAAAACATTTTAAACAATATTAGAATCTTTCAATTCTTCACCTAGGCCTCTTATGATGTTGACCACTTCATCAAATCTCAACAAGTACGCTGTAATGGTCTCCTCTTCATTCATCCTTAGGGTTTCAAACTATATTATATGGGTTTAAAACTTAGCAAAATTGACCTTAGACTCTCCCTCATGAATATTATTTAAATTTTCCCACTTTTATTTAATATACATATAGTGCATCACCTTCACAAGTTCTACCTTTGATAAGCCACATATAATACCATTCATTGATTTTTAATTATCATCACTAGCCTTCTTAACTATTACATCTATAAGATGAATAAGGGGTGCATTATAACCATCCCAAAAAAAATTCCAAACATCACGACTTTGATACATAAAATATGTTCTCATCATAACACTCCAAAAATCATAATTATATCTATTAAAAAATGGAGCCTTGCTTGAAGAAAAACCACCTTGTGCTTGACTATCCATATTCACTTGTTTAAGATCTCCTTTAGGTTATTAGGCCTCATTAAAAAAACATATTCTGAAAAAAAAAATTAGAATTACATATGTTTAGAGGGGGTTGAACTAGTTCCCTTAAAACAATTTATTTAATTTGACTTATCATCCATGAAGCATAAATTCACATATATACATTAACCATTGCATAAATAAGAATCTACAAAAGAATTCAACATAAGAACGCAAGAGATATGTGGGAAACACTCATGGGATATAAAACACATGGAAACACATATTTTAATATATTCATATAAGTAATTAATCAATATTTAGTGAGGCACCAACCCCTGACTAGTCAAGTACCAACTCAACTAGGCTTTAGCAAGCACCAACTTACAAGAAGGCACCAACCCTCTCAGTAAATCACTACCAAATCATCTAACTAGAACCTATGATCAGATTTTAACAAATTTTTCTCACTTAAATTATTATTATCTAATTATTTTTTTCTTCACACTCTTGTATCTCTCTCTCAAACAACCTATTAGGCCTCTTTGCTCAACTAGCCATTTTCTTGGCAGAATTAGGTCATATGAACTTGCTCATCACCTATAAAATCACTATTATAAATTAATGAAATGATAAAAACACATATATTATGTTATTAAAACCATGTACTTTATTTCCAAAACCCTATATCATTCTCTCATTCCCTCAATATTCGAATTAGTAAAATTAGGCCTATAATACCATTTTTTATACTTGACTCTTGCTCTCACCCACCTTGGTTGGACATATACCTCACCATACTTGGATCAAAATTTAAATATATAAAAAAACATGTTTCACAAGTGAAACAATCATTACAGAGGTATGTCATTACCCATAAGGACCAAAACCACCATTAAGCCTAATAGAGACCTAATGCAATTAGGTCTTCTCAAAGCACATGTTTCACCTTGGCCACCTTGGAAAAAATTGAGCATCCAAAAATGGATTAAAAATTAATACAAACTTAAATTATACCCATTATAATCTCACATTATGTCTCCAACACCGTTTATCTCATTTCACTCCTTGAACCACACCATTAGGTCTACTCACAATTTGGCCTTCTCATTGCCAAAAAGTCTACCTTAAATATCTAAAGTATAATCTAAAATTCGACACATAAACACATTAAAAAATAAAATTTATATAACCTAAATTACCTTAGGGTCATCACCAATTCCATTATATTTCACCACACATGGTAAATGACCTCAAACTCATCATTTCTATATGCTCACTTAGAGCTGCACATAGGCTTCAAAACCCAGTCAAAAACCTTTGAATTTTCAAAAATTCATAGGCATTTATCATGAATAAAAATACATTAAAATTAACCTATGATAAATATATAAAAAATTAATATGCATTATATTTTTTAAATCTATACATAATGACTTGGGAACATCATTCTCACTCACACATAGAAAAATTCCTATAGCTCCAAAAACATAGTCATGGAAACCAAGATTTAGAACACCTGTGTGAACACTTTTATGAAATTAGAATGGGTTTATATGATATTTCATAATCCTTATGACACACACACACACACACACACACACATACATATATATATATATATATATATATACATATATATATATATATATACATATATATATATATACATATATATATATACATATATATATATACATATATATATATATATATACATATATATATATATATACATATATATATATATACATATATGTATATATATATACATATATGTATATATATATATATACATACATATATATATATATACATATACATACATATATATATATATATACATATACATATATATATATATATGTATGTATGTATGTATATATATATATGTATATATATATATATATATATATTACATGGTTTAATTTAAATATTTGTTTTATAGACCAATCTCATGTCTTCATGTTACACAAACCTCTCTATGTTAGATAGGTCACTTTGAGAACAACATTTTGCTTGTCTATGAGTATCACCAAATCTTGTCTTCAAAGGGTAAAAGTGATATAGGTCTTGAAAAATTAACCCATGCATTTTTATCCATCCCTAATCCACTTCAACCCATCCCTAATCTCATTCTCACTTTTTCCTAGTTTTCTTATTGTCTTTTTCATTAGGACTTTTTAGCAATAGGCCAACTTTCATGACTAGTTTAGAATATTTAAGGTCTAAAACTTTCTCATAAAATTACATGGTAACAAATTAAAATTCTCACATAGCATCCTCCAATCATTGGCATGTTTTTACCTATTCAACCCTGCCTTTTACATAATAAATCTGAGAAATAATGAGTTTCAAATAACTTCCACTAACTCTTATGATAGACCCATTCCATATGGATAAATATAGGAGAGTCATCTACATTATCCAATAATATAAATATGTTATCCAACCCAGTTTTATCCATTTCCAATAATATCTTCTCTATCAGGTCATTATGAGGGTTTTAGGAGGGTTTAGACTATCTTCCATTCTTAACAATCATTCATAAAGTATTGCACCTCAAATATAAAACCAATTCTATTAAATTTGAGATAGGAACCTTCCATAACTTACATGAAATTATTATGATCTCATGAAAAGGTTTCATGTTCTAAAAATCATAATAAAATCCTTCTCATGTCTGCAACACCTCATCCTGTGTATATAGAAAACCCCAACACCAATTTTATTTATTTATCCTTCAAAATTTGACCTTATACTTGGTTAACAATATTTACATAATCTCTCACACCTCTAAAAATTCTTTATGAGCTTTTTAACTTTGGGAAATAAACTTGGCCCCTCATTAGGCTGCATTAGGTCTATTTGCACATTATGCCTATCCCTATAAGTCATTATTATACCTTGAACATACCTTGATCCATCTTACACTAATCTCAATACCTCATAATCATGTCATAAAACCTTGTACCATGATCACACACTACCAGTCTTCTTCTCACAAGCCTTAGATTGTTCACCTCAACATGCTACCAAGCTTGTGCTTTCTCACTAGGTATCTTCATGCAAAGACTAAGCCAAGAACTAAAATAGAAACCTCATCTAAAATATAATTTACCTTAAACACATTTTTACATAGTGTTAAACATATATTCACATGTTAGACCAATTGTTTTCATTCTTGATAACACCTCAAGACTTCTCATTAGGTCAGACAGAGTTTGAGACTAGTCTGGTTGTAAGCCTAGTCTTAAGACCATACCCCTGTAGGTTTACTTTGAAAATTTCCAAAGTGTTCCCAAAATTCATATACATGCTTTATAATCATTTAACATCCATCATACCTTTGTGTATCCATATTTCCATACCACCATCTTCATACACATGCTTATGATATGATAATGTTCTTTAAGACTAGTGCTCAAAATTATGCATACCTTATATCTTGATCTTGACCTTGACATGTCATCAACCTAAAAATAATTAATAAGCTACCTTAAAATTATCTCTTTTCACTTTTCACTTGGTTTCCTTGTCACATACCACAATATTATGTCAAGACCTTATGCTTAATTCAAGGACTTGATAGACCATGTTTAAACCATCATGATCACATACTATGCATCTTCATAAGAACATGTATATGACATCAATGACACTCATAAACATTTTTAATCAATTAAACATTAATGTACCTCAATATTACATTTTAATTTTATTAATATCCAAGAAACTCCTTAACCATACCTTGAATCATCCTCATAAGATAAAGTTATAGGTGAAGATATATTATTTTAGCATGTATTAAGGATGTATAACACATCTTCATGACTATAATGATCTCTAACACCCTAAGGGATATCAAAGTATTGGAGTCATGATGTGAATATCGATAATAATGATATTATGATAATGTAACATGGAAATTGAGTATGGAGATGGAGTGATAAGCTCTCAACTATGGTAAATGACACTGTGAAAGACATGAAAAAGGAATGAAGCATGGGGGATGGAAAGGAACATGAATCCAAAATTCAAAATAGTATTAAAGGATCATATAAACCTATATTCATATGTCTTAATATAATATAAAAAATTTAAGGCTATGAAATAGGCATACACTATACAAAAAGAAACCTAAGATTCATCAAAATCCCTTAACATATGCTAAGTTTCCTTGACATCTACTAAACTAGGACTATGAGGATGTTTGAGGACAAATGATGATTTTTATGCCATGAGATCTTGAGGAAACTTTGTGACAATTTAATTAAGTATACTTGATAAGAATGAAACACTACAAATAAAGTCTTCATGAGTCTTGATATCTTTGGATCTATCATGAACTGTACACTATCCTTTAAACTACCTGTATACTATAGATTTGGTATTAAATGTATTCGTGAAATATATACACTCAATCATGTGTATAAAACTATTAATGAAGCCATGAAATGTCTCTTTAAGACCTAAATAACTAGGATACATTAGTATTTTTGTCAAAATAGATAGAAACTTCACAAAATCATACCACTCTTCTTACTTTGTGCGGATGTAAATAATGAATTGAACCCTTAAGTTCTTATCCTTTGTTGATAAAGTTAATAAGATAAAATTATAAATGAATAACCATGATTAAAAGGCCATGAGGTATATTTTCTCTGGTCAAGATCTTAGATCTGCCTTTTCTCTCCACCATATAGACTAAGCATAAGCTTGAGGTGATCTTACCATTTGCCAATAAATAATCCATGGAAAACATATCAATTTTGGTCTTCTATATCCTTAAAAACTTCCAATATCATCACTATGTATCTATAACTAGTTATTATTTCATCTCTAATACTCCTCCTAAGTAAATCCATACAATACAGATCTATACCATCTAAAAACACTATCAAAACCTATAAATTCTCCCTTATTTCCTCTTCTTTCAGCTTCAAATCATCATTTTGTGTCAACATGGAAGAAAAATATGGTTCAAAAGTATCTTCAAATCAAGGAATATGCCAAGGAGAGCAAAACAAGATATCCTTTAAAATGTGGGAGCTCTTTTGGTGGCCAAATAACCTTTTAAGCTCACAGAAGAGACACTTTTTAAAGAAAGAACCATGTGACTAAGTAATATAATGACCATGGGGTGATTTAAAGATGTTATTAATGATTTAATGGCCTTTTGAGATCATATTTTTACATTTAAAGATCAAAACCTTCAGTTTTAGACCATTCCATCATGAATCTCTTGCATATGTTATAATTTCATAGAACAATATTGAATACCCTTCTCAAATAGTCCAAAGTACTCAATGAAATTTATCCTACCAAAATTCAAACACTTATGGGTCATTTTTCCCCAAGGCAAAAACTTAAATTTGATCAAAATGATATATCATCCATTAGTCCCCTAAATGATAATACTTTGTATATCAAAGACATCATTTCCTACCACAAAGTCAAGTGGGTTCTCATAGATAATGATTTAGGGTTAAATATAGCTTATTTAAATTTGATCCAACATTTGTGATATACACAGTGGTTATGCATCCCAATATCATCATAATCAAAGCCTATGATAATGCAAAAATTGAATCTTATTGTGCACTTTGTTTACCTATCATTATTAGGCCTGTCACCCATGGCAACCTTTGCCATGTTATTGATATAGAGCTATCTTATAATGTAATTATTGGTCATCCTTGGATACAAGAATTATGATTAGTCTCTTCCAAATTGCACTAGTGTATCAAATTCCCTCATTTTATATTAGAGGTCACTATTCCTAGTGATTTACAACCATACTAGTACTATAATAACCTATATGCTGGATAAGGGAATTATAAATATTGTCCTAGCACTAAATTTGTAGGTAATAAAAATAAATAGTTCATGCATTTCTAAAATATAATTACATTAACCCTAGTGACCTCGCATCCATTTCTTTTAATCTACCTCCTTCCATAATTTCATTTCATTTTATCGTTAAAAATGTGGGTATTGCCACATACAGCTTCTAGGATGATTTCCATGTTGTAAAACTACCCATGTCTCCTAAATATTATGGAATACCTAAACCTACCTCAACCCATGGTAGGCCCAACATGATATGGAAAAATAAAATTGATTCTCATAAAAAATATCCATTTATGTTTGTAAAAGATACATCACCAAGCTAAGATCAACCTACCGGTTCTAAAGAATCTTGGTTATATGTTGAAGGCTTTGTTACATGATTTTAAAGTGATAAATATCCCATTCCTAATAGAATAATGGAAAAATAGGACTATAAAGGAAAATTTTTAGGGGCAAAATCACAAGGCATCCTTGAACCTGTCACTGTATCAAAACTAAAATATTTTAGTGGCCACTATGTGAAGGTTCCTTCTTTCTCTTTCAGATAGATATCTCCATCTATTTTATCTTAATAAGCAAGGGATATGTTACTTGTGACCTTTAAAATATTTACATTTGCATCTCCTATTCCTTTCAATTTGACTCCATGTACAATAGGTAGTGAGTGAATCTACCCAATGCCCATAGTAACACCATCAAATAGATCCAACACCCCAACTTTATCCCCTTCTTGGAGTTTATCAATGCATATATACAAAAAATAAAAAGATACATATTATATTGAGATATAAAACATTTTATAACACACTAATAAACATTCAATAAATGTTTATAAGAAACTAGAAAATGATGATAGGAAACCTGAAACCATGTACCTGACATATTAAACAAAAATTAACTTCCCACTATTTGATACAAAAGGTGTCAATATGTTAGCATTCATGTTCCATGAAGATGTGGATACTACAAAGATAATAAGTAATCACTTGATTAAGGTTTTTAAAGTTCTTGGAATAGAGGCTCTTGTAGACACCGAAATCATGTCTACTCCCTTGGTCGACTCCCCCTTAGTCCCTTTACACTTCAACATGCTCCCTATGTCTTATTAATTTAAAATAATTATCTATTTTGAATTAATAATTCCCTCTCTCTCTCTCCTTGACACCTCACCCCACCTTGGATACCTCTCCTTAGATCCCTTCATCACCCCATGCCAAGTCTTAAATTGCTTAACCCCCATTTCATTCCTCCCACTAGCCTCTCACGCTCATTTAACCCACCTTCGACCATTTTCCCATGACCAACTGACCTCAGCAGATGGAAAAACGGACAAAAGGCTATTTTTAGCCCTTTTTCCTATTCTTTGGCTACCGACATCGGTCAGTAGTCGACCGACATTGGTGGTATTGCCAGTGTTGGTTGCCTTCAAAACTGCATTCTACATCCAGAACACAGATCTGCCAAGCCTTCGATCCTTTAATCTTTCAATCTGTCGATCTTCCAACTCTTTTCTGATATCTTCTTGGCCCGAACATGAATTCTTGCTCCCCTGGAAGCTGACCTCTTTCTCTCCCTCTCTCCCAGACGCACAGCAAGCATCACAGGGTACAGGTACTCTACATTAATCACTCTACTCTACAGGTAGTCTTCTACATTAGCAGCATCAGCAATAGGTCTCCTACACTTCTTCTTCAGCAGGCAAGAGGTAAGTATTCTTCTTTTGTTTCATCTCAGTATTTCAGAATGCTTTGATAATCAGTCCCCATTTGCTACTTCTAAGTGCTATGAACCAAACTCGACTATCAACAAGACCAAACTTGACTTCTTCCTGAAAAGGCTGAGAGGCCTTCCCCACATCCTTATCCCTTTTCTAGCCACACTCTCTACCCTACAAACCTAGCACAAACCACTAATAGACTCTCAGACTAACATAGACCATTTTGCAGACCATTCTATCAACCAAAAACTTGTCTAGACCCTGTCCAAGACCATTGCCCTGACTGATGTCGGCCACTAGGCCCATTGCCCCTACTGACGTCGGTAGACTAACTGACGTCGGTGACCTTGACCAACTGATGGTGGCAGACTAATCGATGTTGGTGACTGTCAAAGACCGACAGTAGAATATAGGTAAGCTTTATCTTTATTTCTTTTATTTAGTATTTCACCATTTCTTTCCTTTATCAGACATTCTTTTTATCAACTAGTGGACTGTCATCCCTCAAGGAAGTCTTTTCACTTCTAGGATCAAGCTTTGCTTGGTAGTCTACTGTCTATCTATCTAACAATTTCTATGTTTGAGTCTCTTTCTTCTACAGGTGTCATCCTCCATAGCCAAAGAGGAGTCCCTACAATGTCTAGACAATGGTGCGCAGACCTAATCTGGCTAACATATAACCCTAGACCATCTATCTTTAGTTTCTTATTCCTTTTGAATGTGAAAAGTGAAAAGCAATTAGAAACAGCTCTAAGAAAATATTTTTTGGATGAGCTTCAAGTTGTGATATCTTTTGATGTCTCATATGTGAACTATAGGCATTTAGCTATTCTATGTGACACAATGACATATTAAGGTCATTTGATGTCTATTACTCAACATGGTATCAATCACAATGATACAGGGCCAATGATGAGATGTTCATTTGAGGAGACTATGGATATCCTTTTGAATGTTGTTATTTTTGTAAAAAGAGAGCCTCTTAGGGGTGTTATAGAAAACATCATGATTGGTCAGTTATATCAATCTAGCAATAGGATTTCAAGGTAATTCCATTACTAAAAATGTTAGAAACACCAACATATGAGTTTGTGCCTCAATAGGTAAGGATTCAACTTCTTTATAGAAAAAATTGGATTTGTTTGTCACAAACAAAGGAAAGCAAATTCCTGCATAAAAAACCTTAACTTATCTAAGCTAATAGGGGATGTTTTCTCATGAGAAGTAGCCTTAAAAATTGTTTGATCTTTGTATTAGCTATATTTGTCCCATCATTTTAAATCTATATACACAAGGTCTGTTATTTTAGTTATGGTAATTACTTCCAGCTATGATATGCTTTGACTAGAGTCTTTTACTCAAAAATGCATTTTCTAATACATTCTTAATTTTTGTAGGAACAACCAAAGTAGTTAGAGATACAATCCCTTGATGAACTAAATATGAAGCTGGGTCATGTGATAGTAATGGTACTTCTAGTCAAAATGTTTGAAAAGAGTAAATTTTTTTTATTAACTCTAGTCTAGATTTATTATGCTTCTTAGGGTTAGTTTTATTGTCATTTGGTTATCTTTCCTTCTCTCAAAGTGTTGTCTCCTGGAAAAATTAGTTTTTGACATTGGTGAAAAAGTTTTATCTTTTATTTTTGATAGTTGTATGTAATGTCTTATGTCTTAGAACAAATTAGTTTTTATATGTGCTTTTTTTATTATGTTGAATAACAAAGAAGCAAATTTTTACTTTTAAAAAAAAACTAATCCATTACAAGGTACAAACAAATGGAGGGCAAGACTATAATAATGCTAGAATGTATGAGTACTCTAGAAAGAGACATGGATTGGCAATGAAGTCCACCAACTAAGGACCATGACATCCTTGAACATAATGCACTAATGCATTTTCAAAATCTATGTATGTAATCTATTAAAACTAAGTTATAAGCTTCCATATGTAAGTTATATGTTCTCCCTTATTTCTATAATCTATGTATACTAACTAATTACACTTCATTACTATTCTAACCAGCTTATATCACATAGGTAATGTACCCTCATTTACATAATAAAACACCCATTACTTACTTGAATAGTAATTACTTACATGTAGTTTCATAGCACTCACCTTGAGTTCTGAACCACTAATACTATGAATATCATGCACATGCTCATCGAGTTCAACATAATCACTATCAACATTTACATGAAGTTGTGTAGCTTTATAGAGAGCTTTATTGATAGGACCTTTTTCTTTTCATTCTGCTTTCATAAAATTGCTTTGTATGTGGTTTAATCATCATTTAAAAATTAATATACGTCAAGTAAAGAATGCAAAAGCTATAAATTTTTGTCCAAAATAACATTTTAAGAATGAATAATGATAAAACATTGGGACATAATAACTTACAACTTAAAGAATACAAAAGCTATAATTTTTTATCCAAAAGAAGAATGATAAAACATTAGGACAGATTAACTTAAAACTTAAAGAATTTAAAAGCTATAAATTTTTGTCCAAAAGAACATTTTAATCATGAATAATGGCAAAACATTGGGACAAATAACTGACAATTATTATATTACCTCAACTTTAGCATAACTATGACTGTGTTGCACATTCTTGTCCAGTTCATCATCACTATCAATATCGGTAACTTTGTTGACATCAAGGCATTTTCATTTTCATGATGCTTTGATAAAATTGCTTTGCATGTGGTTTAACCATCATGCAAAAAATATACACAGCATTCAATATTCAAGTAAAGAATGTAAGATATAAATTTATCCAAAAGAACATTTTTTGGATCACTCAAACAATAAAGAAATTGGGTTGGATTCTCCTACACTCAAATTTAAATCTACATATTAAGAGGCATTTATATACATAATTTCCAAACAAGAAGAAATGAGATCAATAGAGCCTATTACCTCATCTGAATCCATGGAATTATGCTCATTCCATGCAAAAACTATAAGCTTAATGGAGGAAACCAGCTATGAAACTTTCTCAGTGAGACCATTGACATGATCACCAATAAATATAAACTTTCAAAACTAAATGGTGATAAATAAATAAGTAGGTAATAGAGAAGCAGGTGTAGAAGATATTGTCAATTATATGGTAGCACTAGATCCTAGTAAATCTAAGAGTAGGATGAAGTGGAAATCTATCTCGTTAATAGAGATTTCATAACCATCTATTAAACACCTAGTAAGAGCCTCTCCAGATCATGTCAACTCAAATGAAGTGTAACATAAACTCTTGAGAAATATAAACTCTTCTAAAACTAAATGGTGATAATTAATCAGATTATATCGGCACACAAATTTAGAGGGTTTATTTAATTACTATCTCTTCAAATTATTCATCCACTCATAATCTATTTCGCACTAGCATGAGGGTTTGAAATAGACAAAAACTAACTCCTATTCCTACTCTTACAATAGAAATTCAAAATGTATAAATGAGTTTTTTTTAATATTATTTTTATTATAAATATGATTAGTCCCTTTACTTATTAGGCACAAAGTCAAGAATGCAAAATGATATGTGTCCTCCTTTTGGCTAAAATTTGAATTGTTTGGTACTTGGGATGTTTATACCTTATATAAACGTGAAAGATTGTAGTTACCAAACTCTTCTTATTGATCACAATGATTCTCCCCATGTTACTATGATTTACTTAAGGGAATTTAATCCTTCCTTGAATTAACTAGTAAATTAACCATACAAAGATAGAAAATGTGTTTTGATAAACCAGATATACCCTTGTTTTATTGATTTAAATAACAAGAAAAGATCAAGATGGAGATAATATGAAATTCATTAATTCACTTCAAAAAATAATTTCAAATAGAATTCGGCCACCAATTATAACTTCATTCTATTGATATTCAAAAATATTTTACAATACATTTCAAAATTTTGTCCTGAATGACTCCCCTATTAATGATTATTATTTAGTCTTGGTTTCTCTTTTATAGGTGAGTAAGGGAAGTGACAAGATTTAGACCATTAAATTTCAAAATGTTTCTTTTCAGTTACCCACTTTTAACATAAATCAAAAAATCTTAATTATCATTATTGACATAGGATTACATAAAATCAATGAAAGATGAGAAATGAAGAGAAATGATCAGATGTTGAAGTTCAAAGAACTTGAAAGATACCAAATTTTTTTAGTCATCATAAGGTACCCATGATCATTGAGATTTGGTAAGGTCCTCTCTCCATGACAGTATCTCCAAGGCTTGGTACTTCACTACAATGCCTATTCTTTTGGGAGAGATAGATATGTTTGCTCCCATTGTTACACTATATAATCATGAGGCCATTTATACTATTGTAGTTTTGGTGTGTTGGCCAAGTGACTCTTCCATCCACCATTTAATAACCCTCTAGCATCTATGATGAATTTTGAGTATCCAACATCTAGTGAAATTATTCCATCAAAGGTTAAATTGAGGATTGAAGATTTATCTCACCATCCTTTTCTAAATAAGTGAGGCAATTGGAATAATTTTGCTAAACTCATCTATCCAATCCTTAGATCCTTTCAATTGATCATCATCCCTTAGTATCTTAGGCATGAACCACTACTTTAGTGTGTGAAATGAATCCATTCTTACATTGATCTTTTGGTCTTCTCTAGATATGTATTTAAATTCATCTATGACCATTTAAACCATTTTCTTAGTAGGCTTTAAAGCTACAAGGGCCTCAACACTCCTTTATAAAATTTTGCACAAAGTTATTAAGGTGTGATGTATAGGTTTCCATTTCTTGAATAAGGGGTCAAATGTAGGTACATGGGCCTTCATCTGATCAACCTCTTATGACAAGGAGATATAACATTCATACACATTTTCCAATTTGTCCACAATTAATTTAACTCTATACTCCAATATATTTTCCAATATCCTGAGTATTTGTCTCTTTTCTCCTTTGTTTCCTTATTAGTCTTTTTCAATTTCTTGTTTTAGAACATTTACTTATTCAACATTGATTTCACTTGTATCAGTATGGATGGTAGGGGGATAGTATATTGTTAATTTTGTGCTTTGGGAAGGACCTATTCCCTTTAATTGCTCTTTCAATTCCACATTTTCTATGAATAACCTATTCACTTCATCATTCAGATCAGTCTGTGCTTTCTCATATTCTTCTAATATAATCTCCATACCTTTAACCATGCCCTAGTAAACATCATTGAGTGCATTTTCATAGTAACTACCTCCAATGATGATGTGTCTTGAAATATCTTTACCATGGTAGTCCCTCTCATTTATTGTACAACATCAAGCAATCTTGGTTTTTTTATTCTTTTTTGATTTGTCTAAAAGCCTAAGGTTTTAATTCATATATTGTCACCCATCCCAATCATTCCCTCATTTGAATTGAATTTAAAAATCAACATGGGATATTCTTGGCTTCTTACTTGATCTAGTAAGAATATCTTTTTCAGCTCCATCCTAGGAATGATCAGTATGTTGCTCTCCAATACCAATTTTTTGGCCTCCTATGGGTTTATATTGATTTCATTGATCCTGAGCTCCTCAAAGGTTTGAGCAACAATATGATCATTTTGGGACTCTTCAATACCCATCTTATTAATTTGGAGTCTATCCTCAAATTATCTCATTTTCACCTTGATCCAAAAATCTTTAAACTCAAAGGTCTGGATAAATTCATCATCTTCAATAAACCTAAGAGCAATGACCACTCTTTCATCATCATGCATCTCTTGATCATTATGTGCATGCACATCCACCCTTTCTTTTGGTCTATGAGCCTCAGTTCTAAATTTAGGGAGTGGCTAATCGACTTCATCATCATCTTTCAAATTCATTATCACATTGGCTACCTCCTCTATATCCCATACCTCTTCACTTACTTTATATGCCACTAATAGGGGTACTTCCTATGTCTTTTTCTTCTTAGGCTCTACTTACCCTGAAGGTGATTCTAATTATAGAGTAATAGTGTTTGGAAGGGGTTCTACAATCACAACACCAGTTGGATTCTTGATAGGCAACTTGGTAGGTTTTGTAGACTTCCCCTTAGGTTCCTTTTTTGGTTGAACATACAACCTTTCAAATTTGTCAATTATCAAACTTATCCTCTTAAGAGGATCCCCTTCTTCCACATAAAAACCTAAGAATTTAGTGTCTCTCTTCTTCTTCTCTTCCTCAAATATTTTTATGATTTCCCATTTCCTTTTCCTCTGAAACACTTCATGAGGGGTAAGGTAATTTATTATTACATCTTCTTCATAATCAACCTCATAGGTAATCCTATATCTAGTGAGTAGTTTATGCCTTAAAAATTTTATATGTCCTTCAGGGTCAAAGACCCTTTCCCCTATGACTTCAAAGAATACCTTACCTTCAAATAACTTTATACATCTTTTAGAGTATCATACCTAATGGATAATTCCCCACATATAGTTAAGTTAGGTAGGAATGTCCCATTTTTTTACCTATTTATAAGATCCTTCTCTATCTATAGCATTTTACACATAAATTCCAAAAATCCAATTCGAAGGGAAACAAACTTAGGTAGAATGTGTGGGGCTTGAGGACACCTATAAATTCTTATCACTGTTTGATCTGCTAGAAAGAGCCAATCACAAAATTATGGGTATGTATCTATTCTAGATTTAATTTTAAAGGTCTTTATAATTATCTAATTTCAATGGGAAATCTTGGTGAAATGTGACCAAGAGTGGTCATGACCCTTACTATAAAATAATCATGAAATGTCACATAATCATTATTCCTACATCTGTTATCCTAGATGTAACACTAATGCTACACAAGTAACCTATTTCCTTGTTGGTAATTTATCCCTAAGCACATCCTCTTATTCCATTTATCTCTATTCTGATATAATATTAAATGACATAGTAATGAATAATTTTTAAAAGTGATAGGGGCCATGTTTTCTCTCATTTGTAACAATCCCTCATGTATCACTTTCTCAATTAGAGTAGTAAAGTCATACTCAACATTCACTTTAGGATTTTGAATCCTCATTACCATCATCATGAGACTGATTGACATCTTCTCTTAAGCATCAAGCCCAAGAACTTGGCACAAAGAAAAAAAATCTTTTAAAATAGACTTGAAAGTTTTCCATAGTAAATGGCTCAATGTTGGAAGGGGAAATATGTATAATTTTATGTTTTGTACCCATTTTCATGTGTAGAGAAAGTTAATCACTCCTATATCTTTTTCTCAATCTCATATAGTCTTACTCACTTTCATCTAGGTCAATCTTGGTGATGGATTTCTTATTCAACATGAAACCCTCTATAATTATTGCTTTAGTCAATACCACTAATGGTGAGTTGTCTAACATTCTTAGAGTCCTGGTAGCTAGGTGGTAATATTGTGTTAGTAATATGATAAACTTAACATCTATGAATAAGTTTGGGACTATTAATTTGGCCAAGTCTAAGGCCCAAGAATTTGAAATTGGAATCTTACCATCCCTCTTATCATAAAAGTACCAAAACAAATCCCACTTTGATATAGGAATAATTAGGTCTCTAAATCCATTAGATACATCTTTAAACACCTTTTTGAATCCTTTATATATTGAATTAGGTAGCACATCAATTATGGATTGTTGTAAAGTTCTATTTTTCATTTTAGAGGTTGTGTCTTCTTCCTTCTTACACACAAGTTCACTTCTTTTGGGTCGCATGATAAAGAAGTTTATCTTACTTGATTTCTTTAAGTGCCTACTTATAGAATTGAGCAAATTTAGTTCTTATACACTTACTACAGAGGGTTTTTGTGTACTTTCCTATGAAATAATAGTTGTAGAGTCCTCCTTGAACTCCAATGCCTCTCGTATGCTGAGCTGTATGAATGATTTCAAAAATGGCATTGAATCTCAAGTATATTTTCTATTGAGTTTGGTCACCTCACTATTAATGTCAGTTCATGCAAAATATTTCATAATCTATCAATATTTCAAGTTTTAATGCATGCCTTTGATCTTGGGAAATCAAACAGTTTATGCTTAGAGGTGTAATCATTACCACTAAAAATATAAATGCTTTAAGAGATAATACCAAAATATCACTATATCATATCAAGACCACTATAGGGTAGTGGTATGGTAGAGTTAGCATTTTACTCTCCCCATTATACTACACACCTTCACTTTGCTTGTTGTGAGATAATAGGTCAGATAGTCTCATACTGCCACCCTATGCACACCCCTTTAGACTCCCATGGGATAACAAGTTAATTCTAGGGGTTGAGTGATTGTTCACCACCATACTGTAATATCACTATTTACCCCTTATAAGGTTATGATTTAATTTAGTTGTTAGCATGTTCTCATCATTACCCAGTGATATCCATATTTAGTTGCTATGGTATTGTGGTAAGCATTTGTACATTAACCTATATGTCCCACCATCATGCACATACCTTTGTTGACTACTATGGTAGTGTGATATTGGATTTTTTATGTATTTTAGGTGGGAATATAGGGGTATATTATGAATGTAGTACTTTAGTTATCAATTTATTGAAAAGATTGAATAATATAATAATTTTTTAGTCTCTTAATTTTAGTTTTTAGTATCAGTCAGACCTAAGAGATCATTTTTTTATTTGTAATGAGGAGGCTTAGTCAAGTAGAGAGACTTTTAGTCTTTGGGATCAAGGGGTTTATCATTTTTTAAAATTTTGCTTAAGTATGGAACCCTTGTACCTTGAGGATTTTGGTCTTATAATTCATCATTGACCTCTTGTTTTGGTTTCAATCTTTTAAAGTTTTTGCACTGCAAGTTGATGAGGAGATTTAATTCAAGGGGTTAATTAACCATCACCTTTGCCATTGATGTCAAAGGAGGATAATTGAAGTAGTAAAACATAGCATGATCCAAAATAACATGACAATACTAAAGTTAGGAGGAGCATAATAGTAAAAGGGAGCATGATAGGGAATTCTACTTGTCTTTTCACACAAACTATTTAATAGTATAGGTTAAATGTTGTTGTTCACCTAATATTAAGATATCTATATGTATTATTAAATCACAAATGTTCATTATTATTTCCTTCGCACAATCATAATCAATACATGTGGAGGCTAGAAGCTGTATTACAAACTAAATATATCCAAATATCAAAGAAATTACTACAATTTATTGCCAAGAATTTAAAGAGTTGTTTACTTTCATAAGTATCTTGTTGTATTATTTGATATCTTTATAACTTGATTGCTTCTTTTCATAACTAGCAATTCTAGATAAGTTAGAAAAGTCTAGCATCTAGAAAACATCTAAGGCATATAATAAATTATATTCTAACTAAAGAAAATTAATTTTAACCAAAGTAAGAAAACTAAGAAGAATCATTGAACATAACTTTAAATGCACTTTAAATCAGTAGTGAACATCTTAGGTTTTGTATATAATATACCAACAAAATAATGATGATTGCATTCATAAATGTATTTGTAAAATAACAGTGAATAAATACACCTATACTTAGATATTTATTACATTCAGTAATAAATTATACTACATATAACTAAAGTTTAGGTGACAAGCTAACAAGTTAAGGTGATAGGCTAGTTAAGGTGATAAAACATCATCATAATCATCTACATTACTAGTATGATCATAATCTTGATCACTCATGTCTGCATTTACTTTATTTTCTTCCTCATTCTCATCTATGAAATGCAATACATTTTCTCTCCCAATCTCTTTTTTGTTAATCAAAATATCTTATTCAAACACTCTATCATCATCTTCATCCACTTCTTTGAATTTTTGTTGTAAATTAGTATATTGCCCTTCAGGCACTATATCGACAACTTCAACAAATTTTCATTTCAAACAAGACTTTGTTTTAATGAAATATTATCATCCTGGGCTTCTTACATCATCAATTAGAAATTATTGGTTAATTTGAAGAGGGGAACATACAATTCATCCATCTCTGATAAAAACTATCATGTATTTGTGTGTACAAATCCATGCTCATCAAATTGTACTTTAGATGGTCAAATCCACTTACATTTTAATAATATAAGATTATTTTCACCAAAATCCTCTTGAATAATTTCTTGGATGAATCTAACATAAAATTTCTTCCTATCTTCATGAAGAAATTTAGCACTAACAACACAATCACAATTTGTCTTTCCTTTGTCTTTTTCTTCCACTCTCAAATGAGTACCATAGACCCACATTCCACTAAAATGCATAGCCTATAAATGTGGAGATTGTGAAAGATCACTTTCCTCCATTGTTATATCTTGACCTTCTTTTGCATCATGAACTACATTAGCAATCCATTCTTCAAATTTTGGAAAAGAATCACCTCCAATCAAATCATGACATCTGTGCTTTTGAGGTCAATGTTGCATCCAAGTTTTATTATCTTATTCATATTTTATAAATAGAATATTAATGTATAAATATTAACATAAATAATATAAATGTGTAAATGTAATTGAGTAAATAAATTATTGTGTAAATTTTTGACCTATGCCGCTCATTAAATGAAGATGTGTTTTGAAGAATTTAGGAATGTATCACACTTCTTTCTTGATGTGATAGCTTGAAGACACAACCATTGCCTTGTAATACTTCACCTACAACTCTCTCATCTTCATCATCATCCCATACACATCAATTGACAATTTTAAAATCTTTCATATATTCTATGCAAAATCACATGGCCTCTTGCATTGAATATCCCTCAGACATGATGCTTTCTAGTTTTTCCCTAGTACAAACATTTTTTTTTTAAAACCTTCATATATCATTATATAAGATACATCCATATTTTTCTTAATGGGCCACAATTCTCTAGTTCATATTCTAGATGTATCAAAAGATGCATAGAAATGTTAAAGATTGTTGGTGGAAATTCCTATTCCAATATACAAAGGACTTCAACAACCACCTCTCTCAAAATATAAAATTTTTAAGGATATAATACATGTAAACTCATTCTCTTTAATATTAGGCCAAACCTTATAATTTCCAATCTTGACCCCTTTTCCAAACTTGATATATTTATAACAATATATAAAATATTCTCGATTATGATATGATAGTCATGGGTCTTGAGGCCTCTTAAGCTATTAATGTCAATTTGGATTATAATACTATTACTTACATATCCAGTGGGAAATCAAGTCTAAGACATCAACTGTAAGAATTGTGCATATTGTTCCTTTGTTTAGACATAAGGAACACTAGGTTTTATATATTTTTCATCATCATATTTTTTAGCCCAAATATTTTGACAAATATTTAGTTGTCAAAAATCTTCATGTGATGAAATAGTATCAAAATCACAAAAATAGTTTCTATAGTAGCATAGGCTATATTTTTCTTAGTATACATAAAATCAAAAGTATGACTAATGGCTATATCCTTAAAGTATGATAACTTATAGAATATGCACAACCATTTTACACCACTTTCATTACATAGATCATATCTACTACTAGAAATCCTTTTATTTTAAATTATAAATGACATTATTTTTTGTCCCTTCTCAACAATGTAATCACTCGTTATTAGTAAGGGTGCTTCATGATTCTATTCTTAACCATTCAAATGTGTTTTTTGTTGATGATATGGATGATCCATTTTAAGGTAAGCATTATTTTCACAATAAATACACTTATACAAACTTCTTGAGTGCCTCACCTTAAATTTACAAGAAGGACATCTATGGTATCCATGAATAATGAGACTAGACAATGTGCCATATGCAGGAAGATCATGAATCATAAACAATAAGGAAGCTCTTAAAGTGAATTTAATTGAATGACCATCCATTAAATATTTAATTACTTCAATTTCTTTCCAAAATTCCATTATCTCATCATATAATGGCTCTAGATAAGAATCAATTGTATTTGAAGTCACACTTTTCTTTCCTGGTATAATCAATGATAGCATTAAGAAAAATGGTTTAGTTGCTAACCATTGAGGCAAGTTATAATTCAGGAAAAACACTAGCCAAGTTGATCATTTAGTAATTTTATCTAAGAATGGGTTCACCCCATCTAGATCCAAACCCAACCTTATATTACAAGGATCTTGATAAAAATTAGGCCATCTATTATCAAATTCCATCCACAGTTTAGAATCAGGCACATGCCATTGTTTTCCATCTGTGCTCTCATTTTGGGCATGCCATTACATAAGTTTAGCAATGTCTTTCCACCCATACATTTAGAGTAATTATGGGATTATAGGAAAGTGGTGAAGAACCTTTCTAGGAACCATAACTGATTTTAACCCTTGTTTATACCTTGTTTCATGACATTTCAAACATTCACTCTCACTTGCAAGATTATTATGAAATAATAACCATTCACACATGTGTGGATGTTTTCATACCCTAAGCCTAGCTTAGTGATTTAATTTTTAAATTGACTTCATTTTGTTGGCAATGTGGATTCAGGTGGTAATAATGAAATTAATAATGCCAATAACTGATCTACACTCTCATTTGTCTAACCAAGCACCACTTACAAGTTAAGAATTTGAAAGATTGTAATCAAATGACTTAACTTATAATTTGCATACATAAGTTTTAAAGCATCCTCCACTGACTTGGCCCATTCATCATCATTTAGACCCTCATTCAACATTATATCAACTTTAAACCCTTCATCTAACATTGTTGCCTCTTCATCTATGTTTGGTGCCACTTCATTTATGTTTTTGCCTCTTCATCTCTCACACTCTATAATTATATCATATCATCATAATAATTTTAATCCCAAGGGCTTATACCACTATTCCCATATCTTATCATATGTTGATAAATCACATTTCTTTTTTCACCTTTCCATCAAGATAGTCATTACATGGACAAGGATATTTGTCTATGTCCCTCTCATAGGCTACTCTCTCATAATATGCATGGTTATGATCCATAGTCAACCTTCGACATTGATCCATCTATAATGTTCTACATTATAGTATTAATTTAGTTTCCTATTTTAAGAAAAAATAGAAATATGAAAAACTCAACTTACTCGAGATCTAATACAATTAAACTCATTCTCTTCAACACTCTTCATCACTTACCCAGAGTTCAGAGCACTTCATAGAATTAGGATATAAAGCACTCCATAAAATTAGAATTAGAGCACTCTATAGGATACAGAGCAATCTAAAATAATTCAAATTCAATAAATATAGTTGGGCATCACTCTACAAAATTAGATGTTCTACCTCTACATAAATCTCTTTGGTCATTTTTGTGCATTTTTTACTTGTAAGATTCTTAGCTATCAATGGCTAATTAGTAGGAAACATAACAACTATTTTTCCCTCACTTTGTTACCCATATATAATAGGTAGAGATTAAAATTATATGTTGTAAACTATCTATTACTAGCACTTCACCATTTATATTTCTAATATAAAAAATATCCATTGTAGTAAAAAAAACAATTATGGTCAAATTTTAATACATAAAGATAAGGAAACTTTGGGGTGTTTGTATACTATTTTTTAGCATTTATAGGAGTGTGTTGTATTTTTTAAAATCTTGTTAATCATGTAGACTTATGTTTAGTTTACATGTCATCTACAATTTGCATAAAAGAAGACCATGATGATTGGGAATAAACAAATGTTATTTTTATCCATGTTTTATTGAAGGTCTTCCTTGTCTAGATGATAATTAAATAAATTATTTAGAAATGAAACACATTATTTATTCTTGTTCTATTGATGAACCACGTGCATTTAAACATGTGGAAATATTTTCAATGTTAATGAATACACAAAAACTAATAAACAGGCTAATGAATTCTTTGTTATAACTTTGAGCATTACTTACTACCATAAATTATTAACATGTTGAGATAATATGAATTGTTCTAACAATTGATATACTCACATGTGTGTACATATCATATAAATTAAAATATCTTGGTGACCACATTTATTTGATGAACTAGCATAACTTTCAACTATGCCATATGAGACCATCTTCTAGGATTCCATGCAATTACTAGATTGGGCTTGCACATAATGGTACCCAAGCATTGAGGTCTAAGCTAGTGACATGAGCACCTAGTTTAATGGAAAAGTGATAAAAGGAATTTAAATTTGGATGCATTTTACAAGTTTAATTCCCATATGCTCTGAATTGTGTAGAGGAATCTAATGAAAAAATAGTCTACTAAAATTAGAATTGCCTGTATGATTCTAGTACTCAATTGCCTATGTAATTATTGTAAGTTATACCAACCAATAACAAACTAATTATGACGTGCATGCACTAACCATGCCATGAAGACTTGTTTAAAATTATCCTTATAGATTAGGTTGGTGAATTGGTTACAAAATTTGAAATTAGTACCATACCCATGCATGATAACATAGAACAAAAATAGATAAATTCACGATATGGTCACTACATTATATTGATTATACAATGAATAAAAGCATACAATTCTTTTATAATCTTAAGAACTCCAAATTATTACATGGTAGTCAATGTATTATGACAAGATACCCTCCTATTTATGTAACTCATCTCTTATAATACACTGATTTTGTTCTCCTAGTTAGATATAGTTGCCAATCAAAAAGCTATAGATTTTGTGTTGAATGTAATGAGGGTTTTGAATTACCTCTAAATTTTCTATAGAGGGCATCCCCAAATTTTAATTCACTACAGAGGGCCTTATCGACTTCAAAGTCATTATAGAAAACTCCAAATTCTTTGCCCACATTTTCATAAGTCTTTAGGTCTTCTCCAAACAAGCTTTATCACCCATGCAAGTAGTTTCTATACTTATATGCTAAAACCCAAAATGCTTCAAGCCATCAAATTAGCACACAAACCCTCTCTAGTCAGCTCTAGCTCCATTAATAATTAACAAACCCTCCTTTTATTTGTAGAGGTGCATTGAAAAAATAATGCCAATTGCACTCCCTACTCCCCCATCGAATTAACTCTACTAAATTTTGTACTCTACTATACTCCCCATTCCCACCAATAATTTCTCAATTCACTATTAACCCTACATGTAATACAATCCACTCCCACTAATAATTTCCAAATTCAAAATAATTTTTAATTACCCACTTTAATATCATATTGTCTAATTTTTATTTGTGTGACTAAATATTTATTCATTTTTATTTGTGTGACTAATTATTTAGTTGTGTTTTTACCCGATGATCAAATTAGTCATTTTTTATTTTATTATAAAAAAATTAGAATTTAGTCATTTTTAGTTGTCATGACTAGAATTTTTAGTCATGTAGTCATTTATTTACCAAATTCTACTAGTGAATTCACTTGTATACTAATTTTAGAGATATCAAAAAAGCATGCCTTAAGGATGACTTCCCTTGCCAAACATAAACATAATATTTGACTCAAAAATAAGATATGAGATGTCATCCCTCATATATGGATTCTTGAAATATAATTAGATAAATATTACGTATACATATAATATTTTCAAACTTTATCAATTATTGATGCTTTCTCTATTGCAAGAACTCATCAAGTCTCAATCTCTTTAAATACATGACTTAAAGGGTGCATTGGGAAAGGGGTGGTCAGACTATTAGTTCTTTAAAATATTGTTTTCCCCTATACCACCACTTTAAACCAACACAAAAGTCTCTTATACACTTCCCTAAGCTTTGACACCTCCTTTACAGACTCTAAGAAATTCACTGCCTTAAACAATCCCTATCGAAGCAAAAACCTATTTTTGACATTTTCTAAATAAAGTCAGCCTGTGTTGACCCTATACATAAAATATATTATCATGTTATAGGTCTAGGTCCACCTTGACTGACCTAGTATGTTACCTAACTTGATTTTATTAATTAATGATATAGGGTCGATTGGGACAACTCTATCAGTTAAACTTTCAAAAGGGTTTAGGGTTAAATCTAGTTATATATACACATTTATCTCTACCATTTTAGTGACAAGAAGAAGAACATTATTTGTGCATCTACTTATCAACCATTATACTTGAGGAGAATTACTTAGGGTTTCAATACTACACTTGGAGATACAAATCTTATTTAGTGGATATGTCTTTTGGAATGCATAGAGAAGTTGTGTAGCCTAGAGTTGACATGTTCTTATTATATTTACATGCCACAATAACCTCTTGAGAATTACCTTGGCCAAAATAAAGATTGAGGATCAATAGGTTCATCTTCAAAGGGAAGTATTCCTAAGTCTTTCTCCTCCTTGTTAAAGTAGATAGATTAGCATTTGTTAGCTTATATGATTATCTCTCCATGCATTAGGATTTCCTCTACATTAGTTTAACTAGATGTCTTCTATGCATATTTAATTTTATGTTTATTACCCCCATTTTTTGTTGCAAGATTTGGTGAGTACTAGGTTAAATTTTAATTTACTTTGTCATTTACTTTGTGGATAATAAAATATAAGAACTACCTAGGGTTATTACATGGTATTACTTGAATATACGCTTTGTAACCATATCTAGTGATATCATTATGCTAAGGGGCCCATTGGTTAGTTATAGAAAATCTAACTTGGTCATGACCCTAATTATCTAAATATACCAACAAGTGGAAGGATGAGTGCAATTTATCTTCTCCTAGCTAGGATTGATTTGTAGATCAGTTTCACATTCCATTGTATAAATTCTAATGAACCTAACATAAATATAACTCTTATAGGTTTTATTCCAAGAATTAAATTATTATCATCTTATATATTTTTATTTTTAAAGTAGTTTACTAAACTTGTCAATAGAGTCTAACATTCTATGCCTAAGTTTAACACATAACACTCCTATCAACTCTATATTTCCTTGTGCAGGTATTCTCCAACAATAGTTAACTAGATTGATCATCTCAACTTAGTTCTATTTTCTAAACACAATTTTTCAAACTTCATCGACCCAGTTAACTTTGTAGCTTATTTTTAGCATATAAGTTTTATAGACTTCATCAACCTAGTCAACTCTATTAGTAGAATATAAAAATCAACATTTGAGTAACATGACATAAAAATATAAAAATCAAGAATCTTCAAAACATATTAGGGTTATTATTACCTTCTTATTCACTTATATTTTTCATTTATAGTCCTGACTTTCACTATTTATAGTCTATAAAATTGTAACCCTACAACTAACTAGGTCAACTAGACCAACATAGTTTTGTAGTTTACTTTTTATCTAGAAGACTCCATCGACCTTTTAGACTATGTTCTTCTATATCTTACTTCTAAAAATATAATTGACCCTATAAACTCTATTCTATAATATTGCATATAATTTATCTTGAGCTGACTCTATACTCTTCACAAATAAAGGAATTAACTAATCTTTCTAGTAATTAATTTATGTTTAATTTTTGTTCCTTAATTATTTAGAGTAAAAAACATAAACTAAATAAGAGGGTTTTAATTTATTGATTTATTCATACTATTTGTCTTTTTCACACACTTCTAAATCATATAACATAAAAAAACATTAAACAATTTTCTTCTCAATGTATACCTACTTTGATTTCATTGCCAAGGAGGAAGCTAACTTGGTTTTCTGGCCAAGTATAAATAAGTGGTTGATCGTATATGTATACACATAATATATTAAACTTTATCAATTATTGATACTCTCTATCTTGCAAAAACCCATCGAGTCTCAATATCTTTGAGTGTACACCCTAAGGGGTGTATTGGAAAAATGGCAGGTAGACCATTGGTGCTTCACAAGATTGTTATCCCTTATTTACACTTATTATCTACACACCCATCTCCTAAAGCCATTCCTTTAAGATTTGCCTCCTATTTTTCACCCTCCTCTAGTCATTTACCACATTTATGAGCCCTTCCCTAACTTAAAACCCTTTTTTTATGGTTTACATTACATAGTCATCCCCATCGATCTTGTACCCTTATTGATAAAACTTATTAGGGTCTAGGTCATACCTTGGTTGACCTAGTCTGTGATCTAATTTTTTTTGTCAATAATGATACTAAGTTGACTAGATAAACCTTGTTAGCATAAATGTTTGGAAGGAATTAGGGTTAGATATACATATATAAAAACATTTATTTCACCATTACTAAGAGAAGAGAATAATAAGTAATATATATTGTGCATCTACTTATCCACCATTCTAATTGAGGAGTAAACTTAGGGATTCATACTTTCTTTGGAGATATGGATCTTATCTTGTGGAGAAGTCTTTTGGATGCATTGATAGGTTGCGTAGCCTAGAGGTGATTTATCCTTGTCATCCTTACATACCACAACAACCTCTTGCAAATCACCTTGTCCAAGGGAGAGATTGAGGCTCAAAGGGTTCATCTTCAAAGGTAAGTATTCTTAACATTGTTCCTCCTTTGTAAGAGTAGATAGATATGTATTTGTGCTTCTCTTATATGCACTAAGATTTTGTATACATTGATGTGAGTATATGTATTCTATGCATGTTTAATTTCCATGTTTATTATCCCCACTTTATGCCACAAGATTTAGTGAGAATTCTATTAGACTTTACTTTACTTATTATTTTAGTGAATATGAAAACATAAGACCTAGTTAGGGTTATTGCATAGTTTTTCTTGACTAAACGTTGTGTAACCCTCTTTGGTGAATTTATTGTGGTAAGAGATCTTTTGTCTAGGTCTAGTGGATCCATATTGGTCATGACCCTGATTATCTAATTTATTCGGCCAATTGGAAGTGTAAGTAGGATTTATCTTTTCCAAGTTAAGATTGATTTATAGATCTATTAAATTTCCCATTGCATACATCTTGGTGAACCTGACATGAATCTAATCCTTATAAGTTTTCTTTCATGATTTTATTTATATCATCTTAGGATATTTTTCTATATTTGAAGTATTATATCTAATCAATCAACATGGTTCTAAATTTATATTTTCAAGTTTAACATACAGTTGCATTAAAATGACTTTGTTCTATCTATGCAGGTCTTCATCAGATATAGGTTACTAGATCAAATAAGTCAACATAGTAATCTTATTTAGTCATAGATAAGCATATAAGGTCAAAAAGGTTAAATTTGTCATGTTATTCTCTCTTGAAGTATTTATATCAATAAATTAGGTCAAACAAGTCAACTTAGTCATTTTATTTTTCTTCTACACATAGGGTTTTATAGAACTAGGTCAAACTAATGGACTTTGTAGAATTTGAAATCACCATTTAAGGTACTTTCGAAAAAAAAATTCAATCCTAACCATTTTCAAAGCCATCAAGTTTCCTCTCTTTTCTCTCTATATCATTTCAATACTTTCTTCAATTATGTTTTGTATAAGATAGCAGTCTTCAAAACTACAACCTTATAGCCAACTAAGTCAATCTTGTCGACTTAGTTAAATAGCTTCTCTTTTGTCTTAAAGACATAGTTGACACATTTAACTCTATTCTTTAAGACCTTGATTATGTATAATAGTAGTGACCCATTCAACTCTATTTTATATTATTTGTATATAGTGCCATCTAAATTGACTTTGTACTCTTCTGAATTATTTAATTAAAAACTATTTTCTAGTAATTAATTCACACTTACTTTTTTAGTTGTTTGCATGCTTAGAGTAACTCACATAGTCTAAATAGGTGGTTTTTCAAATTACCATTTAGTTACAATATTATACTCTTTTTCACTTACTACCAAATCACAATAACATTCAAAATGCATTTAAACACTTGTCTTTCCAAGGCCTACCTACTTGGATTTTATCACCAAGGGTGAAGTTGACTTGGTTTTCTATCCAAGTATAAATATGTGTATAATGGTATATATTATCAAATCACCCAACACCCTTATCACTGTAAGATTATGAAGTGAAGGTGTAGGCCCCAATACCAAGCCATACCATTTCCAACATAGATCCCTTTCAACCTAAACATCCTAAAACCATCCACAGATTGCTTTCTAATTCCCTATTTTCAGACAACTACTCTCTTATCACACTTAAAACAATACTTTCTAATAATCTAATAACACTCAAGATGGCCACTTAGTTAGCACTTACTTTTTAGTTGATTTCTTGCTCTTTGATCATTGTTTGTTGTATTGAAAAAACTTGCATTAGCCAACATTGGTGCAAGGTTTTTTTTTTTTTTTTGTCCCAATTGGATTACTTACATTTATCCAATTATTTGTGTATTTTATTTCACTTATTACATCACTTATATTGAAAAAATTTCCCTATTTTAACACATTGTCATTTTGTTTCATATAACATCTTACAAATTATGTTTTCCCCTTTCAGTAATACACAGTCTACCTATCTAAATGTCCATCCTTCTTATCCTACTTTCTCTCCTAATCTTTTATGTATATATTACCTCAAACTCTACTCCTTCTATGGTCCTTCAATTTCATTTGCTAACTCTTGATATCAATCTTCTACTTCTATGTAGAATTCAAAATTATTCTTTTCTATCCTTAGAATCTAATCAGCCTTGAAATATCATATTCATTATATTTGGGGCCTGTACACAAGGCATTGTCATTCATACAAATCATACTTTTCATTCTCTATGTTTCTTTTCAAGCAAACTCACATATTATCCCCTTCTAGGTTTAAGGCCTCTTTAGGTCAAAACCACTTAAATATTTAATTGGGACTCTAATGAAGTTTCAAAACATCAATAACATCTGAATTCCTCTCTTCTTAAACTCATTTTCATCTCAAATAACCATTTATTTCATTATCCACCTTACTCATAACTATTACTAGTTTAGACAGGGTCTTTTGTAACCCTTTTTGGTTAATTTATTACTTGTATGGCAAACTAAAGTAGATTTTAGGAAAATTGTTCACCTTTCCTATGACCCTCTATCATCTTTAAATTGTTTACAAAATTTCAAACCTTAATACCTCCTTTATACCACCTTACAAAGCTCTTTTTAGGTTCAAATTACATAAACACATAATTGGTTACAGAGGTAAACACACATACCCATATGGTGAACACACTTCAAAATGTTTTATTATGTCCTCTTATCTAACAAATGACCAATATTTAGACTTTTCTAGTAGTTAATTTCTTCAAAATATGATTTTAGAACTCACTATCCTAACCTAGGGTTTCAGTGCTCTATCATAACCAGAGAGAAAACTATTTAAAGTTTCAACTCTCCCATCACCTATAATATAAAAATAACCATTGTATAATATCTATTGACCTCCCTCATACCATTTTAAACACAATATATCTTAATATAATGTATCTATACATACATTTGAGAATGTTCTTGGTATATAAACTTCACACAATGCACCATTACAACCTACAGATTGTAGAGTAAATAATTTATGGTTGTAAGAATCAGTCATATTTTTTTGGCCTTGTGTAAGACCCTTAGGATTTATTCTAATGATAAAAACCATTCAAAGTATTCAAAATTCATCAAAAAATCCTTTGATCCACACTGTAACCTAGTTATTGTGATTAACTGTATTAGCAAGCAGAACTTTCCATAGATTTTACACTAAGTGTTATATGAATGGGGATACGCACATAGTAAGACAAAAAAAAATTTAGAATAATTATTAAGGTACTTACCCATAGATATAGGTCTCAAACATTTTATATTTTCATCTTGTTTCATAATCAACCTTTACTGAGCCTTTACCACATGCACAGTGTTTTTTAACACATAATACAATATAGAAATAGGGTGAAGAAATCTCTAATTCACCTTTTTAATCAATAAAAAAATAAAGAACATTTAATCTTAAAAAAAATTGAACAACACAAACTTTAAAAATTACTTCATTATTTACTATTAAAGATGCTTAATCAACATATACAATTGAAACTATGAGGCAAAGTTCCTCTCTTGGACTAGCCAAAACCTCTTTTCCCTTCTTCCATTCATGCTTCTTCCATTTCTAACCACACCCATACTATCTCCTTTCTATATATAAAATATAATCTAAAAAAATACAAACAATTGTTTCTTGATTTAAACTAACTCCTTTTACTCACCCATGTAGGATGGTGGATTCTTACTTAGCACTCTTATTACCACCTAACACCTATTCTTCTAATATGACTTATAGAACTCCCTTACACAACCTTGTCCCTTACATGACCTTGTAGATAAAAATACATCATTATAATCGCATTAGAATTTTGAAAATTCAAATTACAAAAAAGGGTGGGAAACTAATTTTAGATTCTAATTCAAATTTGGCCTACAATTCATGACTCTTATCAACTTAACACAACATTTGAAACACTTAACGATCCTTATGCATCAAAAGTGGGATAATTTGAGGATGCCCCTACATCATACTCCCAAGAGGAGAAAAATTTAAATCCTCTTTATTCAAATTCTCATATAAATGTGTGTGTTCTTGACTAACATACTTGTACCTTAACTTCTTTGTCCTCTTTTCCATCTAATTCATGCTTTGATCTACCCATCTCTACTTGTAATTCTTCTATTTGTATCTTTGGTTTCTCTTTATTCCTTTTATTCTTTCAAAATCATCTTCAATTTTCATGTGATTTAGAATGAATTTCCATTATCTTTATATTCCTTCCTCTAATAGTGTTGTTTCTACCTCTTCATCAACATGCCTCTTCCATATCATACTCTCTTCCTTCCTTGGTGACCATTCCAAGGTCTCTTTCTTATATATATCCTTGTTTTCAGCATCCTCTTTTCTATTTTCATCCATTATAGCTACTCTTTTCTTGACTATCAAATTAGTCAACTCATCATTGTGTCTCTCATCTTCATGGATTGGTAAATCAGTCTCATCCTCTTTTACCTATTCATCAATTTCCTCAAGCATTTCATATGCTTCTTATTTCTCTAATTATCTAATGAAATCTTCAAACAAACCACACTTTTCATTTCTTCATTACCTATTTTTTTCTTCTCATTTCTCCACTCTTCTTTGTCAAATAATTCACCATATTTAGGGTAGCAAATCACTCATCTTCAATTGTACCTTATCTCTTCCATTCATCAACTTCTTCTTTATAGACTATTGTCCAATCAATGTCTTCATCCCAAGCATTATCTTCACTTTTCATATCTTAACCTAAATTCAACCATGACAAATCAATGTTAGAATGAAAATTTTGAGGCCCAATTGCCTCTCTTTTTTCTTCCATGGTAAGTTGTGTTTCCATCTTCTTCAATTGTCTCTCCAAATGTTCCATTACTTGCTAGTTTTCTTTTTCTTGTATTCTTTCTCTAAAGTTGCACCTAACTTTTCTATTAATCTAGATTCCACACTTCAAACCATACACATTCCACATTTTCATTAAATTTCTTTGCATTCTTCATTTCCTTTATCTCTATCTCCATCAGTCTCTCACTATGGTATTCAAATTTATTCTTGTCTCTCACTTTTCTTTCTACCTCTCCTTTTATTTTCATCTTGAGTACCTCATTTGGGTACATACTTCTCTTCTTATTGTCCTCAATTTTATCACCTTATTTTAGTTCACACTTATGACCCATATCACTTTCTATTTCAAACCTCACTAGGGCCTTTCCACCTCTTGTCCTTCACACGAGGACTATCTTCTCTTTCCTAAGCTCTATTTATGAGCTTATCTATTTTGATCTTGTTAATAGTTATCTTAATTTAGGGCCTACCACCACACTATTCACTTATTTTATTTCCTCACCAATCACATACCATTAAAAATTCATCCAAAATAAATAATCAACCACAAAATAGAGCATACCTTCTCTTTATCTACCTTTTTATTTTGTCTTTCAACAAGACTCTTTGCAAACTGCCTCCTTGCTTGCTTACCTTTAAATTCTTGATCAACATGAAACTTGAACCATGTAATCAAACTATATATATATACCTATTCCTAGATAATCTAGATGGATCTAATACCAAATGATGTAGATATTACCTCAAACTCTACTCTTTCTATGGTCCTTCAATTTCATTTACTAAATCTTATTATCAATCTTCTACTTCTATGCAGAATTCAAAATTATTCTATTATATCATTGGGATCTAATAAACCATAAAATATCTTATTCTCTATATTTTTTGACTTCTCAAAAGGCATTATCATTAATATAAATCATACTTTTCATTCTTTGTGTTTTTTTTCCAAGCAAACTCATAGATTAGCCCCTTCTATGCTTAAGACATCAATAGGTCAAAACCACATAACTCTTTAAATGGAAATCCAATTAAGTTTCAAAAAATCAATATCATTTTCATTATTCTCTTATTAAACTCATTTTCATCTCACATAACCACTCATTGCATAAACCACCTTACTCATAACTGTTACTAGTTTTGATAGGGTCTCTTATAGCCCTTTTTGGTTCATTTATTTCTTGTATTGAAAACTAAAGTGGATTTTAGGAAAAATATTCACATTTCCTATGACACTCTATACTCCTTTTTTTCAAAAAAATACAAACCTTAATATCTCCTTTAGACCACCTTACCAAGCTCCTTTTAGGTTCAAATTAGGTCTTTTAGGTATGTTAGCCTTATATACACAAACAATTAGTTATAAAGGTAAAGACGCATACGCATATGGTGAACATGATTAAAAATACTTTAGTATGTCCTATTTTATAACAAATTACCAATATTCAAAATTTTCCACTAGTTACTTTCTTTAGAATATGATTTTACAACTCACTGCCCTAACCTAGGGTTTCAGTGCTTTGTCACAACCTGAGAGACAACTATTTAAAGTTTCAACTCTCCCATCACCTATCATAATAAAAAATAATTATATAAGATATATTAACCTCATTCACACCATTTTCAACACAATATATCTTACTCCCATTCCTCTATACATGTATTTGAGCACGTTCTTGGTATAGAAACTACACATAATACACCATTACAACCTACAAGTTACAAAGAGTAAAAAAATTGTGGTTGAAAGAATCATTAATGGTTTCTTGGCCTTGTTTAATACCCTTATATCTGATTCTAATGATAAAAAACCATTCAAATTATTAAAACTTCATCAAGAAATCCTCTACTCCACACTATAACCTAGTTCTTGTGACTAACTGTATTAGTAATCAGAACTTTCCACAAATTTTCCACTGAGTGTTATATGAATGGGGATAGGAAAATAGTAATACACCTCACATTTTTGAATAATTTTTAAGGTACTTACCCATATATATTGGTTTAAACCATCATATATTTACATATTATTTCACAGTCAACCTTTACTCAGTCTTTACCACATACATGCACAGTGTTCTTTAACACATAATACAATATAGAAACAGGGTGAAGAAATTTCCAATTCACATTTTTAATTTTTTTTTTTAAAAAAAAAAAAAAAATCAAATTTAACATTAACAAAGTTTTTAACAACAATTTTTTTTTAAATTCCTTCTTCTTGAATGTTAAATATGCTTAATCAACATATACAATTGAAACTATGAGGCAGAGTTCCTCTCCTGGACTAGCCAAAACCTCTCTTCCCTTATTTCATTCATGCTTCTTCCATTTTGAACCACACACATAAAATATCCTATATACATACATACATATATATATATATATATATGTGTATATATATATATATATATATATATATATATACATATATATATATATATATACATATATATATATATATACATATATATATATATATACATATATATATATATACATATATATATATATATACATATATATATATATACATATATATATATATATATATATATATATGTTGATAAGAATCATGAATTGTAAGCCAAATTTGAATTAGAGTCTAAAAATAGTTTTCCACCATTTTATGTAATTTAAATTTTCAAAATTATAATGAGAGTATAATGGTGTATTTGGATCTATAAGGGCATGTAAGGGAATTCTAGAAGTCATACTATAAGAATATGTGTGAGGTGGGAATGAGAGTGCTAAGTAAGAATCCACCAAGCTACGTGGGTGAGTAAAAGAAGGAGCTAGTTTAAATCAATAAACCAGTTTTTGTCTTGTTTCAGAGTCTAGTTTATATATATATATATATATATATATATATATATATATAAACTAGACTCTGAAACAAGACAAAAAATGGTTTATTGATTTAAACTAGCTCCTTCTTTTACTCACCCACGTAGCTTGGTGGATTCTTACTTAGCACTCTCATTCCCACCTCACACATATTCTTATAGTATGACTTCTAGAATTACCTTACATGCCCTTATAGATCCAAATACACCATTATACTCTCATTATAATTTTGAAAATTTAAATTACATAAAAGGGTGGAAAACTATTTTTAGACTCTAATTCAAATTTGGCTTACAATTCATGATTCTTATCAACTTGACACAACATTTGAAACACTTAACCATCTGTATGCATCAAAAGTGGGAAAATTTGAGGATTACCCTATATCAATATGCAGTACATAATCGACCTATATGACTTTGTATCCTTATTTTCCAATCAATTTATATAACTATGTCAACCTATATAACTTAGTATCCTTATCAGTTTGTTTCATACCCTATGTACAATACAAAATTAACCTATATGACTCTGTACTCTTCTCCACTTACTAGATAGTAATGCACATTCAACCTATTTGACTATGTATCATTTTTCCATTTTGTCTTTTCATCATCTTAATCTTATTGTATCTTTCTCTCTCATCATAAACTTCTTATTTGAGGACTACACTATGTTGAATATGATGATCTTTACCAACCCCAATAGGTTTTCCCATAAGTAGCTTGTGTCTCCTACCATATATGAAAGTAATGTGCATTTAGCCACTTGAAATACAAACTATGGGACCCCTCCTCATTCATCTTCAGTTCATAACCCTCCTTTATCCTTAGAAGATTAGCCTAAATTAGAATATACTTTGGAAATACTTTTCTTCATTAATGAATTTACTCAACATCAAGGAAAATATCTTTCTACTATTTACCATCTTATGATAAGTAGTTAAAATGAGGAGATCCATTCAAATTTTCCCACATTCTCACATGGATTTTATGAAAATAACTTCTTTTCCTCTCAACCTCTTCCTTCTCCTTTGACCCCTTCTCATACTATGACATGTTCCTCTTTGTTTTCCTCTAACTCCATGCCAAATATCTCTACTAACATGGTAGGTTCTACATCTATTGTGTCTCTTCCAACACTTTATCTTCTCAATTATTCCACTAGTGCATCATTTTACACCCATGATAATCATGCCTCTAGTGCTACTTTTTCTCATCCCTTTACTAATGCATCTTTTTCCACACAAGCAAAACATGTTATTAGTTCCTTAGTTACTACAATTCCTCTCAAGCTAGTAATAGTGCATATGTTACTACTCATAGTGGTACACAATCCACTAATACCAATACTAATGCTTCAAATACTTCAAATAACACCACTCAAACCCATCAAATTCAATTGAAAACTCTCAACCAAATGAATGCTTTCCAAGATAATAATGCTAACCAAATGATGCAAATGCAAAATCATCTTATCCATATCCAAAATAACCCTCAATAGGTTCCATGGGGTGTGCTTAACCAAAATTTCCCCCCACCTCCCCTTCAGGATTCCCATGGTAATCTCATCCCTCAACCTCCTCTTATTAACAAAATAATCAAACACCTTCAAAATAAACCTCTTATGCCTCAAATTTCTACATATATATAGGAGGTATCACCCCTACCATTAGATATAATGGATCAGCTAATCCTACCCTATACTTAAAAATCTATACAAAGATTGGGTCAAGTTAAACACTTTTTCCACTGCCAATCTATTATCAAAAAATCTCTTTCAAGATGATGTATATTGGTATAACCAACTCAAATATCATTCCATCACTAGTTTGGAAGATTTATTTAATACTATAGTACAAGATTTTCAAACTAGTGATCTCCTTAAAAATACCTTGCCTCATTTTATTAATTACAAGAAACTTGAAATAGAAACCACACAAGCTTTCATCAAATGATGAAATACCTTGTCTAAAAAGTGTAAACACAATATGGTAAATGATAGCCTCTTTCATCTATTCACCAACACTCTTTATCCTAAGTTGCAATATCATATTTAGACTATCTATTCATGCACTTTGGAAGAGGCCATTGACCAAGCCAAGTGCCAATATTTCATCATGCATCAATTCGATCCACCCCAACCTTTTATGGGTAGTCACATGATAATCAAAAATAAAAATCATCATTCTAATAATGATGGTATCACTGATTCTTATGATACCATTCACATTATTCAAGATATTGTTCCTAATCAGGATTCAAAACAAGCTTCCCCTCCCAACCATACCCCTAATCCTCATTTATATTCAACAAGTAACATCAATGTTTGTAAACCTTTATCCTTATCAGAGTTATAATATCATCTCCTAAGGCATCTTCCACAAGAGCTTTTTCCCACTCATCCCATAAAATACTAGTACGATCTAAATAAATTTTGTTGGTTTCATGTTAGTTAGGGTCATTCTCATGAGACTTGTAGGTAACTATGTAATTTGGCTATGTATTTCCTCCTTGGTCCCAATTTTGACCATGATTATATCATTCATAAATGTCAACAGGATTATGACATTGCCTTTAAATCCCATGAAACACAAACTAAAACTAAATATTTGAACTAGGATAATGCCCATTTGTCCATCTACAAAGATCCTCTTCTAAATCACCAAGAAAACAATGATAGGCATACTCATTCTACTAATAACATTGATAGTCTTAAATACCCAACTCCTAAAGAGAATGTGTTCAACATGACTAATATGTGAAGGGTAGTTGCCTTCATTGATTCTCATCCTATCCACACTCCTAAATTCTTTCACACTTTTCATTTTATCCAAGACTCTTCCCCAACTCACTTAACATAGTTGGGGCAAGAAGACCTTATCTCTTTCAATGAACTAATTCTAACACCTCCATTAGATAACACTTCTCATACCAAGTATACAACTCCTCCAACCTATTTACCCATCACCAATGATACTCAAAGTTCTACTAACACTTCTTGAAATTTATCTCAAACCAAACCTATGTCAACTACCCCATCTCAAGACAATTAACAAATGTGTCCTCCAATTAAACCTCACACATCCTATCAACATAAACTCACACGTACTTCAGCTCCTCCTTCTAAGGACCTCATTCAACACTATGCACTTCTTTCCAATAGTCTTCTTATGATTTATAATTAATGGGATCCTATCACAAAAATTACTAATCTCCCATCTCAAATCCCATTTCTTGAACTTATGTGAACTTCTCTGTGTCATTATAATCATCTTATGTAACTCTTGTTCAAAATGAACATCCCCTATCTTCCCCTAGAAAGATAAAAATCCACCTTATCTAGATTATAAAATAGAATTTTACAATAGTGCAAAGAGATGTCCATACACATTAATGAAATAATGGACATTTCTCTCTCCCTAAAATTCCCCATTACTTATATGATCCCCAATGAGATTTTGATTCATGCGAGTGATACTCCCCTATTTATCAATGTCCAAATTGGTGATATCCAAGTCAAGTGTGCCTTGATTGATTAGGTACTTGCATTAACTCTCTCTATTTTATTAAAACCCTTAGATATTCTCAATTTAATCTTAAGTTCACATGTAACATGTGTCAAGGCTATGATCAAAATAAAATGCCTCCCTTAGGTTGTGTGTGGATCCATATCACTATTCCACCTATCACTGTTTGATTTAAGGTAATGATCTTCAAATTTCCTCTATCCTATAACATTTTTCTTGGTAGGCCATGGACTCATTACATGAGAGAATTTTCCTATTACATTTGCCAATGGGTCAAATTTCCTCACAATGGAGAAATCTATAAGATTAAAGGCGACACTAACCCTTGGAATTTCAAATAATTCAAAGATTATGGTGTATTCAAGATTCTAGCCATTAAACCCTTGTTGAGGGTTCCATTGCATGAATCTCAATGGCTTAACTTTCCTATCAATTTCACATGAGGTAACAATGGTCACCTAAACTCATCGAGAATATACCACCTAACCTCTTATATTTAGATGATGATGAGCTTGACAATATCAATGTCAAGATCAAAACCTTGAATAAATCACCTCATCTCATTTCTCAGCTTTCATCTTCTCTAAATCCACATTCTTATCAACCACCTAGTGATGATATACCCATTGTCTTAACTAAGACTTGACACTCCATTCATCACACCACATCAGTGATAATGTCATCCCTAATTATGTTATTGACCTTCATACACCTAACTATGATGATGTTTATACCATAGATGACCCATTTTTAGGACTTTTTATTCAGGCCCAAGATGTTGATATTATTTAATATTATTGCTCTTTAATTTAGTAATTTCCTATATCTTATCACGTTTAATCCTAGATAATTCCTAATTTTATTATTTTTCCTCTTGTTCATAGGGTAGAGATGGTACAAACAAGTCTAGATTCTAAAGAACCTCATAGGAGTATACTTATGCATCATGATATGACTTATCCCTATCATTTTTAAATATACTAGGATCCCTCTATCTGACTTATCCCTAAGATGGTTGTGACTATCCTTCAACCTTCTATGTATCTCACCCTTACCTTAGTTGAGCCCTGTTTGGATCTTATTTCCACTCCCTCTCTAACTGAGTTTCTTCATGTTTTTTATCTTATTGATCTTTCAATCGATCCTCATCTAGTCTCTCCATTAGCCTCACATTCCTTTAGTGATGGTTTACTCCCTTTACCTCTACTTGCTCCTTTACCCATTAAATGGGCTAATCATCCATATTGTGATATTCATAAATTTATTGGTCATTGGAATAGAGATTTTTCATTACACTATCCTTCCTCAATTTTTATTTCCACTCCCTTTTTCAGTACACCCATAAAGTCTACTAATAATCATATATGTTGATTTCACAACACAAATAATCATTCTTTCATGCATTTTCATAATCTTAAAAAAATATAACCACCTTGCATCTCACTACTCCTTAACCCACAAACAAGGCTATACCTCCCCCAAAAGTATTACCTAAATATCTTCCCAAATATGAAGAGGTATATTGTCTCTGAGACCAATGTGTTACTCATCACATTGATCTATACCAAATCCTTTAGTATCATCTCAAGGACCACCTCATGACCATTCATGTACCTCCTAAATCCCTTCTTCCCATAGGTAACCATATTAAAAAGGCTCCCCTTTTTCCCTTGTGGCTATTACACTTGTGGTCCCTTCTCCACTTATGATTCCCTCACCTATGGATCCTCCTTCACATGTGACCCATTCTCCATCGGTGACCCCTTCATTTCCCATAGAGTCAATTCCCATTCCTTCTCATATGTACCCCACACATGATATTCCTCATTATCATGATCATTTAGGCATTCTTACATTTTCATTGAGGATATTTGATGTGAAGTATTTTCTCAACTTTTCTTAAAGATGGATGAGACTTTAGCTGCAATTTGTGTTTAATTTCATAAAGACTTATCAAATGTTATGGATAATGTGTGTGGATAAATATACCAATATTTATGAACACATCATGGTTTATTTTATTTATTTGTTCATTTTGGATTGGATGTGTGCTCCAAATTTATATTTATCTATCTTATATCATTTGATATTGTGTTAAATTCTTATTTATCTTACATGATGACTTATATTTTTCACTACATGTTGCTTATGATGTCATTTTCTTCCTTAGTTTATCTCATATATTATTTTTCATGATTACATACTTTTTATTTATAATTCCTTTTCTATGGATATCTTGATCATTCTCATGATTATTTACTACCTTATCTCTATAAACATAAATAATTGTTATTGTGACTTGGTTATACAAACCTTGTTCCCATTAGTCATTCCTTATTTACCATGTGATCAATTAGCAAAAAAATTAATCTCATTATAATATGCTTTTACCGTTCCACCCTAGATCTCCCTTTATTCCCCTGATTTCCTTTTGCAAACTAAGCATACACATGGCTAACACTTGAGATAACATGCTAGTTCATAGGTAAGACTAAGAGTTTTAGTCAATCATGTCTTTAGATACTTAGATTCATTTATCCAAATCCTAAAGCTCATTCATGTGTATCACTATATCTCTCATGATTATTCATTCCAATTACATATGGAGGAGGAATCTTAAAAGCCATAAAAATTCAAAATCCAAATCATTTAATAAAAGGCAATGATCTAAAAGTCAACATTCAAATTTTTCAAAATTCAAATCACACTAAAAGATGTGATTCTAAGAAAATATCCTTTTGTTCATCAAATCTAAAACTCAAAAATTGGCCTCATTATAGAGTTGAGGTCCATTGGGGTGTGGTAGGCCAATAGATTGGAAAAGGAGAATAAAAAAATATTTTAGTGCTACTTACTTTCTCATACAAGTGCCCAATCTTCACAGTAGACCAATAGTCTGTAAGAGGTCCTAAGGAATGGGAAACATGTTATGAGAAGGTAGGTCCATTTTAATTTTCTTGTTAAAAATAACCAACATGAGTTGATCTTAGTACGTCACTTATTTTCCCACACAAATTTGTGCTTATAGTGAATATGTATCCTTTTTATATTGATGATCACTAGTCACTTAGTGTTTTTCCATGTCCTTCTTGTGACTCATGTTTCCTATGCTATTCTCATAAGATGCCTATGTTATGATTCTTATGTTGTAAATATTGTCATTGATGTCAAAGGTCTAGTATTATTGGTGATAAAGGCCCCATTGCATTTAATAGTATTTTTAATATTCATATCTTGGCTAATGTGTGTTAATATTTATTTATTATTAATGAATATATTTTTGGTTGTATATAAGTCAAAATAGAGCCCATAGAGAAGTCAAAGAATCATGGGGTAAAAGATAAAAGAGGAATGGGACACATTTTCTCATGAAGAGTCATCTTGAAGAATTCCAAGACTCACCATGTGAAGGAAAAAGAGGTATGGCACATTTTTCCATGAAATGACACTTTGAGGAATACGAAAAGTCACCAAGATAAAGACAAAAGAGGAAAGGATGCTTTTTATTATGAAGGGTCACCATATGACTTTTCAAATTCAAGGATATGAAGGGTCATGCACGTTTGGCACCATTTTCTATGAGGATTGAAGGGTCACAAAGCATGAATACCAAAAGTCATTTGGAAATCTATAAATAAAGGGTTGAGAAGCCATTTTTAATATGCAAGAGAGTGCATGGTTTGTATTTATTTTTGAAGAGATAAAATCAGGAGATATTGTAGAGTTCTATCATTTGTTGAGTAAGCAACATTGAGAGATAGTTGTGTTTTATACACAAGAGGGGTTGGTGCTTACAAATATTTGTAAGGGGTTGGTGCTCAAAAATAGTTTCTATGATAGTGCTCGGCAAAGGGGTTGGTGCTTTTTCAAGTTGGTGCTTGAGAACTTTATATTTTGAGTTGGTTCTCATTCATATACTTAACATTTGTCTCTATGGTTTTTCCCATTTTGGGTTTCCACGTAAAAAAATTGCTCTCTCTCTCTCTCTCTCTCTCTCTCTCTCTCTCTCTCTCTCTCTCTCTCTCTCTCTCTCTCTCTCTCTCTCTCTCTCTCTCTCTCTCTCTCGTGGTGCAAATTATTATTTCAATTTTATTGCATATCTTGAATGTGTGATTAAGTGGTTAAAGAAAATAAATCAGATTAAGTAAAAATATATATAATATATTGATTCACCCCCCTCTTAGTATATGTCATGCTTAACAATTGGTATTAGAGTAGGTTTATTTTGAAAAAATTTGACATCTCAAAGGTAGATCAGGAAAACATGATGGCTGGATCACATGAAGGATTTTCTACAAATAAGGCACCTTTGTTTAATAAGACAAATTATGTTTTTTGAAGCATAAAGATGAATACTTATTTGATGTCCCTTGGATTTGACATATGGCAAGTAGTGGTGGATGAATATGAAGATCCACAAACACTTGTAACTACTCTAACAAAAAAAAAGGTAAGTGAAAATAATGCTAAAGATTTAAATAATATTTTATGTGGTCTATGTGAATCAATTTTTTTTAAATTTATACAATGCAAATATGCTCATAAAACATGGGTAAAACTTGAGAATATTTACAAAGGTGATGGTGAGGTTTAGTAAGCTGAGCTTCAGACTTTCAGAAGATAGTTTGAGATTTTGAATATTGTAGAGGAAAAAAATATAGCAAGTTATCTTTTACGGGTTGATCAAATAGTCAATCAGATTCAAGGTCTTAGAATTTTTTTTAGAAGAATCGACTATGGTTTAAAACATTTTGATATCTCTACCATTGAGATATGATGAAAAAGTTTTGGCAATTGAAGAGATGAAGAATTTAGCCAAGCTAAAGATGGATGAGCTTCATGGTATTGTTACGATATATGAGATGTGAATTGAACAAGATAAACCCTCAAAGAGAGAAGCTACTTTCAAGACATCAAATAAAGAGAAGTTTAAGATTTAAGAATCAAGTGATAGTTCTAGTGATGATGAAGATGACAATAGAGCTTTATTCATTCGCAAGCCAAAAAAGGGCACAGGTAAAGATCAAAGAAAATTGCCTTTTAAATGTTTTAATTGTAAAAAAATTGGACATTTTGTAGCTAAATTCCCAAATAAGGGTAATTATGACAATGAATAAGGAAAGTATATATACAAGACAAATTTCAAAGGCAAATTCAAGAAGATATTTGAGAAGAAGAGTTTGTATTCTAAATATCTTAGCTCAGTTGAAGCTAGTGGAGTTAGTGACTCAGAAAAAGAAGAAGAGATTCTATTAATGGCCAAACATGAAGATACCTCTATAATCAAAAGTACAGATGTTCAAGAAGAAGAATAGGATGAAGCTAAAGTGAATCTAGAATGAGAACTCATTTGTGCCTTAGAAGAGTTAAAAGCTCTTGAAAAGAAGAATCGAAGATTGAAGCTCCAGATTGAGAAAAATGAAAATGAGTCAAAGGAAATAATTGAAGATCTACAAGCACACTTTGAAGAAGACAAGAAGAATGGAGAAGATCTAATGGTATAGTTGAAAATAATAAGTAAAGAATGTGAAAGGTATGTTATTGAAATTGCTTCTTTATACATAGATCTTGAGAAAATAAATAAAATAATCAATGATAGAGAAGCCAATGATTCAAAATTTGAGAATAGCACTAATATGTTAAATAAGATATTAGAAAATAAAATATCAATATCAGATAAGATAGGTATTTGATTTGAAAAAGAGAAATAGGAGGTCACTACTTTCATAGACAAGGAAAAAGGAAAGAGCTATGTTAAAGCTCTTACAAAAAAAAGAAATAAAAAGGGAAGAAGTTAAGAATACAGAGGACATCTCAAACAAAGAAGGTTGGAGGGAATAGAGAAATAAAAAGCAATTAGGTCAAAGATACACAAATAAGTCCTATTTTTATGGTTACTATTTTTATTATAATAGATATGGTCATAAGAAATTAGAATGTTGAAAAAGAGCTAACAGTTTCAAAAATAAGGAGAAGGAAAGTCATGCAGAGTCAAATAGAAGCCACAACTCTTTTGTTCCTCTATCAAGCTTTAATGAAGAGGCCATAATATGTTACAAGTACAAAAACTTTATACATAGCCTAATACTATATAAGTGTGTTTGAGTCAGTCAAGAAGGACTAGAGTTTTAAGGCTCCATTCATTAAGAAGAAAGTTTGGATAGGTTCATGGCAAAAGAAACAGCCTAAAAAATCTATGTTGGTGCAGACAGCTTTGAATACAAGAAATGAAGAAAATCCATGGTTCATTGACATTGGATGTTTGAGTCACATGATAGGAGACAAGAGAAAGTTCATAACCTTGAATAATATCAATGGTGGCATAGTAAAATTTAGAGACAATACTACTGCTAGAATTTCTAGAAAAGGTACACTAAGTCTAGATAATGGTAGAATTAAAATTAAAAATATTTTGTATGTAGAATATCTTAAGCATAATATTTTAAGTGTAATTCAGATGTGTGATTAGGGGTATACACTAAAGTTTTATGAATAAGCTTGTGAAATTAGAAGAAAATATTCAGATGTGTTAGTTGCAGATGCTCATAAAATAGGTAATAACTTGTATATGCTATCAGACATCAAAGGTCAAAGATGTTGTTTGATCAAGATTGAATAAATTTGGATATGGCATAGGAGAATGGGGCACATAAATTTTGACAATCTTATCAACATCAGCAAAAAGCAAGCAGTCAAAAATCTTCCAAAGATTACAAAGCCATATGACATGCTTTGTGAACTTGTCAGCATGGGAAACAAGCTAGAAAGCAATTCAAAACAAAAGAGTACTCAACCACTCAGATGTTAGAGCTTGTTCAAACTGATCTATATGGACCTATGAGAATTTAAAGTATTCAAGGTGAGAAAATTTTCATGTTGCTTATTGATAATTTTTCATGTATGACTTGGGTAATATTTTTAAAGAAAAAAATAGAAGCTTTCAGACATTTTAGCACATTGAAAACATTAGTTGAGAATGAAACTAGTTTAAAGATTAAGTTTCTAAGATCAGATCAAGGAGGAGAATTCGTGTTAGATTAATTTATTGAGTTTTGTGAAGACCATGGAATAAAGAGACATTATTCAGCAACCAGAACTCCATAATAAAATGGAGTAGTTAAACAGAAAAATAGAACAGTTTAAGAGATGGTAAGGAAAATGCTAAATTAATCCAAGATAACAAATAAATATTAGAGAGAGGCAGTTGCTACATTATTGCATATTCAGAATAGAGAATTATTGAGAGTCAATAGTGACAAGACTCCTTATGAGCTATGGAAAGACAAACTAGTAACAGTTGATTATTTCAAAGTTTTTGGCAATAGATGTTTCATAAAGAGAACTAATGAAAAAATTGGTAAGTTTTAATCCATAGAAGATGAAGGTATATTTCTAGGTTATCTTGTAAAGGTAAAGCTTATAAATGTTAAAACAAAAGAACTAAAAAAATTGTTGAAAGCGCAAGTGTCAGGATAGAAGAAGATGGAACACAAAGAATCAGTGATCCAGTAGACATTCCTAAAATCATTGAAGAGGAAGGTTTTGAAGAATTAGATGAAGATGAGAAGGAGAAAAAGGGCACCAAAACTCCATCCAAATATGTTTAGATAAATCATAATGAAAGTGACAACATCGGGGACATAAATGAAAGAATTTGCACCAAAAGAATGATGTTAAGTGAATCTGAGCAAGTTAATTTATTTTTTTAATCCAAAATTTAGCCTAGAACATTTTTAGAAACTAGACATGATAAGCATTGGGTTAAGGCTATGGATGAAGAATTAAATGAAATAGAAAAGAATGATACTTGGGAATTAGTGCCTAGACCAAAAGATCACAATGTGATAGGAATAAAATGGGTTTATAGAAATAAGTTGAATGAAAATGGAGAAGTGACCAGAAATAAAGAAAAATTAGTATGTAAAGGATATGCTCAGATTGAGGGAATAGATTTTGAAGAAAATTTTACACCAGTGGCAAGGTTAGAGGCTATTAGAATGTTTTTTGCATATGCAATTTTTAAAGATTTCAAAGTATTTTAGATAGATGTCAAATTTACCTTCCTAAATAAGAATCTAAAGGAAGTCTACATTGAGCAAATTGAGGGATTTATTCTCTCAAATATTAGTATCTATATATTCAAATTGAAAAAATAATTGTATGAATTGAAAAAGCTCCCAGAGCTTGGTATGCAAGACTTGATAAGTACCTACAGGATCAAGTTTTTAAGAGAGGATTTGTTGATAGTAATCTCTACATCAAAATAGAAGGTGAGGATCAATTGACTATTGTGGTAATGTTGATGATATAATTTTTGGAGGAAATATTAAAAAGATGACAAAAGAGTTTTTTGATAATATGCAAAAAGAATTTGAGATGTATATGCTTGGAGAATTATTATTTTTCTTAAGATTGCAAATATTTCAGTTAGATAAAAGAATTTTTATATCTTAAATTAAATATGCCAAGAAAATGTTGAAGAAATTTGGTTTTGAGGATTTTGCACTAGTTGGCACACCAATGTGTACAAGAAATAAGGTGAGAAAGGGTGAAGATTCACCTGTTATAGATCAATCTTTGTATAGATCTATGATTGGTAGTCTTTTATATTTGACAACATCGAGGCCAAATATCTTGCATATAGTAGGTATGGTTTTAAGATATCATTTATCTCTAAAATATAGTCATGTTTAGTTGGTGAAGAGAATATTTAGGTATATCAAGGGGACATTAGATTATGGATTATGGTATCCCACAGGTAGAGATTTCACTTTGGTTTCTTATATAGATTTAGATTGGGTAGGTGTTTAGATAATAGAAAGAGTACAAGTGGAGGAGCTTTCTTCCTTGGTGATATCTTAGTATCATGGCTAAGTAAGAAATAGAATTCAATATCACTTTCTACAGCTGAAGTAGAATATATTATAGTGATATTGTGTTGTACTCAAGTGCTTTGGATGAAGCAAACTTTGGAAGATATCAAGGTAAACTATGATGAACCTACTTCTATTTTTTTATAACACAAGTGCTATTAATATTTTAAAGAATCCAGTGATGCATTCAAGAATTAAACATATTCCCATTAGATATCACTTTTTGAGAGAGTAGGTTGTAGATCAATAGGTTAAGATGGAGTATATCATTACTATATAGTAGAAAGCAGATATTTTCATAAAGGCACTACCAAAATGCATATTTAAGTATCTATGAGATAAGTTGGGAGTTATTTCTTTGACTTCCTGCCATTGAAGTTCAGCATCAGTTAAGGGGGAGCTAAGTGTTAGATCTAGGTTGGCACTTTGCCATTGATGTCAAAGGGGGAGAATAATAGGTATAGGTTGCTAAAATAAGGGGGAGTTACTATATGTTTTTCAGATGACAATATGTGTAGGTTTTAGGATGTGGTAGTTTTAGTTTGAGGTTGCCATCAATGACAAAGGTGGAGATTATTGGAAATATTGTCATTGATGTCAAAGGTCTAGCATTATTGGTGATAAAGGCCCCATTACATTAAATGGTGTTTTTAATATTCATATCTTGGCTAATATGTCTTAATACTTATTTAATATTAATAAATATATTTTTGGCTGCATTTAAGTCAAAACAGGGCCCATGGAGAAGTCAAAGAGTCACGGGGTAAGAGATGAAAGAGGAATGGGATGCATTTTCTCATGAAGAGTTAATCTTGAGGAATTCAAAGACTCATCATGTGAAGACAAAAGAGGTATGACACATCTTTCCATGAAGGGACACTTTGAGGAATATGAAAATTCACTAAGATAAAGACAAAAGAAGAAAGGATGCTTTTGATTATGAAGGGTCACCATATGACTTTTCAAATGCAAGGATACAAAGGGTCATGAAAGTTTGGTGCCATTTTCCATGAGGATTGAAGGGTCACAAAGGGTGAATGCCAAAGGTCATTTTGAAATATATAAATAAAGGTTTGAGAAGCCATTTTTAATATGCAAGAGAGTGCATGGTTTGTATTTGTTTTTGAAGAGAGAAAAGTAGGAGATATTATAGAGTTATATCATTTGTTAAGTAAGCAACATTGAGAGATAGTTGTGTTTTATACACAAGAGGGTTTGGTTCTCCTATGGGTTGGTGTTCACAAATAGTTGTTGTGTTGGTGCTTGGCAAAGGGATTAGTGCTCCTACAAGTTGGTGCTTACAAACTTTGTATTTTGAGTTGGTGCTCATTCATATACTTGAGATTGTTCTCTATGGTTTTTCCCATTTTGGGTTTGCACGTAAAAATTTGTTCTCTCTCTCTCTCTCTTGTGTGGTGCAAATTATTTTTTTAGTTTTATTACATATATTGAATGTGTGATTAAGTGGTTAAAGAAAAGAAATCAGATTAAGTAAAAAGATACATAATATACTGATTCATCCCCCTCTCAGTATATTTCATATTTAATATCTTACATTCCTTATTTCATTCCCTACACTTCATATATTTACCCTTGAGAAATTTTATTTTTTTCACTGATCACTCCCCATAGGGATCCCATTTGTGAGTTCCAATTTAAGACCTTAGATAGTACCAAGTTTTTCTCACAAATTACCAAATTTTCACATTCCCATTTCAAACATCCCCTTTTAACATATTTTTTCATGTTGTATCCACCTAATTGGTGTTACCTTTGTGAGTTGTAGTGTAAAACCATGGATAGGACCTAGTCTTCCTCACAAAATTTTCCAATATCCAAGTCATAATAAAATTACATGTGTCAAATTTGAGATAAGTCATGATTGATTATGAGTTACATGTCATTGACATGCTTCTCATCTTTATTTAATATTATTTATGCTTACTTCATTTATCTTTCACTTTTATCTTCTTATTTTCCAATTGCATGTAAGAATACAACTATTTTTCTTAAGTTTTTCATACTTCCTAGCCTAAATTAGTGTGATCAATTTAAGTCCATTTTGTCAATTTTGTTTCTTTTTTATACTTCCAAAATTATTTAGCATGATTGATTGTCTTAATTGTTTTTATTTTTATACCATTTGTTTTTCCTATGTTTTCCATGTTATTACATTATTTTCATACTTCCCAATGTGATATAGTATGATTTTACTTGTTTTTACTTGGTGCCAATCATTTTCATGGTTTAAATACATTTTCCCATCTTGTTTACCACTTTTTGGTTTATTATACTTAGTCATATTTTGTTATTACACATTTCCCATTGTGACATAGTGTGTAGTGCATTTGTTTGTGATTAATTACATTTTTTGAAGTCCTTTTTATCTATTTTTTAAACCATGCATGTGTCTCACATAATGCTAGAAAATAAAACACTCCGCATATATTTCCCATGGTATATACAATAAAATAAAAATACATGTGATAGAAAAAAATATATATCCATGAATCAATAACCACAACCACCATATAACTCAATGAGACCAAAGTCCAATTATCAAAATAATATATCTCTATATATCATGTGTTTTATAAAATGGTACAAAATATAAAAATACATCACTCTAGCTCTAAGATTGGGCTCCATCATGCCTATCTCTTGGCCTAGACATATTTCCCATAGATGCCTCAAACTATCCCCTCTACATGGTGAATTATAATTAGGTTGTTTAAGATCTCAACCCTACTACTTGCCCATGTAGGTTTGCCACCTAGGCCTATACCCATCCTAGCTAGATCATGGTATCCATGTGTGTGGCTCTCTCTTGATCCAAGTCTTGTTAGGCCTATACCTCTCCTTATCCCACCCTTATCAGTGGCTACAATCCATCCTCACATGTTTATAGTTACCTCAAAACCTCCCCCATTAGTTTAAACCAACTTGCCTAAGCTTGGGTAGACAACACCACAATATTATCTAGTGTGGTGGGGTCATATGGTGCTAACACCTCATCCAAAACATCATGGTACACTACCATGATTAGGGATCCCTATGTGACCTCCTCTATAATAGGATCTAAAAAACCAAAACTAGATAGATATTAGATCACATATATATCTCAAAATCTATCTATCTACCTACAATCACATACAACTAGTATTTTATATCCAAAAATAAAAAAATAATATTTCTTACCAATCCCAGTGTCCCCAACCACCATCTCCCCATTTTCTCATCCATTGAGCATGGTCTATCCATCTTCCTATCCCTTGAGCACCTCATATATGGGTCACCTCTCTATCAAATAAAATCTAAGAGTCACTACCTATGCATATTAAAGGCCTCTCTTTAGAAGTGCCTCTTTTGACCAGCTCTACCATGGACTAACTGTCAAATTATCCTATGTGACCACCCTCATTTGTGGTTAATATCACCGATGGCATATCCATTGGTGGTGTGTTTTAGGTATTCATTAATCCTCATACCATAGTGTTTGTTTTGCTACCTTATACACCCTTGTATGCACATCCATTCCCTCTCTTCTTTTAACTGCTAAAAATCATGCTTGACTAGTCCATGGTCTCACATGTCATGTACTGATCACTAGTCTCTTGACTAGAACTTTTCCTCCTCTCTTTATCGACTATCTAGCATGTCATTCCTAAAATTTAGGCACTATTAGAGGATTCATTAGGTGTGGGAGTCCAAACTACCATAGAAATCATTCCACTAACTAAAACTCTACCCAATAGGTAAAGTGGCCAATGATTCATACTCAAGCCAACCTCAACACTATAGTCACCCAACTAAGATAAATAGTATAAATATATGTGTAGGGTTACCACACCATATCCCATCATATGAATATCTATATCACTAAAACATGGGGCATAACCCATGCTACCTGGTCTTATCTCCATCTAGTCACCTGAGGTAACCTATTATCAACCACATGGGACAACCCAACTGGTTGATACATTGAGAACCTACCATATATCTATGCACTAAGAAAAACCACTAGTCTCATAGTCTTCTACACTCTAAATAACATCCCATGAATATCATGCATGGGATGTATCTAGATGATAGACCCAAAATCATAGAGTACACTCTAGTCTAAAACGGACTAGCACAAGGCTATCATATATAATTATACCTTGTCATATGGATTTTGACATAACATTTGTGTTATACAAGTCTGATCATGGCCTTATAAATGTCTAGAATTTATGTAATATACATATTGAATAAACTCACCCTCAGTCATTGGTAGATCCTAACTGAGCATGTGGCCCATCATGTTAATGTTCATCTCTCTTCCAAATCATCAGGTGTCCTTATGATCATCGATGTCCCTCCTATAAAAAGTCCAAATAATGCATGGACATCCTCTAGTGTGATACCAACCTCTATGATATCCCACCCACCACCCATCAAAATGTTTTGGTCAACCATTCTCATGCTCTAAAGAACATGATAATGAGATCAACACTCAATGGGATGTGCCTCATCTCCATGATACCTCCCAGACCCAATGTAACTAGTCTCACTCTATCCACATTTCTTAAGTACTCTAGAAAATTCAGTAACCATGATGCATCAATAGATTACCAATATCTTCGGTGCCTCTATAAAATATCAAATAATAAAGGATGTATTATATTTCCATATCATTTATAATCAAAATACGTTCTTACAAATTTCACAAAACTTGGCTAGTTTGATTTAGTTTATTTATTTTCTATTGAATTAACCTATTATAAACTAAATCAACCCCATAATTTGTTAAGGATATTATATTGACCTATGAATTATTAAGTTGGCCACTTTATAAATAACTAATTTGGTCTACTAGTACTAAGTCATCCCCCTTCCTTAAATAATTGAGTTAGCCAACTGCTACTAAGTTGGCCTATTGGTTTTCTTATCTTCTATAGACTAATTCGATATGGTCAACTCTATTCATCACTATCAATGAGTTTTCAAATAATTACCATAAATTCATTGGGTATTTATTGGTCTAAATCCTTCCTACCTAATACCCCATTTAACCCCTAGTGTCCCTAAAAATTTCCTAGGGTTCATTCTAGTGCCTAGATTTTGCCTACTAGTTAATTTTCTATAATTCACTCAATTTCAAATAAAATTACTCAATTTTTTCAAATTTTTAGTTACTTACCTATTTTTCACTCATTGTGACCATATGCATCCTCCCCATATCAAATGTCATCTCCTCACCATCCTATCTCTTTGAGATATCACTAGGTTTATCATAGCTCTATTTTCTCATAATAGTAAAAATACAAAATGAATTACTTTTCACCCTATTTATATTTTCTATTTAAAATTATTTACCCTTCAAATTCTTACCATCATATTTTTTATTTTGATCATACCTTTGTCTCTACTAAGCCTTTTTTTCAAACCATAAAAAGTTATGGAATCCTGACATCATAGAGAATATTTTAAACTATTATATGTACATATAAAAATTTAATTTTTCTCTCTTTTCACTAATCTCTATAGGTTCACCTAGTTTTCCATATATTGGATGCCATGACATTTTATTGCATCTCCTTATTTAAGTAAAAAACTAAGGTAAGTAAAGGTATGTGTTTTCCAATTTTGTACTTTCATTTATCTTATTTTCTCCTTACTACATTTTCTTTAGCTTCAACATTATGTGTTGCTATGTTCTTTTCCTAAATCACCATCTCATGTTACACCTACATGACACGTTATGATATTTGAGTGGGGCATATGTATAAACATAATATTTTCAAACTTTATCAATTATAGATGATCTTTATCTTATAATAACCCATCAAGTCTCAATCTCTCTAAGTGCATGTCTTAAGGGGTACACTGGGAAAGGGGTGGGTAGACCATTGATATTTTGTAGGATTCTTGTCCCATGTTACCACTTTTTATCTACACCCATATCCTAAAACCATTTCCCTAAGCTTTGCCTCCTATTTTTCACCTCCTCTAATCATTTACAACATTCACTAGCCCTTCCCTAACCTAAACCCCCTTTTGACAATTTATGTTACATAGTCAACCCCATCGACCTTGTACTCTTATTGAAAAAACTTATTATGGTCTAGGTCAGCCCTTGGTTGACCTAATTTGTTTTTATCAATAATGATACTAGGTCGACTAGGTCAACCTTGTTAGCCTTAGCTTTTGGAAGGGATTAGGGTTTGATTTTCTTATATAAACACATTCATTTCTCCATTTTAAAGAGAAGAGAAGTATGATATATTGTGCATCTACTTGTCTACCATTCTACTTGAGGAATAAGTTTAGGGTTTCATAATTTCTTTAGGGATATGTATCTTGTCTTATGGTCAAGTATTTTGGATGTATTGATAGGTTGTGTGGCCTAGAGATGATTATCCTTATCATCCTTACATACCACAATAACCTATTACAAATCACCTTGGCCAAGGGAGATATTCAGGCTCAGTGGGTTTATCTTCAAAGGTGAGTATTTCTAACTTTTTTCCTCCTTTATAAGAGTAAATAAATATGCATTTGTACTTTTCTTCCATTTATTAGGATTTTCTAGACATTAACATTAGTATATGTCTTTTATTAATGTTTACTTTTCATGTTTATTATCCCCACTTTTTGTCACAAGCTTTAGTGAACACTAGATTACACTTTACTTTAATTGTTATTAGTTTAGTGAATATGAAAAATTAGGACCTAGTTAGGGTTATTATGTAGTTTTTCTTGATTGGAGGCTTTAGAACCCACCCTAGTCAATTTATTTAGGTAAGATATCCCTTAAATAGGTATAGTGGATCCATCTTGGTCATGACCCTGATTATCTAATGTATCCCCAGTTGGAAGTGTAATTAGGATTTATCTTCTCTAAGATAGGATTGAGTTATAGATATATTGCATTTTACATTACATATAATATATATTGGCAAAGCACCCAATAGACTTACCATTTTAATATTGTGAAGTGAAGGGGTAGGCTCCAATACCAAGCTAGTGCCATCATCAATACATATCCATTTTAACCTAAACTACTTGAAACCATATTTAGATTATTTTTCTAGTTCCTTATTATATTGAACTCCGTATCACATTAATTTCAACATTTATTATAATTTAAGTACATTCAGGGATGACCACTTAGATTTAAATTTACATTTCAATTTTATTGTTTGTTCTTTATAAATTACATTTTGTATTGTAAAACTTATATTGACCAACATTGGTATAAGGTTTGTGTTGTGTGCTACAATTAGATTTTGCACATTTGATCTAATTGATTATGTGCTCATTTTTCCTATCTTCATAACATAGTCACCCATATCGACTCAATCTACTATAGGTTGTTGGTTCTTTTTTTTATCATCAGTACATAGTCAAACTATTTGACTATGTGTCTTCTTATCCTATTTAGTTTCTTAATCTACAACACATAATCAACATGTATGATTGTTTCATTTTTATATTATTTTATTTATTATCTTAAATAAAATTATTGATTGGTTTAAATATGTATAATACCAGTCGATCCTTGTTTATTCACAATTTTTTTAATTTCCTTCCATAATGAATTTATTTTTTGATGATAATATAAAATTAAATCAAACAAACATGATGAGTTTTACCAACCCTGATAGGTTCCCTAAGACATAACTTGTGGCATCCACCATGGATGAAAGTAATGTCCATGCTACCACTCACACTACCAACTATCAGATTCCTCCCCATTCATTCTCAACTCTTAACCCTTTGTTCTCATTAGAAGATGAATGTGATTTAGAGTGCATAACTAAAATGTTATTTTTCACTAATGAATTCCATCAACATAGAGGAAAAAACCCTAATACCATCTATAATCTCATGATGGGTACTCATATAGGAGAACCCCATTCACCCTACCCTACCTTTTATAATGAATTTGGGGGAACCACTTTATTTGCATCTTAACCTTTTCCATCTATTATGTCTCCTTTGCATACCTTGGCATAATATTCTATGCCTTTTTTAACCTCCATGCTAAGTATTTTTACCAACATGGTAAGCTCCACTTATAGTGGGACTCTTCAAAAGACCCATACCCTTAACCATGATTTAGTGAATCTTTTGATACCAATGCTTCTAATTCCACTAGTGTTTCTTTTGCTACCAATGCTACTCATGCCACTAGAGCAATGCATGCTACTACTTCATCCTACACTCATAGTGTAACTCAAATTATTAATACTAATGCCAATACATTACATGTTGTATCTACTAGTCAAAAGGTTGATAAAACCAACCAAATCCTATTACAAACACTTAATCAAATACATACCTTTAAAACCAATAATGCAAATCAAATGATGCAGATGCAAAATTATCTCATTCATCTCCAAAACCAACCTTAATAGGTTTCATGGGGAGCATGACCCCCTTAATTCTTTCCATGGAAATCTTATCCCACAACTACCAATCATCAACAAAACCATTAAACATCTAAAAAGTGAACCTCTAAGACCTCAAATTACTAACATTAACATAAGAGGTATCACACCCACCATCACTAAAAATGGATCCACCTATCCTAATTTACATTTAAAAACATTTGATTACCTATATAAAGATTGGGTTAAGATTAATACCTTCTCTACTACCAAACTATTAGATAAAACACTCTTAGGATATTTTTAGATTGATACAATTAATTAAAAACCCACTCTATCACTAGCCTAGAAAACTTGGCCAACTCACTAGTCAAATAATTCCAAACTAATGATCTTCTTGAGAACAACTTAGCCCACTTTATAAATTGTAAACAACTCGAAACTGAAATGACAAAAGCCTTCATCAAATAATGTAAAAACTTGTCTAATAAATGTCATAATAATATGGAAGATGACAACCTATTCCACCTATTCACTTATGACCCATATCCTAAATTATAATATCAGGTTAAGACCCTCTCTCCAAAACCTTAGAAGAAGCTCTTGACCAGGCCAACTGATAAGATTTCCTCATGCATCAATTTGAACCACATCAAACTAAAATGGGCACTCGTATGCTCATCCAAAAAAAAAACCATCGTGAAACTAATGATGGTGTTATCAACACGTGATATTATTCATACCATCCAAGAAATTAATTTAAATAAGTCTCTGGATCATGCTACCCCTACAAATAACACTACTACTCCTACATTTTTATCAACCCAACCACACTAATGTGCACAACCCACTATCCCTAAAAAAACTTCAAAAATGTCTCCCACGACCTCTACTATGATATCTTTACACCACTCATAATATGAAATCATGGTATAATCTAAACAAATTTTGTTGTTATCATGTAAGTTAGGGACATTCTCATGAGACTTATAGATAATTACACAATCTTTTTATGGATTTTCTTCTTGGTATTAAATTTGATCATGAAATCCTTATTCAAAAGAGTCAATAATCTTATGATATAGATTTTATATCCCATAAAACAGAAAAAAAAAACCTATATTTAAACCAAGCTAATGCTTATATTTCTATCTAAAAATATCCTCCCCCAACCACCAAGATAACATCAAAAAACCTACTCCTTCTATTAACAATGTTGAAAGTCTTATAGACCTTACTACCAATGATGAAAAAATGGATAATATGACTAACATAAGAAGGTTAGTTTCTTTTATTGAATCAAATCCAACCCCTATGAATCACACCTATCAATCATTCTATGTCATTCAAGACACTTCCCCATCCCATCTAATGTAATTGGGGAAAGAGGAACTTATAGCCATATAAGCATCACCTCCAAACTCATAACTTTATTATACCTCTAATACCATTTCTACTCTTCCCCCAACCTTCACACAATAATACCACATACCCAAAACTTCCAATAGTATTTATTTTACCCAACTATGAGAAATACTTCAACCAACCACTACATTACCTAAAGTAACTCAACCCATTTGTAATCAACCTAAACCAACTATAACCTATCAACACACGTTTATTTATGCATCCAACCCTCCTTCCCAAGAGTTCTTATAGCACTACACACCTATATATAAAAATCCTCCCATGGGTTATGATGAATGGGCTCCCATTGCATAACTTTCTCATCTCCCATCTCAAATACCTTTCTTAGAAATAATGAGAACTTCTCCCCATCATTGTAGCTATCTAATGTAATTTTTATTTGAAATGAGAATCCCTCATCCTCCTCCTATAGGATTTGAAGCTACCTTATCTTGATCTAAAGATAGTATACTTTAACAATGTGAATAGATGTTCACACATGTAGATGAAACATTAGACACTTCTCTCTCACTTAAGTTCCTTATTGCTTTCATAATTCCCAATGAGATATTGCTTCATGTGGATGATCCTCCTCTATTAATTATCATCCAAATTAGATAAATTCAAGTTAAGTGTGATTTAATTGATGAAGGTTTAAGCACCTGTGTTGCCTCCCTTGACTTCATAAGGCACTTTAATATTTTAAATGTAACCTCAAATCTACATGTAGTATATGACAAGTTTACAATAGTTTGAAAATTTATCCTATAGGTTGTGTTTGGATTCTCATTACCATTCCTCATATCACTAACCATGTCAAAATTATGACCTTTATCTTTCCAATTTATTACAACATCTTACTTGGTTGACCTTGGACTCATCGTATGAGAGAAATCACCTCATATTCATTTTAATGCATCAAATTCCCTCATAATGGAGATATCAACAATATTTAAGGAGACATAAACCCTTATAAATTTGAATAATTCCAATAATGTGGTGTCTTTAAAATACCCACCCTTGAACCCCTACCTAGTGTCCCATTTTAGGAATCCAAACCCTTCAACTATCCAAACAACTCCACCTAAGGTTATAATGGTCATCCTAAATTAATTGGGAACATTGTGCCTAACCTCTTAGACTCCAATGATGATGAGTTGTATGAGATAAGCCTAAAGATAAAAACTTATGATCTTTCCCCTAACATAATCACCCAAATTCCTCCTTTTCAACCTCAATATCGTTAGATACCTTCCAATGACATACATGTTATCTTAACCAAAACTATACACTCTATCCATTATGATTCCTCTAAAATCAAAGGCATTCCTACATGTACCATCGACTTTCATACACTTGAATATGATGATGGTTATGCTTTAAATGATAAATTTTTATCCATATTCATCCAAGCTATAAATTCATAAGTTCTTTGATATCACTCTTATTTATTTTAGTCTTTTCATTCATCTTTTAACATTCTTTCTTTTATAACACCTACTACCAATCTTTGTAGTATTTGTCACGGGGTATAAATGGAGCACTCACATGGTATGCCTCTAGTTAAAATACATCCATTCTTGAGTATGTTCATGGATCATGCCATGAAAATACCTTATTATTTTTCCAAATTCCATGACCCTTACAGTCTGATTCCTCTAAAGCTGCTAGCCACTATACTTAAATGGATTAAATAGTCAGCCTTACCTACTGATGATCCTAGTCTAATTTTTTATCCATCCACACCTTTATTTGGTGATGGACTTATTCCATTACCATAATTTGATCCCATACTCTCCCAAATTATAATATCATCCTTATTATGATATCCATAAAGTTATAGGTCATTAGACCAAATATTGCTAGTTATATTAGCTGCCCCAGACTTCTCCTTCCACCCCTTTAGCTAGTATACCCCCATAGTATTATAATAGATGCATTTATTTATTTCATGGGATAGATAACCACTCTTCCACCCATTGACTAAAAATTGGATAGTACATTGAAACATTGCACCCAACCACTACTCAACCCAAATATAATGATATGCTTCCTCCTAAGCTATTACCAAAGTATATCCCTAAATATGGGCAAGTATACTATATTTGGAAATAGTGTGGTATACATCATACCAATAACTATCAATTTATCTAGTATCATCTTCATGAATTCCCATAGTTGATACCCACACCAATCTTTCCTCCTTATATAGGTTGCCCATGGATGAAGGCTCCTCCTTCTCTATAGGTTACACTTCCTTCTCACACTTAGATACTATTCCCATTGAGACATCCATTCCTTTCCTTAATTATCCTATGAACAAGATCCCACATAAGCATTAATATTCATCAGCTACACCTACCTTTTTTATTTGATATGATATAGAAGGAAGTTTTTACATAACTTTTTGTGAAGATTGATGAGACTCTTACTAGTTTCGAAATTCATCTTCATAGAGATGTCTCAGATGTTATGGATAATATTTATTTTAAAATATATAAATATTTATTAACATGACATGATGTTCTTTAAAAAAAATGTTATGATTTGGATTAGATTTGTGATCTATTTTTATATCTATTATACACTTGACTATGTGTCAGATTTGATTTCACTTATCTATTTTACATGGATAATTATATTATTTTTTTATGTGTTTTATATAGTTTAATTATATTTCACATTTTATTATGGATCCTTATCATTATTTTCATGAATGCACACTTATGATTATGATTTCATTGATTTCATGGATTATTTTCTTTTCTTTTTTACAACGATTTTTTGTTATCTTATCTCGCTCAAAAATCAAATAATTATTATTGTGGCTTGGTTATATAACCTTGATTCCCTTACTCTTATATCTCTAATATATGATTAGTTATAAAAAATAATTCTCATTATACTACTACCATATACTAATATATTTTTTATCTCCTTTCTTCCCTTATTCCCCTTTCACATACTAAACATACATACAGTTAAAACTTGAGATTACATATTGGTTCATGGGTAAGCCTAAGTGTTTAGTCAATCATATTTTTGGTTACTTAGAATCATTTAAATAAAAGTATAAACCTAATTCATGTGTATCAATTTTATCACTCATGTTGGTTATTTTAAATCCATAAAGAAGAGGAATCATAAAAGCCATCAAAAAGTTAAAGGCTAAATCATTTAAACAAAAGGCAATGATTCAAAAGGTAACATAAAACTTCATAATTATAATCACACCAAAATGAATTATTCATATCACATATCCTATTTATAATAAAATATCAAACTCCATAGTTGGACTTATGATAGAGTCAAGGTCCATTGATGTGTTGTAGGCCAGCAGTTTGGGATAGGATAATAAAAAATCTATAAGTGCTACCTAATTTCTCACACAAGTACCCAATATTTGTAGTAGATTGATGACTCTGTAAGTGGATTTGATGAATGGGAAATATTTTTTAGGAAGATAGGTCCATTTTAATTTTCTTATTCATATAACCCTCATGATTTGAGCTTAGTATGTCACCTATGTGCCTATATAGAGTTATGTTTATTTTGAGTGGGTATCCTTTGTATTTTGATAGTCAGGGTAAGTGCACAATGTTAGGGGATAAAAATTGGCCTACTCATGGACATGATTTTCATAAAATTTTATAGATTTGAAATTTTGTAGATAATTTGAGATATATACAATCCAAATCTGAAGACAGTGTGAGAACATGAAATGTAGAATTTCAAGTCTAGTTTCTAAATCACTCTTTTTTTTTAAAAATGGTTAAGTATAATTAGGTCAAACATCTAAAATTTGAAGAGGAACTCCCTTTTTTAATAAAATAGAGTAGATATATAGCCATGTGGTTCACCATGTTTTTAGCAATATTTAATATTATTTAAAACTCTTTGAGGAATATTTATAAAAGATCTTCTAGTTTGTGACCTATATATATATATATATATATATATATATATATATATATATATATATTTAATGAATATTTTTTTATGAGTTTTGAAAGTGTTGACGCAAGAAATTGCACCCAGGGCAAGGAGGTCAAACTCCTTGCCTTCTCCTCGCAACATGGAAACTCCTCTCTCACCTGTGGGATGGCGAAGCAAGAGAGGAGAGTCTCTAGATAAGGGCTAGCTCCCTTTGATGCATCATGTTTGTTTCAAGTAGTGCAAAATATAGGTATAGGTATAATATAAGGGGGGATGAAAAGGAAGAAGAAATGCATAGAAAACAAACTACCTACTCTAAAAGAGGTGATGCACCAAAATAAAGGTTGAACTTCACACATCCACTCTTAGAATCAGACAAATGCATACATATACTACGCACTTGGCAGAAGGATGAGGCTACAAAAAACTAGCAAGGAGGCTTCATTGGAAAATCTAGAATAGAGATCACCCAAGGTGCTGTGAAACACACACTTATGAAGTAATTTCTTTTATTTTGCACTTATCAAATACTACTCTTCTCCTGTCAGTTGCAACAATGGCACCTTGTAGACAATAGGTCTTCTGGTGTTGAACTTGTGAGAGCATCAAAAGACAATGACTAGACACAAGCAAACATTCAATGCATACACAAAAATGTATATCCAAAATGGAGGTAAAAAAACTACATTTGTATTGATCCAGGGGAAAATTTTGCAGAGCTGCACTCTTTACAAAATGTGGAAGATGATTACAAATGAACAAGTCTACAATATATATGAGAATCAAAGAGGCCCATTTGGTGTTCCTTCTTTTACAAGTGGCATACGTGTCCCTTCATGAAAAGAAACAAGTCGCTCAAAATATTAATGAGCTGTTCATTTGTCTGCTCAAAATCTACATTTCTTGCTTAGGTGACTTACATGGTTTGCCTTCCAATTTAATGTGAAACAAAGAAAGCAGTTGCACTGCTAGCTACTATCATTCCAAATGATCAATTCGCTGGCACTATTTCACCTGCCAAAGTCGCTTCTCAAATTGGCACCACTTGGACTTAACTGCTTGCTCATTTTGTGAATGTCCTCTTGTCCTTTTCTCAATTTTGTCTCTATCTGGCTTGTTCAGCCCCTAAGGGCAAACTTTCAGCAGGTTGTTGCATTTCTGGCTCTTTTCGGTTAGCACCTATTTGTTTTGAACACAAACGGTTATTTTATTCGTTAAACTTTGATAGCTTCATCGATGTTTTCATGCTTGTTGGCAGTCAGATCCATGTTAAATTTTGTGGCTTTTCCTTCTCTTTAACACCTCAGTGGGTCACTTTTTACCTTGGACGGTCTGCGCAGACTTTAGACTGTTGCCCAGCCTTTGCATTGTATTTGAAGCATGCCTGAATTCCTTCAGACTTTTTGTTTGAAGGAATTCCTTCAGGAAAAAGTCCAAAGGAATTTGGGACTGTCTATTTTGATCAATATAAGCTTTGGACTCGCCCATCCTTCCATGCAAATGTTAAGTGCTTGCCCTCCGAAAGGGCTTTTGACCTGAAGACTGCCCTTTCCCTTTGACTTTGTGTTAATCCATTCCTAAAGGAATTTGGGACCTAGACTTAGTCAATTTCGAATGAATTGAACTTTGGACTTCAAACCAAACTAAAATTACCTGGGTCCTTTTCATTTGAAGTGCTAGCCCTCCACTAGGGCATTTGAACTTTAAGTCTTGAATCAAATCACTGAACCAATTGTGTTGAAAAAAGAAGAGAAACACTGGCATTGAACTGTGTAGCCCGAAAATGATTACTTTTTGAATAGGAAAGGGAGGAGTTGACCATGATTTTTCCAGTGGGAAAAATTGGTCAACAAAATGGTGACTCACAAGGGAAGCATGCCTGTTATGCTTAGAACCTAGTTGCCTTAAAATCCATTGGGTGCTGATTTAAATGCAGCTATGAAAGAATTATCAATAGCCTAAAAGATTCAAGAATCAAACATGAAGCTTTTACCCCCAAGCAAAGGGAAACACACAAGGCTAAAAACACTACCTGTGCAAACTGTACTTAGGGAAAATAGGAAAAAACAACTAAAAACAAACTATTATATATAGCTAACTAGGAATGCTCGCCTCCTTCCTCAATCGAAGGGAAATTTTCTTAAGTCTCCTTCTTGGCAAGAAGACTTATGGTGGTAGGAAAGTAGCTAAAAGAAAATGAGATTTGGTGACCTGCTCCTCTTTCTCGTCACCTGATTTGGCTGGAATCTGAGTGGATATTCAAACATGCTCCTAACATATACATACTTTGTTTATTCTTGGAAGCTTGCCTCCTATTGGTTCTTCAAGCTGGTGTTTCCCATCAAGAAAATGATTGCTGCTAGCTCATCACCATAAGTTCCTTGATATGCACCCTTGACTGGCTTGCTCTCCTCTGCCTCATGCTCGGGTTCCATGGTATGGCCATCTTCCTTGATGATTTCAAAGAAGAAATCTTTAGATTCACCAACCCCCTGAAGGGGTAAATTTTAAAAACTACAACCTCTTTGCATGCTTTTTTGAAACCCAATGTTTCCTTCTTCATTTTGGACCAGCTCACGACCTACCTGGAGAGAAGCACAGCCTGCCTTAATGCCTTCAAATGAATTATTCAAAACATGAACAAGAGATTGCCCATGCTCCTCCACATCACTTTGCTCAATTTCCTCCTCAGTTGCAATCATGAAGTCTCCCTGGTCAGTCATAAACTGAGCATAATCCATATCAAGCAAGGCCTAATAGCTTTCTTAGAGGTGTATGGATGGAATACATTCAGACACAGAATCTGTCACTTGATCTAAAACATCCATCACACACTCGCTAAGGAGACCTGCTCTAGACTCCAATTCTACAATTCACCTATCCAAATCTTCTTGGAAAAGCCTTTCTTGAAAGTCATAATCATTATTAAGGTCGGGAGCAACCTCTCTTTCTTCAAAATTTAGACTAAAACCTTTCTCCTCCTCCTTGCTGGTCTAAGATTCAATTATTTGCTTCTAGCTCATGATCGTAGGATTAGACTCTTGCTTTTGTGAGCAAGTAATAGCTTTTTCATTTTCAAGTTCTTGGGCTGGTTCATGATGCTCCTCCTTCTAGCTTAGAATTTGGAGATCATGTTTAAAGACCTAAGGAGGCTAGAGAATAATTGGGATGGTCTACTCATGCATAGGGAAATCTATCTGAAGAGAGGCGTGCTAGAAAGCTAGATGCATGGGATGGAGGGCAAGATTGATTGATGCATTGGATGAGCCAGAATGAGCAAGCGTCATTTGATAGAAAGGATTTGGCATACAAGAGGGATTTTTCTCTAGAATAGGATGGGGCAGACCTTGGGCCAAAACTTCTTGATTTTCGTCCCTCCACTTCACTAGCACTTCATCAATATTCAAATTAGCTTGTGGATTGGTGAAAGGGATACCTTTTGGCATTGGCTGGTTTGCAGCATCTAGAAGCTTCATCTCTCTCTCTCTTAGCATTCTCATCTTAGCCTCTAATTCCTCAATTTGCTTGGCCAGGTCATCCTTAATTTACATTTCTTCATTTTGGACAACATCTTTCTCCTCTTTGATGTTCCATGACTCGATCACTTTGTTCCAGCTCAAGCAATTCGGGCTGGGCATTTCCTTTGGGGCTAATGGGGCCTCAACGTGAGAGGATAGTGAAGATTTTGATTCCACTTCCCTTGCTACTAAAATGGACTGCTGCATCTGAAGGTCTGCCAATTTGATCTATCTATCAAGATTAGCCTTAAACACAAGATTCGTTGTTTCAGAATTCTCCTCAACATGATTGGGGAATGGACTTTGACAGGCTCAACTTGGCTCAAGAGTAGGGGCTGTATATGACTGATATAATGCTTTGGGTAGTGAGTATGTAGGTTGATAGACTTGGTAAGGCTACCTCTCATGCACACTCAGCTTCTCCTCCATAGATGCAATTAAATTGCTCACATCCAGCATCTCATTTCAAAGCCTGTGCCAATTCGCTCTTTCAATAAGAGCCCATTCTTTCTTAACCTCATCTAGCACATTCCTCACTTGATGGATGATATGATCAAGAATTTCTTGGCTGCATCCCCTTCTGGTGTTAAGATCAATTACATATTTGTCGTATCCCAGCAATGCTTGCTTGAAGGCAAAAATGAGTTGATTGGTAAAGAGACTGGGTTGAGTAGGAGAAGTGACATAATGAGAAGACTAGGTATAAGGCTGATATAGCTCATGAATGGGCTGGGACTGGCCATACTAAAACTAATAAGGATCAACATAAGGCTGGTAAAGATCGTAGCCATGCTGGCCAAAAAAAATAGAGTCCATGACTTAAAATGATGGAATTTACACATATCAAAAAATGTGCTTCTTGATGGTATGGTACCAAACTTCTTAACCAATTGATTTAACTCAGAGTCACCAGATGTTGAAGAAATTGATTTCTTGTAATAAGACTAGCATCAATCTTGAAACTCTACTACGTTTAAAAAACTTGTGGTCCCATCGGGTGTGCCAAAACTGTTGACACAAGAAATTGCACTTGGGGCAAAGAGGTCAAACTCCCTACCTTCTCCTCGCAACATGGAAACTCCTCTCTCACTTTTGGGATGGCGAATTAGGAGAGGAGAGTCTCTAAATAAGGGCTAGCTCCCTTTGATGTATCATGTTTGTTTTAGGTAGTGCAAAATACAGGTATAGGTATAATATAGGGGGGATGAAAAGGGAGAAGAAATGCATAGAAAACAAACTACCTACTCTAAAAGAGGCGATGCACCAAAATAAAGGTTGACCTTCACACATCCACTCTCAGAATCAGACAAATGCATACATACACTATGCACTTGGCAGAAGGACTAGGCTACAAGAAACTAGCAGGGAGGCTTCAATGGAAAATCCAAAATAGAGATCACCCAAGGTGCTGTGAAACACACACTTATGAAGTAATTTCTTTTATTTCACACTTATCAAATACTGCTCTTCTCCTATCAGTTGCAACAATGGCGCCTTGTAAATAGTAGGTCTATTGGTGTTGAACCTGTGAGAGCATCAAAAGACAATGACTGGACACAAGCAAACATTCAACGCATACACAAAAATTGTCTATCCAAAATGGAGGTAAAAAAAATTGAATTTGTATTGATCTAGGGGAAATTTTTGTAGAGCTACGCTCTTTACAAAGTGTGGAAGATGATTACAAATGAACAAGTCTACAATATATATGAGAAGCAAAGAGGCCCATTTGGCACTCCTTTTACAAGTGGCATACGTGTCCCTTCATGAAAAGAAACAAGTCGCTCAAAATATTAATGAGCTATTCATTTGTCTGCTCAAAATCTACATTTCTTGCTTGGGTGACTTACATGGTTTGCCTTCCAATTTAATGTGAAACAGAGAAAGCGGTTGCACTGTTGGCTGATATCATTCTAAATGATCAATTCACTGGCACTATTTCACCTGCCAAAGTCACTTCTCAAATTGGCACCACTTGGACTTAATTGCTTGCTCATTTCATGAATGTCTTCTTATCCTTTTCTCAATTTTGTCTCTATCTGGCTTGTTCGGCCCCCAGGGGTGAGCTTTTAGCAGGTTGCTGTATTTTTGGCTCTTTCTGATTAGCACCTATTTATTTTGAACACAAATGGTTATTTCATTCATTAAACTTTGACGGCTTCATCGACGTTCCTGCGCTTGTTGGCAGTCAGATCCATGTTAACTTCTATGGCTTTGCCTTCTCTTTAACACCTTAGTGGGTTGCTTTTTACCTTGGATGGTCTGCACAAACTTCAGACTACTGTTGGGCCTTTGCATTGTATTTGAAGCACGCCCAAATTCCTTCAGACTTTTTGTCTGAAGGAATTCCTTCAGGCAAAAGTCTGAAGGAATTTGGGACTATCTATTTTGATCAATATAAGCTTTGGAATCACCTGATCCTTCCATGCAAATGTTAAGTGCTTGCCCTCCGAAAGGGCTTTTGACCTGAAGAATGCCCTTTCCCTTTGCCTTTGTGTTAAGCTGTCCCTAAAGGAATTCGGGACCTAGACTTAGTCAATTTCAAATGAATTGAACTTTGGACTTTGAACCAAACTGAACTTACCCGAGTCCTTTTCATTTGAAGTGCCAGCCCTCCACTAGGGCGTTTGAACTTTAAGTCTTGAACCGAATCACTGAACCAATTGTGTTGAAAAAAAGCAGAGAAACACTGGCATTGAACTGTGTAGCCCAGAAATGATTGCTTTTCGAATAGGAAAGGGAGGAGTTGACCATGATTTTTCCAATGGGCAAAATTGGTCAACAAAAAGTAAATAGATAGATGTCCATGTGACACACCTAACTACATCAAAAAAATGAAAATCAATTTATTTTAATGTGTATAGAATTAGGCCTAGTTTGTGACCTTATAATTTATTTTTCACTTGGATTAATGAAACACAAATTACATGAACATGTATAGGCATGTATGTTTGTAGCATGTAGTGGCCTAAAATGGTATAGTTAGAAATCAACATAGTTTAAAACTTTAAATTAATCCAAAAATTATTAAAAAAATGTATTTTTAGAAAGAAGAGAGTGTGCTCATCTCAAAAGTATTAAGTTTTTGAATTTTCACATTGAAAGTTGTATTTTATTTGGTGATCAAAGTTGAATTTTTTTATTTTTATCATAAGTCTCAGACTCAGGTATATATTGATAGGTCTAAGCCTTAAGCTCGAGAATCCAAGCCATTTCCAAGCCAAAAGACATAGGATTTGAATTCAAATTCAAATATCATGATCGCACTAATAATGTGATCATGATATTAATGCAATAATATTATTAAATACATTAGTAATATGATCATGTTACTTAATAACATGATCATGTTTTATATTCACAACACCCAAAAACCCAAATTTGAATTTTGACCTAATAAAGGAGCCATTAGGCCTAATACTCTTAAGAAAAAAGTTTGGTTGATTAATATTGTTATTTAGTACCAATGTTCTTGTCAAGATTTGATAGCATTGAATGATAATTGGAGATGTATTAACCTATGAATCAATTTATTGTTTATTTGACATGAATCTTATCTTCCTTAAAAAGCAGACAAACCCAGTTCATCCTAGACAAGGTCAAGAAGTCAAAAGTTGGTTTTTGGTGATCCACTGATCCAAATCACTCATAAATTAGTAGATTCAATTTATATTTCATTTTTTACATGATCACATAAATTATATTTTCCAAAAATCAATTGGAGTACAAAGGTCGTCTAATTGAGTACTAATGGACCAAGAGTATTAGGTTTAAAAGAGAGTTCGGTGATATTATAAATGTTTAAGGATTAGTTATTTGAGAATTGGTATTTGAAAATCAATTTATAGTATTAAAAATATTAAAAATGTGTTTCATAAAAATTATAAATAAATCAAGGGTCATTGTATTTTTTTCAAGAGTGTATACAATCCTAAAAGAGGTTGAATTTGGAACTTGTAAAAAACTTTTATAAACTTTTTAGTATTGTATGAAACTCTGATAAGATTGTTTGGGTCAGTAAGTGAAGTTTTATAAGGATCTATTTTCAAGGCATATGAATGTATTAGTACCCTATTTTGCATATAAGAAGTTAGCTTTTGTCAAGTTTAGATATGTCACAAACATACATGCCTTATGATATAATTGATTTTATCATGAGATGACATAAAATGCATTTTTTAAACCTATGTCCAAAATTTAGCCTTTGGAGTACCAATCTAGTTATGCATTTGAAGTAAATTGGGGCTATTTTGAGCCCCTTCAACCTAATTTCATGACTATAAAATATGATTTAGGGGTTTATCAACTTTTTTTTTAGGAACCCAAATGATCTATTCTTGTTAATTTGTAAGTATATTAGTTGTTATGGATGCATATGCTTTGTAAGTTATCCTGTGAGCATTTTGTTTTACCTTACAATCATGGGAAGTAGTATTTTCTAAGATTAAACTTAGTATATAAGTAAGTGTTGAAGCCAATGAAGGCATCCAAAAATTTATTGTATTGATCTTGTTCAAAGGGTGTTTCCCTCTTGAAGTGGCCTGTGATCAATATAATACCTCTGATGTTTCTACTAATCATATAAATCTATTATTTCATATATTTTCAGTAAATTAATCTACTATTTCATGCATTTTTATTAAGTTGTTGTAAGAGGATCCTCTCATCTAGTATTAGAGCACTTTTTAGGGCCAAATTTATTTTTATTTCAAAAATTCTTAACTCTATTCTATTACATAATTCATTTCAGTAATTTTCCAAAAACTCTTAACTTTATTCTATTGCATAATTTAATTATTTTTATGTATCATAATAATCTATTTTGTATCAGGGTAAAAACTTGACTACATAACTATGGGAAGTGCTTGGGTGAAAACCCTAAAACTCATTATGAGGAGTACCACAAGAACCCCAAAGTAGTTGTCCCATTGAGAGGACATACTAGTAAAATGGGCAATGACCCCTTTCCAATTCAGTAGTTCTCATCTATGAGAAAAATCAAGAGCTATAATTTAGAGGTAAATTCATGGCTAGAAAATTATTAGAGAGTGGTACTCACTTAGATAACATTGGTGGCCAAATTGATATGTTTAAACCTTTAGGAAGCCATTGAAACTTGGGGCTAATTTCTATCAATTTCAAAAGACTTCTAGTTGACTATCAAAAAAAATTTATCAAAGCATTCATAGACTATCAAAGGGCTTTCAACCAAACTAAAAATATAAATAAATAAATGTTTTTTTTTTCATTTTTTTGCAATATCTCTCCATTTGTAGCCCCGTTGATCCTTAAACTTTATCCAAACACCTACAATTCCATTCTTTATGTTTTCTTCCTTGAGGTCCCATATCCCAATTCCACTCCTAATTCCTATAAATCTCAATTGTCCCTATTTTTGATTTTTGCCGTAACTTCTATTTTTGTCCATTTGCCTCAAAAAACTTTCACAGTGTTCATCTCCCCTTTTTTCTCCTTTATCCCTCTTTTATAAATTTTCTATTTTTCCATTTTCACTCCTAAAATTTACCTTGCTTTTGTCAATCATACTCCCAATCTGCAAAAACATTAGTAAAAATCACTTTACCCAATACTTTTCATGGGTTGAAGCTTAATTTTCCTCAATTCAACGGTGTAGATCTGACTATATGGATCTATTAGGCAAAATAATATTTTAGTCTACATAATACTTTTGATACCAATAAGGTCCCTATTACATCTTTTCATTTGGAACATGAAACCCTTCAATGATATCATTGGTATACCAAGGCTCATGACGAGCCCACATGGATCAATTTGTGCACGCTTATTTTGTAATGGTTTGGCCCTAGTACTTTTGATGAATCTATTAGAGCTCTCACTAAACTTAACTAAGTATGAACCATGAATATCAAATAGAATTTTAAAATCTATCCAATCACATAGAGGAATTATCTAATGAATTCTTTAAGAGTTGTTTTTTTAGTGGACTGAAGGATGCAATTTGATCATAGGTAAAAATGTTATAGACTAATATAATTATGGAAGCCCTAGGATTGTCTAAGTTGGTAGAGGACAAGATCACAACTCAACAGTGACTCAAATCTAATTTTTATCCATTCAAAATTAAAACTTCATAATGATCTAAAATAATTCCAACCCCTAGAATCACTCTTATCAAGCATTTGAGTAAATTAGAGATGCATGACCATAGATAAAAAGTACTATTTTATGATTGTGATGACAAATTCACTTGAGGACATTGATGTTTAGAGCAAAATATCTACCTAATGGATATGGATTCTCCACCTAAAACTAATTTTTTTGAACATGCTTAGGATATATCAGATGATTTGGAAGAAGCTCCATTAATGGTAAAACATGATGTTTAGGAAGACCAACCAAATATCTCTCTCCATGTCATAGTAGGAGTCACCACCCCACAAACCATGCAGGTTAGGGGTTACTTCAAGAAACTCCCTCTCATAATACTCATTAATTTGGGTAGTACTCATAACTTCATTGACCCTCAGATCACCAAATAGGCTAATTATTTTATCCATCCTTACTCCAACTTTAAAGTCATGATTACCAATGGGGGCACATTACCTTGTAAAGAGAGGTGTCATAATGTGCATATATTTATTGGAGATTATCACTTGCGCTCTGACATGTTTCATTACCCCTAAGTAAATGTGATGTTTTTTTGGGAGCCCAATGGTTATGCACACTTAGACCCATCTTATGGGATTTTTTAAAGCTTTAGATGCAATTTTAAGATAATGGGCGAAAACACACATTAAAAGGCTTACAATTGGGATCTCTTAGCATCATAAGTTCACATCACATGGAAAATCTTCTTAAGAATAATTCACATAGTGTCATTACTAATCTCTATTCCATTCAAATGTAGCCATCAACAATCTCCACTATTCCTTTTGATATGCAAACCATTCTATAGAGGTATAAATGTGTCTTTGCCAAACCAGTGGGATTACCACCTTCATGACCAGAGGACCACCATATTTAGCTCCTTCTTATAATCATTCCTCCTAATATTAGGCCCTACCACTACCCATTTTAACAAAAGACTAAGATTGAGATGCTCATTTAAGACTTACTAAAGCAAGGCATTGTTCACCCCAGTACCATCCCATATTCTTCCCTACTTCTCCTTGTCCAAAAAAAGATGGGTCATGGCACCTCTACATTTACTTCTATGCACTTAATCACATCTTAATCAAGGATAAGTTCTCAATCCTTATTATTTATGAGATTCTTGATGAGAGTGATGGCACTCATTTTTCTCCAAGTTGGATCTTTGCTCTGGATATCACCAGATCTAGCTTCATGAGGATGATATCTTAAAGATTACTTTTCTCATGTGTGATGGCCACTATGAGTTTCTGGTCATGCCCTTTGGCCTCACTAATTCTCTTTCAACATTCTAGGCATTGATGAATAAAATATGCTGGTCCTACCTATGAAAATTCAATGTAGTCTTCTTTGATGATATCCTCATCTATACTAAAGCATGGCCTAAACATCTCCAACATCTATAGATCACACTCCAACTTCTCTTTGATCTTCATATCTATGAAAAATAATCCAAATGTAATTTTATCCAAGATGAATTGGAGTATCTTGACCATATTATTTCAGCCCAAGGGGTTTAGATGGATCCCAAAAAATAACTACCATGACAAATTGGCCTCATCATCAGATACTCAAGAGCCTCCATGATTTTTTGGGGATGATTGGATACTATCATAAGTTTTTCAAGGATTATGGGAATATTTTATCTCCCCTAATAGCTATGATGAAAAAGGATTCTTTTATATGGACAAAATATTTTGAGTGTGCATTTAAAGAATTCAAACAAGCTATGTGTACTACACATATTCTAGCTATGTTATATTTTGCCAAGACCTTCGCTATTGAGAGCGATGCTTGTGGTAATGGACTTGGTGTTGTTTTCCTCCAAGAAGGATTCCCCATTTCATTCAACATCAAATCCCTTTCTATAAATAATTTATTACTCTCTACTTATGAGAAGGAAATGATGGCCATATTGCATGAAATATAGAAGTGGTAGCCATACCTACTAGGAAATCATTTTTGCATCAAAATTGATCACCAGAGTTTGAAATATTTATTATAAAAATGGGTCTCCACCACATCACAACAAAAATGGGTTAGAAAACTCATGGGTTATGACTATGAGATCACTTACAATAAGGGTCAAGACAATATTATGGTTAATGTTCTATTTTGCACATTTACAAACCAAGCTTCCCTTTCAGCTATTTCCATGCCTATTCCAAATTTAGTTGGATGTTGTATAACAAGGGTATGTAAATGACTCCTCATTATCTCAAATCATTCAAAATTTGGCCACTAACCCCTCTATAGTATTGAATTATTATTGGGATGGTGCTTCTTTATGATACAAGGGTCATTTGGTGCTTCTCCAGCACATGTATCTTTAGTAGGCTATATTCTATGAACTCCGTAATTATCCATTTATAGGGTACTTTGGGTTTATTAAAACTTATGAGTGGTCACACTGAAACTTCTTTTGGAAGGGAATGAAAAAGTCAATTCAATATATGGTGACTGAATGTGATATTTACCAATGCAATAAGGATGAAACAACACTCATTCTTAGGTTGCTCAAAACCTTGCGCATCCGTACCAAGGATTGGATAAAAATTTATATAGATTCTATTAATGGGATCCCTAAATATAGAGGTAAAATAATGATCTTAGTTGTGGTTGATCACCTCTCCAAATGTAGTCATTTTTATTCCCTTAGTCATCCCTATACCACCTCCATAGTCACACAAACTTTCTTAGACCATATTTTCCATCTTCATGGCATTCCCTTTTTCATTATCTCAAATCGTGATGAACTTTCACCATCCATTTTTGGATATAACTATTTCAACACACTGATACCCAACTAAATATGAAATTTGGATATTATCCACAAATGGATGGCCAGATAAAAAATTTTCAATAACTACTAGGAAACATTCCTTCATTACTTCACCCCAAAACAACAACATCAGTGGGAAAAGTGGCTCCCTCTCACTGAATGGTGGTACAATAACTCCTATAATACTTAAACTAAAATGAATTCATATGAATTATTTTATGGTTAAGCATCACCACTTCTCCTTTTTTACACCTTTAATAGTTCACTAGTTCAAATGGTTAATACACTTCTCTAAACCTGGGATCAGATCTTTAGCACCCTACGAGATAATCTTCATATGGCATAAAATCAAATGAAACAATAGATTGATCAGTACTATTTTGAGTACACCTTTCAAGTAGGTGATATCATTTTTATTTTCTTATAGCCATATATAAGCAATCCTCTCTAAAACTCAAAGGGTGTCATAAGTTGGCTCCCAAGTTATATGGGCCATATAAGGTTCTCTATAAGATTGGGTTAGTTTCTTATAAGTTGGAGCTCCCACCTTCTTCCTGAGTTCATCCAATATTTCATGTCTCTTATCTGAATAAATACCTTGGTACAAACATCAGAGTGTAGATTATTTTAGCAAAACTTGATAAATAAAGATCCATCTTTATTGAGCCGAAGGAAATTTTGGATAGGTGCACATGCCAACTTTACTCCCACTCCATCATAAAGGCATTAATTTAGTGGCATGGAATGCAACATGGGAACCACTCTTTTATATTTAACACTTATTTCCACATTTGAAGCTTTGAGGATAAAGCTTTTTTGAAGAGGGAGGGGATGTTAGGGACCATGTGACCCCTTCTCTTTACTTTGTTAGTATATTAGTTGTTATGGATGCATATAATTTTTAAGCCATCTTGTGAGCATTTTGTTTTATCCCACATTCATGGGAAGTAGTAGTTTCTTAGATTAAACTTATTACATAAGTGTTGAGGCCAATGAAGACATACACAAATTTATTGTATTGAGCTTGCTCAAAGGAGTTTTCCTCCTCAAAGTGGCCTGTGATCAATATAATCCCTTTGATGTTTTTTATAATCACATAAATTTGTTATTTCATACATTTTCATTAAATTAATTTGTTATTTCATGCATTTTCATTAAGTTGTTGCAGGAGGATCCTCTCATAATTTAATTAGCTCAGTTAAAGCAAAGAAACATAAATTATTTATATGCAAGTTCTACATGTATAGAATGTGGTTTTGATCTCAATAAATTTGAATTTATTAGCTAATGAATGTAAATGTCAATTAGTTTAATTATGGAGGTAATTAGGGTCAAAATGAGCCATGTGAACATATTTTAAATTATATATTTAATGTGATTTAGAGTGAAATTAACCCTAATGTCATGTCATATATAATAAACCAAATATTTGATTCAGTTAATCTAGGATGCATTTGAGGCCAATTTGAACCCCTTAAAGAGCAAAATATGATTTGGGGCAAAATTAAAAGTTTGATTCTTCATGAATTGATCCAATTACTCAAATTATGCAATTAGGGGCCTGATTTGGGTAGAATTGATCCCCTAAACCAATTTATGGCTCAATTAATTGTATAAAATGTATGCAACATGTACGGCTTAACTGACCCTACTTTTATCAAAATGCAAACATGTTCAGGTAATTATCACAAATAGGTGAACAAGTAGCTCAATTTTTCTTCAATTACCTTAGTGATTGGACCTTATATCTAATATCTTAAACCCTATACCATTTAATTTAAACCCTATAACATTTAACTTAAACCCTTAGACATAATCCCTAAACCCCAAATCCTTTAAATTTTAGACCCTAAACTAATAAATTTATCCCCAATTAACATCTTTTTTATATAGTAAGAATTAGGTTCATAGGGATGAACATGGCCAAAATCATATCACTCATTACCATAATTGACTTTGTAGGCTCAATCTATGATCATGTGGGGGATAATGATTCGAAAATCACATTCTTTACTCAAAGATTTAGGTTCAAGGAGTTCAAATTCACCCCAATCACCATCATAATTGTACCTTATATACCCTAAAACATATACCCTACATCCTAATCCCTAAAGTTCCTAATGCCTAAACTCTAAACCACAAATATAAACCTTTTAAACCTTAAACCCATCATTTTATCCCAAATTAGCATCATTTAAAATAATAATGAAGTTCACAGGGCTCAATTTAGCCTAAATCACATGATCGATTGCCCCATTTGACTAAATCACTCAATCTACTCAATGGCAAGGGTATAAAGACAACCCAAAAACATATTTTATAGTCACAAATGGGTCCAAGTGATTCAAACTATCCTAAATTATCTTTTCAATTGATCCTGTGTACCCTAAACCATATATACATTAAAACCTAAGCCCTAAACCATAAACCCTAAACACTACACCCTAAATTGTAAACCAAAAAAATTCCCTATTTACTAATTGATTTAGTCACAATTAACATCCTTTGTAGTAAGAATTAGGTTTAAACATGGCATAGAGTGATTAGACATTATATATAGGTCTTTAAACATGAACCCTTACCCTAATCCCTAATCCCTAAAACATAAATTATAATCCATATGCCCTAATTCCCACTACATGCCACAAACATACATGCCTTATGATATAACTAATTTTATCATGAGATGTCATAAAATGCACTTTTTAAACCTATGGCCAAAACTTAGCCTTTGGAGTACCAATATATTTATGCATCTAAATTAAATTGGGGTTATTTAAAGCCCCTTCAACCTAATTACATGACTATAAAATGTGATTTTGGGGTTGATCAACGCTAATTTCATTAGCTCAATTGAAGTAAATAAACATTATTTACTTGTATGCAAGTTTTACATGTATAAAATGTGGTTTTGAGCTTAATAAACTTGAAATCATCAGCTAATGAATGTAAATGTTGATTAATTAAATTTTGGAGGTATTTAGGGTCAAAATGAGCCAAATGAACCTATTTTAAATTATATATGGTGTGATTTGGAGTGAAATTAACCCTAATGTCATATCATATATAATTAACCAAAGAGTTAATTATTTTAATCGAGGCATTTGAGGCCAATTTAAAACCATTCAATAGCAAGATATGATTTGTGTTGGGTTTATGATCCAATTTATTAATTATATTTTTTTTCACATTTTGTTTATATGGGTTGGTTTCACCCATTGGTTGGTTTTGTAACCAACTTCTCATGAAAAGCTTCTAAAGCTTTTCATGTTCTTTGTAAAAATTTGGAATGAATATAATAAAATATTTTATTGAGTTTTTCACTTGCAGTGTAATTTATTAATTGTTATTTCCTCCCGTTCTTAGAGCCAACAGTGGTATTAGCGCATGGTTAATTACACAAGAAGAAAAATTAAGGAGACATGAAGATTTGCACATGAAAAACTTGCTTGGAAATTATTACTAAAATTCCACTCTAAATTTTTTAATTATTATTTTAAAATAAATTTCAATTTGATGACTCCAAATCTCAATTTAAGTTATTTTAAATCATCTTGTATGACCATATGCAATCTAAAAGTTATTGTATAGCCTGCAAATGTTTTTAGTCGAGTTAAATCTTTGAAGAATATTGGTTTATGACTTGTACGACCTAATATATCATAAAATTAAAATTATTTATAATAGGGATATGGGCACTATTCTAAATCAATATTTGTAATTATATCCTCTCACCCAAATTATTTGGCCTCCAGATGAAGAAATTGCATCCCATCTACCAAAATTTTGATCTCTATTATTGATATTTGTAAAACCTCTATTTTGTCCTACCTAAATAGTTACTTATGGATTATTATATGGAAATGTGAACATTTCGGAATTTGAAGTAACCCTATAGCATCCCAAGTAGCAATATTAATGCCTCTCTATGCCTTGGAATGAAATGGAGCATGTAGTGAAATATGGCATAGAATTAAGATATACAACACATCAAGATTTAATTTATAATTTATTTCAATAAGTTTTGAATAGTATTTATTGTCTTGGGACCCACAAAATTAATAAATATGTAGGATTTTACATTTAAGTAATGCCAATTAAAAAGTTTTCGCATGCAAAAATATATTTTTTACTTTGTAAATCAAAGAAATATGGGTTAAACAACATATTATCTATTTATATTTTCAAATTGGTCGATGTCAAGGTGGATAGAATAATTTTTTTAGTCACATGAAAGTGGGGAGTTTGGAGTTTAAACCTCCAAAGTATAAATTTTGCTCAAATTTGTGGCCATAGTTTTTTCACATTCATCATTGCATGACTTGTACTATGACATTTTTTCAACAAATCACTATTTTATCTAAAATTAGTCACGTGACCAGGGGATTTATAGGTTTTTGGATGTTTGAGACATATTTTAATGTTTAATTTTATAATTTGAAGTGTTATTATATGATTTTTACAATAAATGTATTAAAATTGATGTATAAAGGTATATTTTTGGTTGAAACCAACACTTTTAAAATGAATTTTTTCATAATATCACTTCATGCTTGTGCTCTCAGAGATAATATCATCCATTACAAGTCCTATGATCCTTTTTATTGACACCATCTTAGTAACAAGTAGAGGTTGGAGGCTCCATTCAAGGCTAGAAGACAAGTACCCTCTCCAATTAGTTATTCGCTTGGAGTATGGGTTTAATGCTTGAATGGAAAATTTTGGCTTGTGTTTTTACTTTCAATTCCAATTTTATCTTTTTATATCTAATATTCATGACATGGAGTGGATAGATTTAGTTGTTTTTTTTCTCTTGATGCATGTCTTCTCACCTATTGCTTGATAGGGAGAGAATATTTAAGCATTGCTTGGACTTTGATCAATTGTCAGTGATAGTATGAGTTGATAGGGATTGATAACATCAGTAGTGTTGAGTAAAGATCATCAGCATTTTTTGGGTATTAGGAACATGTGCTATACATAGTATGGGTTTTTCACTTGGATGGGTTCTTATATGGGACCTTATGTGGGTCATTTTAGTTGGATAGGCTTTAATTGAGTTCTAATACAATACAATATGATGATCATAGGGGATGAGTAGGCGTTGATCATGTTCATCAGCCTTTTATGGCATTATTTGCAGTGTGGGCTTCCTTATGGTGTGACATCATTTTGATTAGTAATAAGAGGTACAATGTACTATTTATAGTTGTGACAAAGTTTATTTGATGACTTTAGAGTCATTTCTTTAGATATTTTCTATACACTTTGGATCAATGTGGATTTTGTTGGGTTTAGGATCTAATTTATTAATTAGTTTATTTTTACATTTTGTTTATATGGGTTGGTTTCACCCTTTAGATGGTTTTATAACCAACTTGTCATGAAAATCCTATAAATATTTTCATGTTCTTTGTAAATATATTGAATGAGTATAATAAAATATTTTGTTAAATTTGTCACTCATAATGTAATTTTTTCACTATTATTTCCTCCCATTCCTGGAGCTAACAATTTGGGGCAAAATCAAAAGAATGATTCTATGATGAATTGATCTAATTAGTTAATTTGTGCAATTAGGGGTTTGAACTAGGCAAAATTGATCCCCTAAATAAAATTTATGGCTCAATCTATTGTATAACATGTATGCAACATGTACATGACATAATTGACCCTAATTTTATTATAAATGCAAACATATAGGTAATTATCATAAATAGGTAAATAAGCAACCCAAATTTTCTTCAATTACCTTAGTGATTAGACCCTATATCTGATATCTTAAACCCTAAAACCTTGTACCATTTAAATTTAACCCTAAACCCTGTACCATTTACATTAAACCCTAAGCCATAAGCCCTAAACCCCAAACCCCTTAAATTATAGACCGTAAACCCTAAACCAATAAATTCAGCCCCAATTAACATCCTTCATATACATATATATATATATATATATATATATATATATATATATATATAAAATAAGAATTAGGTTCAAAGGGATGAATTTGGTCAAAATTTAATCACTCATTAAATCATAATTGATTTAATTATCTCAATCTATGATTATGTGGGGGCTAATTGAACTCAAAATCACATTATTTACTCATAAATATATGTTCAATGAGCTTAAATCTTCCCTAATTATCTTCACAATTATACCTTATATACCCTAAAACTTATACCCTAAAACCTAATCCTTAAATTTCCTAATCCCTAAACTCTAAACCATAAACATAAACTCTTTAAACCTTGAACCAATCATTTTAGCCAAATTAACATCATTTAGACTAAGAATTAAGTTCATAGTACTTAGTTTGGCATAAATCACATGATTTATTTCCTCATTTGACTAATTCACTCAATCTACATGATGATATGGGGTATAATGACAACCCAAAAACACATTCTATAATCATAAATGGGTCCAAATGATTTAAATTATCCTCAATTATCTTTGTGATTGACCCTGTGTACCCTAAACCACATATACATTAAAACCTAAGCCCTAAACCATAAACCCTAAACATTATACCTTAAATTTTAAACCATAATATTTCCCTATTTACCAATTTATTTAGTCCCAATCAACATCCTTTGTAGTAAGAATTAGGTTTACATGGCATAGAGTGATTAGATATTATATACATGTCCTGAAACCTAAACCCTATGCCTTAATCCCTATTCCCTAAAACATAAATTATAATCCATATGCCTTAATGCCCACTACATGTCACAAGCATATATACATTAAAATATAAATAATTGTATCAAGAGATGTCATAAAATGCATTTTTTAAACCTATGGCCAAAACTTAGCCTTTGGAATACCAATCTAGTTGTGCATATGAAGTAAATTGGTGTTATTTTGAGCCCCTTCAACCTAATTGCATGACTATAAAATATGATTTTGGGATTTATCATCTCTATTTTACCCCAATCATCATCATGATTATACCTTATATACCCTAAGACATACACCCCAAACCATAATGCTTAAATTTCCAAATCCCTAAACTCTAAACCATAAATATAAACTCTTTAAACCGTAAACCAATCATTTTAGCCCAAATTAACATCATTTATACTAATAATTATCATTGTAATTGACCATGTTTACCCTAAACCTAAGCCCTAAACACTATACCCTAAATTATAAACTAAAAACTTTCCCTATTTACCAATTGATCTAGTCTAATTTACATCCTTTATAGTAAAAATTAGGTTCACACATGGCATAGAGTGATTAAACCTCATATACACCTTTAAACCTAAACTCTACATTCCCTAATCCCTAAACTCTAAAATGTAAATTTTAATCCCTAATCCCTAAATCCTATGCACTAATGTCTTAATCCCTAATCCATAATCCCTAATATATATTAAGTATAACATGATCACATTATTTAAAAACTAAACTATGTTATTTTTAATATAGACAACACTCAGTTCTAAATGTCTATTTCTAACCCAAGCCAAGTATTAAGAATAACATGATCACATTATTACATAACATGATCATGTTATTCTTAATGTACACTTCTAAATATGTATGTTGAATCAGAACCTAGTATAACAAATAACATTATCATGTTATATAATAATATGATCGTGTTATTATTATTAACTAAGATCAGTTTTCAATGTCTATTTTTAAACCAAATTAAGAAATTTTTTCCCACAAACATTCTTTAAATACTATTGTGGGACCTACGGTACTTGTATACTTGACCCTACCTTTAAAGAGTTGTTAATTTTCCTTGATGGGTGATGGATCACATTCAAGGAAGAGAAAGATATTTAAGAACAAAATAGTAGAGAATTAGAAGATTTGAGAGATAAAAACAAGATATGAATGCAAAAACTTCATGGTAGACAAGGTACAAACCGTAATCCTAATGAACCAAATGCCATAGATAATGGGCCAATTAACAATAATGAATTGAATAATGATAAAATTGACCATAATGAAATTAACAATAATGAATTAAATAGAATTGGAATTTTACATTCAAAGTTACAAGTTTTCAGTTTTGTTGATGATGAGTCTATGTATGATGTTTCACCCCCCATGAATGAATAAAATTTGATGGAAACAAACAATGATGAAGATAACCATCAATAAAATTTCATGGAAATATATAATGAAGAAATAAACAATGAATAAAATGTCATTCCACCTCTAAAAAATGAAATTAATAATGATTTTGAAACACCCTCTTAACAAATTACACCATTAACACACCTCCAAGAATTGTGCATAGAAAAGACAAGTACTTAATTTAAGTTGATAAAAATATTTTATAACCAATGCATAACAAAATGTTTAATCGCTATTCAAGAAGACTAACTCAAAAAATTTGGGATATTTTCTTTCATAATTTGGATTATGATAGTCAAAGATTTCAATTATTTGTTTCATTTATAAAATTGATTAAGATGAGACCTATAATGTACACATTAGGACTAAGAACATCTAACATGGATGATGAAAATAATGAAATTATTTAAAATCTACACGATGCATATCATACTATAGGCCCAAAATCATGCACCTGAGATTGTAATCATACTTGACACATACTTGTGCAGTAAGTGAAAACTAGGGAAAAGGTAATGGTTTCCAAAAAAAGCCAAACACTTAATATAAATAAAAAACATTAATGAAATCAATTGAAAGATGTGAAAGACTTAATGAACCTAATACCAATGAGTTTTGGGCATTCTCTAGTACACTTCCATGAAATGACAAGGCTATAGTCGATACTCTCAAAGAGTTACTTGCTAAATTTTGGAAAGATAATACAAGAGTTTTTTTTAATGCAAGAGATGTTGTGAAAAGAAGAGTTGGTTTTAATAATTGTGAATCACATCCAAAACATTTATTATATATGACTCAAACATATTTGTACTTTAAATTTTTTAAAAAAATCCACAAATTATTATTTGTCAAAGATATTTTGAGATGGTCAAACCTTTTTATGTAAAAATAAATCACACACACCACTTTTTTATGTAGGTAACATGTTAAATTTTTAATTCACTATGATGTTTTTTGACATATTCATTGTACTTTATGAACTAACAACATTTTATAGGAGTGTGGTATTTAATTTCCACCAAAATCATTTAGATAATTTATTTCAACTATCTTTTGTAAAAGACCAGATGGATAATTATTTTGCAATAAATCATGTTTAAATGAAAATTACAGCATTTGTGATGGATTTCCAAAATTAAAAAAAATGTATCCATGAGGAGATTAAAAGTGTAATTGGAAGAAATTAGTTGGTTTAAGAAAATATAAACTAGTGACTTATCAAATAAAAAATGGCAAAAAATCTAAAAGGTGTGAGCTTGTTACAAAAAAGATACTTATTTCCAAATTTTTGGTCAAATTTAAGGAGAATATTATTTATGAGTATACAAGTCATACACACAAGGCTAGATGGTTGGATGAACATTTCAATATAATAAAGGATACATTCTCACTTGGTTTGTTTATTTAAATAGTTGATTTTGCTAAAAATTACACATTCAAACCCCAAATGAAAGTTTAATCATAATATTATAACTCACCATAAATTTCCATATTCGTGCATATAGAATTCATGCATGCACCTAATAGTATAGAGCAACAACAAAAAATATTAAGGGGGTACCATTTATATATTGGTGATGATTGATCACATTGTTTAGAGTATGTGCAAGGTTGTTTTTAGAAGTTATATGAATAGTTGAGTCTGAGGAACATTACATTTGGTCAAACAATTGCACATTACAATTTAAAAATATGTGGATGTTTTATTGGTTGAGAAGATGCATGTTACCATTAGTGTAGAAAACATTTTGAGTTTCATTGAGGTTGGCCATGGAAAATGGGAGTGTTATGGTGTTTTATAATATGTAAAAAGAGATATTACAAGGAAGGATTTAAAATTTAAATAGGGTATTCATTTGATAAATGCAAAAACTATCGTAGAATGGTGTAATGAGAACAAGTGTCATGGTGCTCAACCAAATTATACTATTCATAGACATTTTTGGTTGATAGAGGAAGAAAACTTGGAAAATTATGAGGATTGTATGACTCTAATAGGTTAAAGTGACCTCCACTCATTTCATAGCTCAAATTCAAGTTATTAGATTATTCATATGAGACACTTGTCATGTTTCTATTATGCATGCATAGACTCTATTTGTAATGAGTGTGAGTCACAAGAGTGGGTGGATGATTGGAGTTCCAAACCTCTAATTCCAATCAACACATATTAGGTTTCAAAAATATTACAACTTACAAATATGACATCATCAAATGACTTTGACTATGTATCTGATCTAGTGAAGTTAGGTAGAATATTTTTCATTATGTACAATTTATTCTCATTATATATCTCCATATTATTGTTAAAAATGGTTTTTTATGATATAAAATATGTTTTTGCAATTATTTTAGATGAGGATAATGAATAAGGCACTAATTAATACTTGTGTTGATGTGTAGAGAGAAATAAAAATTGAGTTCCCCAATTATAGATGGAGAAAACATTGACTATCCCACTGGGTCAATTGTAGTCACTGAAACTTGGTCTCGATGATATATTACAAAATATTTAGATCAATGGTTATTTGAATAGTTTGAAATACATAGGAAGATACTAAGCTATTTAAATTTCATTATTACAATGAATATTCAATTACAAAAATATCATGGGAGGCCACTAAATAGGAAACTAAAGAAAGTTTAGGAGTCAGACCATGAAGTTATTCTTGATATTATCAAGGTTAGAGCAGATCCCAGTGATTCATTAGATTGAAATACATAGGTGTGTTGATTTTTCAAATGTATATGTAATCAATTTTACCAAATGTTTTTTATTTTCTAGTTAGTACATATGAATTTCATTTAAAATACTTACTACTATTTTTTTGTAGGTTAGTGGTGCTAGATAAGCTTCCACCTTCACGTGGTTGGAATTGTGGGTAAAGAATTATATATTATTGAATATAAGAGAATATTATGTTGGATGTGATCAAATATTATTTTTTATGTGATCAAAGCTTAGGAAATGACTTATAGGTTTCATTTTATGGGTGTTTAAACTTGGGTTAAAGTTTTGTAGTTTTTTTGTATTGGGAAGGGCATTCTTGAGGTTGGAATGGGTGGTGGGTTTGTGGATCAAGATTAATGAGAGGCCAATAAATTTTTAATATACATTATATTCCTCCATATATGTGTTGGTAGTGTCAATTTTTATTCAAAAAGAATTGAAACTAGAGTTATGCAACTACAACTTAAACTTTAACAACATTTGTTGTCCATGTTTTCACGCTCCAGAATAGTACTAAAAATACCCTTTCAAGTGGATTTGAAAATTTTGATAGTGTTATAACATATAATTTTTCTATCTCTATGTTATTAAAGTGATATATTATCAGGTGGAGGTCTTGAAGGCATAAATCGCAGTTGGAGTTCAATAAGTTGTTTGTTTAATGCCAAAAAGTTATATTTTTTTACCCTTCACTACAACTTATCCAATGAATTTATCTCAAATCATCCACTTAATTTATATAGGGTGTGATTAGAGGGATTAAATATGTAGGTTAATGATATGATGATTCATGGAAATGACTTACAAGTTTTATTTTATGAGTGTTTGAATTTAGGCTAAAAATTTGCATTTTTCTTGTATTGGGAAGGGCATTCTTGAGGCCAAAATGGGTGGTGGGTTTTTCAATCAGGCCTGATAGGAGGCTAAAAAACTATTACTATATGTTATATCCCCTCTTATAACATGTTAATAGTGTCATTTTTTAGTCAGGAAGCGTCAAAACTAGAGTTTTATAACCACAACTTAAACTTTGACAATATATGTTGCCATTGTTTTCATGCTCTAGAATGGTAGTGAAAATGTACTTCTGGGTGGATTTGAACATCATGGAAATGTGATAACATTTAATTTTCCTATCTATATGTTATCAAAGTGATTTATTCTTAGGTGGAGGTCTCAAATGTATAAATGGAAATTGGAGCTCAAGAAGTTGCTTGTTCAATGCCAAAAAGTTGTATTTTTGGACCCCTCACTGCATCTTGTCTAATGGATTGCTCTTAAATTTTCCACTTGATTGATTAAAGGTTATATTATAGGTATTAAATAGCTATGTTATGTATTTTATATTTCGCATAAATGACTTATATGTTTTATTTTATGCATGTTTGAACTTAGGCTAAAATTTTTCATTTTTCTTGTATTGGGAAGGGCATTCTTAAGGCCAAAATGGGTGGTGGGTTTGTCAATCAGGCCTGATGGGATGAAAATAACCTATTATTAGACATTATACTCCCCCATAAACATTTTTTAAGTGTTAATTTTTATTTATGAATCATTGAAATAGAGTTATGTAACCATAACTTAAACTTTGACATTTGTTGTCAGTGTTTCCACTCTCTAGAATGGTAATGAAAATAGACTTTCGATCAGATTTTAATGTTTTGTAAATGTGATAACATGAAATTTTCCTATTTGGATGTGATTAAAGTGATAAATTCTTAGGTGGATTTCCTAAAGGTAGAAATAGAAGTTGGAGCTTAAGAAGTTGCTTGTTCAATGCCAAAAAGTTGTATTTTTGGACCCCTCACTACAACTTGTCCTATGGTTTGCTATCAAATATTCCATATGAGTGCTTTGGGATGAAAATATATGGATTAAATATGTGTGGGATGGATCTAATATTTCATATAAATGACTTAAAAGTTTCATTTTATGTGTATTTAAACTTAGGTTAAAAGTTTGCATTTTTCTTGTATTGGGAAGGGCTTTCTTGAGGTCGAAGTGGGTGGTGGATTTGTCTATTGGGATTGATGAGAGGATAATAAATTATTAATATACATTATCCTCCCCATTATATGTTTTGGTAGTGCCATTTTTTAGTTAGGAAGTATTGAAACCAAATTTATGCAACCACAACTTAAACTTTGACAACATTTGTTGTTAGTGTTTTCACACTCCAGAACGGTAGTGAAAATGCACTTCTAGGTGGATTTGAACATCATGGTAGTGTGATAATATGTAATTTTCCTATATATATGTGATATAAGTGATAATTTCCTATGTGGAGGTCCCATAGGTATAAATTCTAATTAGAGCTCAAGAAGTTGCTTGTTCAATGCTAAAAAGTTACATTTTTAGACCCATCACTGCAACTTGTCCAATGGATTTCTATCTAGAGTTCCACCTGAATGATTTGGGGTGTGATTAGAGGGCTTAAAATGGTAGAGGAGAGATATAATGGTTCACAAAAATGACTTACAAGTTTTTTATGCATGTTTGAACTTAAGCTAAAACTTTGATTTTTTCTTGTATTGAGAAGGGCATTATTGAGGCTAGAATGGGTGGTGTGTTTGTCGATAAGGACTAATGAGAGGCCAAGAACCAAATAATAAACATTATCCTCACCCCCAAACATGTTGGTAGTGTCAATTTTTGGTCAGTGATCATCAAAGTAATGTTTCTACTAAACTCTCGACCTGTAGAATATGTTAAAACTTGGGTAAGATGAGTTTTTGGTTGATTTGAGTTATATAAACTTGGTTAGGGTTATAATGTGTTAAAATTCCCAAAATAATAATATAAATATAATTTTTAAGAACTAAAAACACTATTTTGATAAATTGACCTATTATAACAATAACTAGGTATGGAGACCTAGAAATTTAATGAGTAATTGACATATTGACTTACTGACCTATTTACAAGATCTATTATGATTAATTGACCTATTAACCTAATGATTAATTGACTAGTTTAAAATAAGATTTTTTGAGAGTGGATTTTGAATCAAGTTGAGAACAAGAGTGGATAAGTGAGGTTGGAATTATTCATGATATTATAACATATAAATAGGACTTTCATAGTCTTCTTAAACATAGAAAATAAAACTATGCATTATTTGGTATTAGTGTATGATATAATGCATACAATAAGTAGGCCTAATTTCAAGAAAACCTAGTCAAAAAGGCATTAGATCTAGGTGAAGATGAAAGATTAGGTAACTTACAGGTATAATTATCTGAGTGAAATTTGCAAGGATTTATGAGTGATTTTATGTCTTTGTATTATACAAGTTTGAACATGATTGGGTATAGGTTTTAAGTGTAATCTAATTGTGTTAATGATTAATTGAAAAGTTGTAAATGGGTGATGATAAATGCAAAATGGGTAAGAGTGTCATTAGTCAATTCCACTACACACAATAAAATAAAAACTTTAATTTAAAAAAAATGGGAGATTTGAGATTTATAGAATTGAAAAGAATAATTTTTAAATCCTCATTTATGTACAACATTAAATAGGAGATCTGGTAGATAATTTTTTAGAAGATTAAAACAATACTATATAATAACCCACAATGAAATAAAAACTTAATACAAATTAGATAGATTATCATGATAGGCATACAATATAAGCACATGCATGTAATTGCAATAATACATAGATTACCATGATAGTATACAAAAATTTACATCTACCAACATAGTATCTAATATTGAGTGAATTTCATATACACATATACAATGCTAAAAATGCATAAATTGCCATATAGGCATACAAAAAACTACATCTCATGTAAGACATCCTATTCATAAAATAGCCTCCCTCTCTTTGCCTTCCTCAAAGAAGAATTTGTGTGTGATGTCTTGATAGTAGATGGATACCCCTCTAATGACTTGGATTGATCCAAGATCTAACTATGAGTCCTATGCTCATAGCTTGCTTACAACTGAACTTGTTTAAATACAAGTATTAATATAAAATTAACATAAAATACATTAAACTAATTTTTAATAAATTAATTTTAAACTAAAATAGAAAAATAATTTAAACATGTACTTAATGCAACCTCAAAATCCTATTAAATTTGTTTTTGACACTCAAACAAGTCAATGGTAGCCTCAATGGTTTGAATAAGCATCTAAAATATGAGAGAAACATGAGAAGTTATCATATTAATCATCTGACTGGGACTATCAGATGTCATAGGACAACCCTACATACATAATATATTCACATAATTTATATTTCCCCATTTATGTATTAAAATTATTAAAACATTCCTATTTTTACAATTTAAAATTATAAGTTAATATATACCTCTATCAGTGCATGTGCAGATGACATTACAATAGCAATGCCTATGTTTGTCTCAACTCACAGAGAGGGAGGAGTTTCTACTTGAGCCATAAAATATTCATGTAAACAATGTCTCACTTTTATATAGAGTATCAAATATATATCCGGCATTTTTTTCTCAATGTAAACCAAGATATATATGGCAACATATTTCAACATGCATATCATGAAAAGATAATTTAAACCAAGAATCATGGAAGTGTGACTTCCATACAATGTGTAATGGCGAATAATAGCAAGTATTTTTCATTTTGTAGGTAATATATAAATTTTAATACATGTAGGAAGTGTGAGTGGAAAATTATGAGGTGGAAAGAATAGTAGCACTTCGACAAAGCAAAGTTAGGGGAAAAAAAAGAATAAGAGACATATCAAAGACTCTATCCTTTATTGTAGAGATTATTTGAATAGAGTAAAATATAAATAAGTGTCTATAAGTTTATGATAAATCTTATGGTTTTCATATCTATATTCAAATAATATTCAAGTCAGTAGTCTATAGGTTCAAAGTGGTGAAACCCAAGTTTCAATACTCTGTCTTTAAGCACAGTCAGAAAGAGGACAACATAGTTAGTTTAAAGTGTCAATATAAATGATTGAAATATGAGTAATGGATAAAGTATCTCTATGAAATTAATTTAAACACATTAAAATTATCAATACTGCTGAGAAAATTCAAAATACATGGGAAGACTATATACAACCCAATTAGTAATAATTATGAGTTTGTAGAGTCATAAAAAAAGACCATATAGAGTTCTTGGAAATAGAGTTGAGGATTTAAGGTATTGTGAATTTTATGGGATTTTATTTTTCCATGTGTGTGATTCTTTTAATTTCACTCAAATGAAGGTAAAGGGTCTTAAGGGTTTATTTTGTCCTATTTGTTGACATAGTCATGTTGGTGGGGTATAAAAATTCTATAAAACTACATGTTGGGAGTGATTTAGTATTTAGAAAGGAAAATTAATAGTTTAAAAAAATGGGTTGGGTAAGGATAGATCCATTTCAATAATTATAATATTTGATAATTTTAAAAAGGCCATTCTATCTCATTTATTTTCCTCTTGAGTAGGTGCAAGACTGAGATAACACAAGTTAGGGTTTGAAACTAGAAAATGAAATAACAAGTGATTCAACTAATGAAAAGTCATTAAAATTTATGGACATGTGTATTTATATATGAGGAAGAGGATTTTTAAGGTTTAAATTTTATTTGAGTTCTATGATACAGTTTCATAGTCAATAGCCTTTACTTAGGCCTAAGAGACCTAATTACTCCTGAGGGGTGTTGAGTTAGGTGTTCTCCAAAGAGAGTTAAATTATCAAATTCCATACATGAGATATGAGATGTAAAGGGGTATATGAATATGGGTTTGTTTTTTTTTTGGATATTTTTAGTTTACTTAGAACAAAGAGGTTTGCCTCAAAAAAAGGGCTAGTAGAAGGAAGGTGTTGAAGAGGAAAGAAGATTTAAGTGAAGATTTGAAGCTTGTGGGTTGTGTGGAATGGTTATATTAATGAAATGAGATGTAATTGAGTAGGTATATTCTATTATTATTATGGAAGTAAAAAATCAAAGTATCATATAGACCTATTAAAACACATAAGAAGATTATAAAGAATAGAGCAAGGATAAAGAGAGAGAACATGAAAACATAGTATGAACTGAGGAGGTTGATGTTAAAAGGAAATATTGAAGAGGTAGTTAATTATTAAAATGACTTCAATTAGAGAAGGAGGACTAAGTTAATACAAGGAGGCTTAAGATCCATTGAGTAGGTAAGTGTGAACAAGAAAGACCTATTAAATGCAAAGTGATCAAAGAGATAAAGAAGTTAAAGATAGAAGACAAAGAAAGACAAGAAAAGATCAAAGTTGGGAATTTAGTAGAGGTAAGTGTGTGTTTCCATCCATATCAGGGAAGCTTGTTATAACCTATGCATCAAGATAATTGATAGATAAATTTAACTTAAACTTACAAGGTAAATATACATAGAATAAATATATATAGAGAATAAGATTAGCTCAAAATTTTACCTTTGTATAAGTAAAATGTGTCATCCTAACAAAGATAGATATAGTAATGGATGGGTAGCATCTAGATTTAAATATGTAAAAAATAAATACATCAAATCAAATGTTGTAAATGTCAACTATGATGATGAAGGCACCATCACCTTCTATGACATAAAAATGACATATATATATACATATATATAATTCAATTTTTATGTCAATTAATTATTTGATAAATTAAATTTGTAAATATAACTTAAATTTAACATTACAATTATATAAAATATACATACATCTATGTAGTGGTTGAGTCTTCACACCAAATGTGCATGCCAAAAACTCATCACTCATTAGAATATTATCCAATCCCTCTAAACCATTAGCACCATCATCATCAGAAGGTCTAGTTCACATAGATCCATAAGAACTAAAAGGGTGGGGTCAGGTATACACACTAGGTGGCATATATTTAGCATCAGTCCATGAAAGCCTACTCATATGTTGAATGAGTGTATTAGTGATTGAACTAAAATCATACAGAGTGTCGATCTACATTACCTACTAAACTATAGAGGGGATCTCAAGATTGAGTGAATTTTGAATACAAATCCTTGTAGGTTGATTAAGCACTTGATGTGTACCAGGTCAATCTAACATAGAGCCTTTTCCTCAGCCCTAAAACTCACTAAAAAAATAGTTCATAATCTCATTGAAAACAAAATCACAATAGAGTTTCCTTAAAAAATACAATGGGACCTCATCATTGTTACATGGTATATAATCAAACACCATCCACCATCATCCTAAAAATTGGTTGTGATTAATTTATATTGGTAGCAATGGATTGAAAAACATTTAGAGGTTATGGGAAATGGGGCATTGGTGGTTGGGTCAATGAATAAGGTGAAAATGGATGATTTTGATATTTCTTTATTCTTGACCTCATGTTCTAATAATTTTTTAGCATAATAATCCCTACAACTATCTTGATATGAAGTTTATCTATTAATTTCACTTGTTATAGAGTCAATTTGACCTAATAATGTCTCTAGTGAATCAAACAAATGGGTTTAATGGGGATTGGTAGAAGTGGGATCCCTTATTCTCCCAATTAATTCTTTAGTTTCAATTTTATTTCCCATAATGTTGTTAATTAGATTCTCCTAACTGCCAGGAGGATTTTGTGAAACTATAGGAGGGTTAGGTAGAGGGATATGAGGAGGAACAAGAGGGTTTTGTGGAGGGTTAGGTGGAGGTTTAGGAAGAGGAAAAAGAAGGTTATTTTTAGTTTTAAGAGGGTTAATAGGATAGGCTATTCAAAATAAACAAATTACAACTAAAAATTAGGGTTAACAAGCGTGGATTTTAAGAGCTTACCTCTTATACATTGTGGCATCATCGATTAATAGCTTCCGAGGATGAATTTAGTGGTTTTATATCAATATTTTGTCTCTCACATAAAACACAATCATATAAGGTGAGGATATAAAATGAAACTTGAATTCAAAATGATAAATTTGCCTTCAAGTTTTGGTTTTTATTTTTTTGTAGCATATTTAACGTGATCACATTATTAACTTGATCATGTTATTGAAATAATGTTATTATTTAAAATAATGAGATCTTATTATGGATCAATAATTACTGAACCATGATTTAAATAATTTGATCATTTTAATTAAATAATGTGATCATAGTATTTATTAATGTGATCATGTTACAAAAAATATCCATGGAATTATTCCCTAGTTTTGTGAACTTACCCATCACTAGACTCTTAGTGTCTCTATTTTGTACCTAGTATACCTCATATTTTCTAAGGTTTTATCATATACACCTATGTCATTCTTTTTACATTCCCTCTTTCAATACAACAATCCTAATATTTCCCCTTGAGAAATATTATTTTATTAACTAATCATTCCCCCTGGGTTTTCCCTTTGTGAGTTATAGTGTAAGACCATGATTACTAGGATTTCCTCACAAATTACCACATTAAAACATCCTTTAAATTATTCCCACATTTTTTCCACCTCATTAGTGTTTCATTTATGAGTTGTAGTGTAAGACCATGGATAGGACCAAACCCTCCTCACAAAATATTGTAATATCCAATTCATACTATAACCATGTCAAAATAAAATTACATGCTTTAAATTTGAAATAATTTGTGTTAAATTATGATATACACATAATTTACATACTTTCCATCTTGATTTAAAGACCATGGCTAGGACCAGGACCTCCTCACAACATATTCTAATACCCAGTTCATACTATAACTAAGTCACAATAAAATTACATGATTCAAATTTGAGATAATTTGTGTTACATTATGATTTACACATAATTGACATACTTCACATCTTAAATTATTATTTTTTATGCTTACTTAATAATCATATCACTTTTACATTCTAATTTTCTAAATGCATGTATGTTTACAATCATTTTATTGAATTTCTCATACTTCCTAGCTTGATTTGGTATGATTTTTTTGATTTACACTTATATTTTGGTTTTATTTTCATACTTCCCATCTTGATTTAGTATTATTTATTGAATTTATTGTTTGTTTATTTTTATACCATTAGTTTTCATGTGTCTTCCATTTTATTACAAATTTTCATACTTCCCAACGTGATATAGTATGACTTTTATTTTGTTTCAACTTGGTGCAAATCTTTTTACATGGTTTGAAAACATTTATTATATTTCACTTTACCATTTTACTTTATTATATTTGTTCATCTCTTATTTTACACATTCTCATCGTGATATAGTGTGTATTACATTTGTTTTGATTATTTATACTTTTTCAGATCTTTTTTTTTCTTTTATTGTTAACCATGCCTATGTATCACATAAATCTATAAAATAAAACATACATCACATATTTCCCATAGCATATACAACAAAATCAAAATACATGTGCTATAAAGGAAATATATCCATACACTCATCCACATACAAGTAAAAATCATAGAAAAATGAAATTTCCATATCAATATATATCATGAATTTGATATAATACAAGTACAAAATACAATAGCTACATTTCTAAGGTTCTCCTCCATCATGCCTAGCTTGTGGCCTAGCCATGCTACCCATTGATGTATGTGACTCACCCCTTTCAATGGTACACTATAAAGAGGTATTTTAGGATTTCAATCCATCAACTTGACCCCATAGGTTGGCCACCTAGGCCTATACCTATCCTAGTTGTATATTGATCACCATGTGAGCAACTCGATCCTATGCTAAAGCCTACTAAGACTGAGCCTCTCTAGATCTTACCTATAAAAGTGGTTGTAAACCATTACCTCATGCATGTAGCTGTCAAACAACCTCTCCCACTAGTCTAATCTAGCTAGCATAAGCTGGGATAGATAGTATTATAGGATAAACCAACATGGAAGGCTCATAATATGACAGTACCCCATCCAAAATATCATGGTGCACAACCATAATCAAGGCTCCCCATCTAATCTCCTATAAAATAGTAGTATATATAAAACTAGAAACAAAATATACATCATATCTCATGTATATGTACCTTAAAACATCTATTTATCATAAAAAATGATGTAACTAGTGATTTATTCAAAAACTTAAACCAAATGAAAATATTTTTCACTAGTACCAATATCACTTACCATAGTCTCCCCATTCATTTTCTCACCAAACACCTCCTATATTGGTTGCCTCTGTACAAGTTCAAAAATAGTAGTCACCAACAAATTTCATGGTGACCCCCTCTTTAGTGTCCTCTCTATTAACCAAATATGTCTTACAACTTATATAGGATCACCCTATGTGATTACCAAGGCTTATGTCTCCTCTCATCAATGGTGTCTCTATCCCTAATGAGCTCACAAAAATCATTGTTGAACCTACTATGGTCTCAATCCTACCTCTTTTTCATACACCACCATAACATAATCTCTACCAAGCCTTGCCACCTCCTTTTATCATGCTTGACCTACCCATGGTCTTGCTCACCAAGGCCTAATCATAGGTGTCTTGATTGGCAACCCTACTCCTCCTCTCCCTCTTAGCTTTCTATCATGTCATGTACAATAAGAATTCACTAATAGAGGGATCATTATATGTGGTTTCCCTAACTGTTAGGGTACATGAGCCACTAGATGTAGCTCCACCCATGAAGTATAGTGGCCTATGATCCAAACATGTGCCAAAACTATAGTAATAGTCATCCAACTCAACCATTATCATCAGTGTTAGTGTAAGGATACCACACTATCTACACTCATGTAATAGTTTTCAAAGCTATAAAATGGGGTATAACCATGCACTATATGGTCTTGCCTCCATCGTATAACCTGAGGTAACCTATCATTAACTACAAGGGAAAACCTAACCAATCGGTCCATAAGAAATATCTCATAGATCCACGTACATAGCATAATGTTGGGGCTCATCATATAATACCCCCAAGTCAGTATCCCATACATATCATGCATGAGTTTAACCCAAATGATAGAACTAATATCATATAGTGCACCCCAATCTAGAATGGACTAACACAAGGCTATCACATACAATGGTACCTTACCATCCAACTTGTGACATAGCACTCATGTTTTCACAATCCTTATCAAAGCCTTACAAACATCTAGAATGGTCATGATATAAACATAAAATAATCTATGATGTATCCCAAGATATATCCTATCTGACCCTATCACCCACTGAGCTAAGGCTCATCTCTCATCCTCTAATTTAGTGTATCACATATCACTGACATCTCATCAATAAGAAGTCCAATCAAGGCATGGACATCCTCCAAGGTGATATCCACCTCTATATTATCCCCCTCTACCTCCCATCAAATTTTTTTGGTTAACCATTCCCATGATCTTAGTAACATGATGCATGCAAATCCCAAGACAATTAGTTGACATCTATCCATGTCTGACAAATGATCCAACAAATATGGTAACCAAGATGCATCCACTAGATGCCAAAATTTTAGTTTCCTCTACAAAATATCAAACAATAGAGAATTTATTATATCTTGATGTCATAATAACAAAATAAATTCATAAATATTCTAAAAAATTAACAACTTCATCAGCTTGTTTGAGCTATTTTTCTATTTCCCCCCTTTTCCTACATAACTAACCTATTTAATACTAAATAAACACTTTCACATTTTTTCCATATTGTATTGGCCTTTTATTACATATTCATCCCATTCCTATAGACATAATCACCCTATTTGATACTAAATCAGTCCCTTCTTATTTTTATCATGCTATATCAGCCTTCTATTACACAACGGCCCCATTTAAAAAAATATATCAGCCACATAATATGAACTACATCCACTAGAAGGTACTCTTTTTGGCCATTTCTCAGTTTCCAACTAGATCAACCCATTGCTATGCATTCTACCACCTCCAATGATACTACATCATCCCACTACTTTGTAGTCAACCCCCTATATTTCTCTCTCCTTGTAAACAGAATCAAAAGGGTCAACTCTATTCTTAGTCTACAATGGCATTTTGACTATTTATCATAAATGTCATAAGCTTTTATTTGTCTGATCTTTCCCTACCTAGTAACCCATTCTACCTTTAATCTACCTAAAAAATTCTTAGGGTTAGTTTTGATGTCTGTAATTTTCCGAACATATAATTTTCTATATTTATCTTAATTTAGATTACTTCAAAATTTGAAATTAATGCTTCTCTTACCTAAGATGCACCCATTGTGGCCACTACACATCCTCCACATTATAGTTGTCATGTCCTCAATATGGTTGCTCTCTAGGCTCAAAATGGGTATCTTAGAGCAATATTTTCTTAAAATATTAAAATAACAAATGAATTAATTTTTACCCTATTTATATTTACTATTCAAAATTATTTACCTACTAATTATTTACAAGAAATTTTTATTTTTTTACCATAAATTTTTTCTGCTAGCTCTTTTTCTAAACTACAAGACACATTCTATAATCTTGATGTCATAGAGAATATTTTCACATATTACATGTATATTTGCAAACAAATTAATTTTTCACTTATTTTTATAGGTTCGCTTAATTTTCCCTACATTGGACACCTTTGCATTTCTTTCATTTACTTCTTTTTTTATAGAACTAAGGTAATTAAAGGTATGTATTTATCAATTTTTTCCTTTCATTTAATTTATTTGGTGCTTAATGTAAGTTATTTAGCTTCAACATTATGTGTTGCTATGTTATTTTCTTGAAGCACCATCCCCTATTGCACCTGAATGACATGTGATGAGCTTTGAGTGGGGCATATATATACACATGATATTTTCAAACTTTATTAATTACTGATGTTTTCTCTCTTGTAATAACCCATTAAGTATCAATACATTTGAGTGAAAACCTTAAAGGGTGCATCAGGAAAGGGGTGGACAAACCATTGGTGCTTCAAAATATTATTGTCTCCTATACAACCACTTGAATTTGAAACATACTTATCCTATACACTTCCCTAAGATTTGTAACCTCACATACAACTCCTTGAATTAATTTGGCACCTTAAACAACCCCTCCCTAAGCCAAAAATTATTTTTGACATTTAAGGAACAAATTCAATCTAGTTTGACTTTATACTTTAAATATATTAGCACATTATGGGTCTAGGTTAGCCTTGACTGACCTAGTTTGGTACCTAACTCAAGTTTATTAATTAACAATACAGGCTCGATCAGGTTGACTATGTTGGCTGAAATTTCCAAAGGGTTTAATGTTATATCTATCTATATATACATATATATTTCTTCCATTTCAAGGAAAAGAAGAAGAAAATCATTATTTACACATTTATTTATCCATCATTCTACTTGAGTATCATTACTTAGGATTTCAAACTACATATCGAGATACAAATCTTGTCTTGTGTAAAAGTTTTCCAGATGCATAGAAAAGTCATGTAGCCTAGAGCTAACCTATATTTTTTATCCTTACATACCACAACAACCTTTTGTGAAGCACCTTGGCTAAGGGAGAGATTGAGGCTCGATGGGTTCATATTCAAAGGTAAGTATTCTTATGTCTTACTCCCTATTGTTAAAGTAGATAGATTTTCCTTTGTTAGCATATATGATTCTCTCTCCATGCATTAGGATTTCCTCAACATTAGCTTAAGTATAAATCTTATATGCATGTTTAATTTTATGTTTATTACCCCCATTTTGTGCCACAAGCTTTGGTGAGCACTAGGTTAGATTTTACTTTACTTTGTCATTTACTTTGTGAATAAGAAAACATAGGACCTATCTAGGTTTATTGCATTATATTTCTTGATCAAAGGTTTTGGAAATCTCTCTAGTGATATCATTATGATAAGGGACCCTTTTGTTAGGTCTAATAGATCAATCTTGGTCATAACCCTAATTGTCTAAATATACCAACAAGCATAAGGGTAAGTGTGATTTATCTTCTTCGAGCTAGGATCAATATGTATATTAGATTCAATTTCTCTTATATACATATTTCACCTAAATATTAGCACAAAATATTTTTCACCACTCTATGAGGGATGTTTTGTTATTAGGTCATGCCATTTGGCTTAAAGAATGCTAGTGTAACTTACCAACCTGCTATGACTATCATCTTCCATGACATGATACACAATATCATTGAGGACTACGTGGATGACACTTAGCCAAATAAAAAAATGTGTAGGGCACCTTGAATTTTTATGAATAATATTTGAGAGACTTTTTGAATATAAGGTATGCCTCAATACTAAAAAGTGCTTCTTTGACATCACTTATATAAAAATATGAAGGTTTATTATATCATGTAGAGGCATAGAAGTTGATCCCAATAAGGTAAATTCTATTATTGAAATACCTCCTCCTTAAAATCTAGATTAACTATGTATCCTAAAAGGCAAGGTCCAAACCATTCACCAGTTCATTGCATAGTTTGTAGATAGATGTCATCCTTTTAATCACCTTTTAAATAAGGGTATCACATTTCATTGATGTTGTCAGCAAGATTTTTCATAATTAAAGACCTATTTGGCCAATACATTAGTATTGACCCTATTTACACCAAGTAATCCATTGCTCCTTTACATCTTATAAGTAGAACATGCACTACGCTAATTTTGGCTCAGCATGATAAATAGGGTAAAGAGTATGTAGTTTACTACTTTAGTAGTACCCTTGTAGCTTATGAGAATAATAATTAACCAATTGAAAAGGATTGTTTATCAACGGTGTTCACTTCACAAAATCTATGTCACTAAATTTTAAATAATAAGACCATTATGATAGCCAAGATTGATCTCCTCAAATTTCTTTTATCCAAAGCAACTCTAACAAGTTACATGGACAAGTAGGTAGTGTTCTAAAGAGAATTTGATGTTGAGTATCAAGATCAGAAGACAATTAAGGGAAAATACCTTGCATATTAGCTTGTTTAAGTTCCTTTATTAGATACCAAGGCCCTCATCATTGATTTCTTAGATGAATCAATTTTGACCCTAGAATAAGTGGATCTTGACTCCAAATATTGGAAATTATACTTTGATGGCTCATTCACATCTCATAGATTCAAAGATGGTATTTTTTTCATCACACTACAAGGGTATCTCATTCCTAAGACATTTTACATTGAATTTCACTAAACCAATAATATGACTAAGTACGAATCACTCATTGTAGGACTCCATATCATTGTATAATGGAATATTTAATAGTTGATGGTTTATGGGGGTTCTTAGTTGATCATTAATCAAGATATAGACCAATACCAAACCATATATGATAATATTAGACCTTACAAGATTATGGTCAACAAACTCAAACATCATTTTTAAACTATTCAGTTTGAGTAAATACCAAGAGTCAATAATTAATCAGTGGATGTAATGGAAAACATTGGGTCCATGAAAGCAATATCCAGCAATGTCAAAGAGTATTAATTTCTAATTGAGAACCTTTGTCAACTAGATCATGTACATCCAAATTTTGAGATTTTATGTGATATTTATGATCCCAATCCCCCTTGGTACCAAGACTTATACACCTATCTCCAATAAAAAATTATTCCTACTAACCTATCACAAAACCAACACAAGGCTTTCATTCAAAATACTACACATTATACCTTACTTGGTAACACACTCTATCATAGAGGCTATGATGGAACGTTGCTTCATTATTTAACTTTAGGAGAATCCTAATTAATGCTTAAGGATGTACATGAAAGGAATTATGGGTCCCAAACCAATAACATGGTCTTCTCCAATAAAATCCTTTGGACATGATATTTTTTCTAAAAATAGAGAAAGATGTTTGTTAATATGTCAAGAAGTGCATTGATTTTCAATGGCATAGTGATTTGTTCCATGTTATTTATTACTCTAATCAATCACTAAACCATGGATATTTTCAACACGGGGACTTGACATCATAGGGAAAATAATACCCACTTCCTCCAATGGCTACAAGCACATCTTCATTACTATGAAATATTTTACTAAGTGGATATAGGCCATTGCCCTCATGTAACTAGCAAGTAGATTTCCATGTTCATTTATTATCACCTAATCTATTGATATGACATTCCCTTCACTATTATATCTAATAATGGTATATCATTCAAAAATAAAGACATAAAATCCCTTTGTACCCAATTCTACATTAAGCATAAAAGTTCCACACCTTATTTTCCTCAAGGTAACATCAAGCTTAGGCATCAAGTAAAACCATTATTAATATTCTAATGAAGGTGATCAATGATGATGGCCATGATTGGCACCTTTAATTATTCCTAACCTTATGGGCTTATTGCATTTGTACCCATATGCCTACAAGAGCCATATCATACTCCTTAGTCTTTGGTTATGAGGTCATTATCCCTATAGATATCAGGTTTTCCTCTCCAAGAATTTCTTTGTAGAATATCATTAATGATGAAGAGTACAGAGTCACCAAAATGCAATATCTAAAGCTCTTGGATAAGAAAATATTAGCTACATTAGACCATTTGAGATCTTATCAAAATTAGATACACCATAGTTATAATAAATGTATTATACCCAAAAAATTTGAATTAGGTGTTAATGTTGAAAGAAAATTAGATGAATACTAACATTGAGCATGAAAGAATGGCAAGTTTTAGGCCAATTAGTTGGGTCCATATGTTATTATTATAAATTATGGTTTTGATGCATACAATTTGGCTAAACCAGATGGATAAGAGCTCAAGGAGCTTATGAATATTTTAAATCTTAAGTGTTTCTATGCTTAATTGATTTGAACCACTATCTATGAGATCCTTTGTTTGGAAGCATCCATTTCATCTTTTCCATTTGTTTACCATTCCCTAAACCATTCTTATCCTTCCTCCTATTTCTTATTACTGCGATGATCTTGATCATGACCAATAGGTGTTATATGTATATTTAGAAAACATTTCTAAAGGTACTTTAGATTAATCATCATCAACAACTTATTTACAGATAAGTGATTCAGGGTATGTCGACATGTGTTTTACATGTTTGATAGTTCCTTAAGACATCTTCCAGTTACTTATCCCTATATCATTTTCACCACTATATGCCTTCTTATTCTTATTTTTATGTTGTGTGGTATTTCCCTTTACCTCAGGTTCTATTTTTGGTTTGTGGTAATTACGTTGCATCTAGTTTAACTATTTTTTGAGTCCTTACCTAAGGTTTTTTTTTTTCATTTTATAGATGATTACTTGCACATTTTTGAATGTTCCTTTTTTTTCCTTATTCTAAGAAACCCAAAAACATTGAAAAGATGTAAAAATCATTAAAAACCAAAAATTCAAGAAATGAAACTTAAAATATCTAAAATATATACTAAGCCACAAAACCTTATAAATGGTAACCTCGGATTCAATCCCAATCATCTCCATTAATCATGTTGTTTCTTTGTTATACTCCCATTTCTGGGAGAACTACATTTGCCTAAGGTCCACACAAATTATGTAGGCAGTGCTTAGATGTATGGGGCATCTTGGGTCAGCTTAGGAACTCTTCATTTCCACTTTCATTCCCATTTTCTTAAATTATCCTACACTCTCACCATTTTATGAGTAGCCATTATTGTATGCTTTCATCATTTTACAAGCCCTCCTTATTTTTCTCTAAAAATCATTCTCTCTATACTTGTAATCACTTTTATTCTATCTCAAATTTTGTGAGAAATAAATTTAGCTTGAGTTCCATATGGACTATATAGGTGGCATCCATTTTCATGGGGTATTTTGGGGCAGCTCAGCTACCCCTTACTTATTATTCTATTCCCCTTGTTTATGTAGCCTATCTATTGTCCACTTTGCTTAGGGGCAAAGTATCTAAGTGTAATACTTTAATAATCACACACACACACACACACACACACACACACACACACACACACACACACACACACACACACACACACACACACACACCATTTTTGTTACTTAGTTAGGTTTTATATCTTATTGAATTGTGTTTTTATGTGTTTTAATTATTTAACTGCTTACTTTTTTGTTTAAGTGATGATTTTTTGTGTTTAATACAATCTGTTATACATTTAAGTCTTGATTTTTCATACCTTGGACTAATATATTTACATTAGTATTCAAATTATTTTTTGGTTTGTCTTTTATTAAAATTCTTTATGTTTTACACTTAGGTCTTGATGTTATATATCATGATCTGGAGTTATAAATATTTTCGTATGAACTAGTATTTATGCAATTGACATACAATGTTATCATAGGTTATTTATACTTATGATGCATATTATCATTTGAAAAAATAAAAACCAAGTTCTCAAGTTTTATATACCAATGTTGTGTTGAAATCATCTCTCCAAGCATGATATATCTATCTAATTCATGGTTAGGATGTCATTTCATTTTCCTTAATTGCATCACATGACAAAATTTGAAACAAACATGGTTATCTCTATGCTAATTAAAGACATACATATCCTAAATAAGCGTATACCATCTAGTCATATTATATGTTATAACCATGAGACAAACACAAGTGAAATATAAACTAACTATGAAGATAATAGAATCATGGTAAATAAATAAACATAAACATTCATATTTTTCTCAAACAATCTATATATAACATCTCATTAAAACCAATAGTAATATCATATATATCAAATAATATCATAGTACATGTAAAATATAAATGCAAAGAAATGAATTTCATATATATCATTATCAAAATTTTATACATCACAAGACTATTTCAATCTCATACATATCGAAAATGTGGAGCTACAACCAAAATATCAAATACAACTTTATCCATCTCCAGGTAGACTCTAGTCAAAACTATGCCCTGTACCTAGTGGTGGTGGATGTGGTAGTGGCAAATTCATTCCTCTATGGTGAAGTATGTGTTGGTATAATTATCTCTTTGAGGCTATATTATGATGTTATCTATAGGTATAATAGGTCATTTAGCTACATGTGTACTCTCTGAATGATGGGTCCCTACTCTCTACTAGTACAACTAACTTGTATAGGTTCTGGTAGTAAGCTACCTCATCCTTCACCCATAGAGCATCATCCTTCACTCTTAAAGCATCATCTTTAGCCTAGATCATAGTATCTAGTAATTTTCCATGCCTTGATTATACATAATATGTTTTACCTTATATCACTCCCCACTAAATCTCTAAACATTGGCCTAGGGTCTATCGTATTATGTGCGTACCCTATCCTACTCATTAATAGTAGTCATGATCTAAGCATCCTACATCATGAGTTATTTGTAAAGGATTTCTATATAAGAAATATGTCATATCAATGCTAAAATATATGTGCCATAGGTTATAATGATATCCTATAGCTTCTTGGTCTCCCCCTGACCTATATCCAACTCAACCCATAGACCTTTCATATCCTACTCAAGACTTGCAATCTCTACTAATCTAGCAGTAATCTCTCACATGTGCTCACCAAGGTGATTATGGTATGGGATGTGAGCCATTTTATTTTCTCCTCTTAATCATAAAATTAGAGTTCCATATTTCAATAGAGGGAGGGTGAAAATTAATAATTTTCACTCCCCAATGGGTAATTCTATATCCTAAATTTTGAATTCTCCCCCTGCCCCTATTATTATTCATTCTTCTTCTTAGGTGGATTATTTTCAAATCCTTTATCTATTTTTTGTCCCATTTTCATCTAATTAATTTATTTTTAATCTTCTACTAAAACATGTGTCATTTTTTCTATTCGAGGGCCTCTCCATCAAAATTATTTTTTTACCTTACCTTCAAGTGGGCATCATGGGCCTCCCAAATGTTGTTTGGATCATTTTCATGAGCTCAATTATTCCACAAATCAAGTAAATAAACAAAATCAAGAATGAATTCATTTATTTTTATTGTGATCATTTTAAATAACCTTTTTATTCTTTAAAATTTTGTTTCTTTGTCTAAATGTCTCATCACTCCATTTTAAATAGGGGTGAAATGTATACATCTAAAATTTCCCACTTCCATGTCAAAATTAAAATTCAAGATGACTTCTTTTAATAACACACAAACTGGATGAAATACCATCAAAACACTCTAATGTGTCTGCACATGTCACATGTAATTTTTTAAAATACAAGGATGCATCCCTAATTTGGGTAATGCATTATAACCAACTGTCTATTTCATTTAATTCAATACAAGTTAAATTACCACTTTTCATACAAAATTTAGGGCAATTAACTGAAGATAATATTCAAATTTTGATATTGCACAAAGCACCCAAAAGCTTATTAGGGTTAATTATCTAATCAAACCATATCAATTGGCTAAATGAAAATTGGCTAATAATTAATTATGTCATATTCAAAATTTAACAAATATCTAAACCATGACACCATCAAAAAGTTTTCAAACACTAAGCATTAATGGAAATAAATATTAAGATTAAAAAAATCCATTCCTCATTAATGCAACCTATTGATAATGAAAATTATATCCTCAATTAATCAACCATTTCACCTATCGCAAAGGTCAAGTTAGAATCATATCATTCTAATTGTAGGGGTTCTAAAGGTTCATCTAAGATCCTAAAGACATGACGGGGTTTTTATTATAAATTTTGGAAAATAATCAACAATTTATCAAGATACCTTATTCCATTATAAAAATCAGAAATCCATTATCGAATCAAGAATCAATTCAAATAAGAATCTATAATTTATTCTATCTGATAGATAAAACCTATTAGTTAGATAGTGTCTTGAAGAATAGAAACCTGATTCTATAATGTATATGTATATTCAATTTATATCTTAACTTCTTTTATTTAAATGGTTTATAGGTTAACCAAATAAATAAGAAATAGATAAAAATAAGAGAGAGAAACTAAAACATAATTAAAAAGGGAAATCAAGCTAAACAACTAATAAAACAAACATCTAATCCTATAGCAAAGAGAAATAAACCTAGAATAGAAAAATGACTTAATAAAAGAATCTAATCTCAAAAGGAAGGGAAATAAATTATAAAAATAACATAAGAAAATCTAAGAAAAGGGAACTTAATAACAAAAAATAAACTAAAGTAAAGGATAAACTAAAGATCTAAAGAACTATTAAAGTTTAATTCGAAACTTACTCTAAAGCAACTAATGACAAATAATTAAAACAATTCTAAAACCTATAAAACTAAAAGATCAAACTAAAATCAACAAACCTATAATCATTAGATTACATAAAGAAAAACAAGGATTAAATAGAAAATTAAATTAAAACTAAGAACAACCTACTAAACAAAGGTTTTAAAAAGCTATTTAATAAGAATGAAAATAAACTTGACTAAGATAAACAAGAACTAAAATTTTAGAATGAGCTAAAAATAAAATTGATAAGAAAACTAAATAACTTAAACAAAGGAAATAAAACAAGACCAATAACAAATTAAAATGTAATTAAACCAAAACTAGATAATCTATAGAACTAACTATATAAGATAAGGTAAATATAAAATCAAAAGAAAACTAATAAAATAAAGTAAACTGAAACATAATTTAATCTAACTATTAAAATTAATTTAATTAAAACCAAGACAATCTCTATGAAATCTATCAAAATCTAAACAAAAAGGGAAAAAAGAAAAGAAATAATCTAAAACTAAGAACAAAATAAACTAAACTATCTATAAAGAAAAGATAATAGATCTAACTATATCTAATAAAGAAAACAGATTTAAAAGAAATCTAAAATATTTATTATATTAAATTCAGAGTTAATTATATACAAAATATTAGTGAGTCTCAAGATGAGAGCCGTCATAGTAGAAAAAGGTAAATTTCAATGAGAAAATCAACATTTTTTCTTGACAAAACTATAAATGACAACTTTACAATCAAATATATCAATGAAATGTCACAATAAAGCAAAATGATCATCATTATTTAGGTTGAATACTTAAAATCTATGCATAGGAGCAAGTAGCAATCATCAAAAGATATTAAACTTAGAAAACTTTAGATAATCAATAATAGATGATAAATGTAACTAGATATACATGTATTGCATAAGTGATTACTCAACCATCAGATAAAGTACCTTTGGGTCTATTTGCAAAAACTATACTATCTCAGAGAAGTTGCATAAAAAGAAGAGATAAATGATGGAATTTATAAATTACTTAAGTCTTCAATACCTGTTGTATTTTTATCTTCAAATAAATGCTTTATTTTCTATTATATCCTCAACTTTAGTTATAAAATAAGTTATAACCAACTTTAATTAGTTATTGGTTAGTGTTAACTAATTAAATTTTAACAAAGTCAATTAATTAACTAAATTTAGTTAAAGACAGATCTAGTTAAGACTTTAAAAGTCTTAATTTGATCAAGGTATTTAAAAATAGTAATAGACCCAGGTACTAAACCTTAATGGGTGGGGACCCATATTGATAAATAATATAGTAGGATACACACTAATCATAAAATAATAAATCAAAATTGATAAATTCTAATTATTTTTTAAACCTTAATGCATTTTAATTAAACTTAAGCATATATAATTATATCAATAAACTCAAAAATCACTATATATACCCAAGTTATCAAAATTATCAAGTTTGAAGTATCCAAGTGTTAAGCAAAATATCAAGTTTAGCATGAAAAATGTCAACTCTAACAGAAAATGATCCCTTGGATAACCAGTAGTCTTTTGAATTAGATGAAACTTCAGTTATTTGTTTGTCTTGCTCATGTAGACAAATATTGTATTCCATCTTAGTTGCAAGAAAAGGTAACAATCTGGTTCCTATGTTAGATGTGTTGTCATTAATTTCTAGCTTAATTCTTTTTATCAATCTAACTTCTTTAGGTGTTTCAGGATTGACAGTAAATTTTTTTCCAGCATTCTGATCTGGAACATCCATGGTCTTCCTCTTGTTGGCATATCCCTACCTTCCCAAATTCAACTTTTTAGACCTCAAAAGGGGATCATTATGAGCACCTGACAAGTTCAACTTTTTATATTTTCCACCAAGGTTTGCCTTAGATAGGGTAGGGGTATCTAAAAGAGTGGTAATATTCCTAAAATCCTTGGCATGGGTTACCTCAACTTTAATTTGATTGGGTTGATCAATAGGAAAATGATTATCAAGTAGTGGTTTGTCAATTGGTTCACCTCTAAAAATAGGGGGTTGTAGTGGTAAGAAATGAGGATCATGCTCTAGATGATGAGCAGAGTTACTTTGTGAGTGTGTATGGGTTCCAAATCTATTTCCATGAAAACTCTATGACCTCTATAGCCTCTATTAACTAGATTATCAAGCAAATTGTTCAACATATTCTAGGATTCTGGGTCATAGGCATCAAAATGAATAGACATCCTTGTGCCCCTAGGAAACTTAGGCCCAAAATGTCCATCATGGAAACCAACCCTATTACAACTTATCCTATGAATTGATTGGCTTCCACCTCTATTAGAATTCTATCTCCATCTTCCATCATTATTACTCCCAGTTGGCTAGTCCCACCCATACATACTAAAAATCTAAAAATATAGAAACAAAACTAAGTTTTGGAAACAAAGTGCAAAGCAAAACTACACAATGACACTAAAAATTACACTATATTGAGACCATAATGTTCTTGCAAAAGATTTAAACAAAGAATTATGATATCAATCCTTAGGAATTTTAATCTCAATGTCCATTATTAATGAAAAATTTAACACTTCAATATTGAGATAAAAATTCACATGTAACCTCATGTTTCCAAATTTTAAAACCATTCAAAACTCTATAGATATATATTCCACTTATTCAACTATCACAGTCGACTGATCAAACCTCATATTTCAACAAAACTACTATAGTTTCCACATTTGGTTGAACACAATATAAATTGAAATCATGCCCAAGTTCAAAAAGATAATTAGTATACCCAACTGCATCATAAATAATGAACCATAATCAACCATTCAAACATTGCTTATATTCACAGTCATCAACATGAACTAGGATCATATCAAACTTATGCAAACTGATATAAATGATGCAAACTATTGAACCTATGAAAATCATTTCACCATTATACTTCATGATTTTGACTATATCCAAATATATCAAACTTAATCATCCATTACCAATTTTAAACTACTTGACAATTTACATATATAGTTCGTAAAACAACTATATATGTAACAATATTTACTGAATTTATTCATAACTTAAACCATCACCATCATGTCTATTCTATATAGTTTCAACAAAATAAACTCTAATTTCAAACCATTTACACATGAATATTATGTATGTTAATTTCTTCAACAAAATTCAAAAACCAAAACCCGTGGATTTATGCATGAAGACAACTGATAAGAATTTAAAATTTTTAATATTTATGTAGAATGGTCATTTATTTCAACTTGAATAGAAAACTAACCCAGATTAAATATTATCAACCACAACTCATATCCAAAACCCAGAAGGAAAAATAACTATAAACTAAGGAATCTTTTATACATTTAAACTATGTATGAAACCCTAAACTAGATTATCAAGCATGATAATATTTCAACATTTGCATGTAACTAGACATAATTCCTCATATTCTTGCAATAAAATATAACTTCACATACCCAAAAACATAAATAATCTATTTTGAAAATATTTTACACAAAAATATCAAAAATATAAAACCTTTGACAAAGATAAACTGGTCTGCATATCATTTTATATCATCTTCAAAATTTTAAGACCAAAATATAAGTGAAAACTTTTGGCACATATTATATATTTTTCTTATACCATTTTCAAAGATTGCTAAAATAATTCCATTGAACACCATCTATATGTGAATCTTATATAACCCAAACTTTCAACATGCAATGATCTATGAAGTCAAAGAAAACCTTCTATTTTATGTTTACAACTGCATGAACACATTTCCAAATCATGCAACCTAATATATCAACATTTTTTTAAACATCCCAAACAAATGACCAGCACTAAATGTACAAGACTCAATGAAACCAAATAGTTTCCATTTTCTTCAAAGAAAACTTAGAACTTATTTCCATGCAAATGAAAACATCTAGCCTATCTTTTCATTTCAAAATCTTCATTCTTCCATAGAATTCTTTTTTAAATAGAAACCAATCAATGTAACTCAACATACCTAAAGTTCAATTTTTCTCCCAATATTTCCCTTGACCTCTTCTTTACAACTCAACTTCCATCTTACCAAAGCTTTGTTTTTGCTGAGATCTTGCCAAATAAATGCATAAAATGAAGGAGTTCAAAGTTTTATTTGCAACCCTCTGAATTGTAACCATTTTAATGACATGTCAAATAACCATTAGTTTGCATTAATTTTTATGTACATAGTAATTCCACTAAACCACTTTATCAATCTGACAAATCTAGCAACAAGTTATTCTTCATGTTAAACCTTTTGCTAAGTTCTATAAATCAAGGGAAATGGTTAGTCATAAATGTCTGACTAACACCAAATATCTAAATGATCTCGAAGCACATAAACTTACTTAAATATGATGCCAACTCATCAAACAGACTATGGTTTTAGCTAGTTAATCATTGTCCAACTCACCAAGTGCCATGTCATGTTATATCACCATCTAAGGTTCTCGTGACTCATATAATTCACCCAAGTTAGTAGCCATACTAATCAATCAAACAAATGATTGAGACCCTTAGAGATTAACTGAAATTGATAACCAAAGTTTATCTTAGAAATTGCATCAAGTGTCTAAACTTAGATTGCCTCATGACCTAAAATATTCCTTCATATTTGTGATTAAGGTTAGGTCTAGGATTAATTCATGTTTTACATAATGTACTAACTTATTCACAAATTCAAAATATAACATGAATGTCAATATAGGTACCTTTTATATAATTGGTATATAAATTCATGATAGATGAAACATTTTTTTTAATGAAAAAGGTTTTCTTTCATATTTTCAAGCAATACAAATGCTAAGACTTTCCCACTAATCAAAGGTACATGAAATGAAACATATGCATTATAACCATGATCATTAGATTGATAAAAATATAAAACTTTGAATACCAATTATGCTTTCATGAATTGAACCGTGTAGAATCGAAATAATAAGATTGAGCATCATTGGACCATCAAAACATAGTATTAAATAATGACAAAATTGAGCTATTTGAACTAGAAATGATTTGTGATGCCTTTGAAGAACATCATATTTACTTTCTAAACTATAAATCTAAATTAATCATTAAGATCACATTATCACCATATATCATCAAACATGACTGAGAACTAAAATTTAAACATCAATTGAATCTATCAAAGTATGTTGGGCCTGATGAGTAGCATAACTAATCATATCAATAATCATATATGCATTTTTATTCATTTATCCACCATGATTTTTGAATCCACTAAAACATAAATAAAACCTATCAACAAATCATTATAGTTTCACAATCAATTATGCATCTACAAATACCATCAATCAATAGAGTCCTCGACACATTTTTAGCCTTTATGACATGATAATTTCTATGGAAGTAAGTATAAACTTTTTGAAAAAACTTTAGGGGGGCTGTAGAAAATAGGCATAACACTAGTGACCTTGCTAGTCAATTTTGTGAAACAAATTTTATTAGCAAAAAATTGCCTATGATAGATAAAATAGATTTTACCTTGAGAGTGTGATCCAAGAAAATCATTTCTCAAGTAGCTAAGTAAGAACCCCTTAAATAACAAATTCAAGTAAGGGGATGGATTATTCGGCTAGCATCGCATGAAGAAAGTGAAATGAATAAAAAGGAAGTTTGGGTTAGATACACAAACAATTACAAATGCCTACGAAAAAAAAATTGAAAATGAATTAATACTTCTACAACCAAATATAAGTCAACCATATTAGTTATTTATTATGAAAAACTGAATTGTAAGAGTAATTTTTGAAGATGAAAAATACTTATAGAATTTTGGTAGATTTTTGCATTCTTCCTTCATAATGTGATATTTCTCAATCCACAACTTTCATTGATCATTTGAAAGCAAATAAAAATAAATCAAACAAAACACAACACAAAAATAATAACAAACCAAAACAAAGAAACAAGAAAAATAAATAAAAGCAAAAAGAATAACAAAAAGTAGCTAATCATGAAATAATTTTAGATGATGGTCATTTATCAAATAACGTAGCCAATTTCCTTCAAGATCTTAAAGATGAAAATTATTATTACCAAGAACTGTGGAAATTCTATAAGGTCTAAGCCATAATTTATCCAATTTATGATATTTTCTAGGGTCTTCATGGGCCTTATCCCAATATAAAACTAAATCACCAACATTAATTTTTTTACTAGAAACCTTTTATCAAATAATTTATTTAACTTTTGCTTAGCCTTTTCTAATATTTTTAATGTAGTTACTTTGAATTCATCAAGTGCTAGCAAATCATGCAACCTTTATTCAATTAAATTTGTGTCTTCAGTTACATACTGTAAAGCAATCTTAGCTGAAAATTTTTGAAGTTATATTGGTAAAGTAGCATTGAACCCATATGCTACCATGAAAGGAGAATAACCAGTTGCTACTTTAATAATAGTCTTATCATCCCAAAAAGATTTAAAAAATTTAAGATGCCAATTCCTTTTGTTATTATAAACTAACTTTTTCATAGTAAAAATCAGATTTTATTAGTGGACTATGCTTGTCCATTCCCTTGTGAATAGTACTTTGATGAATGACTAGAAATGATACAATATTTTTTTAGAAATTTTAAGAATTTATTTTAAATAAATGAGGTCTTTTATCTGAAATAATTTTGTATGGGACTCCAAATCTAAAGAAAATATGATTTTTTTAAAATGAAATTACTTCACCTATCACTGAACTTTTAAGAGCTTTAACTTTAGGCCATTTGGTAAAATAATCCATGGCTATCAAAATGAATCTATGACCTACAGATGAAGATGGGTAAATATCTAAAAAAAATCAGTGCCTCATTTAGTAAAAGGTTTTTTTTAGAAATAATTGGATTTAAAGGCATTGCAAGTAGTTTATCCTTTCCAATAAATAATTGATAAGGCATACAAGAATGAAATAGCTTATAAGCATCTTGAAACAAGGTAGGCCAATAATAACCAACCCTCAAAATTTTATAAGTTATTGTTTTTGCAACATAATGTCCACCATATTTTCCTTCATGGCAGTCTCTAAGAACTTTTTGAGTTTGATTATGAGTAAGACATCTTAACAATACACCATCATGATTTTGATAGAATAAGATATTTTCTAATAAATAAAAATTTAATGCTTTCAACCTTAAAGAACATATTTATTTCTTATATTTGTTAAAACAAGAATAATTTTAAAAATAATAAACCAAATCATGATACCAATCATTTTTAGCCAAAAAACAGTCCCATTCATTCATTTCATGACTGAAATTAAAACTTTTAGAAAATTCAGCAACTTTCATAGTTTTAAAATGTGGTTTTGCATTTAATTTTTCATCAACTGAAAGAACTAGAACATTAATATCTGAGGCAACATTTTTAGCTAAGTGTTTTTCTAATTCATTGTCTTTAATAGTTTTTTGAAGTTTTAAAATCAAGATCAATTTCTTGAATACATAAGATATATTTAGCAAGCCTTCCTTGAATAGTTGACTATTTTAAAAGATATGATAAACTAGGTACACTATATCACATAAAAACTTTGTTTCTCATTAGCAAATATCAAAACTTAATTAAAGAAGAAATAAGTGAGAAAACAAATTTCTCAATAAGAGGGTACCTAGTTTCTACATATTTTAAGACTTGGCTCATTTAATCAATAGATTTTTCTTCATTTTTTTCAAACTCTTGAGTAATTACGGATCCTATAGACTTTTTAGTAGCATTGATGTAAAGAATAAATGCCTTATTTAAATCAATTTTAGCAAGGACAATAGCACTTGTAATTTCATATTTTATAGAATTAAAGGCCAACTTAGCATTTTCATCCCAAATGTATATTTAATGTTTCTTAAATAAGAATTGTAGAGGATTAGATTTGTTAGTAAACTTAGAAATGAATTTTTTAACAAAATTAATCTTATCAAAGAAATATCTCAAACTTGATTGATCTTTGGGAGGAGATAGTTTTTTATAGCTTTTATACGTTTAAGATCAATTGAAATACCTTATTTAGATATTATGTGTCCTAATAACTTACCTTCAGTTACACCAAAAATAATTTTTCTTAAGATTTAAAGAAATGCCTAACTTTCTACATCTTATGAATACCTCATGAAGATGGTCTAAATGCTTATTTTATTTCTTAGAGTGAACAGTGAGATCATCTAAGTAAACTTGAATGATAATGCCTATCAAATCATCAAAATCAACATGCATATCCCTTTGAAAAGTGGCTCTTGCATTCATTAAACCAAAAGGTATTCAATTATAAGCAAAATTTCCTTTACAAGTAGTGAAATTAGTTTTGTATCTATCATCAGAATTTACAAAGGTCTAATTTTAACCTAAAAATTCATCTAATAAAGACATCATTTTAGATCTTACAACTTTTTGTAAAATTTGATCTATGCTAGGTAGAGGAAAATTATCTTTGACACTTGATTTATTCAAGTCTATAAAATCTACGTAAAGTCTACTATCACCATTTTTATTTCTTACAAGTCTTATATTAGATACTCATTCAGAATATGTTATGGGAAAAATGACACCAACAACAATCATTTTATCCAACTCTTTGTTAATGGTGTTCTTTAACAAAGAGTTGATTCTTCATATTTTTTACCTGGTAAGTTTGATACCAGGTTTGATTTGAATGTCATGTTTAATAATCCATGTATCATAACCTTTAATATCCTTGTAAGACCAAGCAAAGATATTAATAAATTCTTTAAACAATTTGATGAACTTGACTTTTTCTTTTTTAGTTACTTGAATTCTTAAATAAATATACATAGGATCTTCTTTAGTGCCTAAATTTATGGGAATGGTCTCACTATGATTCTTCTTGATATTTCTTCTATTTTAGTTCTTTAGTTGATTATTAGGTGAAAACATAGATTCTAGGCTTACTAAACTAGCAAACAATTTGTTAGTGTTTAACTATAAATAATCTCTAAAATTAAGTACATAGTCATCATGATCAAATTAATTACCTTTAAACAATGAATCTATATGCTCATCATGGCTAAAAATAGGCTAATTATCATTCAGATCAGAAATCTTTAGATGGAAAAGTTTAATTAAAAAAATCAGCTCTAACATTTAATTCTCTAAAAATATGAGTGATATTGAAATATTCAAATTTTTTAAGTAATGACCAAACTTTCTATGTATAATAATGCAAATGGGTCTGATTGGTTTTATATATTTTCTAAACTTGTCTTACTACTAATTTTGAATCGCTAAAAACTTATAGATACTTAACATTTAATTATATGGCATTTTCTAATCCCAAATATAATGCTTCAAAATTTGCTTTATTATTAGTGTTTTCAAAAGATAATTTGAAGGGATAACAAAATATTTTACCGATAAAAGATATGAGACAAATTCCAACACCACTACCCTATTGAGAGCAAACCCCATCAAAGTAAAGAGACCATAAATGTTCTTCTTAAATATATCTTCATGCTAATTTTATAGTTTGTGTACATTTAACAACTCATAAGTTACAATACCAATTTTTATGTAATAAATGTGAGATGAAAAAGGAGATTCATTTGGAGTGCCAAAAAAATCTTCCCTCTTGATAAATGCAATCTCATTATTAATCAGAATCTAAGTTATATCTTTACCAAGAAATGCTCTAATGGATTTTGACCAATCTCTTGCTAACAACATTACATAATTACTAAGAATATCTAAGACCTGAATATTTGTCATACATCTAATACATTCATCTTTCACAATCTTAATAACTATTCCATGAAACTTAACATAATTTTTTGTTTTTCTAACATCAAAACCATTAGGTTTTATGCTATCCATTTCATAAGAAATACCCAATTGATCAGTAATACATTTAGGCATAATATTCTTTGAAGCACCTATATCTAGAATATAATTATGAATAATCTTATTTCTAATCTTAACTATGACATAGAAAGGAGGTATATAATCAGTAGGGGGTCAAAATATTGAACATAGATGTATTTAAAATTATTTTCTTCTTGTATACTTACTTCAGCTCTTGGATTTTTAACTACTTCATTAATCTTATCTAATTCTCTAGGAAGATTAACAGCTTGCAGTAGAGAAAATCCAACTTTGATGGTTGATAAACCATCAATTATATTATAATTCTTAGCATCTATTTATCTAAAATTATTTGATTTATAATGTTGATATTGAGCATTATTATATCCAATTGTAAAAGGAATATTTTTAACATCCTTATCATTATTAGCATTAGTATTATTTTAGACTAATTTACCTTTATCATTTGAATGAGGTTTATCATTTTTTAATTTATTCTTTTGAGGAGAACTATAATCCTTATTCCTAGTATTTATAACATTAAAAAAAATATTTTTGAAGGATCATCAAGAGTGTTTATATTATAAGCCAAATCTTTAGGTATTTCATGTTTTCTTTGAAGAAGATACTTTTTAAACTTAATAACAACTTGACATGTTTCAAGATTATGATCAATTTCACACACATTATAATAATAAGCAATATCATCATCTTTCATAGCTTTACATTAAGAAGAAGGTTTATCATTAAGCTATCTTTTAACATCGACTAGCTCATTGCCTAAACTTTGTATTGTCTTTAATATTTTTGTATTATCAAAATTTAATCCCGTAGTAGACATATCTTTGAAACCTACACATTTAAGCTTATTTTTATAATCAATACAAAATATTATGGTTTCATCATATTCAATAATATCTTTATCTTCTAAAGCCATTTTGTATTTCAAAGGTAAAGTATTGCAAAGATAAAGTCTAGACAATTTCTAAGAAGGTCTAAGATCACTTGGAATTTTTTGACGTAAGTTGGTGAATCTAGAAACAAAATGATACATGGTTTCACTAGGATCCAATTAAATATTTGAAAGATCGTTAACTAAATCAAAATCTTCTTTAGCCTTACCAAAAGACAATTTTAACCATTCTTTTACATCTCTACAATTGTCTATGACTTTTATAGGTAGAATGACAATTGTTTGATAAGATTTTTCTTCTAATATTTGTGTGAAAACTCTTTATAAAATTTTTGTATTAGTTATCCTTAGAGTGACACATACTAATTCCTCTTCATAAGAAAACTCTTTACAAAAAAATCATAACTATATTCTAGATAAAGGTGCTTCAAAGAATATTATGCCTAAATGTATTGTTGATCAATTGGGTATTCTCCAATAGCACCAAAAAAATTTGGTATGTTTAATCCCTTAAGAAAAGGTAGCTTAGCTGGACATTTTCTAACATTGATTGGACTTGCAAAAATCTAAGGTACTAAAGCTATCTGACACTCTTGTTGAGCTTCCTCTTCATATTCACCTTTTGTGAGCTCTTCTACTTATTTATTATTCTATAGTCAATTAAGTAGATCCTCTAATCTTTGATCTTGTACTAACTATTCTCCCACTAGTTGATTTCCTACTGATTAGTCTCCAGCTAGTTGATTTTTGGTTGGTGGATTTCTCACTAACTAATTTTCTATTAGAAGTTTTAGTAGATTCTACCTAAAAAGAGTGATTATTTTGAACCTAATTTTCCTAATTTTATTGTATATTTGACAAAACAATTTTAGTAGGTATAATAGAATCATCAAATGGAAAAGAATCAAAAATAAAATGAGTTCTAGGCCTAGGATTAGAATTAAAACTCTATCACTATCTTCTTAAATTCTCCTATTCAAGTTCAAAATGTCATGTTGAGTCTCACGTGTAAGATTTTAATACCAATCAATTTTGAATTCATCAATCTCTTCCTCTTGATTAATAACTTCAATAACCTAATGAAAACTTTTAAGATTATTATACCAAGTGTAACATATTAGATTAAAATAAACATCAACTTGATCATATTTTAAAGCTATTAAAGGTTAGATAATAGGAGGTTCTTGAGCTCCAATAACCATTAGTAAGAAGAAAACAAAAAAAACAATCTAGATTTTTGAATGTTGTCCCTAGTAGAGTTTCCAATTTGCTGATGATGAAAATTTTACCATCAATGAATCAACTCTTTCACCTATCATGAAGGTCAAGTTAGAATTGTACCAGTCTAATCATAGGGGGTTCTAAAGATTCATATAAGATCCTAAAGATACGAGGGGGTTTTTATTATAAATTTTAAGAAATAGTCAAGAAGTTATCAAGATAACTTATTCCATTATAATAATCAGAAATCCATTATCGAATCAAGAATCAGTTGATTTATAAGAATCTGTAATCTATTCTATCAAATAAAGAAAATCTATTAGTTAGATAGTCTCTTGAATAATAGAAACTTAATTCTATAATGTATATGTATATTTAATTGATATCTTAACTTCTTTTCTTCCAATGGTTTATAGGTTAACCAAATAAAGAAGAAATAGATCAAAATAAGTGAGAGAATTTAAAATGTAAGCAAAAATGGCAATCAAGCTAAATAACTAAAAAAACAAACATCTAATCATATAGCGAAGAGAAATAAAGCTAGAACAAAAAAATGACTTAAGAAAAGAATCTAATCTCAAAAGGAATGGAAATAAATTATAAAACTAACATAAGAAAAGTCTAAGAAAAGGGAACTTAATAACAGAAAAAGAAACTAAAGTAAAGGATAAACTAAAGATCTAAAAAACTCTAAAATTTTAATTAGATACTTACTCTAAAGCAACTAATGACAAATAATGAAGACAATTCTAAAACCTATAAAACTAAGGGATCAAACTAAAATGAACAAACTTATAACCATTGGATTAAATAAATAAAAACAAGGATTGAACACAAATTTAAATTAAAACTAGGAATAGCCTACTAAATAAAGGTTTTAAAAATCTATTTAATAAGAATGAAAATAAACTTGACTAAGATAAACAAGAACTAAAATTTTAGAATGAGCTAAAAATGAAATTTATAAGAAAACTAAATAACTTAAACAAAGGAAAAAAAAACAAGACCAATAATAACTTAAAATTTAATTAAACTAAAACTAGATAATCTATAGAACTAACTATATAAGATAAGGTAAAGATAAAATCGAAAGAAAACTAATAAATTAAAGTAAAGTAAAACATAATTTAATCTAAATATTAAAATTAATCTAAGTAAAACCAAGACAACCTCTATGAAATCTATCAAAATCTAAACAAAAAGAGAAAAAGAATAGAAATAATCTAAAACTATGAACAAAATAAACTAAACTATCTATAAAGAAAAGACAATAGATCTAACTATATCTAATAAACAAAATAGATTTAGAAGAAATCTAAAATATTTATTATATTAAATTTAGAATTAATTATTTACAAAAGATTTGTGAGTCTCAATATGAGAGTTATCTTATCATAAAAAGGTAAATTTCAATGAGAAAACCAATATTTTTTTCTTTATAAAAATTTAAATGACAACTTTGTAATCAAATAGATTAGTGAAATGTCAGGGGAAAGTTAAATGATCATCATTATTCAAGTTGAGTACTTGAAGTCTATGCATAGGACTATAAGTAGCAATCATCAAAAGATATTAAACTTAGAAAACTTTAGATAATCAGTAATAGATGATAAATATAATTGGATATACCTGTGTTGCATAAGTGATTACTCAACCATTAGAAAAAGTACTATTGAGTCTATCTACAAAAATTGTATATGTCAAATAAGTTACATAGAAAGAAGAGATAAATGATGGACTTCAAAAAATACTTAAGTCTTCAATACCTATTGTACTTCTATCTTAAAATTAATGCTTGATCTCCTTTTATATCCTCAACTTTAGTTATAAAATAAGTTATAACCAACTTTAGTTAGTTATTGGTTAGTGTTAACTAATTGACTTTTAACAAAGTCAATTAATTAACTAAATTTAGTTAAGGACATATTTAGTTAAAATTTTAAAAGTCTTAATTTGATCAAGGTATTTAAAAATAATAATAGACCTAGGTACTAAACCTTAATGGGTGGGGACCCATATTGATAAATAATATAATAAGATACACACTAATCATAAAATAATATATCAAACTTGATAAATTATACTTATGTTTTAAATCATAATGCATTTTAATTATACTTAATCATATATAATTATATTTTAAAAACTCCAAAATCACTATATATACCTAAGTTATCAAAACTATCAAGTTTAAATTATCCAAGTCTTAAGAAAAATATCAAGTTCAACTTGAAAAAGTTCAACTCTAACAGAAAATTATCCCTTGAATAACTAGTAGTCTTCTAAATCAGATAAAACTTCAATTATTTATTTGTCTTGATCATGCATATAAATGTTGTATTCCATTTTAGTTTTAGGAAAAGGTAGCAACCTGGTTCCTATGTCAGATGTGTTGTCATCAATTTCTATCTTGATTATTTTTATCAATCTAACTTCTCTAGTTGTTTTAGGCTTGGTCTTTTTCATAGTAGAATTCTTTTCAACATTTTGATCTAGAACATCCATGGTTTTCCTCCTATTGACATATCCATGCCCTCTCAATTTCAACCTTTTAGACATCAAAAGGGGCTCACTATGGGCACCTGACAAGTTTAACTTTCTACATTTTCCACCAAGATTTGCATTAGATGGGGCATGTGTATCTAAAAGAGTGGTCATCTTTCTAAAATCCTTGGCATCGTTTACCACAAATTCAAGTTGATTGGGTTGATCAATAAGTAGTTGATTAGTAGGTAGTGAGGATCATGCTCTAGATGATGAGAAGAGCTAATTTATGAGTGTGTACAAGTTCTAAATCTATTTCTATGAAAACCTCTATAACCTTTATAGCTTCTATTAACTAGATTATTAGGCAAATTGTTCAAAATATTCTAGAATTCTATGTCATAGGCATCAAAATGAATAGACATCCTTATGTCCCTAGGAAACCTAGGCCCAAAACATCCAACATGGAAACCAGCCTTTTTTAAACTTCTGCTATGACCTAATTGATTGCCACCTTGATTAAAATTCTAACCCCATCCTCCATATTTATTAATCTCAATTGGCTGGTCCCACCCAAACATACTAAAAATCTAAAAATATAACAACAAAAATAAGTTTTGGAAACAAAGTCCAAAGCAAAATTGCAGAATGACACTGAAAACTACATGATATTGAGACCATAATGTTCTTCAAAAGGATTTAAAAAAAGAATTATGATATCAATCCTTAAGAATTTTAATCTCAATGTCCATTTTTAAAGAAAAATTCAACACTTTAATATTGAGATAAAAATTCACATGGAACGTCATGTTTCCAAATTTTAAAACCATTATATATATATATATATATATATAATGATCTTTTGGAACTTGGGCATGATTGTAATTTAGATTGTGTTAAAAAAATGTATATACATACATATATACATACATACACACACACACATACATATATATATATATGTATGTATGTATGTATGTATGTATGTATGTATGTATGTATGTATGTATGTATAATTGCATAATTACACTGAAAACTACACGATATTGAGACCATAATGTTCTTCAAAAGGATTTTAAAAAAGAATTATGATATCAATCCTTAAGAATTTTAATCTCAATGTCCATTTTTAAAGGAAAATTCAACACTTTAATATTGAGATAAAAATTCACATGGAACCTCATGTTCCCAAATTTTAAAACCATTATATATATATATATATAATGATCTTTTGGAACTTGGGCATGATTGTAATTTAGATTGTGTTAAAAAAATGTATATACATACACACACACACACACACACACACACACACACACACACACACACACACACACACACACACACACACACACGTATGTATGTATGTATGTATGTATTTATAATTGCATAATTACACTGAAAACTACATGATATTGAGACCATAATGTTCTTCAAAAGGATTTTAAAAAAGAATTATGATATCAATCCTTAAGAATTTTAATCTCAATGTCCATTTTTAAAGAAAATATATATGTATGTATGTATGTATGTATATATATTTTTTTAACACAATCTAATTTACAATCATGCCCAAGTTCCAAAAGACCATTATTATATCCAACTGCATCATAAATAATGAACTATAATCAACCATTTCAACACTGCTTATATCCATAGTCATCAACATGAATTAGGATCATATCAAACTTATACAAAATGATCTAAATGATGCAAAAATTTAACCTATGAAAATAATTTCACCATTTTATTTCATGATTTCAACTATATCCAAACATATCAAACTTAATCATCAATTACCAGTTTTAAATCACTTGATAATTTACATATATAGTTCATAAAATAACTATATATGTAGCAATATTCATTGAATTTATTCATAACTCAAACCATCACCATCTTGTCTATTCCATACAATTTCAATAAAATAAACCCTAATTTCAAACCATCAACACACGAAGCTTTTGTATGTTAATTTCTTTAACAAAATTCAAAAACCAAAACCCATGAATTTATGCATGAAGACAACTGACAAGAATTTGAAATTTTCAATATTTTTATAAAACTATAATTTATTTAAACTCAAATAGAAAACTAACCCAATCTGAAGATTATCAACCAAAACACATATCCTAAACCTAGAAGGAAAAATAACTATAAACTGAGGAAGCTTATGTACATCTAAACTATGTATGAAACCCTAAACTAGATTGTCAAGCATGATAATATTTCAACATCTGCATGTAACCAAACATAATTCCTCATATTTAGGCAAGAAAATATAACTTCACATACCCAATAATGTAAATAGTCTCTTTGAAAAGATTTTTCACACAAATATAAAACCCTCGACAAATGAAAATTGGTATGCAGATCATTTTATATCATCTTCAAAATTTTAAGACCAAAATCTAAGTGAAAACTTTCAGTGTATTTTATATATTTTTCTTATACCATTCTCAAAGACTGCTAAAATAATTCCATTGAACACCATCTATATGTGAATCTTACAAATCTTATATAACCTAAAATTTCAACATGCAATGATCTACAAAGTCAAAGAAAACTTTTTATTTTCTATTTACAACTACATTCACACATTTCTAAATCATGCAACCTAATATATCAACATTTTTCCAAACATCCCAAACAAATGACCACCACTGAGTGTGAAAGACTCAATGAAACCAAATAGTTTCCATTTTCTTCAAATAAAAATCAAAACTTATTTCCATGAAAATGAAAAAATCCAGCCTGTCTTTTCATTTCACAATCTTCATTCTTCCATAGAATGATTTTTTAAATATAAACCAATTAATGTAACTCAACAATACTGACTCCAAAATTCAATTTTTCTCTCAATATTTCCCTCAACCTCTGCTCTACAACTCAACCTTGATCTTGTCAAAGCTTTACTTCCATCGAGAGATTTCCAAATGAATGCAAAGAATGAAAGATTTCAACTTTTTATTTTATATCCTTTGAACCTTAACCATTTTAATTACATGCCAAAAAACCATTGGTTTACATTAATTTCTATATACTTAATAATTCCACTAAACCACTTTGTCGATCTGGCAAATCTAGTAGCAAGTTATTCTCCATGTTAAACCCTTTGTTAAGTTCTATCAATCGAGGGAAATGGTTAGTCATAAATTATTTACTAATGTCAAATATCTGAATTATCTCAAAACACATAACCCTACTTAAATGCGATGCTAACTCATCAAATATACTATGGTTTTAGCCAACTAAGCATTGTCCAACTCACCAAGTGCAATATCATGTTATATCACCATTGAAGGGTCTCATGACTCACATAATTCACCTAGACTAGCAACCATACTAATCAACCAAACAAATGATCGAGGCCCTTAGATATTAACTTAAATTGATAACTAAAGTTTTTCTTAGCAAATGCATCAAGTGTCTAAACTTACATTTCCTCGTGACCCAAAAAACCCCTTCATATTTGTTATTAAGGTTAGGTCTAGGATTAATTCATGTTTTACATAATACACTAACTTAGTCACAAATTCAAAATATAACATGAATGTCAATATAGGTACCTTTTATACATTTATATACAAATCTATGATAAATGAAACTTCTTTCTCTAATGAAAAAGGTTTTCTTTCATCTTTTCAAGGAATACGAATGCTAAAAATTTCCCACTAATCAAAGATACATGAAATGAAACATATGAATTATATCCATGATCACTATATTAATAAAAATATAAAACTTTGAATACCAATTATTCCTTCATGAATTGAACCATGTGCAGAATCAAAACAACTAGACATAGCATCATTGGACCATCAAAACATAGTATTAAATAATGATAAAACTAAGCTATTTGAACCAAAAATGATTTGTGATGTATTTTAAGAACATCATCTTTGATTTTTTAACTATAAATCCAAATTACTCATGAAAATCACATTATCACCATATATCATCAAAATGACTAAGAACTAAAATCTAAACATCAATTGAATCTGTCAAAGTATGTTGAGCCTGATGAGCAAAATAGCTAATCATATCAATAATCATATATGCATTTTTATTAATTTATCCACCATGATTTTTGAAACCACTAAAACATAAATAGAACCTATCAACAAATCATTACAATTTCACAATCAAGTATGCATTTACAAATACCATCAATCAATTGAGTCCTCGACACAGTGTTTAGCTTTATGACATGGTCATTTATATGGTAGTAATTATAAACCTTTTGAAAAAAATTAGGGGGGTTATAAATAATAGGCATAACACAACCTATTTCTAAAACATTTATTTCATTTGCCTCTAAAATTGAATTGAATTGTAGCCACTTATACACTCCCTGATTTGGTCAAGTAACCACAAGTACTATGGTTTTTTTTGCTCTTTTAAGGGAATGTCTTAGTGATGAATGCGAGTCTTGTTCAAGTGGTCATTTTGGGTCTTTTAATATTTATTGTGGCATTTTTTCAATATTTACTACACCCATAGTGATACTTTGTCATCCCATCCCAATCATAGTGCCCCTTAGCCTATTTTTCATAGTCTTCACTCAGTTTTGTGCTCCCAAGACACTAGGATAGTCTTTAACACTAGTGTGGTGTGTTAGTGTCCAAAGGTCACTTTTTTATTGTTTTTTGGGTCCTAACCCTTCTTTGAGCCTTCTTTTATGATTTTATCTTTCTTTTTCATCATGTCATCTAGCAAACAAGGGTATTATATTCAAATCAAAGTTACTTCTACATAAAAACCTTTACAAGGAATTTTATATCTAGCACTTATTGTTTTGGCACATACATAAAATCACTCAATAGTTTATCTCAACACACTATATATTACACAAAAATCATACCTAGATTTTCATTCTTGATCAAAGAAAGGTCTAATCAAAATTCATTATAGCATATTGTGTGTGTTGATTATACATGTTCCCTAAGGGAGAACTACATGTGATCTGAGATCCATATCATTAGGGATAATGTGGGTAGTGGTCAATATAGTAGTGATTTCATATTGCACAATAATAACATCCCACAACCTAGTTTTCTCTTCCTTTTGTATTTTATCTTCATTTTGTTCCATATGTGTAGGTGTTCATTAGGTTTTGGAAAATATTTAGAAAAATAATGCCACAAATGAATGATTAGGAGTTCAAAACTCAGCTACAAATCTAAAACTTTCTCATATCATCCCTTGAAGTCTTAGGTAGATTTTCCATGAAAAGACACTAGCATGGTACCTTGGACACTAACATGGTGTACTCTTGTCCTCCTGACCATGCTACTATCTAAAGGTAATTTTTAGCCCCAATTCTAGAATGAAGGATTCTTAACTAATCTCTAATCCTGTTCCAACTTCCTAACATTTTACAATACTTATTTCACTCTAGATAAGTACATTTTCTAATTTTGTATACATTCTGGGTAAATTAATTCAATGTATCAATTTTAAATATTTATCTAAATTTACCATATACCCAACCCCTTTAATAACATAAGATTTACATGTATATGTCCTAAACAATTAAAACATTTAGTGAACCTGACTTACTTTGAATATTAATTAAAACCCTAGTTTTGCCCTGGGGTTTACCTTCTACATTTGTGTGTAATAAATTAGGTTTATGAAATTCTTATCTCTTCTTAATGTTTTCATAACCTAACTAATTCAAATCAGTCTTTTTATAGGGTTTCATGAAATCAATACACTTTAAATTTTGTCTATAAAACTCTCAAAAACCTTAGATCTGCATACTAGGTCCCTATACATCCAAATATTAGCCCTTAAGGTTTCAAATAAAATTTTGATTTTTCCATATAATGGGTTGAATATTTAGCATATTTGAAAATATACTTATGTTATATTACATTATACCTATTTTGTGATTGTTGGCCATTACTTACATTCTCTTTTTTTTTAAGTTTAAAATGGTATCCAAGAAGCCTCTTTCCCCTCACTCAGTTGATGAATTTCTAACATTTTCTCATAAGTATAGGCATGAATGGACAAATTTTCAAGATTGAACATTAGTACAAGATAATGGTTTCATTTATTATTATTATTATTATTATTATTATTATTATTATTATTATTATTATTATTATTATTATTATTATTATTATATTATTATTATTATTATTATTATTATTATGAAAGATATGATGATTAATGAGCATGAAAATGAAAGTATTGATGAGGATATATTAGATGCATCTTATTATATTTCCTCTCTCTCTTCTCCTACTCAAAATCAAATTAACAATACAATGCCAAAATAACCTCTTGTTGGTAGTTATTTGTTTCAATGTGATCTTAGATTTTCAACCACTTTTTCTACCTCTTTATTAAAATTAATACAATATAAGTGTAATAAACAAAATATAATTTTCATGATTCAATAAATATAGAAAATACCAATGCATATTATTTACCCTTCTCAATTCAATTTTAAAAAGCATGTAAAGATTATATTACACCTTTTAACAATGCATAAAATAAAGTGGATGAGGTTATTTTATCACCTTATTTTACATTATAAGCTCAACACAATGATTATATTCAAAATGTAGATAATTCAAATATCTCTAACTCTTCTTGTATATTTTATAGTGTTCCAAATGAAAACATGATTAATACTTCTTCTACCCTTAAATCCAAGATTGAAAATAATGATCATACATGCATTCCACTCATACCTAGTGAAGACATCCATTGCATTAAACCTACACATGATGATATGTTACATAGTAGTAAAAAGTTAAAATCTTATTCTACTCTCTGTCTTAGTGAGAGTGTGCATGAAAAATCTTCTACTCTTACCTCCACAAGTAAATTAAACTTTGATTTTGATGAACCTTGGAATAATGATGATTACTATGATTTTGGTAAAGAAGAAATTGAGTCTCATTATTCTAGTTCTCTCCCTACTTCACCCATATCTCATTTTAAAATTGATTTCTTATCAAATGCTAGTTCAAATTATAATATTCCTTTGAATAAACATAAATTAACTTATACTCATGTTCATATTTTACACCATTTACATTTGTATAATAATAATGTATCTTCTAGTCCATTAACATGTGATACTTCTTTGCAAATTCACAAAATAAGAGATACCAATGAATCTCCCTCAATCCCCCTTACTATATTAGAACCCATTTCTCATCCTAACCTCCATGAGGGTGATATCCTATTTTCCTCTCACCATGTCCAAGTTATCACCCCTCCAAAGGTTATGAAGAGCAAACCAAATCTCTCTAAAAAAGGTCCTTGATGACGTGTACCAATGGTTAAAATTAATAACAAGATTAAATAATTAATAAAACCCTTGATTATCTTAATATACCTTCATAATAGGTACTCTCTTGGATGCATTTATTAGGTGCTTTATAATAATAGTTACACTAACTCACCATAGAAATTAAATCATACTACTCTTGCATTAATGATAATTCTATTCATGCCAATCCTATCCCATAGTGAATATTCAATACAAAGTTACTAAAGTAGTTTTAGATACCAATATTACCAAAGTTCAATGTACATGGAGACCCATACTTTCACCTTCAATCTTATAGGAATGCCATGACATATACCACTAGCAATTTAATTCTCCTATAGTTATTTACATAGACTTTAGAGGGTGAGGCATTAAATTGGTTTCATCATTCACTCCATAGAGGTTCACTAAATACATATGATGAGTTATAATAATTATTTCTCATGCACTACATAAAAAATAAGGGACCTTGAGTCACATATGAGAGGATGCCTTCACTACACTAGGGTAAGTCAAAAGTAGTGAGTGATTACATTATATGATTCAAATCATGTATGAAAAGTTGGTCTATTAGTTCATAGATTTAGAGGTACAATACATCATTGCTAGAGGTCTTATCTTCCCTCTTAAGGATAAATTTATATATGAGACATCCAAATAATTATTGCATCTATATAACATAGCTATGGTATTATAGAAAAAGTTGAGACTTGAGATAGATTCAGAGGCAAATTTGGATTTGGGTCTCCCATAGCCATAAACATCTAATATGGTATAAGCACATAATCCATATATGAGTAAGGAAAATGTGGAATTGAAACAACCAATAAAGATACTCAATAAAAATAAATAGACACTTTACACAACATCTCCTATAATGGATAGATCATAGCACACTCATAGTGGGGCCATATAATTTTCAGATAGAGATGGGCCTCTTGATATATTATTTACATTACTAGATAGAGGAATGATCACTCTTCCTGATACTCAACATCATCCATCACATCATTCACAAAGAATAAGAAACAAACCATATTATAACTATCACATAATCAATAGGCATTGGAATAATAACTATTATGCACTTAGAGATCGTATTGACTAGTGTGTTGACAACTGAATTATTTTTTTCACACAGGGGGATTTGAGATTTCCTTCTCCACACTCTCCTAGATCACACTCTTCTATTAGTTATCCTAAGATGTTCATTTTAATGAACCATTGGTTACTCATCATATGAGCCATGTTGTTTCTAAGAAACCTACTTATGTTAGACCTCATGCACCATAGATTTAGTAGACATGACAACCAGTTTATAGAGATCAACTTACTTATAGAAACATGATAAAAAATGGAAACCAACCCCACCACTAATTTCAATTCAACCACCAATTTATATATTTAGAAAAAATCATAGAGATAAGAATATAATTTCATTTTGACTACCAATTAAGATATTTGACATAAATCATAGAGATCAAAACACAATTTTAGTTTGACCACTAATTAAGATATTTAGAAATAATCATAGAGATTAAAGCATAATTTTTGTTCAACCACTAATTAATATATTTGGAAACAATCATGAAGATTAGAGTATAGTTTAAGTTTAACCACCAATTAATATTTGGAAATAATAATAGAGATCAAAGAATATTTTTATTTCAACCATTGATTAACAATCATAGAGAACATAGACAAATTTTAGTACAGTAGATAATTAAATTATTTGATGCAGAGTCTACACATCTAAATACCAATAGTGCACCATGATAGGCATTATTTCTAGAGTCTACTTTTATGCCTACACAACATGAGAAATGCGGTCACTTATTTTTCATGCCATCTAGATTTAGATAGTGCATGTCGCAGTTACATGATCCAAACTTAGATATACCATGACACTTTTAGAACAAATAACAACAACTAACATTCCTAATTTAATATACACATATACTCTAACAACCTTATACTTATGAGAAATCAATTATAGTTCCCTAGCCAAATAAATACATCTCTATATCAAAATATAAGCAATAAATACAACCAAAACCCTTACTAAAGTAAATAATGCCAAAAATCAACATGTCAGCTAACACAATACCCATGTAATAAATAAATAAATGTGTGTGTGTGTGTGTGTGTGTGTGTGTGTGTGTGTGTGTGTGTGTGTGTGTGTGTGTGTGTGTGTACATATATGTGTGTGTGTATATGTATATATATACATATATACATACATATATATATATACACATGTATGTATGTATATATGTATATATATATACATATATATATATATACATACATACATACATGTATATATATATATATATGTATATATGTATATATACACACATATATATGCATGTGTGTGTATATATATACATATATATCTACATATACATACACACACACACACACACACACACACACACACACACACACACACACACACACACACACACACATGGAATTTTTATTTCATGGGTATTGTGTTAGCTGACATGTTGATTTGTGGCATTATTTACTTGAGTAATGGTTTTGGTTGTGTGTGTGTGTGTGTGTGTGTGTGTGTGTGTGTGTGTGTGTGTGTGTGTGTGTGTGTGTGTCTATGTGTGTGTGTGTATGTGTGTGTGTGTGTGTGTGTGTGTGTGTGTGTGTGTGTGTGTGTGTGTGTGTGTGTGTGTGTGTGTGTGTGTGTGTGTGTGTACACACATATACACATATATACATACATACATATATATATATATATATGTATGTATGTATGTATGTATATTCAAAACAAATTTTAATACAATAATACATAACCACTTAATAATCAGATTTTGGTCATAAAGACCACCCTCCTCACTCTCATTCTCATATACATCAATACTAGAACTAGATTCCATCGCATCCCATCTAGATCTCGATTGATACCTATGTCTCCTCTCTCTATCTTATAATATTTCCACCTTAGACATCAGATCAACATGTTCTCACTATAGAATTATTTAGTCATCCATAATCCTACAATCTACCCCACCCAAAGCATCAAATAGGGGCATAGATCACCTCTACAGCTTAGCATCTTCCTCATCTCTATTAGCAGTTGATCATCTATATGCCATAGTGGAAATGGTTTCTCAATCAAATAGATGTGCATGAATACCTATAAATCCTATGGTTCTCTTGACTAGCCCATTATTCATGGCATCATCATGGATATGATGTGTTAACTCTCATAGTGTAGACTCAATAATGGTCTCTTATTACTCATGATCTCTCAGACCTACACATACCAACATAATGTATTAGATATTTTATTGATAAATCAAACACTAAATTAAAAAAACATACAAATCCATAATGATAACATACCCTTAGTTTCCCTAATGGGCTCTAGATCTAATACATCCTACATGATAGCCCCATCTCTTAGAAATAGTGGTGATCATATATGTTGCCTCCACCATACTATTTAAGCATTACTTGATCCTACATCATCTACATCGAGTATATATAACACTAGATCTCACTCCATCACTAAAATTAGAGCTAAATCAATAGTTATGTGTCTTGGCCTACTACATAACCTCACTGGCACCTGAAAAATCCTCAACTACACATGTGGTGAAGGTGGCACATATTGGATAACACTAAACTATCAAGTCACCCACTCATGCTAAAATATCTCAAATATATTGACCCAATGGTCATGAAACCAATAGCTCACTTGAACTTATCTCAATTGAATATCATTCTCATGTCACCCCTGAAAGCCCATTTAGGATCTCAAAATAATTTATCTAGATGTCAACCAATCCAATACCTATTGATAGTGAATTATAATCCTTGGATAATGTGAGATGTACTAGTCCATCTCTCGATAAAAATATAAGGGTGGGCCTAAGCCATCTGTAAAAACCCCTTCGATCTAGCCACTACAATGTGATTATAATCCCAACAATGTAATAATGTTGAAGACACAATACCACCCATGCACAACTCTTGAGTAAAATGGTACAAATCTTGATACAAGTGGGCTATCATAGTGTGACCCCATGATTATATGGTCTTGTGCTCCTCTATATCCTAAAATATACCATGTGTTATGTATGAGATAGATACCCCACTCCTATCCAAGGAAAAAAAGGAAGCCAATAACAATATAAAAGTTATGAAACCATGGAACATTAGAATTAATAACCAAAGACAACAACACATCACTATAACTCCCTAGACAATAGGTCCCTATAGACAGAGCTATAAAGTACTTAATAACCTGTTCTATAGCTATGTCTCTAGTAACCTCATGTAACACTTCATATTGGCCAATAATGGGTAATCTTAGTATCTTATAGATGTCTTCTAATGTCATAGTGATCTCCCTAGTGGGTAGACAAAATGTAAAAGTATTGAAATTCTACCTCTTGTACAACATTTTCATCGTATGGGAATCCCATGGCATCAGAGCAAGTAATGCCACATGTCCCAAACTAGCTTTATTTGTCACTACCCTCTCATTATCTATGATGGATAGTCCATGTAAGCAATCCATCATTCAACCATTTTGTAACTCCCTCATAAATGAATCTACCTATAAAACACAACCAAAACTAGAATTAGAATCTTTGAATGACAAATAAACATGTAGTAATAGATAGAACACACACAAAAAAAAAAAAAAAAAAAAAAAAACTAGCAAAATTGGCTCTAGTGGACACTATCACTCCACCCAAGAAAATAATGTTGTACATAGGATAGTAGCATGACAGCCTAGAACACTAGTGTTATCTTAGGGACACTAGCATGGTCCTCATAAATGGTCCCTAAACTACTAAATTTTCACTAAAAGTAATGAAAAAGGTAATAAATGTGTCAAAAATAGGGAAAATGATAAGTTCCTTACTAGGATAACCTCCTCCCTAGCCTAGATGAGCAACTTCACCTCCTCATAGTGGGTCACATTCTCTCCTCTTCTCCTCATCATGATTCTAATCTTAGAGTAACAAATTTATCTCAAGTCAATTGATTCAAATGATTCTCAAACCAATCTCTCAACCTATTTAAGCCATGTTTTAAAAATGCCACCTACCTAAGGTTGACCTTGCATGCAAATTTTACCAACTAATAACAAATCCTTCTAAACATGATATCTCAAGAACCATAACTCTAGTTTTTTATCTATTTCATTTACGTGGGACTTGATCATGATATCCCATACACCATTATGGTTACACTACTATTATGATAAAATTGACTCCACAAAGTGACAAAACCTATGTTTCCTTAACAAACTCAGAAGCCTATATTAGCCCCATTTTCTAGAAATAATTATTGTTAACAAAATATAAAATAATCAATCATATGCTCATATTAGTAGTGTTAAATATCACTAACATACTTATCAGCATGACTTTTGATTTGACACCCTTACCATAATCTTGGATCTCTCACCAAAATGGTCCATACATACACTATTCACATTGATTCAAAGACCTGAATATCTATTGATTCATATACCTAGATATACAGTGATTCAGATACCTAGATATATAGTGATCCAGGCATCAATTCAGGCGACAATTCGGGTGACAGTTCCACCCCAATTGATGACGGAACTTTCGGGAGCCATAACTTTTGCACCGTAGCTCCAATTGACTCACCGTTTGAACCGTTGGAAAGCTAAGAACGAGGGGAACGTCTTGAAATGGCATAGAGCTCTGCTCAATGAAGTTTGACCTCCGAAAACCCAACGGAAGTGCCTCAAATTTCAATTTTAATAGTGCTGTCTAAAAATAGTAAGTTTCTAAAAATAGTAATTCCTCGAATTATGTATTGTTTTAAATATTGGAAGTCATACCACTTCATCTCCCTCAAGATTGGTGACCTTCCACATCCTTCCCATGCTTTCAAATTGTGTATAAAAGAAGAGGTAACCCGAAATGTGAAGACAGACATCTCTTCCCAGAGATAAGCATATTTTTGTATTGCGATTTTGAGTAATACTACATCTCTTCTCAGAGAATTCATTGTTATTGTGTTATTTCTATGTTATTGTGATATTTATCAACCAAAACTTCTGAGTGATTTAGATACCTAGACAAATAGATTGACTCAAATTAGTTCAGATTGACTCAGATATTTAGATACATAAGTTTGCTTAGTTTGATTCAGATACATAGGTTGACTTAGATTTATAGGGTTTCATGATCTTGTCAAATATTGGTTCGCATGATCATATTTTACACAAGGTTTTAACTTAGTTATAGACTCATATTATGACTATGGGGGCATGTACATGGTACTTTATCCCTATACCTATACATTTTTATACATAAGGCATATAGTTAAATTACTCAAATATTAGGTTTGGGGATATGATGTAGAAAATGTGTCTTTAATCTCATAAGATTCCACCAAGTTATATAGATGGAATGGAAAATTATACCATTCTATATGCATAGATTATCAGATTACATGTAGATTATCACCATGATGCCCCCAAGATTTCACTAGGTTGGGTCATTTATCTAACTCCAATTGGTGATCCATAGATTATCACCAGACCCAGATTATGAAGGTTGAGTGATAATCTTAAACTCTAAGTATATTACTTCTTAGATTTAATTCACACACCAAAGTTGGGTCAAGTAGGGCTTGTTTCTCCACATTTATAAATACCTCTTAGACTCAGTTCACATATTAGGGTGGGGATAAAATAGGGTTTTATTCCTCACAATTTATTTTATCATTCAAATTCAGTATAGGGGGAACCACATTGTGCATTTCCTCTTCACAGACAACATCCCGTCTCATGTCCACTTCTTTGGCCAAGAAGTGCGATAGGCCTAGAGCACATCCATCCTCTACATAGATTTATCACATAGGTAAGTATAGGTATGCATTTTATTTTTCCTTTTAATCTAGCACTTTCATTTCATTATATTACTAGAATAAAAGGGGGGAAATTTACACCCTCTAATTTGGTCAAGAAACAATAAGTACTATTTCTTTTATTTCTCTTTTAGGGGAATGTCTTAGTAATGAATGTGAGTCTTGTTAGCATGGTAATTTTGGGTCTTTTGATCTTTTTTATGACTTGTTTTCCATGTTTTTTTCACCCCTAGTGGTCCTTTATCATCCCATCCTTGTCATAGGGGGCCCTGGCCTATTTTTCATAGTCTTCACTTAGTTTTGTGTTTCTAGGACACAAGTGCAGTCTTAAACACTAGCACGGTGAACTAGTGTCCAAATTCAGTGTTAGTGTTTGATGGTAACTTTTTCAATGTGTTTTGGGTCCTAACCCTTCATTGATATTTCTCTTATGCTTTTACCTTTCTTTTGATCTTTGTTATCTAGTGAACAAGGTACTTACATTAAAATCAAAGTTTCTTATATATAAAGAGCATCATAAGGTATTTTAAATCTATAATTTACTATTTTGGCACATAATTACATAAAATTAGTCAATAGTATAGCTCAACACACTACATATTACTCAGTAATCATATTTAGATCTACATGTTTGATCAAAAAAGGGCCTAAGTGAATGTCATTCTAACATACCATGTGTGTTGATTATACATGTTCCTTAAGGGAAAACTACATGTGATCTAAAACCCCTATTATTGGGGTTAATGTAGTTAGTTATCAAGATAATAGGTTTCTATATCATGCGATCGTAAAATCCCATAACTTAATTTCTCTCTTCATTTGAATTTGATCTTTTTATTATTTCATGTATGTAGGTGGTCATTAGGTTTTAGAAAATATTCAATAAAATAGTGACATATATGAATGATTAGGAGATAAAATCCCACTTATAGGTCTATGAAATCCCCCTATACCATCCCTAGAAGTCTCAAGTAGATTTTTTATAGAAAGACACTAGCATGGTACCTTAGACACTAGCATGGTGTGTTACTATCCTCCTAAATGTGCTACTATCTAAAGGTAGTTTTCAGCCCCACTTCTAAATGAATGATTCTTTATTGATTTCTAAGCCTATTCCATCCTTCCTAACATCCCATAATACGTGTTTCACTCCATATAAGCCCATTTTAACATTGTGTATATATTTTAGGTAAATTAGTTTGATATATCTATTTATAATATTTGTTTGAATTCACCATCTATACCTAGTCCCTTTAACAACCTAGGATTAATCTAAGTCCTAAATAGTTATAACACCACTCATCTTGAATTTGATCTAAAGGCCACAGTCAATATGGAAAACCTATAAATAAAAGGGCCACCATAGGCCAAAATTAAGCTTTATTATAAAAATAAACTCTACAAAAATCCTCCAAAAGCTTCACCTATTTTATTTCAATTGATCCACAAACCATTCCAATGGTACTTGGGGAGATGTTGATGGCTCTTTCACCATGACATTGCTAAATAATTTGAGCTCTATATCTGGGCACAAGCATATATGTAGTCTAAATTTGAAACAGAATCCATGAAGAAGGTATAAGTCTACTTATTTATACTTCTTTGTTTCATAGACCTTTCCCAAATTAGAATCATGCTTGAGGAATTGTGTTTCATGCTTTTGTTTTTATTTTGAATAATAATAAGAGAAACTAACCCTTCTTTTACTCTTGGTTTACACTAAGCACTCTATGAAATGAATATGTATTTCATAATATTAAAAACCTTCTACATAACTTATTGGAGTATGAACATAAGGGTCAATAGTACACTAACAAGGTAATATGGTACATGAAATCTAAGAACCCTTATGATGTTGACTCCTATATGGATATTGAATTGATAGGGTATAGATGACCAACTTTTATGTTTGAATTTGGGATCATAGTTAATATGAAATTGTGATCCACATGGGAAGCTATTGGATGACTAGATCTTAGCTATAGTCTAATAATGCTAAGCTTCATTGAACTTGGAAAGGTAAAATGTATTGGTCATCTTGAAGATATAGAGATCAAACTTGCATACTTGAGCTTGTGAGGATATTTTAAAGTAATTGATATGAAGAATGATAAAATCCACTAACTTATGTTGATCGGGAAGAAATGGCATTATTATGGTCAGATGACCATTAACACAATGTACAATCAATTAGAGGTGCACCAATGGGATAAAATGATAATTATTACCCTGAAAAAATGAGATCAATAACTATACTATAACTAAGGAGATAAATTCACCTTATGCTTATGGAGATAACAATTAATTTAAGGTGGGGTATAAAACATAATTAGAATACACTGCTAGTTGCATAATACTGATGATCTTACCCAAAATAGGAGGATTAACACTAGATGAAACCAATAGAATACTTAGTATACAAACATATAATAATAAAGGCACATGTTCCATAGTTCCAAATAGAAGAAATTAGTTCACCATTAGTGTGATCACCAATAAGGTCTAAATTAGACTTTTTGTACAATGTAGGTGTGATAGACATGGATTATATTAAACCTACAATGGATGATATTTTACCTTAGGTAATAATGTCTTTTGTTAATGTAAATTATGATACCTACATGTTGAGCTAGGTGAGAGGAGACCATAAGGTGCATCCATTGTAAATGGTTTTCACTACTGAACGCTAATTGTATTAATATTTTATAATTGAAGATCTGAATTAGCTCATCTTTAGATTGAAATAACATGTGCCCATCATAGATTAGAGAGTGATCATATTGAACTATGAATTAAATGGAATTGATGTACCTTGGTAGGTAATTAATAGAAAAAATCATCTACAATAGAATGAGGCTTTTGAACTATTGCACACTTGATTCTAAATACCACTTGTTATTAGGGAATAATGGCCCTTTTTCTAGGAAGGACAATTCCCATAAATACATTTTCATAATAATGTGGATGTGTGGTCTATGGAAGGTGTCAAACCTAAATACTGGGTAAACATATTTAGTTATACTCTAGTAGTGATTCCAATAGCATGGTACATACATAGGAATAGATATGGGAGATAAAGAATTGACCTCAAGTAAAATAATATTTCATTAGGAGTTTTGTTTTTTAGGATGAGAATCCTCTTATACATAACACTATGAATAATTTGAAAATATTTTTATGTTATGTGTGAGAATAATATTTAATTACTATGATAAAATAATTTTTGTAGCAAGAAGAAAACAGAAATTTGAATGTAGCTATCTAAAATTACAAGGCCAATATACAAAAGGAGCATATTTTTGTCAAACCTTGTAATAAGATCATGGATGATGTAAAAATAATAGAGTCCATTGATATTGATGAGGATTTATATTTGAATACTTGAGTTAGAAAAAGAGTTACCTGAGTCTAACATCATAGAATAAATTGAATATGCAAAGTTGTGAAATCTAAATAATTAGGTACATGATAGGCAAATAACTCTATGAGAATCAATTACAAGTAGATCTAAAAAAATATATCAAGAGATAATTAATAAAAAAAATTGGAACATTGGAAGAAACATTTAACCCAAATTTGTCACTCTAGGAGACTAATAGACATAAAACAAGGTTTTAGAATCATTGTAGCTTTTACAAAATTATCAGGTTGTGTTCTCAAAAAAATCACATAAATAAAGAGTGTAGATCCTACATTTGAGGAAATGAACATAAAGATAAAATAGTGTGTGAGGCCTATGAATAAGTTCCCATTTTAGCTAAATCCATACATGATTCTAAAATTAAAATTTGAATAGGACCATATGTAAGATGTAGGCATTATATATCCAATGGAAATGGTAGACTGGATTAGCCCAATAATGGTTCAGCGTAAGAAGTTTAGATAAATTAGAGTATATGGGGATTATTGTGCACTAAATGATTCATGTATTAATGATCCATTCCCAATTCAATTCATAGATGAAGTACTAGATTTATTCATACAACATGAAGTATTTCTTTTATGAATGATTTTAGTGGTTCATCAGATTTTAATCATAGTAGAGGATCAAGCCAAAATAACATCACAACAGAATGGAGACCATTTTCATATAAAATAATGTTGCTTGGATTGAATAATTATCTAGATGTGTTATTTATATATTGAGTCACTACTTTTAAATATTTCATTCATGATTTTCTTGAGTTCTACTTACATGATTAGATTGTATTTTCCTTATTCAAGGAGCACTTGTCTAAGTTATGACTTATATTAGAACATTATCAAGATATGTGCATCACATTTAATCTATAAAAAATCTTGTTATTCACACCTCTTTTTTTTTGTTGGGGTATATAGTATGCAGTGATGGGATTTTGTTGGACCATGCCAAAATCATAGTAATTGTAGGCATGCCACACCCTATCATTTTGATAGAGGTACAATATTGTTTAGGGCATAGAAGCTATAACATAAAATTCATAAAAGGGTATTCAACCATATCTACCTCTATGTAAAAACTAATATGAAAATACTAGGTTTTAATGGACCAAGGAATGCCAAGTATCATTTATAGATATCAAACAATGACTAGTATCTACTCTTATTTTGGTATTTCCTAATTGGAGCAAATTTTTTCACATTCATGTAGATGCCTCAAGAATGTTAGGGTGTGGAGCTAAAAACTTCACCAAGGAGCATTCATTATTAGGTTCGAGTCTACACAGACACCGGCGTCGGTCAGGAGCGATCGACGTCGGTCACAGGCAGTTACAGAGACACCGACGTCGACAAAGGGTCACCGACGGTGGTCACAGACAAGTAGCAGGAACCGACGTCGGTTACCTGCATGTCCAGAAAGCTATTTCCGTGGACAGAAGTGAGTGTTTGCATGATAAGTTTGAGTTGAAGTCTCGAGCTTGCATCTCTATTATTGGCATTACTATTTTTAGAGCCCTTGTTCAAGTGGCTTAACTGCTTGTTGGGTGTACATGCTCAAGTCTCCTAATTCTATATGTAGAATTAGATCTTCTTAGCTTTTTTGTAGTTATTTTTGTTGTAGAGAGTGAATTATTGTAATTCATTGTATGAGAAGAACAGTACAGAATTGAATCAATCCAGGCTTGTTGGAGTTGATTGTTCTTGAGAGAGAGAGCTCTTGAGGAATAGAGATCTATACATCTAGGAGAGGTGTGGAAGAAAGAAGCTTTCTTCAATTGTATTCCTTTTGTAAAGAGTTTGTTAATACAAGTTTTCAGGGTGTTTTCTTGTATCTCTTGTTCTTGCTATTATCATTCTAATTACTTATCAATCTAATTTAATTCCATGTTTATTACTGTCACAATTGTAATCTATTGTTGGATTGATCCCCCAACAAGTGGTATCAGAGCCTTGGTTACAGGTTCAGAGCTTGATAATTGGTATCAAAGTTCAGGTTCACTAATAGGTGGTTCAGATCTGTGTAGTGTGGATTGATTACAGGTTCTCACAGGAGTTTTTGTAGGGATTTTTGTTTGAGTGGGAGAAGCAATGGAAGATGAAAGTAAATTGAGAATGGAAAATTTTAATGGCAAAAATTACCAACACTGGAGAATGCAGATAGAGGACTATCGGTATCAGAAAGATCTCTACTTACCGTTAGGAGGTATTGCAAAGAAGCCCAAAGACATGGAGGATGAAGAATGGGAAGTTCTTGACAAAAAAGCTCTGGGTTCTATAAGACTGAGTCTAGCATCCACTGTGATATCCAATTTATCACAGGCAAAGTCTACGATAGAGTTGATGACTACGTTAGCAAATTTGTATGAAAAACCCTTAGCTTCCAATAAGGTATATCTTATGAAGCAGTTATTTAATTTGCATATGAATGAAGGTGGATCTGTTTCTACTCATCTGAATGATTTCAATGAAATTGTGAATCAATTAAGTTCAGTGAATATAGTGTTTGATGATGAGATAAAAGCTCTTTTGATATTATGTTTTTTGCCTGAAAGCTGGCATGGCTTAGTAATGGCAGTAAGTAATACTGCATCTGCATCAAATATTTTGAAAGTAGAGGATGTTGTTAGTGTTATCTTAAATGAGGAAATACGTAGGAAAAGCATAGAAGAGACATCTGGGAACGCTTTAAGTTTTGAGAGCAGGGGAAGGCAGAAAGAGAAGAGCAAGAAAGGCAGATCAAGATCCAAGTCAAAGGGGAAAGGCAGATCTAAATCTAGAAATGGCAGAAGGCCACAATGCTGGAATTGTGGAAAGATGGGGCACATAAGCAGAGATTGTTGGTCAAAGCCTAAGGAGGACAACCAACACGAAGGAAAGGAAGAAGCCAAGATTGCAGGTATTGCACAGGATGCTTTAATTTTCTCTCTACATAATAATATAGAATCTTGGGTATTAGATTCTGGTGCATCTTTTCATGCTACTCCTAATAGGGAATATTTCAGTGACTATATCCATGGAGATTTTGGAATAGTGTATCTAGGGGATGATGAGCCCTGTAAAATAATTGGCAAAGGTAAAGTGCAGCTAAAGATGCAGAATAGCAACACATGGGCGTTGAGAGATGTGATGCATGTTCCTAGCTTGAAGAGAAATTTGATTTCTGCAGGAAAGTTAGGGGATGAGGGTTGTACATTAACTCTCACAGCAGAATCTTGGAAGGTGACCAAGGGTGCACTTGTTATGGCCAGAGGTAAGAGAGAAGGTACTCTCTATTTGTGTAATTGTGTTACTAACAAATCTCCTTCTGTATTATCTACTTCAGATGTGGATGCTAAATTGTGGCACTCAAGGCTTGGCCACATGAGTGAGAAGGGGATGTCAATTCTTAAGTCTAAAGGTATGCTTTCAGATTTAAAAGGCATAGATCTAGAGTTTTGTGAGCACTGTGTATTTGGAAAATAGAAAAGGGTTAGTTTTCTCAAAACTAGGTCTACTAAGAAGAGGCACAAGTTAGAGCTTGTTCACACAGACGTGTGGGGACCGGCTCAGGTTACTTCCATTGGAGGATCACAGTACTATGTATCTTTCATAGATGATGCCACAAGGAAGGTATGGATCTATTGTATTAGAAAGAAATCTGATGTATTTGAGACTTTTAAAGTTTGGAAAGCTATGGTTGAGAATGAAACAGGTAAAAGATTAAAGTGCCTGAGATCAGACAATGGTGGTGAGTTCTGTAGTCATAAGTTCAGAGATTATTGTTACATGCATAGAATCCGTAGGCAAAGGATGGTTCCAAGGACACCTCAACAGAATGGAATTGCTGAAAGAATGAACAAGACAATAATGGAGCGTACAAGATGTATGAGATTGCATGTCGGTTTGCCCTTACAGTTTTGGGCACAAGCTATTGACACTACAGTGTACCTGATTAACAGAGGACCCTCTACAACTCTGGATGGTGGTATTCTAGAAGAGGCATGGATAGGTAAAAAGGTTGATCTCTCATATCTCAAAGTTTTTGGTTGTGAAGCCTTTGTGCATATAGATAAGGAAAATAGAAAGAAGCTTGATGCTAAGTCTATGAGATGCACGTTTATTGGCTATGGCTCAGATGATTTTGGTTACAGATTGTGGAATCTAGAAACTAACAAGGTAATCAGGAGCCGTGATGTTGTTTTCAATGAAAGAGTGATGTATTGTGATCAGCTAAAGAAGTTGAATCAATCTGAGCAGAGCAATGGTGAATTGGATGAGGTGAAAGTCCAAGGTGAGCTCACGGGAAAAATAAATAATCACTTACAGGAAAACACAAAGACCGACGTCAGAAGGTTAAAAACCAACGTCGGCAGGACAAAAATCGGCGTCAGCCATACAGAGACCGACGTAGGCCGTACAGGTACCGAGGTCGGTTAGGCAGAACCGACATCGGCCAGTAACAGGTTTGTAGGTGACCGAGGTCGGTCACTGTCAGAGAATTTGGGTGGACAGCGTGTTATGGACGAGTCTCAGACACCCATTAGGAGGTCAGAAAGGGTGAGTAAGCCTCCAATTATATATTCTCCTTCTTTATTTTATTTATTGCTAACTGATGGTGAAGAACCAGAGAGTTTTGAAGAAGCAATACAGGTGGAGTCCAAGAGTGAGTGGGAGCATGGCATGGTTGAGGAGTTGGAGTCCTTAAGAGAAAACCAAACATGGGATTTGGTTGAATTACCAGCTGGTAAGAGAACACTTAAGAACAGATGGACCTACAGGTTAAAGGAAGGTGAGAATGGACATATGAGATACAAGGCCAGATTAGTGGTAAAAGGATTTGCACAAAAGCTAGGTATCGACTTTGGTGAGATTTTTTCTCTTGTTGTTAAAATGACTTCAATAAGGGTTGTATTGTCTTTGGTTGCTTTTGAGGATTTGCATCTTGAGTAGCTAGATGTTAAGACAGCGTTTCTTCATGGAGATTTGGATGAGGAAATTTATATGGAACAGCTAGAAGGATTCGAGGTCAAGGGTAAGGAGAATTTTGTGTGCAGGTTGAAGAAAAGCTTGTATGGCCTCAAGCAAGCTCCTAGGCAATGGTACTTAAAATTTGACAGGTTTATGACTGAGCATGGCTACAGTAGGTGTCAATCAGAACATTGTGTGTATTTCAAGAGATTTGATAACGGTAGATATATTATTCTATTGTTGTATGTAGATGACATGCTGGTTGCAGGGTCTCACATGCAGGATATCTCAGCGCTTAAGGTAAAATTAGCTCAAACGTTTGCTATGAAGGATTTGGGAGTAGCAAAGAAAATCCTTGGCATGAGAATTAAGAGAGACAGGAAAAATCACAGGTTGATATTGTCTCAAGAAGATTATGTGGACAAGGTGTTAAAACGGTTCAATATGCAGGATGCTAAACCGGTAAACACACCTTTGGCTGGACATTTTAAGTTGAGTAAAGAACAATGTCCTAATTCATATGATGAGGTAGAGTACATGAGTAAGGTTCCATATTCTTCTGCAGTAGGGAGTTTGATGTATGCAATGGTGTGTACTAGACCGGATATTTCCCAAGCAGTGGGAGTTGTAAGTAAGTATATGGCTAATCCAGGTAAGGAACATTGGAAAGCAGTTCAGTGGATCCTTAGATATCTGAGAGGAACTAGCAGTAAGCACTTGTGCTATGGAGGTTTAGATACTTCTCTACATGGCTATGTAGATTCAGATATGGTAGGTGATTTGGATGGTAGGAGGAGCACTATAGGTTATGTTTTCACTGTAGGTGGAACGACGGTTAGCTGGATATCTAAGTTGCAGAAGGTTGTTGCCTTGTCAACTACAGAAGCAGAGTATATTGCAGCCACAAAAGCTAGCAAGGAAATGATATGGATGACACGGTTCATGGATGAGCTTGGTAGGGAGCATGAGAGTTGCAGATTGTATAGTGACAGTTAGAGTGCAATTCATTTGGCTAAGAACTTAGCCTTTCATTCAAGAACAAAGCACATACAGCTAAGGTATCACTTCATACGACAGGTATTGGAAGATGGTGAGTTGAAGCTGGAGAAGATCCATACAGATAGGAATCCTGCTGATATGTTAACCAAGCCAGTTACAAAGGAGAAGTTTAATTTTCATTCAACTTCTGTTGGTCTTCATGATTGAGTTGAAGATGGAGGAGCTAGAAGATGTTGCTGTACAGGTACTAGTGCAGCTGTTTATCTCCAAGTGGGAGATTGTTAGGGTGTGGAGCTAAAAACTTCGCCAAGGAGAATTCATTATCAGGTTTGGGTCTACACAGACACTGGCGTCAGTCAGGAGCGATCGACGTCGGTCACAGGCAATTACAGAGACGTCGACGTCGGCAAAGGGTCGGTCGACGGTGATCACAGACAAGCAGCAGGGACCGATGTCGGTTACCTACGTGTCCAGAAAGCTATTTCCATGGACAGAAGCGAGTGTTTGCATGATAAGTTTGAGTTGAAGTCTCAAGCTTGTGTCTCTATTATTGGCATTACTATTTTTAGAGCCCTTGTTCAAGTGGCTTAACTGCTTGTTGGGTGTACATGCTCAAGTCTCCTAATTCTATATGTAGAATTAGATCTTCTTAGCTTTGTTGTAGTTATTTTTGTTGTAGAGAGTGAATTATTGTAATTCATTGTATGAGAAGAATAGTACAGAATTGAATCAATCCAGGCTTGTTGGAGTTGATTGTTCTTGAGAGAGAGAGCTCTTGAGGAATAGAGATCTATTGAGAGATCTATACATCTAGGAGAGGTGTGGAAGAAAGAAGCTTTCTTCAATTGTATTCCTTTTGTAAAGAGTTTGTTAATACAAGTTTTCAGGGTGTTTTCTTGTATCTCTTGTTCTTGCTATTATCATTCTAATTACTTATCAATCTGATTTAATTCCGCGTTTATTGCTGTCACAATTGTACTCTATTATTGGATTGATCCCCCAACAAAGAATTATAGTAGGATTTATTTTCTCACAACTAGGAGATAGGGTATTGGACCATCCCATTCAATTAAAAATTCACAAACTCTCGATTATAGAGAAAAATTATATGATTATAGGAATGGAAGCTCTAGCAATGGTGTTCACATTGTATAACTTTAGGCACTACTTTATAGTAATGTGATTTGAATTTTTCACTAATCACTAGGATATATGATAAATAAAAATAAAACCATGTTGGGAGGTAGGATATATCAATAGTTAATGTTATTTAAAGGGTTATGGTGTGACCAACATGCCCCCTTTTCTTCAAAATGGAGGGCCCCTCTAAAAAAGCTCATAAACTAGAACTTTAGGGTCTTTTATTTTGTTATTATCAATAATGCCTACTTAAATCCTTGGAATATGCATTGCCTCAATTTTCCCTAAGCAAAAATAGGCTTATTTTATTTTTATGACTAAGGAATGATTGTCCTTATATGAATCATGGTGATAACCTTCTATGTTAGCTTTTGTCAAAATCTCCTAGAGTCTCATTCACTTCTTAGAGTAACAAACCCATCACCCTTCATGGAAAATTGAAATCTCAATGATAAATGAGTAATTTTTTATTTATGTTCCTTATATGAATCATGGTGATAACCTTCTATGTTAGCTTTTGACAAAATCTCCTAGAGTCTCATTCACTTCCTAGAGTAACAAACCCATCACCCTTCATGGAAAATTGAAATCTCAATGATAAATGAGTAATTTTTTAATGTATTATGTTCCTTTTAATTTAATACTTTTTTTAAATTAAATTTCATAGAGCTTAGATGAGTGAGAATGATCCACATCATTGAGTGTTAGATCATTTAATCCCCAAACATGTTAGAGAATCAAATCCTGAGAGATCCTAACGAAATGAGAAGGAACCACATTGCTATATGCTAGAATGGATAGTCTCTAAACCTATTAGAGATGTCAAAGCCTACAAGAGTTTAGATGAATGAGAAGGTGTCATGTTTTTAGGTGTTAGAGTGGAGAGTCCTCAAAACTATCAAATATGTTAGAGCTTGGGAGATCTCAATTGAATGAAAAGGCACCACATCACCAAGTGATAGAATGGCTAGTCCCCAAACCTATTAGAGATGTAAGAGCCCAGCTAAATGAAAAGGAATCACATTTTGATTGATAGAGTAGAATGTCCCCAAACATGTTAGATATGTTAGAGCCTAGGAGATCCTAGCTGAATGAGAAGGTGCCACATTTCTAAGTGTCAGAGTGGCTAGTCCTTAGACCTGTCAAGGATGTCATAGCCTAGGAGAGCCTAGTTGAATGAGAAGGAACCACATCACTAGGTGTCAAAGAGGCCAATCCCAAGGCTTATTAGATATGTCAAAGCCCAAGAGATTCTATCTAAATGAGAAGACACTATGTCAGCATGTGTTAAAGAATCATATCCTCAACCTGTCAGAGATGTTAGAGCATAAGAGATCCTACCTAAATGAGAAGGTTCCATGTCACTAATTGCTAAAGTGACTATTCCTAAGAATTGTCAAAGATGTTAGATCTTGATATATCCCATATAAATGATAATTCTCCATGTTATTGAGTGTTAGAGTGGTTAGTCCTCATCCCTTTCATAGATGTAATAGCCTAGGAGAGCTTGATTGAATGAGAAGGCACCATTTCACCCATTATGTGGGTGAAATAATAGCTACCTAAAACCTTGAGAACCTCATAATAAGGTATGGATGAGGCTATATAACTAATTAAGATATGTCATGTGTCCCTAAGTGATACATCACCCTTCTTACGGGAATGACATAGATTACAAAGTTGTGCCTCAATTTCGACCATTAGTAGGAGGACCAGTAAGAAGATGACACATGTCAAGATGTGGGAGTTAATCAAGAATCCTTTAAGAGATGTGACCACATGAATACCATGTGTTGGGAATTAATAAAATAAGAATTTGGGCCTGATCTTAGAGTTTTAAAACTTCCCATCACCATTACTATATATGGATGGTAGTGTAAGATACTGGGCTTCAAACTCAACTCTAGATTTAGAAGTAAAGAGAGAAAATCCAGCCACCAACTCAAATTTGAATTTTCACCAAGTGTGATACCAAATTCCATTAATATAATGGGGATGTATGCATATATTTATAAAATCCTAAGGGAAGCTCTCTAATAGTTACCACTACTACCTTTTTAAAGAAACTCTAAATCCTAGCTTCCCAATTCTCACATATAACCCATATATTTATGCCTTATATGCTCAAATATTTTGTATTGCCCCTCCATCTTGCTACAATGGTTGCATCCTCCTTAAACCCAAAGGCCAAAATTTAATACCATGATACCACATTACCAACAGGCTTGACCAAATTCAAGCACTATAATGACTTATTCAAAGTGGTCTAGTAAGTCCCTAAGGATCCAAGCTCAAATGATGACTATAAGGTACATTGTGAGGATGCCCTTTGACATTATATGAAGAGTAAACTTCACAGAGCCACTACCAAGATGGAAACATTCCACTATGATAACTTATTTAGCAACTTCCTCCACAACTCCATCTATGTATAGGATGCATTTCATGATTGGTTATGTTCACCTAAATATTAACACTAGATTGCCAATATATCTAGGAATTCATTCCAAAAATATTACTCTTTCCTAGACTACACCTCATATGATGCAATGATGGTAATGGTTTGAATGGGGATGTACATGATGTATGACATCCTCCATAACTAGGTCAAGAAACCAAATAATAAATGGGTTAACAATGAGGATATTAATGTGTACCTGGTTCATACCTTCAAGAGGAAGTCTAGGTAGGCATGATCTTGTTGAACTGACTATTTGGGGGCTAGGACTGCTTACACATCAATGAGCCTTGAGAGCCTCTCCTGTTTATTATATTTAAATTATTAGAAGTCTCAAACATGGGAAGATTGATCAACTTAAAGTTGGTTAATGCCATTGTAGATGCTCAATCTAAGATAAATTTATACATGATGAGCTAATAATTGGACACAATCTACAAGACACTCTTTTTCAAGCCTTCAAATTTTCCTACATGGGTTCTTGTGGGATCAGTAGTCCATGTGGTCTTTTAAAATCTATATGGCCACTACTTACACAATCACATATATGACATATGTGAGCATTTTTACCTAGTGGTATATCAAGATATCAAGGAGGCCCTAATGCCTCAGATCTTAAAGGGAATCAAGGATTCCATCATTGTCATCGTGGACTACTATATTTACAAGGAGGACACTATGATTTGGATTATGAGTTTCCTCAAGGATCCCCTCCACATGTCATATTTCATTCTATACTATCTAGTAGAGTAAGTATTTCCTATCATCTAATGGAGGGTATCTTTGGGTTTTTCATCTAGCATTAGCAAAAGGTGTGCCCACCACTTACGATCATATTCAAGCACCACATCTATAAAGCCTTCCCTCTGATTTAGAACATGGTGGCTAAGAGAGACTCTTTCACCCTTAAAAAATGTAAACTTTGACACTAAGAACCTAAGTGTATAATTAGATATCAATTATCAAGATAATTAACCCACCTTAATATCAACTATAATCATTTGGCTAAAGATGATAACGAGCTCTATCTAGATGTCATAGATGACTAGGCGGTATTTTCCTAGACTTCAATAAATAATAAGAATGGAAATAAGGTCTAGGCAAGCCCACTATCACCTTATTTATATCTTTCTTAGTCCATGAAGGAACCAATTCTAACAACTCCTATTATCTCTTAGAGGATCTCACAAGGCATTTCATCACATTCTCCTCCTGATGCACAAAGTCTAATTCTACTTCTTCTAGTATCTCCTACTCATCATGCCTCAGATCCTCCTCTACCTCCTCTAGTTAATCCTCATGCCTTAACTTCATCTTTTCCTCTTTTTATAGTTCTAATATCATGGTCATGGTAGACTCAAACTCGAGCTACTCAGCACCAAGCATCCTAGACATAACTAGCTCAACCACTCACACCTCAAACCCATGTCACATAGTCTTTGAGGCTTGATGGGTCTGGTAGTTTAAGAGTGAGCCCAAATTGAGGATATCTATAGGAAACCATACAAGTTCCCATCTCATACCTCTAACTTCTCCCATTTACCTCTAACCCTCATTCCTATCACTTTCCAACTCTTAGTCCCAACACTCACCAGTTTTACTCTGACCCCATAAAGTGGTGCCTCATCTTTTCCACATTTCACCCCTTCATCATTTTTTAGTGTAGCTTTATCATTGGTCCTCCTAATCATCCTTGATTATTTATTCCCCTTCAATCCATCCATCTCATAACTCAGGGTCCTCCCAGTGCTTTCCTTAGGTGTGTCTCTATCATCAAGTGTAGCTACAAATTTTAGAAGCATACCACTTGTATTAAGTACCCTCTTTGTGCCCATTATAATTAGTCTATAATTTATTTTAGTAGCTTCATTTATTCCAACACCATCCCCATAGGCTCTTCTTATATCAATTGGTCCATCTACTACAACATCCAAAGTTGACCTACGTAAGAGGTTGAAGAAGAATTTGAAGGCAACTCACACTCTGGCTCCATCTCAAAGGCATTCTACTTTGATATAACCTCTTTTATAGGCCTCAAAAATTCCTCCAACCCCATCCATAACACCTTAATGATTATCTCTTTGGCCTCCTCTTTCTATCACCCAAGGTACCATAGGACTTTCCTTCAACCATCCCATCTCTTCCCTACAATTTAACCACCCTTTCTTAGGGATAATTCCTCCTCATGTGAACTTAACTAAAGAATAGTGACAATCATAGATGTTCCCATAGGCCTACCCTTTCATCTTCCCTCTTTTTTATCACATGCCCCCTCTACCTCTGAATCTTTCCTCATTCACTCCCTTTGTTTCTTCAATCTCCCCTCCAACTCATCCTTCTCCCTTTATTAACATTTCAACCACTCCTCCTACACCTTTCATAACCTAGAGAATGCTCCCCAAAGTCACAATTACTAGAGATGACTAACTAGGGTAACCCAGACATGTAATGGATTTTTTATCAAACCCTTAGAAGCATGAAGATATCCCAACATATCCTGGTCAGCTAGTTCTACCATTAATTTCCTAGGAGTCATACATGATTTACTCATGAACCCTAACAGGCATCTCCCTCATTTTACCCCTGGCATGGGATGAACCATAGAGGAACACATAACATCCTATAAAATTTCCCTAAGACTTATAAATGTATAACATGAGGATGTGGCATGTAGGAATTTCCCCTTTACCTTAATGGACATTATATATAATTGCTTCTTCAACCTTCTTGAAGACTCTATCCCAAGTTAGAACCATTTTAGTTCTTTTTTCCTCTCCCAATTTGGGCAATCGATAGACCCCAATGTCTTGTACCATTATTTTTCTTTCATCAAGAGGGAACCTAATGAGCCTATTAAGAACTTCAATACTAGGTTTCAAAAGATGTATATTCGAGTCACCTTATTTTATCAACCTAACCCTCAACTATCACTTAAAATTCATAAGAAAATGATGGACCCTTGGAGATCCATGTTCTTGAGGAGGGATGAAACCATAATAGACCTATCCTTAGCTTTATTAGGACCTATCAAACTATATAGGTAACTAAACCCCCTAGGTCACATGGTGATCCCCACTCCTTGTATGTTACTACAGATGTCTGCATTGAATTTCTTACCCAATTTTAATCATAATGATCTAATGTTTCATCCACTCACTATGATGCATCAACTAACACTAGGTCATCCCACTTCAAACCAATAATTAGGTTTCCTAAACTTAAGGAGCCATGAAGAGATCCCATGGACTCAACATCAAGTAATTTTGGTTATAGCTAATAACACCCAAACCATGCCTTAGGATTCCACAAAGATTGAGTTAGATGTCATTCAATGGATTGTAAAAAAACTCAATAATGACTTACTATGGCTACAAAGATAGTTGAGCAACTATAATGCATAAATTTCCAAAAAAAACTTCACATAGCAAAGACCAAATAAAAATTATAACCATCCTCATAATCCCCAAAAATATTCACCAAATAGTTTTCCCAAGATCAATACCTTTGAGATAGCCTTGATTAATTGTTGTTAAGTACATAACATGATGTCACATGGTAAAATGGATTACATAGAGTTTGGTTCTACTTTTGTGATCTTCTAGAAGGATATGTTGGAAATATTGTTATTGATGTCAAATGTCTAGCATTGGTGATAAAGGCCCCATAGAATTTATTGTCTAAAGGTGTTTTTAATGTTCATATTTTGGCTAAAATGTGTTGATATTTATTTAATATTAGCAAATATATTTTTGGTTGCATAAAAGTTAAAAGAGGGCCCATGGAGAAGTCAAAGAGTCATGGGGTAAAGACCAAAGAGGAATGGGATGCATTTTCCCATGAAGAGTCATCTTGAGGAATTTCAAGAGTCACCAAGTGAAGACAAAAAGAGGAAGGGTGCAATTTATCTTGAAGGAACACTTTGAGGAATATGAAAAGTCGCCAAGATAAAGACAAAAGGGGAAAGGATGCATTTACTCATGAAGGGTCACCATGTGACTTTTCAAATGCAAGGATTTGAAAGGTCATGAAAATGTGGTGCCATTTTCCATGAGGATTGAAGGGTCACAAAGGGTGAACACCAAATTTCATTCGATAAGCTATAAATAAAAGCTTGGGAATCCATTTGTAATAAGTGTAAGAGAACATCGTTTTTAATTGTCATAGCTAGCTTAGAAGATCAAAGGAAAAAAATGGAATAGATATTGTAATGTGCTATCATTTATTGAGAAAACAACATTAAGAGATAGTTGTGTGGTATACACAATAGGGGTTAGTGCTCCTATGGGTTGGTGTTCATGAATAGTTTCTATGTTGGTGCTCAGCAAAGGGGTTGGTGTTCCTATGGGTTGGTGCTCACAAATAGTTATTGTGTTGGTGCTCAGCAAAGGGGTTAGTGCCCTTACAAGTTGGTTCTTGAAAATATTTAGTTTGAGTTGGTTCTCATTTATATACTTGAGATTATTCTCCATGGTTTTTTCCACATTGGGTTTCCATGTTAAAATCTGATGTCTCTCTCCATCTTGTGTGGTGTTTATTATTTCAATTTTATTGCATATCTTGAATGAATGGTTAAGTGGAATTTGATTAAGTAAAATTTTATAAGATATATGATATACTGATTCACCCCCCCTCTTAGTATATCTTGTATTTAACAATTTATATCAGAGCAAGTTCCTTTGGAAAGAGTTTTATAGCTTGAAGGTAGATCAGGGAAAGTATGATGGCTAGATCACATGAAGGTTTTTATACAAATAAGGCACCTTTGTTTGATGGGATAAATTATGCTTTTTGGAGCATAAGGGTGAGGACTTATTTGATGTCTCTTGGATTTCACATTTGGCAAGCAGTTGTGGAGGAATATGAAGAGTCACAGACACTTGTGACTACTCTGACAAAAAAAAGGCAAGTGAAAATAATGATAAAGCTTTAAATGTTATTTTATGTGGTTTATGGGAACCAAAATTTGTTAAAGTTATGCAATGAAAATCTACTCATAAGACTTATGTAAAGCTTGAAAATATTTACAAAAGTGATGGAAAGGTTCAGCAAGCTAAGCTCCAAACTTTTAGAAGACAATTTAAGAGTTTGAAAATGGAAGAGGAAGAAAATATAGCAAGTTATATGTTGCAGCTTGATCAAATAGTTAATCATATTCAAGACCTTGGAGAAAATTTATAAAAATTAGTAGTGGTACAAAAGGTTTTGAGATCACTACTAAGGAGATGTGATGCAAAGTTTTATATAATTAAGGAGATGAAGGATCTAGCCAAGCTAAAGATGGATGAACTACATGGTATTCTTATGACATATGAGATGTGAATCAAACAAGAGAGACCCTCAAAGAGGGAAGCTACTATCAAAACATCAAAGAAAGACAAGGCTAAGATTTAACAATCAAGTGACAGCTATAGTGATGATGAAGATGATAATGGAGCTCTATTCATCTGCAAGCCAAAAAAGGGTGCAGGTAAATATTAATAATAATTACCTTTTGAATATTTTAAATATGGAAAAAATGGACATTTTATAGCTAAGTGCCTAGATAAGAGTAATGGTGACAATGAAGAAGGAAGGTCTATATACAAGAAGAATTTCAAAGGCAAATTCAAGAAGGGATTCAAGAAGAGTTTATACTCTAAAGATCTTAGCTCAGCTAAAGATAGTGGAGTTAGTGATGCAGATGAAGAAGATATTTTATTTATGACCATACATGAAGATTCCTTTGCAAGCAAAAGTATAGATGATAAAGAAGAAGAAAAATATGAAGTTGAAGTGAATCTGGAAAGAGAACTCATTTGTGCCTTAGATTAATTACAAGCTCTTGAGATGAATAATCATATATTGAAAAACCAAATCAAGAAAAATGAAAAAGAGTCAAAAGAAATAATTGAAGATATACAAGCACACATTGAAGAAGCCAAAAATACTAAAGAATATCTAACATCTTAGTTACAAAAATTAAGTAAAGAATGTGAAAGGTATGTTGTTGAAATTACCTCTTTAAAAGTATATCTTGAGAAAACAAAAAAATCAGTCAATGATAGAGTAACCAATGATTCAAAATTTGAGAATAACACTAACATATTGAATAAGATATTAGAAATTCAAATATCAATGTTAGATAAGATAGTTATTAGATTTGAAAAAGAGAAAGGGGAGGCCAGTACTTTCACAGACAAGGTTAACATATAAAAAGGAAAGAGCTATGTTGAAGCTCTTACAAAAGTGGAAATGAAAAAGGAAGAAATTAAGAATATAGAGGATATCTCAAACAAAGAAGGTTGGAAGGAACATAGCTACAAAAGGAAATCAAATTAGAGATATAAAAATAGGTTATATTTTTATGGTTACTATTTTTATTGTAATAGATATGGTCATAAGAAAATAGAATGTTGGAAAAGGGCTAACAATTTTAGAAACAAGGAGAAGGAAACTTATGCAAAGCCAAGCAGAAGCCACAACTCTTTTGTTCCTTTATCAAGATTTAATAATCAGGCCATAATATGTTATAAGTGCAATAACTTAAAAAATATAGCTCAATATTTTAGAAGTGTGTTCGAGTCAGTCAAAAAAGACCAGAGTTTCAAGGCTCCATTCAACAAGAAGAAAGTTCAGATAGGTTCATGGTAGAAGAAACAACCTAAGAAGTCTAAGTTGGTTTAGACAACTTTGCATTCAAGAAATGAATAAAATCCATGGTTCATTGATATTAGATGTTCAATCACATGACAAAAGACAAAAGCAAGTTCATAACCCTAAATAAGATTGATGGTGGCACAGTGAAATTTAGAGACACTACTATTGCAAGAATTGCTAAAAAAGGTACACTAAGTTTGGATAATGGTAGAACTAAGACTGAAAATGTTCTATATGTAGAAGTTCTTAAGGATAATATTTTGAGTGTAAGTCAAATGTGTGATTAGGGACACATACTAAATTTTTATGTAGAAGGTTTTGAAATTAGGACAAAAGATTCAGATGTGTTGATTATAGATGCTCAGAGGATACGCAATAATTTGTATATGTTATCAGATATCAAAGGTCAAAAATGTTGTTTGAGTTTAGGAAAGTTGGCTATGGCATAGGAGAATGGGATACATAAATTTTGACAATATTATCAACATCAACAAGAAGCAAGCAGTTAGAGATCTTTCAAAGATTACAAAGCCCTTCAGCATGCTTTGTGAACCATGTCAACATGGGAAGCAGGTCAGAAAATGATTTAAAATAAAATAACACTCAACCATTCAGATGTTATAAATTGTTCACACTTATTTGTGTGGACCTATGAGAACTCAAATTACTCAAGGTGAGAAATATTTCATGTTTTTTATTGATGATTTTACACATATGACTTGGGTGATGTTTTTGAATAAAAAATAAAATGATTTCATCCACTTCAAAGCATTCAATGCTTCTTTTGAGGTTGAAATTGATTTGAAGATTAAGTGTCTAAGATCATATCGAGGAGGAGAATTCATGTCAGATGAATTTATTGAGTATTGTGAAGACCATGAGATAAAGAGACATTATTCAATGGCCAAAACTCCACAACAAAATGGAGTAGTTGAGTGCAAAAACAAAATAGTTCAGGAGATGGTGAGGACAATGCTAAATGAATCCAAGATACTAGATAAATATTAGAGATACGTAGTTGGTAAAGCAGTGCATATTCAAAATAGAGTGTTGTTGAGAGTCAATAATGACAAGACTCCTTATGAGCTATGGAAATAAAAACTAGCTATAGTTGATTACTTCAAAGTTTTTGGTAGTAAATGCTTCATAAAGAAAACTAATGAAAACTTAGGTAAGTTTGAATCTAAAACAAATGAAGGTATATTTCTTGGATATTCTAGAACAAGTGAAGCTTATAAATGTTATAAAAAAATAACCAAGAATATTGTTGAAAGTGTAAGTGTCAGGTATAGATGAAGTTGTAGCACAAAGATCCAATGATATAGTGGACACTCCTAAAATCATTGAAGAAGAAGAGTTTGAAGAGTCAGATGAAGATGAGAAGGAGAAGCAAAAGGACACCAAGACCCCATCCAAATATGTTCAGAGAAATCATAATAAGAGTGACATCATTGGGAGCATAAATGAAGGAGTTTTCACTAGAAAGATGATGGTAAGTGAATCTAAGAAATTAAATTTTTCTTTGTTATCCAAAATTTAGCCTAGAAATTTTTTAGAAGCTAGACATAATGAACATTGGAATTAGTGCCTAGACCAAAAGATCAAAATGTGATAAGAACAAAATGGGTATACATAGATAAGTTGAATGAAGATGGTGAACTTACCAAGAATAAAGCAAGGTGATTATGTAAAGGATATGCTCAGATTTAGGGTATATATTTTTAAGAAACTTTTACACTAGTGGCAAGGCTAGAGGCTATTAGAATGTTTCTTGCATATGCAGTGTTTAAAATTTTCAAAGTGTTTTAGATGGATGTCAAGTCTACCTTCCTAAATTGAAATCTAGAAGAGAAGGTCTACATTGAGTAGCTTGAGGTATTTAATCTCTCAAAAGATAATAGCCATGTATGTAGATTGAAGAAAACATTGTATGGATTGAAACAAGATCCTAGAGCTTGGTATGCAAGACTTGATAAGTACCTGCAAGATCAAGGTTTTAAGAGAGGTTTTTTTTATATTAATCTCTACATCAAAATATAAGGTAAATATCAACTGATTATTTTGGTATATGTTGATGACATAACTTTTGGAAAAAACATTAAAAAGATGACAAAATAATTTTTTGATAATATGTAAAAAGAATTTGAGATGTCGATGCTTGGAGAATTGTCATTTTTCTTTGGCTTGTAAATATTTTTGTTAGATAAAGGAATTTTCATATCTCAAAGTAAATATGCCAAGGACATGTTGAAAAAAATTGGTTTTGAGGATTGTGCACCAGTTGGCACACCAATGGGTTTAGGGAACAAAATTAGTAAGGATGAAGATTCACCTATTGTAGATAAATATTTATATAGATCTATGATTGGTAGTTTTTTATATTTGATAGCATTGAGGCCAGACATCATGCATGTAGTAGGCATAGTTGCAAGATATCAAATAGCCTTGAAGGAGAGTCATGTTTAGTTGGTGAAGAGAATATTTAGATATGTCAAGGGGACATTGGATTATAGATTATGGTATTTCACAGGCAAAGATTTCACTTTGGTTGTTTATACAAATTCAAATTGGGTAGGTTGCTTGGATGATATAAAAATTATAAATGGAGGATATTTCACCCTTGGTGATAGCTTAGTATCATGGCTAAATAAAAAGTAGAATTTAGTATCACTTTCTATAGCTAAAGTAGAATATATTGTAGTGATATTGTTTTGTACTCAAGTGCTTTGGATGAAGTAAACTTTGGAAGATATCAAAGTAAAATATGACGAACCTATTTCTATTTTTTGTGACAACACAAGTGTTATTAATATTTATAAGAATCTAGTGATGCATTCAAGAACAAAAAATATTCCTATCAGATATCACTTCTTGAGAGAGCAGGTTGTATCAATAGGTTAAGATGAAATATATCAGTACTACATAATAGATTGTAGATATTTTCATAAAGGCACTACCAAAAGACACATTTGAGTATTTGTGGGAGAATTTGGGAGTAATTTATCTTACTTCTTGCCATTGAGGATCAACATCAATTAAGGGGGAGTTAAGTGTTAGCTTGAAGATAGGCCCTTTGCCATTAATGTCAAAAGGGGAGAAGAATAGAAACTGGTACAGGAAATAGGTATAGGGAATAGGTGCAAAAATAGGTATAAAGAATAAGTATAGGATGCTATAGTAAGGAATAGTTTTTGTATTTTTTTAGATGATAATATGTGCATGTTGGCATGTGCAATATATGTTTTAGGGTATGACAATTTTAGTTTGAGGTTGCCATCAATAACAAAGGGGGAGATTGTTGGAAATATTATCTTTAATGTCAAAGGTCTAGAATTGGTGATAAAGGCCCCATAGCATTTATTATCTAAAGTTGTTTTTAATTTTCATATTTTATCTAAAACATGTTGATATTTATTTAATATTAATGAAAATATTTTTGGTTGCATAAAAGTTAAAAGAGGGCCCATGGAGAAGTCAAATATTCATGAGGTTAAGACAAAAGAGGAATGGGATGAATTTTCCCATGAAGAGTCATCTTGAGGAATTCCAATAGTTACCAAGTGAATACAAATGAGGAAGGGTGCAATTTCTCATGAAGGGACACTTTGAGGAATATTTAAAGTCACCAAGATAAAGACAAAAGGGGAAAGGATGCATTTGCTCATGAAGGGTCACCATGTGATTTTTCAAATGCAAGGATTCAAAGGGTCATGAAAATGTGGTACCATTTTCCATTAAGATTGAAGGGTCATAAAGGTTGAATGCCAAAGGTTATTTGGTAAGCTATAAATAAAGGCTTGAGAAGCCATTTGTAATAAGTGTAAGAGAGCATGGTTTATAATTATCATATCTAAATTAGAAGAAAAAAGGAGAAAAAAGAAAGAGATATTATAATTTGTTGTCATTTATTGAGAAATCAACATTGAGAGATATTTGTGTTGGTATACACAATAGGGGTTTGTGCTCTTGTGGGTTGGTGCTCACAAATAGTTGTTATGTTGGTGCTCAAGAAAGGGGTTGGTGCTCTTAAAAGTTTTTGATTACAAATATTGTAGTTTTATTTGGTGCTCATTTATATAATTGAGATTGTTCTCCATGTTTTTTCCCACATGGGGTTTCTATGTTAAAATTTGGTGTCTCTCTCTATCTTGTGTGGTGTTTATTGTTTCAATTTTATTGTATATCTTGAATGAATGGTTACGTGGAATTTGATTAAGTAAATTTTAATAAGATATATGGTGTACTAATTCACCCCCCCCCCCTCTCAGTGTATCATGTGATTAATAGGATATGGAAGAATATGATGTGGTCCCAAATCATCTTAAATCCTCTAACTTGGGTAAATCCCCTAGTATTACAATGATATAAAAAACCATGGATTTCCTTATCCAAAAACAAAATGAGCCAGAGGAGGGTATTAGTAAGGTGAAATAATTTTAATAGTTATAAAGGATCAACTACACCCTCATGAATAGGCAAAAACAATATCTCCTTACTATCTAAACACCCCTAACAATGGTGCAACCCAACTAGACCAAAATGATAGGAATGATCCCCCATCTCCAATACCTCAAGAGCGTAAGACACCTACAAAGACCCCACTAGTCTAAATTAAATGAGGTTATAAAATAGTCAAGGATATGAAAAAGATCAAGTGAATATTACCCTTTATGAGCTTTCTCAAATCATATATCAATGGGATCTCATGCTAAAATATTTAACTCAAAATCTGACCCCATAGGTCTAGCCAAAACTGAGAGTAGCACACACTAATGTGATCATTAATAAAAATAAAATGGAGGTTTCCATTTCCTTTTAACCATCTAGTTGTCAATTTACATAACTTCTTATTGGATTCATAATCATCAACGAATGTGATGCTAGCACACATATGTGAGAAACTCAGTCTAGCCCCCATAAAGTCAAGCAAGGTAGTGGTCTAGCTAGATAAGTTAGAAGTGAAAGTGATAGGTGAGATATTAAACATCCACATCTAATCGGAGTCTAAGCCTAGGATTCAACACTTCATATACATTCAGGTGGTGGATATTCCTAAAGCCTAAAACATTTTCCTTAGTAGAGATTGGCCCAAAGCCATGAATGGTTATATGACCATAGATTTTTCCCATATGTGGTTGATATGGAGAGGAGTAGCCAACCAAATAAGGGTAGAAAAATAACCCTATATGAAACATGTGATAACCAAATATAAAGCTATTAATGAGAAGGTAAACCTATTTTCCTTAGACCTAGGCATCTACATGTTGAGCATGAAGCCTCCTAAGGATCAAAATAATCACAAACTAGGTCTATTTGTCCTGTGGTCTCTTTACATAGATGGAGTTGGCTCCAAATAAGGTAGTGGAGATGGTTCCTTGGGGAAAAAACATCTAGCATAATAATGGTTGAAATTTCATTGCACAATTACCCTAGTGGAGAATGAATATCTAATCTTAAGATTGTAATATGCATTAAAACACAAGGCAAGTGAACTAAAAGTATTTAGTGACTCTGAACCGGTGGTCAACAAGATTGATACTAAGTTTTAATGCAAACTATCATACCTTCAAAGGTATAAGCATAAATATTGGGACCTAATCGAAAAGTTTAATGTATTTAATATCTTCCCTATTCTTTGGGAGGAAAACCAAGTAGTAGACTCAGTAGCATCAATGATAATAAACCTAACCCCCTTAGATGACACTAAGTTGCAAGAGTTCTTTATGTAACTCTTCCCAAGTCCCTCTATCCTGAATAATGTGACAAACTTTTAGGTCTTGACCATAAAATCATCTAGTTTCTTAGTAATGAGGTAATATTTGAGGCCTAAATTATAAATGAGAAAGATAGAGACAACCCTAGGAATGATTTAGATAAGAATGGGATCCTGAACATTCATGAAAATTGGATTCCAAAGGGGATGATCTCATTGGAAAGATAATTTGATGTATTAGACCTCACTTTCTAGGCAAAAAACCCAAATTCAAGGACCAAAGGTGTTGACTCATCAACCTTGATCCTGCAGAAAATCCCTAGATGGTTAATGTGGGTCCTGATTAGACGAACCATAAATTAGAGAAATTATGAAGGTTACTACTAATGTATAAGGATTTTATTTCTTGGGCCTATGGATACCTTAATTTCTTCAACTTGAGAACAATCACTCATATTATCCCCTTAAAACCCATCTAAAAACATTTTAGATGAAGACAAAGGCTATGGATACCTTAATTTCTTCAACCTGAGAACAATCACTCATATTATCCCCTTAAAAACCATCTAAAAACATTTTATATGAAGACAAAGAGTATTAAACCCAATCCTATATCCTTTCATACACAAAGAAGTCCATAAGTTGCTCTTTGTAGGGATAATTTTCTTGATTTTCCACTCCACCTAGGTGGCCAACTTGATCCCAGTGTGAAATAATAATGGATAAATCTACCTATATATGGACTTCTTGAACTTGAACTAGGCCTTGAATAAATATAACTACCCATTTCCCTCCCTAGATAAGGTAATCCAAATGGTGAGAGGGTCTTAAATAATGTCCTTTTTATATGGCTTCTTAAGATACAACCAAGTCTTGGTAAACCCCAAAGATATAACTACGATTGCTTTCACCTATAAGTAGGGCACATTCACTTATAAATGAATTATTTTTAGGTTAATCAATGTTGGTGCCACTTTCCAAAGGGAAAAAGACTTCACTTTTGAAAGACTGATTGGTAAATGTATAATAATCTATATGGATGACCTAAATTTATTTTCATATTATAGGTCAAATCATGTAGATCACTTAAAAATGGTATTTAAAATACGTAAAGGTATGGCATTTCCTTAAACCCAAAGAAAAGCATGTTTGGTGTCATGGAATGTAAGCTTCTTAGTCACATTGTAATAAAATTAGGTATTTTTATCAACCCTAGAAGGGTGGATGTAATATCTAGATGACCTTTACCTAACAGTAAGAAGGAACCAAAATCTTGTTTTTGTATAATCAAATTTGTGCATAAATTTATTTCTATATTTTCTAAAATAGTGAAGCCCTTGAATTTAGTGTTGAAAATAAGATGCTAAAGTGGAATGGTATATGGAATCAAAGAAGGATTTTTAGTATATCAAATATGTAAGCATGCAAGCCCTGGTCCTCATTAATCTAAACTATATGCAATATTTATATATTTATCCCTTTTCTTTAGAGCACACCATTTTTACTTACCTCACCCAAAGGTTAGAAGTAGAAGAACCCCCTTATGTATTTTATGAACACTAATCTTAAGGATGTTGAGCTCAGATATTCTACCTTGGACAAGCACACCTGTGCCGTGGACAAGCCACTGAATAAATTTAGGCATGACATCCTCCACAATAAAGTGCATGCCATTATCTTATACCCAAATATAAAATAGATGTTGGGAAAAAATGAGCTAGTTAAAATAAGAGGCCGATGGATGATGAAATTATAATATTACAACTTGCAAATCAAGATGATAAAATTAGTTAGAGGATAAGGCCTTAGATAATAATAGAGATAAACCCTAGAATTATAATACATAAGTTGGACTAACAAAGGGTAATATAGTCAAACTAGTATGCATGAGTCATGCACTTTCTACTTTATGGAAATGTACCCATAGAACTCAACCACACACAGAGGAGAACCCTCTCGTTGAAGGCTACACAATATATGCTAAATAAGGGATTTATCTTCAAAAAAAACACTGAAGTAATTTACCTCTATTTTTATCACAAGAAGAGGAAAAAGAGGTAATGGCAAGTTTCCATGAAATATTATGATCTAGACCCCGCACAACAAATGCCATGGCCCATAATTAGTTCTTTAGGAAGGCTACTACTAGCCCATTCTATTCAAATATGTTTATGCCCATTTCCACTTTTGATATCAATATTAGACCTTTTATAAGAGATAAATGAATGCACCAATGCCACTACAACCTGTTGTGGAATCTACACCATTTGCACAATGTGGACTAGATTTCACAAGGATCATTAACCCCTATTTATCAATCTGTCATAAGTTTTTTATCAAAAGTATAGTTTATTGTAGTAGATGGTCTAAGGTAGATGCAATGAAAAGAAAAACCACTATCAAAGTCATAAAATTCCTTAAGAGTAACATAACCACACATTTTGGGGTCCCCATTTATTTTGTATGTGATAATGGTCTTGCCTTTCAATCCATAGAATTCATAGAATGGGCCTTTGATAATGGAATCACACTAAAGATCTCATCTAATCACTACTCATGAAGGAATGGATTGGTAGATTCCACTAACAAGAACTTGATTGATGCCATTAAGAAATAATTTGGACAAAAACCTTGGGTATAACACTCATTGTTAATGTTCACCCTATGGGTAGACTACACTAGGTATAAATAAGCCCTCAAAATATCTCTTTTTTTTCTAGTTTATGAATTAGATCCAATCATGTAGATCGTGTTCAGTATGTTGATTTATAAGTTCATACAAAAATTCATGAAACTAGATAACAAGGTGAATTCTAGACTCTTAAATCTAATTCAGTTAGAGAAAGCTTAGGATAAATCCCTATTGTACTTTAGCAAAAACCAAGATACCATCAAAAATTAGTTTGATAAGAGGTAAAATATCAAGACCTTAATAATATTAGACATTTTAATAATCTGAGACAAATCTCATGAAAAGAAAGGTTGGTATTCAAAATTTGATCCCCTCTAGATTGTCCCATACCTAATAGCCAAAATTTTGGGCCATAATGCTTTCTATCTCAAGGATATTTAGGGAAATGAGCTACCACTTTGAGTAAACAAGTATTTCTTAAATCACTATTTTTTATTTTTCCCCTCTAATGTAATTTTTAAGTAACCTAAGTAGAAGTGGTAATGTATAAATTAGATAGATTTGATTTTGTTGTGTGTTTACTTTCATTATGTGTTTGTTTTTCCTATGTTATTTTCTCTTTTTTTTATGTTTTTCCCCTTAGAATACCTCTTATTTTTATGATGTTTCATTGATTCCCAATCTTGTTAGTAACTACTCAAAGTGATGGTTGAAGACTAGAAGGATTGTTGAAAAGTAGGAAGACACAAGTTGAAACCTTTGATCTAGGTAATTCTGGGATGCTAATTTAAACTTTTGACATCTCATATTGAGGCCAATTATTATAAGATAAATAGGTGGATTTTATACTATCCTACACCTTGATAGAGCCACCAAACTACACTTAAAATAATGTCTCAATAAAATACTAGATTATTTGAGCTGATCAAAGACTAGCTAGCTATTCATAACTTCCTCATAATAAATTCACCCTTAGCTTGCTCTTGAATCCTCAATGGAAAATAATTATAAATGATAATCTTATCATGGGGAATCTTGGAAAGTAATAAGGGAAGTATGCAAAATCTAAATTATGAGTCTACCTCAAAAGAGTTATATAGGCAATCTCCACCATATGCTTTTCATTCTAGGTAGCAGTGAAAAAAGGCCATCAATAGGACTAGATCAATCTCTATTGGGGTTATAGATGCTCATCTAGTAGTATATCAATGCCCAACCCATCTCCCCTCTAATAAATCAAGCCAATAATGCCCTATATGAAGCTTGATAACCAGTACAACCTTAATTACTCAGATAAAAATTGGGAGAGAATCAAAAATGAAAATCATTTTTTACACACATTGTTGGTCATCTATAAGTTGGAATCCTAGTATTCCACTTACTATTATGGGACTTTAGTGCCTCATCTTTTTTGTGGTGGGTAAATATCCTTGTTATAATATATGTGTTGAACAAGGAAATAATAATAAATTGGTCAGATTCTAAGTGATTTCCATCACTTTCCTGTGAAAGTCACATGTTATTACGGCTAATGCACCTCATTTATTCAAAATGGGTTAACAAAGAGAATATTAATGCCTACATAGTCCATACCTTCCAAGAGTATTTTTGGATAGTATTGATCTTGTTAAACTGATTGTTTAGGGGCCAAGACTACCTACACATCAATTAGTTTTATGTGCCTCTCTTGCATATGATCTTTACATGCTCATAATTCTCAGACATGGGAGGATTGATCAACTTCAATTTTTTCAATACCATCATAGATTCTTGAGCTAGGAGGAATTTCTAAATGATGAGCTAACTATTAGATATAGTTTATGGGATACTCTCTTTCAAGCCTTTAGCTTTTCCTTCATGGGTTCTTGGGGGATTGATAGTCTATATGGTATTTTAAAAGTTATATGGTCACCAATTCCATAATCACATCTAGGACATATATGAGCATTTATACCTGGTGGTCTACCAAGCTATCAATGAGGCCCTTATGCCCTGGTTCTTAAAGGAAATCAAGTATTCCATCATTGCTATCAAGAACTATTAGATTTATAAGGAGGACACTGTGATCCATATTATGGGTTTCCTTAAGGATCCCTTCTACCTATCATATTTCATTCTAGACCATCTAGTAGAGTAGGAGATTACCTACTAGTTGGTGGAGGGCATCTTCAGGTTCTACATCTAGTGTCAATAGAAGGTATGGTTACCACTTCTAATCATAATAACAAACCACATCTACAAAGTCTTCCCTCTGATTTATAATATGGTGGTTGAGTTAGACTCCTTCACCCTTATAAAATGTAATATCTAGAACTAGGACCCCAAAGGGATAATTAGAGCTCACTTGGCATGGTACTCAAACTACCTGAGTATCAACTAGTCATCAGGTTGAAGATGATGATGAGCTCTATCTAGATGTCATCAACAACTAGGAGGTATTGTCTCATATCATAACAAATAAAAATAAGAAGAGAAAGAAGGTTTACCTAAGCCCATCTATTTCTCCTCCAGATCTTGTTTGGTTCATGGAAAACCTAGTTCTAACATCTCATACTATCTTACAAAGGTTCTTACAAGGCATTTCACCACCTTCTCCTCTTTGTGCTCTAAGTCTAGCTCTACTTCCTCTAGAATATCCATATCCTCATGCCTCATCTCCTCCTCTATCTCTTCAAGTCACTCCTCACACCCAACCTCCACCTCTACCTCATCCAAAAGATCTAATAGCCTAATCATGGTAGATTCATACCTAAGCTACTCAGTGCTACGTAGCCCATGTGTAGCTAGTTCAACCACCATCACCTCAACCCTAGTCACATAGACCTTGAGATTTGATGTGGATAATATCCTTAGATTGATCCTAGAGTGAGGATCTCAATAGGCACCCATCTAGGTTCCCCCTCTCAGACCTCCAACTTTTCCCATTTCCCTTCCACCCCTCACTCCTACCACTTTTTAACTCTTGGTCTTAATACCCACTAGTTCCACTCTACCCACAAAAACCCCCAAGTGGTGCCTCTTAATTTCCCCATTGCACCCCCTCCATCCTTCACCAAAGTAATTTTGGCCTCAGTCCTCTCAAGCATCCTTTCCTCTTCATTACACTCTACTCCATCCATCTTATAACTCAAAATCTTCATAATGCCTTCCTTGGGTATGTCTTTATTAGTAAGTGTAGCTATGACTTTTGAGAGCATACCAATTATCATAATAACCCTCCTAATTCCAATCAACCCAACACTTCCATTAATAGCTCTAAGTCTTCTACCATCATCCCTCATGGTTCCTATTATCCCAGTCAGTCTATCTACTGTAACATCCATAGATAACATGGGTAAGAGGCTGAAAAAGAGGAAAAATGCAACTCACACTCTAGATCCAACATAAAGTCATTATTATTTGATGCAACCTCCTATATAGGCCTCAATAGTTCTTCCAACCCCAATCATAATACCTTGGCACCTAGATCCCTAACCCCCTCTTTCCATTACCTAGGGCACCATAGGACTTGTCTTCAACTAGCCCATCATTTCCCTAATATTTAATGACCCTTTATTAGGAGAAATTCCTCCTCAAGTTAACTTAATCCAGGAATAGTGGTGGGTATAGATGTTCCCATGGGCCTTCCCCTTAACCCTCCTTCCTTTTTCTCATATGCCCCTTCTACCTCCACTACTTTACTCATTCACTTCCTCCATCTCCCCTCCACCTCATCCTCTACCCTTCACTACCATTTTATCCATCCCTCCTATACCTCCCACAACTTGAGTGTTGGTCCCAAGGTCACAAGAACTATATATGACTACCTACAGTGACCTAAATGTGCAATAGAGTTTTGACTTAACCTATGGAAGCATGAATAAAACACTGGTGTAGAGATTTATCTATGATGGGAACCTAGTGGTGTGGTAGACCCATCAATATTTGTTCTTCCTCATCAAGGTGAGGACTCCAACTAGGGAAGACAAGATGGTCGAGGATTCACAATCCATTCTTTAGGTGACTCACGATATGTCAGAGAAACTACTCAAGGACATACAAAGCTAGGTTTAAACTTTAGAACCCAAAGTAAAGATCACATTTCCCATATAGCTAATTGGGCAGGTCAAAGACACCCTCTTTCTAATTTTCTTAGTTATTTGGAAAGTAGCAGAGACTTTGGTTAAGACTAACATACTTATCTAGTAGATATAGGCATACATGGAGAGGATTTTAGAGATTTATAAGGAGTATCAAAAGATGTAAGTTATAATCAATAAAGGGATGTTCCTAGAGTTAAAACTAATGTCAACCTCAAACTTGGGGTTGTATAAGACATACATCGAGAGTATGCGGGCTACTATGGAAGAGTGGTTGACCATGACTCACACTAAAATAGGACCTTTGGAAGATGGTAATAATAAGATATTAACCTACTTCAAGGAGGTCAATATCTTTGTGTTATCCCACCTAGATGGCACCCTATTGGATCAAGGGGAATTTGGAGTCTACCTAACTTAATTTGATTAGGTCACGAGGGATAAAGTTTCTAGAAAAAATAAATAAGGGGCCTGATAGTGTTGGATCTATCAATGCAATCCATGATGAGCATGAACCAAGTCTCTAAGTTCTAAGCATTAATAGAGGCACCCTTCCAAGTCTACTAGAGACTAGCAACTTAGGCCAAGGTAATCTTTAGGAGCCCCCAATAAACCTTGCCAAGATAGATCAAGATTTTGACCTTATGGTATCCACATTGGAAGCTACATATGCCAAGTTAAATCAATTATGATATGAACCATCTTAACTACCTCCTCATGTTAATTAAGTGGTCCCCCACAGATTTATTATAGGTTTAAAGGGATTGTCTTGCTTTAAATTTTGAAATATGATTATAATTATAATGATTTTCCATCATGGCATAGGATGGGATCCTAATTTTGTTTTGAGGTGATCCCCATCTTTATCTATATAATTAAAAACCATATTGTAATATAGGGTTGACTAAAAATTATAAAAAATTGTTGTCAGATTATGGTCAGGATTTCACTTTCTTTTCCTTCATCTTTATATATTGTAAAGTTAGCCTAGATTGATTATTATAAAATCACCTACTTCCTTTAATTAATACAATCTCTATTTTTTATAAAAGGATTTATCTATGTCTCAGTTATCTTTCATATCCATTCTTGAATAAAAACAAATGCTAGGTTAATTGAATTAATGTTATGCTAATTTATGTGTGATATGTTTACAATGTGATTAGCTATTATAATCAGTGTGATACCTCTTATGTCCTTTTATAGTACTGATAATTTGTGTGTTAATATACAAATTATTATATGGTGTTTATGTGTATTCTACTATAAACTCCTAGTACTCATCTTTAGTGAGAGATCATATTAAAATCATACTCCTAGTTCCCTCAAACTCTACCCACTATATGATCTTTGAGGTATAACTTTAGTGAATCTTGATCTATAGTGGTATAACTATGGCAGAGTCACTTAGTTAAATGATCAATTCATTGAGTTCATTCTAGATTTGAAATCAAACTACCCTTTTCCCTTGTGTTTATAAATAGAAAACATAATACACAAATTTTCATAACAATCTTTGACCTATGTGTATAAACTTTAGATTAAATTATTGGTGGTAATAGTATATCTCTTGGAGACTATTCATGAAAAATGTGTTTGTGAATTCAAATTCCTATAGTTATGCCCTGGGTTGATCCTAGATCAGTCTTGAAATAGAGGAGGAAAGTATGTAGTTGTCCCCACATTCCCTTTTTATGGAATGCTCAATATCATGGGCATTTCACTATTATATCTCAAATTTTCACCCTTGAGAGGGTTATTCAATCCCTCTTAACTTAAGCCATGAAGGGGGATTAGTCTTAGGTTTTGGGTGACCTTAAGGTGGACCAAACCTCTAGGTTATAGGGATAGCTCTCCTTGATGTATCAATTAGTCTCCACTACACTACTAACTTGCAAAGGAAAATGGAGAAGGATAAAATGAAAGAAAACTAAGGGGGTTATAAACCAAATAATTTGATCACTACCAACTATTTTCATATGCACATGTAGACCATGAGACTAACCTTAACATATACTACTCCTAATCTGAATCTCTCCCATTAGCATTTCAATGTGAAAGTTTTGAGATAAGTGTTTAGGCTAGAAAGACTAATTAGGAGATCATAGGATGACTCTAATGAGTATACAAACTCACTCAACCCTCACACTTCACATGACCTATAAAAGAAATTTTCATAATCCATATAGGTGTAATAATAGGACAACATGCCAAGGAAGACTAAACAAATCACTTTACAAGATCAACCATACATGCACACACACTAAGTACAGTCATCAAAAGAGGTAAAACCAATATTATTTCACTGATAAAAGGCATAAAATGGGAATGGATTCACTATACCTAGGTGGAGGATTCTTAAAAATCTAAACAATGTTGTATATTAGAGAATGAAAGGAGAGAGAAAAGTGGGGTAGGAGACACTTCTTCCAAGTGTCTCCTCATGAAAGATTAAGTTACAAGAAAAAAGGTATACAAGTGAATTTATATGAGGTCCTTAAACATGTGTCATCTTTTCCTAATCATGGTTTTCAAGAGAGTTGGCATAGGGGACATCATTTATTTTATGATTCATCATCCATTCAAAAACTACCCATCTTGGCTTCAAAAGAGACAAGGGGCACTCCTTGGTCATTAACCCACCTTTAAATTCCATTTTATCATGTTATTTACACCTTTCATTAGTTTGATAACCTTATTATGCTGACATTGTAGTAGTGATCATATCTTTTTAGGTGTCTTGAAACTCATTAGTCTCACTACACCTCTCTTTGCTCAAATGCCTCAAATATTGATTTTTTCTTCATGAATGCAACCTCTCTCCATAAAATTAATCCCTTAGTATTAAAAAACTTTTATCAACCATTTTGGATACATAAAACACTCTCTAACACTTCATTTCACACCTAAGCCTACACTTGTCTTCAATTCCTTGTAGCCCTCAAAATATACAAAATTCCTTGTATAGAACATTCTACAGATGATCATAGAAAACTAAGAATGGATTTGAGTACCTATTATGCTCTTACAATTTTTTCAAATTTTTTTTGACCATATATTAAAAGCAAGCACACTTTCTAAACCTATCTCTCTTTAATTAACCCTCAATTAGGTCTCTAGGCCTACAAATTGAGATTTGGTTCCAATCAACTTTCACATTCATGAAAATACAAATAAACACTTTAATCACTTCAAATACCTATTGATCAAGCTCCGTGTCTAATTTTAAGGTTTGACACAACTTTCCATGCTTCCAAATAGCTTGAAATAGTCATTTTTATCCCTTTTTTATACAATATACCTTTCACACATGCCAAAAAATGGTCTGAAAAGGTGCTTATGATATATATGAAGGTTTCTCATGTCATTTAAAATGCCTTATAATCCATTTTAGGCACCTAGGAATTCAATTTCTCCCATCAGGTCATTTCTAGTCTTCTTAGCAACTTAAGACATGTTATCATATTAATGATGATTCATAAAGCATATAACCTTAATCACTAAAATAATGCCACAAAGTAAAACTGTACAAGGGTATATAAAATTCTCAATGATCTTGGTCTCCCATGTAATTCCTCAATACAATTTTGAGCAAGAGAATATGTTTCTCAAGATAGTAATCCTGTAATTGTGAGGTCAAGAAAGAAGAAAATGAGTAAAAAGGGTCAAAAGTGCTTGGTATTGACTTTCAATTCATCATTTTGGTCTATATAACCTATATTTACCTATTCCAATGGTATTATTTACCATTATTATTCTCTATATTTTCTACAACATTTGTTAGTGTATGTTAGGGTTTATAAGCATTCTTGCACTCTTGGCCCTAACAGCTTACCAAAGTATATTTTATCTTTCCTAGTGCATTAAAACTCATGAAATCACCTTATAACATGTTTATCATCCTCTTAATGCCTTAAATATTCAATATATCTTAAAAACATACAATTTATCCACACATTCATGTATAGGTCTATGAGTTTTTTATTTTGGCCTGTTAAGCCTAATTAGCTTTTTGCATTTGGCACTGCCTTCAAGCATTTAAACATTCAATGATATACATATGAGGCTTAAAATATAAATTAATATTCATAACTTTTTACCTTAATCTCACATGCATATTTTCATATTTTATCCATATGACATAAGACCTCATGTTGCTTAGATTTGACCATTCTACCTGTAGGTATATGAGATTGTATGACTACAAGCTTAAGATGGATTTTATTTATATCAATCTCTAATATTATTTAAATATTATTAGGATTTAGTGACTATATATATCTTTATTATTAATATAAATCCCAATTTTGGTGCATATATTTCATATTTTCTTTCAATATTGAAAACTAACTTGAATTTCTCAAGCAGACTTGTATATTATCATGTAAGTATTTTAGGCCTAATTAGGCATGTTAATCACTTCATTGCCTCTAATAATATTATTCATTAAAAATTTTATGTAATTTTTTTATTTTATAATTATTTTCATGCTTATCTTGATCCTTTTTCTTACACTTCGTCATCTCTCAAGCACCACACAGTCACCATCTTCTTCATTTACACACACAAGCTTGTGTATGGCTATTTAACCTCTTAATCTTAGTTTCTTGATAGAATGCATATATTGGATAGTTAAATCCTTATTAATCCTAATTTTTTACCTTTTAAATCTCTCAACAAATCATTATCTCTCTTCACCACATAAGTATTCCATTATTACTACAAGTGCACCTTTCTCAAATCTATCCAAGATAGGATTGTAAGTGACAGTTTAGGTTAATTGAGTATTGGACTCTGATCCCACACTTTATCAATTTGTATTTAACTTATCCAAAGTAATAAACCCTAACTTCACCTATTTTTCTTTAAACCTCATCCTTTACGTATGTATCTCACATGAAAAAGAGACCTACAAGTCTGTAGAGCTATAAGTCTACATTTTCATTACCTAAAGCCCTTTATGATACCTATCTTGATCTTCTCAACCCAAATAACACTTCTCCATTTCTCATTACCTCATTACACTTATTATGAGGTTATGAGCCTCATACATCTTTGATAATGTAGGGTTAGACCTTTTCAAACCATTTTTGTATAAGCAACCTATACACAGTCATTGAGCTAAAACCTTGAATGCTACTTAGAGGGGTAGTATGAAAGTGCTCAGTCATGTTGGAGAGATATGAATGGATTAAAAAAATGGTGTGATATCTTTGTCCACATACTTTCAATAGTTAAAACCTTTAGAGCATCAAAAGACCATGATTTTTAGCTTATAAACTATACAAAACTAGAGGTTTCCTATCTACTTAGGCTCACACATGCCAAGAACTATTTAAATAATCAATGATGAATCCTTTGTAGACCCTATATAACCTATCATATTTTTACAGTGCCTCCAACATATTTCAAACTACCATTTTAAGGATAAAATTAAGCCTATGGGGTTTATGTAAGGTATATAATCTTAGTGAGTGTTCATAAATGAACACCAATAAAAAAACCAATCCCATAAATCTAAAGGCCATTATAACCCCTTTCCTCTACACATAATCTCAAGTCACCACTCTCTCTCTCTCTCCAATGTATGAAATGAGCACATGAAGTTGACCATTACTAGTCTGCCAAGAAGTCGATGGAGATTTTGATGCAAATTTTGGCCTGGAAGACCTATAGAAGTTCAATATGCATGGAAATGACCTAAGGAAATTGATGAAACACTATAAAAAAATTTCAATAAAATATGAGCTCTCAAGTCTATACAGCTGCCTGTAACTACCTACAAAAGATTTATTTACTCTCTCTTGTACATTGACCCTATAAAATTGACTTTGATCTAACATTTTTGACATATATGCACATTAGATAAATCCTCCATAGGATTTGAAAAGTATGTTTTTATGAACATTTTATCTTGGTTAGCTTTTACACGTGTTGGACTTGGCCACATGCACTTTTTTCTTACATGACATTTACCTTAAACTTTACCAAACAACCTTTTCCTATCCAAACATGTATAAAATGTTCATGTAAGGTGGTCAAAGGGTAGGATGACTTGAGGTAAAACTTATGAACCTTTGACACCTTTTAAATCCACCTTTTCATATCATTTTATGGATATACTTGCACAAGACAAACATAAGCCATTACCTTAAACTTGTGAAAAATCCCATAAACTATGTTAATAAAGCCTCAAAAAGATCATTTGAAGACCTCATAAGGCATATAATGGCTATGAACAAGGTTATAAAACATAACAAATCAATTTTTTTGTGAACCCAGTCTATGGTAGCCAAAATTTATCTAAAAATCATTATTATTATTATAGCTCCCTAATTATGTAAATATTTATGTATTTTAATGATTATGTTTTTTATATTAATGGGTTATGATCAATAAGAGGTTATATAGGATATTGAGGATCATAATATTGTATATAATTGAGGCCTCGCCATGCTAGGATATTTATATCACAATTTATACATGCTTACCATTGAGATATGTGTTATCAGTTTGGTTAAGAGGATATTTATACAAGTCTAGGGCTATGAGCATATTAGTGGGGTTATCTGTGTCTGATTCATATTCAACTAGATGGGTTTATTCTCAGGCTCAAAACATTGAAATCCATAATATCACTACTTTTATACAGATATTTGATATGCTCTAAGATTATCAAATAATATTAAAGAATTGTATATTACACTTAGGTTTTCTCAAGGATAAGCATACTTCTTGATCTATTCATGTAAGTATGTGGTTTTATTACCAACATGGCCATGTGGATGGGTCTTATTTTGATTAGGTTATGAGTCATTTCTAGTTATGCTAAAATAAATAATATTCACATCATGTGTAAAGACATTCCTTGGTATTCCTAGCCTGATAGGGAGAGGTGTGGACTCTTACTATCATAAAATAGCACTCGTATAAGTTCAGGATGTGGATCTCTCATTTTTTACCATGGATATAATGATGTGGACATTAAAACTTGATATAAAACATGGTGGACACTATCATAAGTACTATAAATGATTCTACCCATAATAATAGATGGATATGGTTGGGATGGTAGTGGATAAGTTGGAGGTATACCCCATTTGGGTCAAATGCAATACCAAGAATTGATGTTAGCTCAAATGGGATAAATGTCATAGTAGGTGAGGTCAAGATATTCTTAGATCTTATTACATAGGTGGCCCCAATAGATGATGTTAAGTATATTTTTATATATTTTTTCATTTACCTACATAATATACTTTCATAATTGTGTTTTCATGCTAGTGATTGGTTTTTGTGTGTGTGGGTTATAGTGTCAAATTTTTGGATAACTATGATAGACATGGTCATACTCTTATATATGTAGGACACACTAGATGTAGATAGGCCCTTTTAATGGAAAAAAGATATTTATAGAGATTACATTCATTTTTTATTTGATGGCATGGTTGTGTATATTAATTTATTGAAAATATGTGAGCAGATGATGTTGAGGCATGCCTTAGGCAATTCAAGTAGTAGGCACCCCTTAATAAGGGAGGTGGGAGAAAACCTATGGATTTAACAAGTGAGGTTATGGTTTATCCATTCATCATAGAGTTGGTTCAAGTTCACAAGGTCCATATGTAGGCTTAGGATGACCTTGTGTATCTTTTGGCTCATGTAGTGACCGAGGTTGAGCATAGAGGTAGAGTTAAGATTAAAGTGACATAATCACCATTAGATGTAGTGAATAGTAGTATTATGTGTCATCAAATATCTTGAGATTTAGGTGATGATGATGAGGATGAATCCCTTATTTCTAATATAATGAGTTTATATGTATGATGTACTTTGGTTCGTGTGACCCCATTTTTTTGAGACGCTATTTTAATGTATTAAATATATGATGAGTTATTTATTTCTAAAATCATTTCTATGTGTTGTTTTGTATATATATTTTGATATCCATGTCTTCAATTTAATTTTATAATAATTTTTCGTTAATAAATGTATGATGTAAATTTAATGTAGTAAGTAGGAATACCTATTGAGCATGATCATTGATATCTTAGGTTGTCATTGATGTCAAAGAGAGTATATGGTGCTAGTACATGAATGACAAAGTGATATGTTTGATATCTCAAAAGAGATATGGAACTTATGCAGGCATGTTAGGACAAAGAAGAGGTTATGAGGCATCCATAGATGTCTTGACAAAGCTCTGGTATGTTTTGTGAGAGTTTGGAAAGAGTAACAAGCATATTGTATCTTAAGAGAAGTCAAATCATCACTGCACATAATGCATATGTGTATGAACTAAAAATATTGTGCATTTAATTTAAGTATACATAAATTCAATAATGGTCAAATGTTTTCAAGGAGATGCTGTCTATAGTGCCAAGATGCTAACCTAAAAATTTAGAGTCTTGAAGTGTTTTAAATCCCAAGTTCTGTATCTTTAAATTTGCTTAGGTAGATTGTGATGGGATAGAGACTATCAAGTTTAAATACATCAAAATTTGAGGTCAATTGGTCTAGAAGATCCAACAGTGAGTACATAATCATACATATTGAGATTAATGGTGTGTATTAAGACAATATGTCAAAGGTTACACATGTTATTGACAAGTGTCTCAAGCTAGTTGAACTGTCAAAAGATCAATGGTGAGTAGATATTCATACAAATGAAGGTCAACAGTGTGGTCAACAAATCACATGGGACTGATAAGTGGCATAAGCATAGGAACTGATAGCAAAAGTGCTCGGAAGGCATGTGAGGGTGCCAAGTGTTATAATCACAGGAGTTCTAATCAAGATCTAATAGTGAGTTATGCAATATAAAGACCAAGATTATTCTAAGGAGATAAATGGTATGCATTTGGTCAAAGTTTCTAGGAAGTATGAGATGAGGTTAAAGTTTCCAATGTTTAATGGTGACCATTGGGATCAAATTTTCAAATTAATGAAGGAAAAACTAGTGCTTAGTTTTTGAGCAATATATTTTGATCCAAATAAAATTTATTAATGTGGTAAAAGGAAAAGTTGTAAAGGAATTCAATATTCATCCATAAATATTTATTACAAGGTATGAATGTTTTTATAGTTAGATTTATTGAGATCCAAATCTGATATTGTGTTTGATCATGCTCTACAAGTAACCTAAGAAGGGTAATTGAGTTGTTCTTGTGAGTATATTGATGTTTCAAGATGAAATAATTATTGGAGAGTGTTTTAGACTCCATGAGGATCATCTATATATATTGTGTAGGTTTGGATAATCTAGATTTAGTATGAATAAAGGCTTAGAATTTGACTATGTTTGTTGAAGTCACTGGAAGATTGAGTGACCATGTTGTAGGATTGAGTTGAAGGTGTTCTGAGTAAAATTGAAGAAGTAGATGAGTATGGAGATGTTCTATAAGTCTATAAGGATTATGACAAAATATTTGATATCATGATTTTTCCCTGATCAGATATGGAGAATCAAAACATCTTGACTATATTTTGATTGTGTGTTTTGTGTATGAAAGCTTAAAGAAAAAGGAGACCTAATTGGTAGGTCCAAGTGTTCCAAGTCACATGGACCCATGATGGAGTAATTAAGTGTCTATTAAATATTATTTTTATGTGTTAAAACATTTGGTGAAGGCTAAAAGTGGTCTAAAAATTTGAAGTTGTAATGTATGGGTGAGTAAGCCTAATTGTTTTAGGTCTCACCAAGACCCAATGGTGGTTTAGGGATAATGAGGCAATGGATAACCTAAGGAATTTATGGTTATTACATTTAAAATGTATGAAGACCTATTTCAAGGATGAAACAAATATGGTTAAATATCTTGTTTGACCAATATGAATTAGATTGAGTGAATGGTATAAGTACAACGCATTTTTGGCCTAATTATTCTAGTTGAGGGGGTGTGGATTCAAGCAAAGTAGACGACTTTTGAAATAGAAGGTATAGGTAAGTAAGGACCATCAGAGAGTGAATAATATTAGTCATGATTTTATAATTAAATTAATCAAGGATGACATAAATATCATTGGACCTAATGTGCCTAGAAGAGGTAGTTTGAGTGAATCTATCTTAGAGGTAGCTTGAGAGAGATTAGAGGTGAAGAGTGCAGACAAAGGTGATCATCATAAGTTAAAGAGTATAAATAGGTGTTCAAGATGATTTATTCAAGGTACATAAGTGGGTTATTGGTTGCCTATGGGGTTGGTTCCTCCTTAAAATATAAATCTTGCTATATAAATCTTGCTAAAGTTCTAGTTGTTTAGGGTGCTCAGCTAGACAAGGGTAGTAGGTCCTTATGGGATTAATGTCTCACTAAACTAAGGGATAAGCATTATTTGATCATTTGGTATTGGTCTAAATGTTAGATATTTTTATTATAAGACTATAGTATATCGTATAAGGTATGGTGTGTTTTATCCCCCAATAGGGTTTCCCACATATATGATGTGTTTATGTGATGTATGTTCTTATGTATCATTTGCATGCATGTGTTTTCATGTTTATGTTATTTGATCAAATTGATGTATGTTGAATGTTTAAGGAGTTTGGAATTGGAATTAGATTATCTATCATCATTAATTCACCCCCCTCTTAGTGATTATACATTCAATAATTGGTATCAAAGCAGGACCTTATGTGCAAGTTTAACCTCTTGAAGGTGATACAAAGTACAATTTGTGTAAGCAGTTGATGAGAGAAAATCAAGGTTTGAAATATTTGATAAAAACTCTTCAGAAGCAGGTATGTGATTTGAATCTTAAACTAGATAATGAAGTAAAATAAGATAGTGTTATTATTTAAGATCTCAAATATCAAGTAGAGGTTACTTGTACATGTCTAATATCAAGTGAAGAAAAGTGTAATTAGTTAAAGGCACTCTTTGAGAATTACAAAGGTAAGATGAGAGAGTATGATCAAGAAGAAGCTTAGTATAAGATGTTGGCCTCATACCTTAAGGCTAGTAAGAATGAGTGCATCAAGCTCAATAAGGAGTTTGAATCTTTGAAATCAAGTATAATATTAAGAGAAGATGAAGAAGCTGTTCAAGTCAAAAAGAATGAAAATATTTCAGTCAACATGAAGTAATCAAGGAAAGAGAATCAAGAATTGAAATCAGTGATTAAGGCTTTTGAGGAGTAGATAAGTTTCATGAAGAGAGACATGGATAAAAAGTCCAAAGAGGATGAAGAAAAGATGACCATGCAAGACCTTGAGGATAAATTAAAGGTTTCAAAGACAAATATGTGTTCAAAAGAGGAAGAATGTAGACATCTCAAGAATCATTTAGAAGAGACAAATCTTAATTTGAGTTCAAATCAAGGTGAGCATGATGCACTGAATTCCAATCTTGATTATATAAAGGTTATTGAAAATCAAAAATGTATGTTGAAGGATGACATTACTAAAGAAAGGTTGATAGGTTCTCAAGTCATAAGAAGGTGCATGGATATCCTAGTGTGGTCAAGAAAGATCAATCTTTAGTATGGAATCCTAAGGAAGTAAAAACCAAGAAAACTAATTTAGTTGAGCTAAAAGATCAAGGTGGATTTCATACTAAAGGATAAGAGGAATCAGATATGAAGAAGGTTCAAGATTTCCAAGATAATGTGTCATTTATCTAAATAGAAAATGAGAATCAAAAGTTAGTTCAAGTCAATCTCAAGGAAAATACCAAAGATGGTTTGTTTTCCATGATAGACATGAAGTAAATTCAAGAACATATGTTGTCAACATTTTTGACAAATATAAATTAAAGAATGAAGTTAATGATCCATTCAAAGTCATTTTGGTGATGAGGCAGGACTGCAAGTCCAATGAGAGTATGGAGATATGGGAGTCTCCTAAGTTTTGGGACTTTTAGTCTCACTATATTAAAGGGGTGTCTCTCTAGGATTTAAGGAGACACTTGATAGTAAAAATAAGCATGGTGAATGCTTTTTGCATATTGGCTGGTGTTTCATGATAAGAAATCCATGAAGGTGAGTTGTTATATTAGTTTTGAGGTATGAAAACAAAGTACAATTGTGTGTTCTTTTGTGTTATTTTAGTTCATAAGGATTCATGCTATGATATACAAAAGGTAGTACCTAGTGTAAATATAGAGATCTTTGAGGGCTAAGATTGTGAAGTTGAGTCACAATCAAAAAAAGTTATGGATATAATCAGTTTCATCCATAATTGGTTTCTTGAGGTAGCATTGATCTAGTTTAGTTCCTTAAAAGTATTTGAAATCTTGGTTTCAGGTGAGTCAATCTGCAGTATGTTTATTATTGTTGTTCTGATCTGTAGTATGGTGACTCTTAAAAAAAATACTTGTGGGCCCTATAAGTTTAGATATTGGCATTAGTATAGTTGCTTAATAAAGAAGATGAATTTTTCCATAAAAATAATATGATCTAATGTGTTGAAGTGGTTTGATCCTTAATGACTTGTGGTGTTTTAAGGATAGATGGTTGATGGATTAAAGATCATATGGGATTTTTTCCTAATTATCTCAATTATTCAAATTAAATCAAGAAGATAGAAGTAAGCTAGAAGGAATGGATCCATGTTGAATAGTTTTAAATAAAACCTATTGATGTTTCAATGAGGTTATTAGCTATGTGTACAATAATTGAAGAACTATTTTTATACCTAAAAGAGATTTGTTGAAGATGTCATGATCCAAGTAAAGCTTGATGTTAGGGGGAGATTTATAAAGATCTATGAGTAGTCTGTTAGGTCCAAAGATCAAAAATTCAAGTTCAGATTGATGCATGTCAAAAGAGGAGTAATTGATTCATTTTCTTAAAAATAATGTAAGTATCCTGAGCATATTTTATAGTATTTCAATGCATAATGTTGATGAGGTTGAGCATGAATTTGTGAAAGAAGGGTTTGAATGAATATGAGCTAAGAGGCCCTTTGACATTAATTTAAAAGGGGGAGAAATATTAGAATGTATTTTGATGAATAATTTTAAATGTTAAGAAGTCATTATGAGGATGTTTTACCATCAATGAAAAAGGGGGAGATTGTTGAGCATGGCCATTGATGTTAAAGAGATCATGTGGTACTACTACATGAATGATAAAGTGATATGTTTGATAGCATAAAAGAGATATGACACTTGTGCAAGCTTGTAAGGACAAAGAAGAGGTTGTGAGGCATCCATAGATGTCTTGATAAAGCTCTGGTATGTTTTTTGAGCATTTGGAAATACAATATTCTAGCTTAAGAGAAGTCAGATCATTACTACATGTCATGAAGATATGTATGAACCAAAAATATTATGCACTTAATTTAGGTATACAAAAATTCAATAGTAGTCAAAGGTTTTCATGAAGATGTTGTCTATATTGATAAGAAGCTACCCTAAAAATTTAGAGTCTTGAAGTGTTTTCTAGCTCAAGTTATAAAGATTCAAATTTGCTCTAGTAGACTATGATGGGACAGAAAACATCAATTTTATATACATTGAAGTCTGAGATAAATTGGTCTAGAAGATCCAAATATGAGCATGTAATCATACATATTAAGATCAAGGGTGAATATTAAGTCAATATGTCAAAGGTTGTACATGCTAGTGATAAGTGTCTCAAGCTCGTTAAACTGTCAAAATATCAACAATGAGTATTATTTCATACAAATGAAGATCAAAGGTGTGGTTCGAGTCAAAGAGTAAATAAAGCATGCAGAACTACCAAGTGTCATAAGCACAAGGACTGACAACAAAAGTGCTCAATAGGCAAGTGAGGGTGCCAAGTATTTTAATCATGGGAGTTCTGATCAAGATCTAAAGATGAGATTTACAAGATAAAGACCAAGCTTCTTCTAAGGAGATCAATGGTGTGCATTTGGTAAAATTTTCTAGGAATCATGAGATGAGGTCAAAGTGTTCAATGTTTAATGGTGGATATTGGGATTTAAATTTTCAAATTAATGAAGGAAAAACTAGTGCTTGGTTTTTGAGCTATATCTTTTGATCCAGATCAAATTTATTAATGTAGTAAAAAGAAAAGTTGTAAAATAATTAAATTTGCATCCATAAATATTTATTATAAGGTCTAAATATTTATACAATTATATTTATTGAGCTTGAAATATTACTATGTGTTTGATCATGCTCTGCAAGTAACGTAAAAAGGGTAATTGAGTTGTTCTTGTGAGTATCTTGATGTTTCAAGATGAAATAATTATTAGAGAGTGTTTTAAACTATATGAGGATCATCTATATAGATTATAAATGTTTGGCCAATCTATATTTAGTATGAAAAAAGGCTTATAATTTTACTATGTTTGTTGAATACATTGGAAGATTGAGTGAGCATGTTACATAGTTGAATTGAAGGTGTTTAGAGCAGAATTGAAGAAGCGGATGAGTATGGAGATGTTCTATAAGTCTATAAGGATTATGATAAATTATTTTATATCATTATTTTTCCCTAATTAGATATGGAGAGTCAAAATAGCTTAATTATATTTTGACTGTGTTTTCTATATATGAAGCACTGAAGGGCGAGGAGTCCTAATTGGTAGATCCAAGTGTTGATTTGGTGTTATAGGTGGAGTAAGCAAGGTTATATTAAAGAATAGTTTTATGTGTTTAAATATTTGTTGAAGGCTGAAATTGTTCCAAGAAGTTGAATTTGTAACGTATGGGTGAGTAGGCCTAATTGTTTTAGGTCTTACTAAGACCTAGTGGTGGTTTGGGGCTAATGAGGCAATAAATGACCTAAGTAGTGTATGGTTATTACATGTAATGTGTATGAGGAAATATTTCAAGGATGAAAAAAATATTTCAAAGATATTGGTTGACCAATATGGATTAGTTCAAGTAAATGGTATGAGTATAAGGCATTTTGGCCTAATTATTCTAGTTGAGGGGGTGTGGATTCAAGCAAAGTAGAGAACCTTTGAAAGAAAAGGTACATGTTAGTAAGGACCATCAAAGAGAGAATAATATTATTCATGGTTTTCTAATTAAATTTATGTAGTATGAAATATAGGTCATTGGATCTAATGTGCTTAAAAGAGGTAGTTTGAACAAATTTGTCTTAAAGGCAGCTTAAGAGAGATTGGAAGTGAAGAGTGCAAACAAAGCTGATCATCATCAATTGAAGAGTAGAAATAGGTGTTCAAGATGATCTATTCAAGGTAGATGAGTGGGTTCTTGGTTGCCTAAGGAGTTGGTTCCTCCTTGAAAGATAAAGCTTATTAAAGTTCTAGTTGTTGTGGGTGCTCAGCTAGATAAAAGGCAGTAGCTCTTTATGGGATTTGTGTCTCAATAAACTAAGGTATGAATATTCCTTGATCAGTTCGTGCTGGTATAAATGTTAGATCTTTTTATTATAGGACTATACTCCATATTGTAGGGTTAATGGGTTTTATCCACTAAGAGGGTTTCCTACATATATGATGTGTTCATATGATGTATGCTCTTATGTATGCTTTGGATGTATGTGCTTTCATGTTTATGTTGTTTGTTTAAATTTTTGTATGTTGAATGTTTAAGGAGTTTGGAATTAGAATTGGAATATCTATCATTATCAATTCACCCCCACCCTTCTCAGTGATTATACCTCCAACAATACCTTGGGATGTAACAAGGAACCAAGTAATGTAAAGCATGTAATGTATCATATAAAAAAGAATAATGTCAAACTTACCAATAATAGTGTATACATTTAAAGTTCATGACAAGTATAAAATTATATTATCTAATGGTATGCACATGATTAGATGGATTAAAGTATATAAATTTCATTTTTATGGGTTCATAAATATTCATATAAAAGGTCATCATATGAAATTAATTAAAATGTCTTTATAATAAAAATGGGTGTCTATATAGAATATTCCTTGGGTTATTTTGACTCTATAATGCTATAATTGGTGTTAGATGTTTTCTTTGATACCCACTTTTGAGATGTAACCTTGTCCACTTTGGGATTTTCTTATTTCTTTTTAGTTGTTATACCTCTTGTAATTGAAATGGTTTCTCTTTAGAAAAAAAACTAAATTATGATCATAAGAATCATCAAGTGTTGCATTCATGGATTGTAACCAAGGAGTACCTAATAACACATTTTATTTAAGTAAACATGGCATAACATGTAATGTAGTGACACATGTTTGGGGATATATGTATATATATATATATATATATATATATGTAGTTTAATGTATCACATTTTCACACTTTGAAATAGAGATATTTAAGTAATTTTTTCAATATTATATCCATTGTATTTAAGGAAGGGCATAATACACATATTAAATTGAGCTTTATCATATAACATAAATATATTTTGGTTATGTCCCCTACATAATGTCATATCCCACCCAACCATGCAATGATAATATGTTTTATTGTACTCATTTTTTAAGACATTTTGGGACTAATGATACATTTGATATTAGATTTGATTAATTTTTGTTTCATGCATTATGTAAACTTAATTATATATGCAAACAATTTTACTTATGCTCAATAGTTCCTATGATTTTTATTTTATTTTTTGAAGTGGTGTTTTTGAAGTCATTTGATGACTACATGTAACATCCATGTGAGTTGAGCTAGGTTTGGGCCTAGAATATGCCTTTAGACAACCAAGATATCTACATACATGTATATGGGGAGGGGGGGGGTTGTGCAGGCGGAGGAAGTAGTTAAAAATGGAACTTTTTTCAATCCACCATTTATTTAGGGTTGCCTTTATGTTGTGGAAAACTAGTACTATGCACATATATTTTGATTTCTTATGGAGGATGTCATTAGCACATATGAAATTATGCCACTTTGACCTGTTATTACTCTACACATATATTTTGATTTCTTATGGAGGATGTCATTAGCACATATGAAATTATGCTTACTTTGTGAGTGGTTATAATCTAAACTTATAAAAGTAATACATGATATTGCATTATCTCTATACAAAATTTATTTGATTTAATGTGTGTCATGATTAAAAGTAAGCATGTTATAGTTACCATAGTGCTATAATAATTTAAATGTTTTTGCATTGTTGTTAAGATAATAAGTAAAGATTTTTATATTATTTAAACTTCTTATGACCTATCAAGAATTTGGAATCTATGTTTGAAGCCCTGATAGGTTTTGTGTTAAACAAAAATATGAACAAAGTTATCATATGGTTCAAAAGTCTTAATAATATCCAAAAGGTCATTTTGGACCTTGGTAACATTATTATGTTGTGGCATTTGACTATAATCAAATGAGCTAATCATTTTATTATGTTTTTTTATGGCTTGAATGTATATTGCAACCATTTCTTTTTCAAAGTAACTTTTTTTGGACTATTGGCTAGGAAGTTAGATAAATGGGGAGAAACTTTAGGATTTGTTATAATATCCATGGGAAACATGTGGTTTCCTAAGCACCATGAATTGACTTTAACTTATGGGATGGTAGTGGAATTGAGGAAGTTAATAATTCCATGGAGTAATATGGGAACAAGATAGTTTGATGAGTGAGAACATAAAATTGTGAGCAAAGGAAATGAAATAGGGGAGAGAGAGAGAGAGAGAGAGAGAGAGAGAGAGAGAGAGAGAGAGAGAGAGAGAGAGAGAGAGAGAGAGAGAGAGAGAGAGAGAGAGAGAGAGAGAGAGAGAGAGAGAGAGAGAGAGAGAGAGAGAGAGAGAGAGAGAGAGAGCATTGCATTATTTTTACAAGTAAGCTCATTTATTTTGTTTCTACTCCTTGTATAGTTTCTAATGTCATTATTTTTTAGATACCCAAGGTGGATGATTAAGCTAAAAGAAAGGTGTTTTCCTTCTTTGGAACCTCTCACCACCTTGTAAGTGGTTTTAGGAGCATAGTTGTTACACTAAGTTCATTAGATGAATAATGTGGTTGTTTACTAGAAAACCCTGATGGATTTGTTTGCCTAAAACTAACCTCACTCTTAAGATGGTGTATCTACATAGTTAACATGATAATGTTTTTAATCATTTTTAATTTTATTTAAAAAAATTCATGAATTTTTCATTGATTTAGCATCATGTTTTCCAACATGTTTTTTTTGGTTGGAATCATGTCTTAAATGTTGCATTATTTTTCGAGTCTTATTGTGTTTTGATCTTATTATAAACCCTTTAGTTTTGGATTATAACTCTCTCTAAACCCTCATTTCCCCATTTTATCTTATGATGTTGAGCCTATGTTTAGTGACCTATTCCAACCATGGACTAATGATTAGAGTGAGTAGGACTACCCTCAAATGGTTGGGATCAGGTTTCACATTATTTTGGTTGTCTTAAGGAGAGGAATTTTTTTGAGGTTTCATTCTTAACCATGGAAATATTATTCTTGTGTCGATGACATATAGAGACACTAGTACAATCTATTTTTATTAAAAGCAATGTATTAGATATAGGTTTCACACTAAGTCACTATTAATATTAACCTTATTATAATTTTTGGTTGTGTTTAATCCAATATTAAAATAGGATAGTAATTTAATGTTATTATTATCACTAAATATTTCACCCTACAGATGGTTGTTTAATCCAACTCTAATATTTGGGTAATATTGGAATACCTTTAGGCCTGTGGGTTGCCTATGATAGAGGTAGACCTCTAGGTTTAAGGGATAGCTCCCTATATTTCTCTTTGCTTGCTTATCACCTACACTATCTATTTGATTGGATGAAAATATATAGAGAGTAACATAAAAATAACCTAATATAATAAGGTGATATACCAAATTGATATCCACTAGACTACCATGACCTGCACTATGAAATATTGTTCATAACATTGGCTTCAAGCTTCTAAGGTACTCCATCATAAGTATTTCAAACATGGAGGTGATATGTACTGAACTTCTCAAAATTAAAGGACAAAAGGCCTGATCCTAGACACTAATGAAACTTCCTACACTTATAGATAGACAAAGATACTAACTACACTCCATGTGACCTATTATATAATGAATTACTTGCACACCTTATGAGAGAGTAATATGAATGCAAGGATAGGTGATTACCAATTATCATTTAAATTTTACACTACTCTACACACTTAGATAAGGAATTATAGAATCAAAACTAGCTTCAAATATTTATTCAAAGGTAAACATTAGTATTCAAACTAGTAGGACTTCACCATACCAGACATGGATAAGATTAAAAAAACTAAAATGGCTTGCATTTATAGAGTGTGTGAGGAGAGAGAGGAGTGGAGCTTGAAGGTCACAAGAACAAGTGTCAAGTGATGAGGACCAGTTATATTATAGGATAATGAAGTGTAAAATAAAACATGAAAGTTATTATGAGACAAGTGTTCATATGAAGCATGAAATACTCCTCAAACTGGCATAGGGTCCTCAAATGGTCTTCTTGAAAACTACCTTCATGATGAGGCATCTATTGATTGCCTAAAACTAAAATAGGGATATTTCACACATTTTTATTTTCTTAAGGGGTTTGGAAGGATGTTATGGCAATCATCATATGCATCCCTAACTACTTTCCATCTTCATGACACTTGTACTCACCATCTATAGTCCTTTATTGGTCTTCTAGGCCTCATTCCTCATATTTATCATCTAAGTGGTCTTAAATTGATCAAAAAATTATATGGAAGAGGTGTTAGGAAAACTATTCAAACTCCCTTTTCCTTTCAGTACATGAATTAGGCCTTAAAAGAATCACAAATTGGACTTCTCATCTTCTCACTTGTTAGTCACTCTTCATTTCCACTATCTATCAAAGATTAATTGAAATGATTGAATTATAAAAGGTGGTTCCATGCCTATCTATGGTGATAAATTAATGTTCAGATTGGGAATAAGTATCAATTAACCTACCCCAATGATTCTCATCACTTAGTTCCCTTATATACCTATAAAATAATCAAAACCCTGTAAAAAATCTTATTTTTACCTTGTCCATACAAGTAGGGTATAGAAAAATTTGATGTGATTGAGTCTAAGAGAGTTCTCCACAATTAAAAAACCATTTCAAATCCATCTAACCACTTTTGAAATCATCTCTAATAGTTTCTTCTCCATCGAGTTATAGATAGGGTTTTAGATGCTTAGGACTATTAATGATTATTCATAAAAGTTAAACATCTAAATTTTGAAAAAAATACAAAAATTTGGGGTATAATATCCCCCTTAAACTCTCCCTAATTTATTAAGGCACCATGTAATCATTTTTTATAGATATGAGTGTTTTAAAATAACCTTTGAATTCCTTAAGTTCGTTCTAGACACCCCTGATATGGAATTGGGTTAGAATGAACAACTTGTGTATTTCCTCTACAAAATCGTGGCTTTAAAAAACCTTAAATCTCCCCCTAAAGGCTCCCAAGAACAATGGAAAGGTCATATGGTCTTATAAATTAAGGATAGACTCTTGTAGGGCTTAGGTCTAATTTTAGGCCTAATAAGCCTAACTATGTTCTAGTTGCCCATGACAACCCTGTGTAATTTATAGTGAATGCAAGTGAATATTCATTTTTATATACCTCTATTTAAACTCCTTACCTCATTTTATGGTGCTCCAAAACATCTTACCACATTCCCTTATCATATTCATGCCAAAACTATAGCCTTTGCCTTAATTGGGAGTGCCCTTTGTCTAAGATAAAATAGAGGGCATATCCCATATTTTCTCAAAAAAAAATGATATGATGTGTTATATTAGTCCATGAGGACATTATACACCAAATTTCAAAGTTATATAACCCTTATATGGTCATCAACCTTTCAAATCTTCTATACTAGCTTTTAGGTCTCATAATTTCGCATAAAATCTTACTTAGGCATGAGAACCTTGGGTTATGACTATATAAAACTTGATTTGCTATATAAATTTGTTTTTATAAACTAATTTAGTTGATTTAAAATCTTTTAAAGTGGTTTCAAACATGTTCAATACCCAAACTCTCTACCAAACTTCTAAATCTACATCTTTCCTTTACTTAAAATTGGTGTGTCTACTATAGCAGATAATGTATGACAATATAAGAGAAACAAGGAGTCCTATAGAAGTATTTGATAAGTTTTTTCATGAATTGAGATCCTCTTGGATCCAATGTGTTAATTTCATAATTTTTTTAAATCAAATATTTTCATAGCGCTATGTTTGTTGGGGCCCATTTTGTGCGAAGCTTTGGACCCGTGCCAGCTCAGTAAACACCTAGGTGAAATTAAATCATGAAGGGTGATCACTATTTTGTATTCTAGTGGTGCCAACTAGCTGGTGACTAATAACTCCAATCATCATTGGGAAGTGGGTGCATAGGATAGTGATTGGCTATTAAAGCTAAGTGGTTCCTTTTTAATCATGTAGCATTGGGAAATAGGCACATAAGATAGTGACTGCACATTAAAGACAAAGTGTATTGGAGGAAGTGAGATGTGTACCTCTAGTGCTAGATCAACAATTATCATGCTCCATTCCCCATGATCCTAGGATGCTTCAAAGCTTATAAAAAAATTAAGTTTAATTGGAAAAAGGAGGGAGAACTGGAGTAGTGAAGATCTAGTGAATCAATGTTGGATAGTTTCCATTAGAAGATAGAAGTAGTTCAAGATTATTGTAAAGCTCCCATTTATAGTTCCCAAGATCACCTATGAGCCTCTGATCTTGTAATAGCTTAAGTTGAGCTTATGCTCAGTTTATATGGATTATGCATGTATTGTTTAATGTATTAATGGATAATGCTTTATGAAAATAGCTAATTGACTAATGCTTTAAATCATTGAATTTTAACTACTTGCAAGTTGTATTATATTGAATGTGTATATTGATCTATTTCAATTTTATAACCTAGCTCATTCATAGAGGGCCTATAACTAGTAATTAATCTTGTGCCCAAGATAAGAAATGTCTAGTTATAGCTAAGGTCCTATGCCCCGAATGAAACCCATGCCTAAGCAAAAGACCATGCATAAGTCTCCTAACCATAAAACCCTTTAACCCCTAAGCACATGAATTCCATTAAGCCTATGAATGCATAACCATTATTTTCCTAACCCAAGTTTGTGAATACTAGAGCTACACCATGACATAACTATCCTAATATACCTCATTCCCTTCTTTGATGCATTTTAGGTGAGAACATAATGCTTGTGCCAAATGTATATTGACTCTAGCATGATTGAGTACTAAATTTTAAGTGCCTTACGATTAGTCAAGGCCTGTGACTCATTAGAAATAGCCTAAATTTTGATTTGATAACTAGGTAGGCATGTGAATAGGCCCATGACTTGAAAGACCTAATTTTCTATAACATTTTGGTTCCATTGCTAGGACCCTTTTGAATTTTGTTACTATAATGGTGTACCAAGATAATGCTTTGAATTAATTTGGAGAACTTCAAGTACTAACTAAAATAAGTAAAAGATATCTTTACATATACATCTAACTTGTAGAGGGTAGAACCCAAGGGAGTGGTTCTCAAACCACTTGTATGATTCCCTATACAAGGTGTTCATTTGTAAACTATCAAAGCAAGTGTACCACTGGTTGGCTACTTATGTGACCCATAGAAGCAAAATTTATGGATAGTGCTTCAAGTGGATGGGAGAGTGACTTGAGAGGCTTAAGAAATTATATTCCAATTGGATTAGATCCTCATAAAAATGGTGGCAAGAGGTGATGAATAGCTACATGCTTGAGTTCATGGTATCAATGTACTCTTACTTTAAAGAAGCAGAGTACTCATTATTATATGAGCCCAGAGACACATTTGTGAAAGAACTCAACATTGAAATTAAGAAGATGGTGGTGGATTAAAACCTCAAAATAGTTAGGATGGAAGGCTAAAGTCCTCTAATGTATGTGTATCACAATGTGGAAGAAGGGGATGTCTAGGTGAGGTGAAATGAAAGGAGATGATCAGATTGATAATTAAGAGCTCAAGTGATAAGCTTATAATAAGAGGAGGTGTAGACTGATAGAATATATATAAATTGGAAGTGTTAAGAGGACCCATAGCAAGCAAGGATGGCATAGGGGAAGGTCTCTTAAATAGTATATATACCTAGAATAAAGTCCCCTTAAATCCTTAGAATAAGCTCTATAGTTGATGGGTGAATGCTCAAGGTTCATTCAAAACTCAACCATTAGAGATGTACTAGATGAACCTAACCCCTTTAAACTTGTAGTGAAATCTCATGCACTAAATTACCCAAAGGAAAATAGAAAATTGACAATTGGCCTTGTTATTGACGTAGACTTTGATCACTTTATAAATTTGGACCAAAACTTCATAATTGAATAAGTCATCTTGTATGAAGAGGTAATTGAAGATACCTTTGGACCATGAAGCACCAACATAACTAAAAAAAAATTGATTATAAGCACCCTTATTTATCCAATATCAATGACATATCCTAGGTAATACCCTATACGAAGTGGCCCTATACCACTAGTTAGTAGTATGGTGCCATCATCTTCTAAGGTGCCAGCAGTAACCACTAGACCAGTACCTAGCCTAGTGGTTGGAGGTGTTAGAAGACCAATGCCAAGAAAATTACTAGGAAGATAAGCACCTCAGGCATTGACTACTCCCTAGCCTTGGATCTATTGTGAGATGGCCATACAACTACCACAATATCGAGGCATGAAAAATATTGTAGAACATGTGCTCAAGTGTGAGTTACAATGGATTACTTAGGGAATAACATAATTTAAATGCAAGGCAACAAAATTATCAATAACCTTTCTTAATTTCACCCATAACTGGTATAGGAAGTTTGATCCTAACTAGGCTATGATTGATTATGACACCTTGAAGGGAGGCTTCCTAAAGAAGTTCGATATACTTGAGTTTGAGTAGTATAGCATCATCATGCTCAAGGAGATAAACCTTATATTATTAGAAAGATTGCACTTATATGATATTATATTCAAGATGCTCCTTTCTAGGCTCCCTTAACACATCTACCCCTCCCAACATGCATAATGATTCATTAAAAGATTATTAGTGCCCTTTATAAGGGTGTTATTCATGAAAACATTCATAGATACTCAATGAGAGTTTAAAACCATGCTCAGGGCAAAAGTGGTTGGGAGTGATGATATAGGCATTAGCCCATTCATGAAGGCACATATTTCATTTATGGCCTCCCAACTATAGAAACTAGCCTCTATTTCATTTCAAGATGCTCAAAGGAAGTTATGATACACTAACTACAAGATAAAGGGTCATAACATGATCAACTTCCCTTAGAAGAATGTGTGCACACTACTCCTCAACTGTGAGATTGATCATGAGGCATATGATTTTTGCAACTACCCCTTATTTCAATGCACCAGTCATGTCAGCATAACCATCTACTATAATTTATGTGATGCCTACACTCATAACATAACTAACTATTGACTGATTAATGAAATGTGCTAGAACATGGAGATAGGTGCATGATAGGAAACTACAACCAATAGAGGGTAGGAAAACTAAGGAAATAATGGTTATGGTCAATATAATGTTGGCTATGGAAACTAAAGAGGCACTAAAGGGTGAGGTGGAGGATGTAGAGGAGGAAGATTCCCAATGTGATCATGTTACAAGTGTGGGTCAAGTGAGCACTATCAGTATGACTACCTGATGCATCTAAAGTGCAAGTATTTTTTAGGACCATATGTAGTTGAAGATTGTCTTGAATTTTACAAAAATTTAACCCAAGGAAAAATGGGTGTCGATAGGGGTACAAGTATGATAAATCATGAGACTAAGGATATGAAGTGGGGTTTAAAGGTGTACCAGAGCCAATCAAAGTATAAATAACCATAGAGAGTGGGTTCACCACTCAACCACTAACTACACCAACACAAGAGCTATATTTTTAATATGGTGATCCAATCCATACTAAGTGCATAGCTCAACTTGAGCCAAAAGCTACACCCTACCCTAACTTAGTGCATCAAAAGCACATCCTATAATAAACCATGAGCATAATACAAAAATTTTAGGGAGAACTTTAACTATCCAAAGATATAGAGGTGTAGGATACCACCTTGCACATAAAAAAAGATAGTCAAGAGGCTAAAGTATAAGAGCTAACAGATATCTTACACATCTTATAAATATATGAGATGCTTCCCCTATTAAAAATTTTGCTCTTAAAGCATGCAAGGAGAAAGCCAAGTAAAGTTATTGAGCCCACACAATTAAATTTGATATGTTGTATATGGATAGGCACATGAATTAAGGTATAATTATAATGTAGAGTATGACTAAGAGTTACTAGTCAATGCCACTATCGATGGGTAGAACATTTGTGAGATGCTGATCGACACTAGTATAGAGGTCAATATCCTAATCAAGAATGCATGGGAGAAGATGGGCAGGCTATCCGTGAGACCTTCTTCTCATTTACTCTTCATGTTTAACAAGACCCAAGCATATTCAGTCAAAATTATGTAGGTCACCATTGTAGATATTATGGGCACCAAATTCCACACTGACTTTGAGGTTATCAAGTTGGTTGAATAGGATAACTACCTAGTGCTCCTAAGAAGGCCTTGGTGCTACACTAATAATGCAAATACGTGCTTCAAGAAGTGGTACATGACCTTCTAAAGTGGTAAGGAAAGGATTTTGATCCCCCTTTCAAGTAACCAAGGAACCCTCTATGTAGATAGTATTGATCTAGAGGATGAGATCAACCATATTTATAACATCATGATGCAAGGTGCCAAGAATCTCAACCCTTAAAATTAAGGAGTGCTCTTTTGGAAGGATGGGTAATTAGCCCTAGATACCACTAATGTCACTTGAGACTAATGGGTTGAAGAGACTTGTGAGATAATTGGTCACAAATCCCACTTGGTGCATGTATGAGGAGTAGCTAGGTCTAGATTGATCACACTCTAAAAATATGGGTCCCATGTTAGGTGAAGAAATAAAAGAGGGTACTCCACCTGAGCAAAGAAAAGATTGTATCACTCCCAAAATTTTAAGGGAGTAACCTAGTAGAAAGGTATGTCCATAACCTTGAAGCATGCATCCCTAAGGAGACAGATAGAATGGGTACACTTATGTACACCTTGAGGAGCACTACCACACGTTGGTGGGCAGCATAAAGGTCTAACTTGCCAACTTAGATAGAAGTAAAGGTGGTCATGTGTACTAGATTTGGGAGGAATAACAAGAACTTAGATATCTCAATGCACTCTAGTGACTCTAATCCCATAGCGCATGTGTGTTTATAAAAGGAAACATGGATTGATTGTGACGTGACTACCCCAAATAAATTATGGGTGAATGCCTTTTATAGGACTTTAAAGACATGGGAATGATCATGGTACATGGTTAATGAGATGTATTGAGAAATAACCAATTGGGAGGTCCCTAAGAATAAGTGTATACATACCTTCTCTTTTTCCTCATAGAACTTAGAATTGATTGAACCATTGTAAGTAATTCAAAGGGTAGTATTCAAAGACATCACCATCCTTAAGGAGTGATTGAAGGACATGTTTGGAGAAAAAGGGTTGGTGCTCCTAACCTTCTTTCAAGATCAGATGGTCAACAACAACTCAAGTGAGGAAGACAATTAAACTTGGAAGGAGTGATACTAAAAATCCCTAACCACTAGATGAAATCTCATGTGTTAAGTATATTATAGCACTCCTAGCAAAGAAGACCCCACCCATCTTCATATTGAGACAACAGAGGGAACTCGATAGGTCAAGAACTCACATTAGGATAATAATAAGCCATATCACACCCTACTAAAGATCATCAAAGTGGACATCAGCATAGGAGGAGAGCCAAAGATGGCCACTCTAGGTGCCTATTAGTCTGGCATAGAGATGACATGCATCATAGACCTATTGAAGGAGTTCTAAGACTTATTTGTTAGGACTTATCAAGATATAAAGGGAATCTACCCATGATTAGGGAAGATGAGCATAAAGATAATTGACGGTGCAATACTAGTCAAAAATCACCCCTATAGAATGAATCCTAACCTTTTTAACAAGGTTAAAATAGAGATCAATGCAATGTTATTTATAGGGGTCATTTACCCTATGCAAGAGTCTGAGTGGGTGAGTCCAATGGTAATAAGCATCAAGAAGTATGGGCACATTCACATTTTCATCAATTATATAATGTTGAATGTTGCCTATGTAAATGAACCCTTCCCAACTCTGTTCACTAACAAAGTCTTGGAAGGCATCATAGGCTATAAAATCTACACCCTCATTGATGGGATATATGGCTACCACCAAGTCCAAATTGAGGAGGAGGACAAGCTTAAAATAACCTTCATGATTGAATGGGGTTATTTTTATTATAACATGATGCCCTTTAAACTCAAGAATGTGTCAGTTGTATTCTCTAAAGTGGTGATCATCATGTTTAAGGATTTCATCCATAGGTTCATCCAAATTTATCTAGATGATTGGATGGTGTATGGCCTCATCAAGGACCATTGTGACAACATGCACCTAATGTTTAAGAGTTGTAGGTAGCTTCAAATATCCCTAAACCTGAAGAAGTGCATCTCTATAACACCATTTAGAACCCTACTCATACACATCATTTATAAGGATTTTTTTCTTATTGATCCAATGAAAATTGCCATCATCATTTAGCTACAAAATCCTTTCACATTGAAATACATTCATACCTTTCTTAGCCACTATAGATACTACAAAAAAATTATAAGTAGTTGTGCCAAGATTTTGGTGTCGTTAGAAGATCTTTTACATTAGGATAGAACATTCTATTGGGGTGAAGTCCAATAGGATGCATTCAAGACCCTAAAGCTTAGATTAGCTAGCACACCTATCTTATAATTCCTTGACTGGATTACACATTTTCATGTCCACGTTGATGTTTATAGCTCTATGATTGGCACAATCTTGGAATATCCTAATGAAGGTAAGATGGATCATCCCATCTCCTTAGCCAGTAAAAATTTGACCTCAAAAAAGAAAAACTACATAATGATAGAGTGTGAAGCACTCACCATGGTTTATGCCTTGTAAAAATATATAAAATATTTGTTGGCAACCCCATTCATCTTTTTTACTGATCATGAGGCACTTAAATACCTCATTAATAACCCTATATTATATGGGCACATATGCATATGGATAATTACATTATAGGAGTTCTAACTCTCTATTATTTTAAAGCCTAAAAAGTAGAACTCAGGGCAGAGAATTTATCCTATATCAATTTTGGTGATGCATCAATTCCTATTGAGGATGACATGTTGGATGTGCAACTATACAAATTCTGTCACATCTTCAAGGATATCATGGAGATCTCCACCTTTCTTTCATCTAGAGTTGCACCCTAGACTATGACAAATAAGGAGAAAAAATAACTAGTAGTTTGTGCTACCCCTTTTCAGATTATTAGCAAAGAATTGTATAAGATAAGTAGAGATGAAGTGATGCACTCATGTGTCTTGGCATATGAAAGATACTCCATCTTAAAAGAGGTTCATGAAGGCATAGTAGGAGGACATTACATTGGAGATGAAATGGCATGAAAATTGTTTTAGTTTTTCTTATAGTGGTCAATATTATTCCAAGATGTAAACAAATATGCCAAGGCATGTGATATATGCTAGTGTATCGGGAAACCTAATCATCAGGATGAGATTCCCCTTATCCCCATTCTTGCCTAGGCACCATTCAATAAATGGGCCATTGATTTTATTGGGCTGATAACTCCCATAACATGACACATAGATGCAATGTATATCCTGGTAGCCATAGATTATTTCACCAAGTGGGCTGAGGCCACATCAATAAAATATTGCATAGCTACCATAACTATTCACTTCAACTAAGAAAACACAATAATTTGATATAGGTGCTTGCTTAGTCTGACTAATGATAGGGGCACTCACTTTATGAATGAAATGGTACATATGATACTAATTAAGTATATGGTGCTGCACCAAAAAATGACTCCTTATCATATGTAAGCAAATAGCATAACTGAGGCATTTGAAAAAATATTAGAAACATGCCTCATGAAGATATGTGATGTTGGTTGTAAGGATTGGGATGATTGAGTATCAGAAGTGCTATGGGTATATCACACAACCTACAAGCACCTAAACAAGGATAAACCATTTCAACTAGTGTTTGGCACTGAGGTGATCCTACCAATGGATTTTTTAGTTCCATCATTGTGCATCATGTGCATTGGTTGGTTAGATGGCCAAGAGTCATTGAACATAAGGCTGGAGGACTTAGAGCATTAAGATGAGATGCATACCCAAACCAAGTAGAGAGAGAAGATATAAAAGGTGCACCAAAAGTTTTGAAATGATAAGCATATGAATAACATGGTGCTAACAAAAGGAGCATTCATTTTGATCTATGACTCTAAGTATTTCAAACACTGAGGCAAACTACAGATAAGATGGATGGGTCCTTATATCATCCACCACATATTGGAGATAAGTGCATGCAAATTGCACATGTTGATTGGAAAAATTCCCCCTAGGCATTTCAATGGCAATAATTTGAAGCCATATCAGTAATAGGATGGCACTCATGCCATGAGAACATTGACTTCTTAGTCACTAGTTGGTTTGAGTTGAGATGACCAAAAAAATGTTGGCACAAGCCTAACAGTTTTATTTTGTTATGTTCTTTAGGCAGTAGTGTAAAGATTGTAGAAGCATTATTTTAAAGCTCAATAGAAAAATATGTTGGAAATTCACACATAAATCTAGTCAAGTGAGTCAAGCACTTGTATTTTTTTAAAGCACCTAAGGATAGATAGCTAGGTTATAAGAAAGTGAGGATTGTTGGTGTTAGACAAAGAAAGCACACTAGACTAACATGTGATGGATCCTAGATATATGGATCTTTCAAGCCCTAGGTAGAAGTTTGACTAGCCTTTCATGCATAAATCCAATCAATTAAGTTGAGCCCTTGTGCTTTCTAAAGTACTTATAGCAAGACATCTTAGTGGTGGGCACATGAAACTTGTCAGGCTCTAAGAAGAAGATGCACAAACTCCATGTGCATAAGAGATAGATTGTAGGGCCTTTGGTGGTCTAATAAATAACTACTTTGGCATTTCTATGCATATTTCCAATCAGGTGAGTCAAACCCATTTATTTTCTAACCACCTAGGGTTAGAGACCTAACTTTTTGGGCACAAAGAGATTTCCAAACTTGGATGAAATAAGATTAAAGTGAAGAAACATAATATGATCATGTATAAGAGAAGTGAAGATGAATGATATGATCATGTGCAAGAGAAAAACCATAAGGATAGAATCAAGTGCTAGAGGGCTAGCATAAGGGATTTGTATGGGGTAGGACAGGCCAAGGTAGGATAAAACGTAATAAACTGACCAAGATAGATAAGTTCACTTGAAATAGAAGTGTATCAAGAAGAGATGATGGAATTGAGGAAGCTAAATCACATGCATGTGAGGTGTTGAACCCAATTTACCATATTTAAGGTGAAGGTCACACCAAGAAAACAAAGCGTAGAAGGGGAAACATCATAGATAGTTATCATCCACCCAAATTTAAGTGGAAAGTGACTAGTTGAACCATAAGTCACAACACCAAAATACCATTAGGAGCATTAAATAAGGTGGTGGTGGAGGCACAAATATCAACAAAAAATGAGTTGGTAGTAGACTATTTTTATGGATTTCATGGGGTTCAATAAATCTATATATATCCATGCCATTAATGCACCTGCATTAAAGATGATAGATGAAAATAGGGTATAAAATGTCATGCACTAGACTAAATTACATTACAAACTTTGTGTAAACTTGAAAAATCAAGAAAATTAGAGCAAAATAGTGAACCAGAGAGTTGAAGCATAGAAACCCTACTAGAATGAGAAGTTGACCACCTTTATACACCCAAATTGAATGATTATGATGCTAGGGAAATTACACTCATGGTGAGATTGGTATAGAGAGGTGTAGGAAGATTATTCAGTAGGAAATAAATTTGTGGAAAAGTGAGTTGTCATTAAGGATGCCATTAACATTCTATGAAGCTCAAAGCTAAAGGTATAGTCATAGGTCTCATGACTATGAAGCACCAAGAACCATTCAAGGCTTTGACAAACCTAACTTACCAGTCTTTAAAACTAGTATGTTTAGGATGGGAAAGAAGTGAAGGGAATAGGTTCACAACAATGAAGTCTAAATAGGGTGTGTGTAGTATTAGTAGCAGCCCCTACTATAATAGTATCACCATCAAAAGGAGGATTCAGTGTCACACAAATTAACCACAAAGCATTAACAAAAATGTATTATTAAGTAATGAAATTCCCCATAGATGTCTTGGTGGGGGAAAACTAGAATTAATTTACACACACCAACTAATTAAAAGAGTACCACCATCATACTTATATCCATGTGCAAGACCTGACATTAGATTCGATGATGAAGAAAGACAAAGTAGGGTACAACACTATTTAATATCTCCATTTGAGATAGATTGATAACATCTAGCACAACTCATTTGTATGAGTTTCTAAGATTTAGGAAGCTAGAGGATCTCATTCAATTCCTTCCATCATGCATCCATGATGACTATATATACTTTGCATGGAGGAGCATGAGGATATAGACATGCCTTATTGGAAGGATAACTAGGCTCCTAAATACCAAGAAAGACATCCATGAGATGATGAATGATAATGAAGAGGTGGAGCACATGGTGAAGCTCCTAAGTTATTATAAGGGAGATTCACATTCCCTATCAAATATTGTAAGGACCCTAACATGAGGGCAACCTCACACCTTGTGAGCTCAAAACTTTACCTTGGAAATCGATGGATTGATGTTAGAAAAACTTACCTATGTATTACATACCATATGGAATAGGGCATCTGTTGGAAATATTGTCATTGATGTCAAAGGTCTAGCATTATTGGTGATAAAGGCCCCATTGCATTTAATGTTGTTTGTAATAGATATATCTTGGCTAATGTGAGTTAATATTTATTTAATATTAATGAATATATTTTTGGTTGCATATGAGACAAAAGAAGGGCCCATGGAGAAGTCAAAGAGTCATGAGGTAAAGACAAAAGAAGGATGGGACACATTTTCCCATGAAGAGTCATCTTGGGGAATTCCAAGAGTTACCAAGTGAAGACAAAAGAGGAAGGGCACAATTTCTCATGAACGGACACTTTGAGGAATACAAAAATTCACCAAAGTAGAGACAAATGAGGAAGGACATTTTTGCTCATGAAGGGTCACCACATGACTTTTCAAAGGCAAGGATATGAAGGTTCATACAAGTTTGGCACCATTTTCCATGAGGATTGAATGGTCACAAAGGGGGAAGGACAAAGGAAATTTGGAAAGCTATAAATAAAGGCTTGAGAAGCCATTTGTAATGTGTGTGAGAGAGGTTGATTTGATATTGTAATATCTAGCTTAGAAGAGCAATTGTGAGAGATGAATATGATTTGTATTTATTATATCTAGCTTAGAAGAGCAAAGGTGAGAGAGAGGAAAGAGATGTTCTAATGAACTATAATTTTTTGAGATGGCAATAATTGAGAGATAGTTGTGTGGTATACACAAAGGGGTTGGTGCTCCTGTGGGTTGGTGCTCATGAATTGTTGTTGGGTTGGTGCTTGGCAAAGGGGTTGGTGCTCCTGTGGGTTAGTGCTTAGCAAAGGGTTTGGTGCTCTTGTGGGTTGGTGCTCACAAATAGATGTTGGGTTGGTTCTCAGAAAAGGGTTTGGTGCTCCTATAAGTTGGTGCTTGTGAATATTGTTTGGGTTGGTGCTCATTCATATACTTGAGATTGTTCTTCATGGTTTTTCCCACATTGGGTTTCCATGTTATATCTAGTGTCTCTCTCTTATGTGGTGTTTATTTTTGTAGTTTTATTACATATCTTGAATGTTTGATTAAGTGGAATTTGATTAAGGGAAAGTTTTATAAGATATATGATATATTGATTCACCCACCCCTCTCAGTATATCCCATGCTTAACAATTGGTATCAAAGCAGGTTCCTTTTTGAAAAGTTTTACAGCTTGACGGTAGATCGAGAAAGCATGATGGTTGGGTCACAGGAAGGATTTTCTACAAATATGGCACCTTTGTTTGATGGGATGAATTATGATTTTTGGAGCATAAGAATGAGGACCTATTTTATTGCCCTTGGATTTGAAATATGGAAAGCAGTGGTGGAGGAATATGAAGAGCCATAGACATCTACAATTACTCCAGCAAAACAGAAGGCAAGTGAATGTAATGCTAAAACTTTAAATTCTATTTTATGTGGCTTGTGTGAATCTGAATTTGTTAAAGTTATGCAATGTAAATATGCTCATGAAACTTGGGTAAAACTTGAGAATATTTACAAAGGTGATGGAAAGGTTCAGCAAGCTAAGCTTCAGACTTTTAGAAGATAGTTTGAAAGTTTGAAGATGGAAGAAGAAGAAGATATAGCAAGTTATCTTTTGTGATTTGATCAAATCGTAAATTAGATTCAAGGTCTTGGATAAATGTTGGAAGATTCAATGGTGGTACAAATGGTTTTGAGATCTCTACCAATGAGATATGATGTAGAGGTTTCAGCAATCGAGGAGATGAAGAATTTAGCCAAGCTAAAGATGGATGAGCTTCATGGTATACTCACGGCATATGAGATGTAGACAGAACAAGATAAACCCTCAAAGAGAGAAGGGGCTTTCAAGACATCAAATAAAGAGAAAGCTAAGATTCAAGAAGTAAGTGATAGTTTTAGTGATAATGAAGATGACAACGGAGCAATTTTCATTCGCAAGCCAAAAAGGGGAACATGTAAATATCAAGGAAAATTACCTTTTAAATGTTTTAATTATGGAAAGATTGGACGTTTTTCAACTAAATGCCCAAATAAGGGTAATGATGATGAAGAAGAAAATCCTACATACAAGAACAATTTCAAAGGCAAATCTAAGAAGGGATTCAAGAAGAAGAGCCTATATTCTAAGGATCCTAGCTCAGTCGAAGATAGTGGAGTCAGTGATTCAGAAGAAGAGATTATATTCATGGCCATACATGAAGGTGATAAAGAAGAAGAATAAGAGGAAGATAAAGTGAATACGGAAGGAGAACTCATTTGTACCTTAGAAGAGTTAGAAGTTGTTGAGAAGAAGAATCAAAGATTGATGTGCCAGATCAAGAAAAATTATAAGGAGTCAAAGGAAATTATTGATGATCTAACAACACACTTGGAAGAAGCCAAGAAGAATGAAGAAGATCTCATAGCATAGTTCTAAATAGCAAGAAAATAATGTTAAAGGTATGTTATTGAAATTGCCTCTTTAAAAGAAGATATTGAGAAAGCAGTCACTGATAAGGTAGTTAATGATTCAAAATTTGAGGATAGCACTAACATGCTGAATAAGATATTGGAAAGTCAAAAATAAAATTTAGATAAGACAAGAATTAGATTTGAAAAGAAAAAGAGCTATGTTGAAGCTCTTAAAAAAGAGGAAAATAAAAGGGGAGAAGTGAAGAATACAAAGGACATTTCAAACAGAGAAGGCTGGAAGGAACAAAGCTACAAAAGGCAATCAGGTCAGAGATATACAAATAGGTCTTATTTTTATGGCTATTGTTTTTATTGTAATGGATATGGTCATAAGAAATTATAATGTATAAAAAGAGATAACAATTTCAGAAATAAGGAGAAGGAAAGTCAAGTAGAGTCAAGCAGAAGCCACAACTCTTTTGCTCCTCTATCAAGGTTTGATGAAGAGACCATAGTATGATACAAGTGCAACAACTTCGAACACATAGCTTGGTATTGTAGAAGTGTGTTCAAGTTAGTTCAGAAGGATCAGAGTTTCAAAGCTCTATTCATCAATAAGAAGGTTCAGACATGTTCATGGCAAAAGAAATAACCTAAAGATTCTATGATGGTTCAGACAGCTCTGCATGTAAGAAATAAAGATCAGCCATGGTTAATTGATAGTGGATGTTCAAGGCATATGACAAGAGACAAAAGTAAGTTCATAACTCTAAAGAAGATCAATGGTAGTACAGTGAGATTCAGAGATAAAACCACTACCAGGATAGCTGAAAAAGGTACTTTGAGTTTAGATTATGGTAGAACTAAGACTAAGAATGTTTTATATGTAAAAGGTCTTAAGCATAATCTATTGATTGTTAGTCAGATATGTGATCAAAGATACACATTAAAGTTTCATGCTAAAGGTTGTGATATTAGAAGAAAAGATTCAAATGAGTTGATTGCAAATGCTCAAAGGATAGGGAGCAATGTGTATGTATTGTCAGATGTCTTCTCAATGGCACGATCAAAGGACACATTCAAAGATCTATGAGAGGAGTTGGGAGTAATTTCTATTACTTCCTGCCATTTATGTTTAGCATTAGTTAAGGGGGAGCTAAGTGTTAGCTCCAGGTAGGCCCTTTGCCATTGATGTTAAAGGGGAAGAATAAAAGGTACAAGTATAGGTACAGAAATAGGTACAAGGAACAAATACAAGTTGCTACAATAATGGGGTGTTATTGTATGTTTTTAGATGATAGGATGTGTAGGTGACAGGATATGGTAGTTTCAAGATTGAGGTTTTCATCAATGACAAAGGGGGAGATTATTGGAAATATTGTCATTGATGTCAAAGGTCTAACATTATTGGTGATAAAGGCCCCATTGCATTTAATGTTATTTGTAATAGATATATCTTGGCTAATGTGAGTTAATATTTATTTGATATTAACGTATATATTTTTGGTTGCATATGAGATAAAACAAGGGCCCGTGGAGAAGTCAAAGAGTCATAGGGTAAAGACAAAAGAAGGATGGGACGTATTTTCCCATGAAGAGTCATCTTGGGGAATTCCAAGAGTCACCAAGTGAAGACAAAAGAGGAAGGGCACAATTTCTCATGAAGGGACACTTTGAGGAATACAAAAAGTCACCAATGTAAAGACAAAAGAGGGAAGGATGTTTTTGCTCATGAAGGGTCACCACATGACTTTTCAAAGGTAAGGATATGAAGGGTCATACAAGTTTGGCACCAATTTCCATGAGGATTGAAGGGTCACAAAGGGGGAAGGCCAAAGGTCATTTAGAAAGCTATAAATAAAGGCTTGAGAATCCATTTGTAATGTGTGTGAGAGAGGTTGATTTGATATTGTAATATCTAGCTTAGAAGAGCAATTGTGAGAGATGAATATGATTTGTATTTTTAATATCTAGCTTAGAAGAGCAAAGGTGTGAGAGAGGAAAGAGATGTTGTAATGAACTATCATTTGTTGAGATGGCAACAATTGAGAGATAGTTTTGTGGTATACACAAAGGGGTTGGTGCTCCTATGGGTTGGTGCTCATGAATTGTTTCTGGGTTGGTGATTAGCAAAGGGGTTGGTGCTTCTGTGGGTTGGTGCTCATGAATTATTGTTGGGTTGGTGCTCAGCAAAGGGGTTGGTGTTCCTATGGGTTAGTGCTCATGAATAGTTGTTGGGTTGGTGCTCAACAAAGGGGTTGGTGCTCCTGTGGGTTGGTACTCATGAATAGTTGTTGGGTTTGTGCTTAGCAAAGGGGTTGGTGTTCCTGCAAGTTGGTGCTTGCGAATATTATTTGGGTTGGTGCTCATTCATATACTTGAGATTGTTTTCTATGGTTTTTCCCACATTGGGTTTTCGCGTTACATCTGGTGTCTCTCTCTTGTGTGGTGTTTATTGTTGTATTTTTATTGCATAACTTGAATGTTTGATTAAGAGGAATTTGATTAAGGGAAAGTTTTATAAGATATATGAAATACTGATTCACCCCCCCTCTCAGTATATCCCATGCTTAACAGCATCAGGTTTAACATTAAAAATTTTGTGGTAGAATATCATGTGAAGAATTCACTATAATTGCACACAATAAAGGGGATATTTAGGTGGGGTTCCATTATCATCCTAATATTCATGGAGTAAATTAGCATACTAGATAGGGATGAGGATAATCTTTGGATTTTTTTAGAGCACAATGATTCCCCGACATAGAAATATAAGGACTTCACTTGCCACAGTTCCTTCAACACATAAAAATATAGTGTGCAAATGTTGAGATGGTGAAATAAATATATAGAGGAATTTAGGATCAAATGGTGCATCCCCTAGGATCTCCCCAAGAGTATGTTTGGGATGACCAACTTTGCTATTATGTAGCATTTTTATGTAGTCCACCTGGCACTAGTTGATGGCAAAAAATTTGGCTGGTTAAATCTCCCTTACACTTTTTTGTCCAAATATTTTATGAATGCACTCAAGAGGATCCCCAATGTGTAACAATTATATATTATAGTGAGGGAACTAGATATAGAGAAAAAAGGTTGTGGCACTAGTTCATGTACCTAGATGGGAAGGCAACAAGGGATGAAGAGGATGACTTAGATCACACCAACATCTATACTCTTCAATCAGTGACCATAATTAGGTACATCCATAGGATTTAATATGAGATGAATCCAAGAAGAATTGGCCTTAGTGCTAAGTAGATTGATGACCCTCCCATCAGGATCAAAGATGAAGGAATGCTAGTAGCAGTTGAAAATAATAAGTCTCCCAAGAAATTGAAAAGGGAGACACTCAAATAAATAGAGGAGCACATAAATTTCAAAATCACCTTAGGTAATGAAGATTCTCCATTGACCCCAACAAAAAAGCATGTGAATTTCATGCCAAAGTCTTATTCTATCTCAAAAAAGAAGTAAAAGAAGCCAAAATTCTTATCTGTGATGGCCACTATCACCTTAGTAAACATACAGGTACAAGAAGAACTAAAGAAAGAGGTAGACTTTGGGAAGGGTGTGTATATTGTGCTTAAATAAGACTCCTCATCTAGCGAGGAAACTCCCTAGACACCCCAAAATGAAGAGGCAAGGCAAAAATAAAGCATGGAGAGCTTGGGCTTAGTGACATAAACATTTAAAAGGCATGAGAGATATAGAAGAGAAAATAAGAAATGAGGAAGGCCAAAATGATGAAGGAGGGGATTAAGAAAGTTGAGGCCAAAGAAAAATCCATGGCATAAGGAGAGACAAAAGAAGAACCCAATGTGGTAAAAGTACAAGAAGCTCTCTAAGGTGGTACTGTTGTCACGCTTGGAAAGGTAGGACCATCAAGCACACCAACCAAAGAAACCATGACATAGCCTTCATAAGGAAAAGAAGATTTGAGGCATAAATGGGATAAGATGTTCCTTGACTAGGATCATATTAAAGTAGTGATGGATTTACATTGCAAAAGAGAGGTTATGAGGGCTCAGGGCATGACTCAAGTATAAACTAGCAAGATTGAGGCCAAAGAGATAAGGGTTGAGGAGGAGAAAACCACCACAATCTTAAAGAAAAGGAAATTAGAAATAAGGAAGGCCCAAAAGGAGAAGGCTAGAAATAAAAAATAAGATAAGAAGGTTGTCACAGGCATGGAACCCATTAAAGAAAAAATAGTAGAGGCACCTAGTACCCACAACAGCCTAGCATAGGAAGATGTAGAACAAGCATGCCCTAGTACTAAAGGGGTACTTAGAGACAAAGAAGGTGAAATTGGTGCCTTAAAGGAATAAACAAAGAGGGAAGGAAAAAAGTAGGTTGGCACCAAAAAATAACCTATGAAGGTTCATGACAAGAAGAAACAGAAAGAAGTAGATGAAGGGAAAAACTCTGAAGAAGAAGAAGAAGAAGAACCCCTATAGGAAAGAGAAGAAAAAGAAGGCACTAAAGAGGTTAGTAGCACAAACAAAGAGGAATAGGATCAAAAAGAGTTAGCCATTGAGAAAGAGGAATTTGAGCTAAGCTACTGGGAAAAGGTGTAGAAGGGGTTTACCATATATGAATACGTCTACATGGTGGAATACATGCCCACCAGAGCTGCAATGACATTGATGCACCATTAAGTGTATTTTGTACTTGACTATTACATAGATGAGCCTCATTTTGAGGTGTTATCCAAAGTGATATGGAGTGATGAGAACCTAAAGAGGGGAATGACTACCAAATTATTAACCCTTGATATATGAATCTAGTAAGGTTGGCTAATGCCTTCCTTAAGATGGCCTCTGAAGTAGCATGAAAGAATATTGTTAATGATTTTCATGCCATAAAGTGAAAATATATAGTGCTTAAAGTACAAGAATAAGTCAATGCCATGAATCTCAAGCTCAATTAGTTCACCAAGTGCATTGAGGAAGTAGAGCCATCCCTTTTGGATGGTATTAACACTTCTAAACTATTTGAAGTTGATAAGGTGTGCACACTAGTTGAACAACTACTCCCTCAGATGAAGTTGACATAGGTAAGGGAAGAAGACCCTTACAAAACCATAAATAAAGATCTCAATAAAAATATTGATGAGATAGAGGACCTCTTCATAAGGCTAAAGGAGTGTGCAAATGATATTGATGTCATCTTTTGCAACTTTTCCACCCAAGCATCAGTCATCAATGCATGCCTCCAAAAGGTGAAGGGGGATAAAGATACATTAATATAATAGGCATTCATTATCATTAGGGCTGAGTGCACATAGATAATAGTATAAGTTAACATATTGATTTCCCAGCTGAAGACCTAAGAGGAAGACTTGGAAAAGCTCTTTTGTACCTTTCAGACAAAGATGAGTGAGTAAGGAGCCATCCCAGATGGTAAGGTCTAAAAATATAAGGAAAAGCTAGAGATTTTATATAAAAAACTAGATAACATTGATGTGCTCATGATCAAGGTGCCTCTATAAAGATTGATAGCACCATTAAATAAATCAAGCTCATTATCTAAGACTTTAAAGTCTTCAAGGCAAAATTATAGCAAAGTATGCTCAATTTTTTCATAGCTAAGCTATTAGAAGGATAGTTCAAGGGTGGACTAACATTTTATATGGGGTAATGTTGGGCCCCATTTCATGTTAATTTTAATATTTATGCCTACTTAGCAAATGCCTAAGTATGAGGCAATCAAGGAGGATGGTTGTTTTATCTTTTAGCAGTGCCAACTGGTTGGTGGCTAACAACTCCAATCAGCATTAGGAAGTGACCACATGATATAACAACCAGCCATTAAATACAAGCATATCCTTTAAATCATGTAGCATTGGAAAATAGACACATAAGATAAAAAATGCATATTAAATATAAAGCATAGTGGAGGTGACAAGACGTGTACCTTTAGCACCATCTTAGCATTTAGTGTGTTCCATTCTTCATGATCTTAGGATGTTATAAATCCTATAAAAGGAAGTCAAGTTTAGTTGGAAAAATGAGGGAAAACTAGAGTAGCGAAGCTCTGGTGAATTAATGTTAGATAGTTACATTAGAAGATAGAAGTAGTTTGGGATTCTTGAAAAGCTATCCTTTGTAGTGCCCAAGCTCGCTTGTGAGCCTTTGGGCCTGTAAAAGCTTAAGCCAAGCTTATGATTAGTTTATATAGATGATGCATGTATTGTTTAACATATTAGTGGAGAATGATTTATGAAAATAGGTAATGGACTAATGTTTTAAGTCATTGAATGTTCATTGATTGCATGTTGTATTTTGTTCAATGTGTATATTGAGTTATTACAAGTTTCTAACCTAGATTGGTAGGCTTGTAACTAGTAATGAATCTTACACCCATGATATGAAATGTATAAGTGTGTCTAAGACCCTACACCCTAAATGAAACCCATGCCTAAGTGTAAGACCATGTATAAGTCCTCTAATTAGAAAACCCTTTGACCCCTAAATACCTGAATGCCATCGATCTTATGAAACCCAAGGCTTATGCCTATGAATGCACAATCATTGTTGTGATAACCTAAGTCCATGAAGATTAGATTTATAGCATGGCACAGCTATCCCAACAAACTTTGGTCCCTTCTCTAAATAGTTTTGAGTGAGAACATAAGGCTTACACCTTATGTATATTGATGTCAGCATGGTTGAGTGATAAATGTTGAGCACCTTAGGATTAGTCAGGGCTTGCAACTCATTGAAACTATCCTAAATTTGACCTAAATGACTAGGTAGGCACATGATTAGGCCCATGACCCAAAAGACCTACTTTTCTACAATAATATTCAACATTCAAATGGTATGCAAGTAGAAATGCATCATGTCCATAAATCAATCCTGGATCAAATGGGATAGAGCACACATACACTTTTGATTAGGGATCATATAATTGTTAAGTGGGAGCATGACCAATGTGAGGATATACTAGACCTAATTAGTGGATCACTTATCACAATGCACCATGTGAGATAGGGTTCTAAAGCCTATATTCTAACACAATAACATAACAACCCTAAAAAAGTCTTATGATTTAATATTTCACTAACCTAATAACAATAAAATTAAATCTATTCTAGTGTGCACCAAACCTTTTGGCACAAAGTGGGGGTTAGTAAAGTAAAGTAATCAAAACATGTATAAGTAACTTCAAATAAAGTAAGTAAGAGTAACACACCCTAATACATATAATATGAAGAGTAATATTATTTGATCCAATACTTATGTTACTTCTATCTACTAAAAGAGAGGAGAACAAAGTTAGAATATACTTACCTGAATGTGAACCCGTCAAGACTCAATCTCTCCCTTGGACAAAGGGGCTTTGCAAGAGGTTTTTGTGGTTCATAAGGATCACTTTATTATTCCAAAGAATCTAAGACATATTTTTAATACTAGATTCTCCAAAATAAGAAATCTAAGCTAAGTCTCCTCAAGTAGAATGGTGGAAGAGTAGATTGTGAAGAAGCACGAGCAAACAATAAATTTTGAATGCATATCTTAATAATGACCAAAATGAATTTATATTTATAGGTATAACTTATCCTAAAATCATTTAGGAATGTTATTTGTTCTAGGTCAAACAAGTTGACCTAGCATGTTTTTGGGCTAACTCATTAGGTTTGTGTTAGGTCAGTCAGGAGGCTAATCAAACAAAAAGAGAGAAAAGGTCTGCAAACTATACTAGGTCTACCAGGTTGACCTAGTATGTTGAATAGGTCAAAAGGGTGGAAATTAAGGAAATTAAGGATAGAAAGAGGAAAAATACTAGAAGACTATGCAAGGGATGAGAAACAGCTTAAGGAAAGGTCTTAAGAATTAGTTGGATTAGTAATAATATGGCAAAAAGGGACAACAATCCTAAAAAGCACCAAAGGACTATCCACCCTTTTTTTGATGTACCCATTAGGGTGTGCACTCAAAGAGATTGAGTCTTGATGGGTTCCTGCAAGATGAAAAGTGTTATTAATTGATAAAAGTGTGAAAATATTATTTTTATACATATACCCCACTCAAATCTCATCACATGTCACTAAGGTGTAATAGGGGATGGTGATTTGAGAAAGAACATAAGGAGGCACACAACATTTATGCTAAAATAAGTTATAGTATTTTAAAATCATAAAATAACTAAAACTAAATGACTGAAAGGGAAACTAATCTAAAAATTAAATTAAAAAATAAAAGCAATGTGTACCTTGATTTACCTTTTATCATGTGATGGTTATCTATTGTGCTATTAGTTTTGATTATGTAGGGCATAGAAACTACATTAGACAACCCCAAGAATACAAAACTAAAGATCCAAAGTAAACAAATGCAAGAAAAGCCAAAAAAGTTAGTGGTATGAGGATGGGATATACATGGGAAATTTGGCAAACTGGGGTGACATGTGATATGTTAAACCAAATGACCAAGTCAAAAACAAGAGTAAATCAGGTAACCAAAAATCAAAGGCTCCTAAAGACTAAAAAACTTAGACATTTTATCCTAAAGTAAGAAAGGAAAACTCACCAAATCAAACTAATGATACACGTCAAATAGGATGGTAAAACAAAATGAAAATAAATGGTAAAAAGACTAACTACAAAAAAAATTATAAAACAACATTGATGAGTGAGAAGTAACAATCCACATCTCAATCATCAATGGAAAAATGAATGCATAAAAGGGAAAACAACATTGTTGAGTGAGCAGTAATAAACAACATCTCACTCAATAATGGAAAAAGGGGTACAAACTCAAGTGTCTATAATAGCAAAATAACAAAATCATGATAAATGGGAAAAGGAAAGTAAAGTAAGTTTAATAAATGTAAAGTGATATAAATAAAATGATCCAAAGTTACTCAAACATGTTTTTTCACTCTAAGGTTAGATAAAACTGAAACAAATTAGTGCTAGCATAAAAAAGAGGGAAAATAGATTTGGAATCACAATTTGTCTATCAAGGTGGGGAAATGAAATGGGTGGAGGGGAGAATGAAGGAATAACCAAGGTATATATAACTCTTTATTAAAGTCAAGACACCACAATTAGGTTTGTTAAAACAAGAGGATTTTGAACCTTAAGAACTATGAAGAACTTCTCTTAGTAACACAAATCTTGGGTAAACAAATGGAGTATATAGATCATCCCATAAAGGCTATATGCATGAAAATTAAAATGGACCTACCTCCCCATTATGTGTTCCTCACTCTTTAGGACCCCTGATAGAACCGTCAGTATACTACAAAGGTTGGGTACTTTCATGAGAAATTAGGTAGCACCATAGAGTTTTTTAAAATCCCCTATTCCAATCTACTATCTTACCATACTCCAAAGGACTTAGGCTCTATGTAAAGCTAATTATGGAGTTTAAACTTTGATTCGAGATAAGAGATGTGATTGTAATGACATATTTTTATTTGAATTTGAATTTTTAGATTTGTATGTTTCCTTTTATATATCATTGCCTTTTGTTTTAAATGATTTGGATTTTAACTTTCTTTTGATAGCTTTTTCTAGATTCCTCCTCCATACAAATTTGGAAAACCAAACATGGGTACTAAAGATGACTTTCATTTGAAAACTTGGGACAAGGTGGCTAAGAGAGAGAAACTTCAAAGAGCATAGGATCTAAGAGTCTCATAAATCAAGGTGAAATAAAAGTGTTATCTTGACTTCGACCTTGTTTTATCTAATGTAGAGATGAAAGAAAGGGGAAATCAAGAGGAATGACACATGGAATAATTTGAATTATTTCAAATTTCAAAAAAAATGAAAAAGGGTAAAAAGGGATATAATGACAGTAAAGTGTGATTCTTTATCATGTGATTCTTTATCATGAGAAAGAGGGAAATGGAAGAAAACATGCTAACATAGATTGTTTGCAAATTCCATCTAGAAAAAGAAGCAAAATCTAAAGTTTAAGAACAAGGATCAAGAAAAAGAAAATAATGGTAATTTTATGAGGAGGGTTGGGTCATTTCCATGATCTTAGAAAGTAACTCATAAAATAGATACCCATGAGGGTAATAATAATAAAGAGAAAATCAAAAATGAGGGAGCCTTTGTATAAAACACCTCACAAAAAAAAACTTAAAGCATACCAAAACAACATTGGCTAGTATGAAAAAGAGAAATAAATGATTAAATATGGTGGTTTTTTTAGGAATGTTGGGTCCTATCCATGATTTTACAAAGCAAATCACAAAATAAATACCTAAAGTGTGTGAAAAACAAGAGAAAATGCAAGAAAATAAAGAATACTATGGTACATCATGAAACCAAAAGACCAAAAGGGAGGACTAATGGTTTGAAAAAGGAAGGAAACTACTACAAAGGAAGAGACCCATGCTTAAGTAACCTACAAAAAAAATTATAAATATATAGATAGAAAATATGATAAGGAAATATTTAGGTAAAGTACTTTTTAAGGAATTAAGCATTGGTGGGCTCTTTGAAAACATGGCCTTCATTAGTTTGAAGATGATCAGTGCTTGGACCAAGAATGTCTTTAATTAAACATGGGCCCCACCATTTTTGGGCATATTTTCCTTTATCATGGATGTGATTTAATTTAAGGATAAGATCACCAATATTAAAAGTACAAACTTTAACATGTTTGTTATGTTTTTGGGTGAAGCAAGCCTTGTATTGGTGGTTATGTTTTAATGTAGAAAGATGATATTCATCAAGGAGATCAAGGGCATGAAGGTGAGCTTCACGTAAATATTCATATTGGGAATAATTCCATGAAGAGATATATGTAGAGAGGTAAGCTCAAATTCTAATGGAAGGACTGACTCAGAACCATAGACTAACGAAAAGGGAGTTGCCCCAATGGTAGTATGAATGCTAGCTAAATAGGCCCAAATTGTAGGGTAAAGATGAATATGCTAATCCATGTGGGTTTCATGAATTTTATTTTGGATAATTTTGTTGATTATTTTATTGGTGGCCTTAGCTTAACCATTGCATTATGGATGATAAGACGTAGAAAACTTGTGATTGATCTTAAGTTTGGTACAAAGTTGTTTAACATGTTTATTTTTGAAATTACCACCATTGCCAGAAATGATGGTATGGGTAATGCCAAAGAGGCATATATTTTGGTTAAGAATGAACTTGGAAATGGTAGGATCCAAAACATTAATAAGGGACATGACTTCTACCCATTTGGTAAAGTAATCAGTAGCAGTGATGATAAAAACATGCCCATCTTGGGAGTGAGGAAGTTTACCAATGTGATTGAATCCCCATGTGGAAAATGGCTAGGGATATTTGATAATTTGAAGCTTAGAAGGAGGTGAATAGATAAGATCATTGTGAAGTTAACAAGGATTGCACTTCTTAGCAAACTCAATTTCATCCTTTTCAAGAATAGGCCAAAAGTAACCCATACGTAGGCATTTACATGTTGTAGTATGTCCACTATAGTGACCACTACAAATGCCCTCATGTGCTTTCTTGATAAGAGGAAGAAACTCATCTTGTATAACACAATGGAGTAAGGTACCTTCAGCATTGTGATAGTAAAGGATGTTATGTTGAAATACATATTTGAAATATTGTTTACATATGTGTGTTTTTTCACAAGAATTTAGATTAGGAGGATAAGGTTGATATTCTAAGTATTAAAGTATATCTTGATACCAAGGGCTTTGTCTAATAGTCACAACATTGATGTGATAGATAAGTGAATCAAGTGGTTGGATAGATGATGGACAAATTTTTATTTGAATCATAAAGGAAGGATCAGAAAGAACTTGATGAGGATGAAAGAGAGAAGCTGAAGAGGCAAGATAATTAGAAATGGAATTTTGGTCTCAAGGAATAGGCTCAATAGTGAAAGAGATAAAGTCCTTAGAAAGAGTAGTTACAATTTGATGATAGGTAATGAGGTTCTCACTTTTACATTGATAATCACCATTAACTTGATGATAAATGAGCTAAGAATCTCCTAAAGCATGAAGATACTAGATTTCTAAATCAAGAGTATCTCGCATACCTAAGATAAGAGATTTGTATTCAACCATATTATTGGTAACGTCAAAGGTGAAGCAAAAATGTAAAGGAATGATCTTACCAAGAGGACTAGTGAGAATGCAACCTACCCCAGCTCCTTGAAGGCATTTAGCATCATCAAAGTGGAGGGTCTAAGTATCCTCATTCAATTCAACATTAATTTTATGGATCTTCTTGATAACTACCTTTGGTTTAGTATTACTAGAGGGAGGGGAAGATTCTTCAAGCTTATTGGCTTCAAGATCAGCAGTAAAGCTATGAAAATAGTCTTTAAGGGATATACCTTGATTAAGACCTTCAATGAAGAGGATATTATCATCAAGAAGGTCATCTTGAAGCAGAGAAGTGACCGAAATGGGATTTGTAGTAAGTTGGTCAACTATGACTTTCCCTTTAATAGATTTTTGAGTGATGATGCAAAGATTGAATTCCATAAGTAATACCATCCATTTTCCAATTCTATCTCCAGGAAGAAAGGCTTTAGAGAATAAATAATGAAAGGGGTGTGAATGAAAGATGACATAAGTAGTTTAGTGTAGCATATAATTATGAAGCTTTTCAACCATAAAATATATAGCAAGGAAATCACACTTAACTTTGGTATAATGTGTCTCATAATCAATAAGGCCTTAACTAATGCAGTAAATAGCATACTCTCTTTCTGTATCATCTTATTTGGCAAGCATTACCCAAAATAAAATAGGTGTAGAATAAATATAGATAATTAATGGTTTATCATTGAAAGGTGGATGAATTGTAGGTGGATGAAGTAATGACTCATTCATATTATCAAATGATTTTTGACATGGATCCATCCATTCTAAAGATATACCTTTCTTGAGAAGGGAATTGATGAAGTAAATATGATAATCCATTTCAAGGACAAATTGTCTAATTGTCCCAAGTTTTCCTAAATAAGGTTGAATATCATGAATAGATTTATAAATTGGCATGTTAATAATAACATTAATTTTGGCTGGGTTAACATTGATGCTATGAAGAGAGACTAAGAATCCTAACAATTTACCAGATGTGACTCCAAAAACACATTTAGAAGGATTAAGTCTAACTTTGTATTTAAGGAGATGATCAAAGATGATAGCAAGATCAAAAAGATGGTTCTTGAAATGTTTGGATTTAGCCATTAAATCATACACATAATTTTCATCAATTTTATGGATGAGGTCATGAAAGATGTGAGTTATAGCACATTGGTAAGTGGTTCCAACATTTTTAAGTCTAAAGGGCATTTTGATGTAATTGTTGTCACTTAGATGCACCCTATGAGAATAAGTTTTCTAGGTCTCTAATCCAAGTGGGAAAATTGGGACATCTCACTTGATGTGGGTGAGTAAACTTGTGAGATTAACCTCTAAATCAGGGGCTAGCTCCCCTTGATGCACCATTTAAGCTCATGCTTCCACTACTATCAACTTGGGGGGTTGAAAGGGTTTATAATAACATAAAGAAAGCCTAAAATATGAAGGTGATACACCAAATCAATTTTAGGACTTCAAACCACTTGCATTCCACACTTAAGACCAAAGAACCAACTAAAACATACCCTTTCCTAAATCTATACCTTCTTGCATCAATATTACATTGTGGGGTCCTAAATGATATACAAGGTTAGGAGGAATAGACAAAAGGTATTGAATGACTCTAATGAAAATACTAATCACTTCAACTATGAAAATTTCTTTAAGCACTTCACATGCCTTGTAATAAGAGTCTACAAATAGGTGAAAGAATGAAGTACAATGCTAAGGAATCCATAGTCTTCACTAACCAAATTCAACATTCAAATAGATCACACAATGAAAAGTCATAAGAGAGTAAAAACTTAGTAATTTTATTTATTATAAGGTGTAAAATTTATAAATGCTTTACCATACTCAAGTGGAGCATCCATACAATGCCAAAATGGCCAACTCTTATAGAGTTTGAGAGAAGGAGAAAGAGAAAGAAGTCCAAGGGTCCCTTAGACATGTGTCAAGATAATAAATTTAGTTAAAATTGTATTTTTAAGATATTTTCATAGATATATGCCAATTCATACTACATACTTTTCCAAAACAAGTCATAAAGATAGTTAAAAGTGGCACAAAACTACCATCTTGACATAAGAAACTACCCACCTGAGTTGCCTTCCAAAACTATCTTTATCACTAAAAATGGTTAGGTATGATTATTGGTATAATAAATAGGGGTTAAAAATAATCCCCCACATTCATTGTATTGACTCATGGCCATCCCTATTCTTGTGGACATGCAAAATCATCACTAGTAGTTTTTAAAAGGCTCTTTTCTATGCACCTTCTCCACTTGTCATTCAAAAATCTTAAATACTCATAAATAATCCATGAAAAATATGGAATGACACTTTTCAATAGTTTCCCTACCACTAGTTATAATAAAAACCCTTTAAAAGGTCCCCCCTAATTGCTTTTCATCACTTTACCAAGTGTTCACTATTTTGGCTCACTAAACTAGTTGAAAGTGAGAGTCTAGTTGGGACACTTAGGATTTTTTTCATGAGGTGATATGAATTTTGGGATTTATTTAAATTTTATATCTTCCCTCTCAAATTTGTTTCATCTCCTAGCTCCTTCTATAGCTATCTCACTACTCAAAATGGCCAAAAAAAGCCTAGTTTTCCCCTATTCCATACAAGTAAAGAAAATGTGTCAAATAACATGAGATTACTCTACAACATATAGGTTTTTTCATGTCCATATCCTTGCATTTTTATTCTCAAACTTTTGTATCTTTCCAATTGGGTCCTTGTGAGGGTTTTACAAGGGTTTTGAGTGACCTAGGATCTTAACCTTCATTCATAACCATTTCACGTTGGGCTTCCCTCAAAATTCAATTAAAGGCTCCTCAAGGACCCTCTATAACTCTCCTTAATGTATCAAAGTCTCTATGCATTAGTTCATGAAAGTTTTGAGTAATGAAACTTGACCTTCGAGCTCCATTTCTTGTATTTTATGAGGGGTTTGATCCATTCCCAACCAAAATGGCTTCTTGATGAGTTCCTTTGCAAATTGAGAGTTGTATCACCTCTATATATTATCTAAGAACATTATTGAATTGATATGATATCGCATTGAGATCTCTAACATGAATGGCTCCTCCTTAGGATTAGGCCTAAACCTTATGAAAGGAGTCTGCCTATAACCTTATGTTAAAAAAAACTCTTTCTTGATTATTTCTTGCCTTTGACAACTTAAACACCTCAAATATTCTTTGACACACATGTAACAATACATTATAGGTCTTTTAAAAACCTATAATTAAGAATGACCCTCTATTTGGTATTAGACCTATTGCTTACACAATTGGCTTCACCTGCAACCATAGTAACTCCAAGCATTTTGTATGATTTCCAACCATGTAATCAAGTTTCAATGATGTTATTATATGTTATTTAACTCAAAAAACCTTCTTTTAAACCTTCCTTCACTTTTGGTATGTGGTTTTGACCAATATTGCAAGGTCTATGTAAGGGGAAAGTGACCCCTATTTGAGACAAAAGAGGGTACACTTCCCTTATTGATTTAAAATAACCAATTTTGATAGATGATATCCTAGGTCATAAGGATTAACTCCACAAATTTTGGTCTTCTTGCTCTAATGGATGACCCTCCAACTTTTCTAAAACTCAATACTTAGTTTCTTGAGAAAATACCTACAGAGCTAGAAGGGAAAAGACTATGTTTTTATGAGTTTACGGTCTTTAGGACATAACCTAAACTTAGTTTGATCTTCATGATCCTTATCTCCATATTTATTATTCTATAAACCATATTCATTCCTTGCTTTACTTTCCTTGAAAATCAAAACCCATACTTTGCTTAAGCTTGGAAGGTGACCCTGCCTAACTGAGGTAGCAAACAAGGGTACTATACATGAATATCTTCTTGTGTGTGAATAGTACAAGGTTTTAATATATATCTATATCTTATTGAAAATAATTCAAAATAAAAACAATCTCCTTCCTTGATACATAGTGATTCTAGCATCTACAACACTAACCCTGCTCACTCCTGGCTCATTCCTAGCCTAACCTAGCTATAGGTGTATTCCTTGCCCTACTTGTAGGTTCCCAAGGTCCATTTGGGTCATGGTGTTGAAGGTAAAAATTGGTGGATCATGGTATTGAATTGTAAATATTTATTTCCTAAACTCCCATTCTTCTTACACATTCTTGAACAAAGACTGTGATCACATTCCCTATAGGACTGAGACATAAACCTACAGGCCTGTAGGTTTTTAAGGTATGTTTTTTGACTTTAAAATGTATGTCAATTATTTTTTTTCCACTTATCACTCTTATATTATCATCTCCTCTGCTTACATGCTCTATCTTCACCTTAAAAATCTCCCTTTCCCCTGACTAAGATCAAACTCAGGGTTTTGACTGTAGATGCCTATTTCTAAGCCTATAGGTGCAATGAGTTTGATTTGGATCATGTTGACCTCATCTAGGGGATTATTGAGATTGTGTCTATTCTTGTAACATTAATATTAACCTTATTTATCATTATTAACCCTCAATTCCATGTTTGTTCTAAATCATTGAGACACTGTCTTCTCTGCTCTATATGTGACTATCACAGTCATGTGTATAGACAAGGAGCATTCATTGGTGTTTCAAGACATTATATTTGCCTTTTCTCATACTCTCTTACCATGAAAGAATCATTTGAATAACTTATCATCATTAAATTTGATAACATATCCTAGGACACCAAAATGAGATGTAAATTAATATTTTGGTCACTATCTTCTAGACATCACTGCCCTATTTTAGTGGTTTTTTTTCCATCTTTATGCTTTGCAACATCTAATCTCCACTCATCTTTGGCTTATAAAAATTGGCATAACTATTTCAGGTGGATAGGGCTACCTAACTATCCAATTTTAAAACTTTGATCATCTAGAAAGTGACTTTTTTGATGTCCTCAAAAACCTTCAAGGTCTCTATTTGACATTTTTAAGGTGAAAGGGCCTGAGCACAGTCCAAGGTTCTAATTGATGCTTTGACACTTCCCTTGCCAAACTAAGATGATCAATAGGCCTATCTAGTCCTTCTTATGTCAAATAATCCCAAATTGGATTAACCACTTTCTTATAACACATCCAAAAGTTTTGCTTATGTCCTCAATTACAGATGGTCATCTCTTCTATGTAAGCAAGACTGAGAACACTCTCTAAACATGCAAGTTTGAAGTGCTTACATGCCTTCATCCAACATTTCAATGATAATTAGTGATTTAAAGAGAATAATAACCTTGTTAAATATTAAAACTCACACTTGTGATGTCAACATGCTCCTATAGATGGAGTTTTGACTGTTGCACATAGGTAGGAAGATGAAGAAGCAAGATTTTGCAAGGGTAAGACTCCCCAAACAACACAAAAGCACTTATTATCCCTTACATATAGCTTAAACTTTATTATCATCATCTAAACAACATCAAATCACTTTTCTCAATGTGGAGAGTTATTTTTAAACCAACTGAGATGACTATTGGTGCAAACTATTGACAGTTTGCATGCACGAGCAAGCCTAAAAGGGATTTTCTTGGACACTTAAACTCTCCAAAGATAAAATTACCATGGGAATGTCTTGAAAATTATGTGTTGAGGTAGTCACTAGTTATCTTCATCAATGGTCAAATATCTTTTTTGTTTCAATCCTTAGATTACTCCTAAACCCAATGGACTGATAAGGCTACTGGTCTAGTTAGTATAGCAGGCATACTACCCCCATGCATCACCAAATTATTGACCAAGTTTGACTTTTTAGTCAAACTAGGGCACCTATAGGCAAAAACATGAGTTTTAGGGTCTATAGGCAGTCTATATGGATGCTATAAAGTGTTTCAAAGATAAATTAATGTCATTTTATGTTATACTATCATTGGTTATTAGTCCCTTAGGTCTATCAATCATATTTGGGTCATTTAGAGGTCATTTTAAGTGCATTTAATGCTTTGTACTGATTTGTAAGGATTCTATAGTATTTGTCCCTAACTAAAATTCATATCACGTGCCATGTGTTGTAAGGATTCTATAGTATTTGTCCCTAACTAAAATTTGGTAGGTTGGTCAAGAAGGAGAAATTTTCCCTAAAAAATAGGAGCTTTTGGGCACTTGTACAGACTTCCCAAGTCCATCATCAAACAAAAACGTGAGAAGAGAAACTATTCACCTTTAAAAACTAATTTCCACATTTTTAATTCAAGGATAATGGAAAAATCTCTTTTTGAACTCATTTCTCATTTTTTCCTCTTGGCATACAAAGAAGGCTCAACTTCAAGTGCTCACCATAAGTTGTACAGTTGAAGTTGGAGGAAATTCTTTTGGGGGTGGATAGGGATCTAACTCTATTCCACATCCATAACAATAAGTTTCAATTTGGTTCATCCTCCTTTATGAACAATCATCAACACCTCAAGTAACTTTTTAAGAATTTACATTGAAGATGGGGTCTCTTTTAAAGATATTTCAATTTCTCTTGCTTTGGATTGATGTATTTGGTTATTTTAGGAGTTTTCCCATACTTTCCAAGACATTCCCATGGTAATTTTATCTTTAGAGAGTTTCAGTATCTAAGAAAATCCCTTTTAGGCTTGTTCATGCATGCAAAATGTCAATAGTTTGCACCAATAGTCATCTCAGTTGTTTTACAAATAACTCTCCACATTGAGAAAAGTGATTTGATGTTGTTTAGATGATGATCTCCAATACGATCCTTCTCCATATTTCAATAATTGGTGATCTCCTTGTAGAGGATGATATCCCCTATTTATGACTTTAAAAATATCATTCCTAGATTCACAAACCCCTTGAAAGAATAAACATGAAGGCTTTTTTCTCCTTTGCATGCTTACTCGAGAACCCATGCCACCTTCTTCATGCTTGATCAGCTCATGGTCTCCTTGAAGAGGATTATATCTTTCTCTAATAACTTCAAACAAGTCATCCAAAGATTGATTATGGACTTTTCCACATTCATCTATGGTGTTTTGCAAGGTGAGAAAGGAAATAATGATCATTTCTTCCTCTTTAGAAAAAATAAAACACCCTTCTTCAAAATCTTGTGAATTATCTTTTTTTCACCAAGAGGGGTACCTATGGTGATTTCCTCCTCTTCTACACTCATGAATTCTATTTGATCAGTCATGAATTGATTATATTCCTCTTCACTTACCTTTCTCAAGATAGGCTCCTCAACACAAGGAGAACATTCTTCATCATCCAAGCCAAGAGGTTCAACATAAGGACTCTCAAAGTCAGATTGGGAATGACATGTGAGAGGTTCTTTTGATAGCTCATGAGAAAGAGGAAGCAAACCTTGGGCCAAAATATCTTGATTATCTTCCTTTCACATGGCCAATACTTCATCAACATCAAAATTAGCTTGATGACTCTCTTGATGAAATATAGATGGGATGTGTTTAGGCATATAATCTTCTTTTAGGTCTAAACCTTCCATCTTCTCTTTACTAAGTAGCTTCATCTTTGACTCTAATTCCTCAAATTTTTTAGCTATATTCTCGTGAAAGAGTCTTTCTTGAAGCTCATAGGAATCATCATGGATATGGGGAGTACATGAGGGCTGCCATGATGTACAAGAAGCTTCTTGAAGAAGGGTAGGAGGGATTTGAGAAGGACTAGCTTCATTTTCCACTTCACACTCTTGAGCAATATTCTTCTCTTCTTTCTTACCCCATGATTGCACTATTTCACTCCAACTCATGACCTTAGGATTATAAGTCTCTTCTTGAGGATAGGCAGCAATTTCATCTTTCTCAATGTCTTGAGTTGGTTCATGATAGACATTTTCCCAACTTGAAATCTTGACACTAGATTAGAGAACTTGAGGAGGTTGAGGGAGATTAGGAAGAGTTTGTTTATGCATAGGAGGAGTTACTTGAGGATGAATATGTTTATTTTAAAAGGAAATAGGATGAATTTATTCAAAAGAGGGCTCGTAATCCAAGGAATTGAAATAGTTAGTCTCCATAAAATGTTGTTTTAATATTCTTTGGTGTTGAATTGTTAGGGGAAAAGGATTAACAATAAGAGTAGTTATTTTTAGTATAAGAGAAGATGCATTATATGGGCTAGAAGTTTGGCTCACTTTGTTTTGGTGATTAAGTGTTGTTTGGTAAAAATTATCTGGTGTATAATAGGAAGGTTTCTTTTGTATGGGAGAAGGCTATTCTGGGATGGAAAAAGGCATATAAGGCCGATTGCCTTGAGTGGGTTGACTCCTCCATCTTACTAGTTTCTTCTTCATGGATTGCATGGTTTGAGCTTGCCTAAAAGAACACTCTTCCTTATATATTAACTCTTTCTGATATCTATTTTTCTCATTCAACCTATCTATCTCCAACATTTGCTTCTTAAACTCCAACATTATCTCTCTAGCACTCTTGGATTGACTAGGAAAAGGACAATTAGGAGAGCTTTTTGAGGTGATTCCATGAACAACATGAGTTTGATCAAAGCCATGTGAAGGAACATAAGGTCCATAATTCTCAAAAATGGGATTATACATACCAAATGTGATTTATTTATGCACTAGGGCTGCTTGATCAGCTGATTCAACTTAGAGTTTACATTGGTGTTGATTGCATTGCCTCCAAAGGTTGATTGGTTGAAGAACACACCAAGAATTCTTTAACTCCTTGGATAAATATTCCCACCAAGTGTACCAGAAACTATTATCACTTGGATTCGCCCTATGAGAAGAGGTTTTATAGGCCTCTAATCCAAGTGTAAAAATTGGGACATCTCACTTGTTGTGGGTGAGCAAACTTGTGAGATGAACCTCTAGATTAGGGGCTAGTTCCCCTTGATGCACCATTTAAGCTCATGCTTCTATTACTATCAACTTGGGGGCTTGAAAAGGGTTTAAAATAACATAAATAAAACCTAAACTATGAAATTTATAGAACAAATCAATTTGATGACTTCCAATCACTTGCATTCCACACTTGAGACTAAAGAACCAACTAAAACATACCCTTTCCCAAATCTATACCTTCTTGCATCAATATTACATTGCGGGGTCCTTGATGATATAAAAAGTTAATAGGACTAGACAAAATTTCTTGAATGAATCTAATGAAAATAAAACTCACTTCAACCATGAAAATCTCTTGAAACACTTCACATGCCCTACAAAAAGAGTCTGCAAGTAGGTGAAAGAATGAAGTACAATGCTAAGGAATCCATAATCTTCACTAAGCAAATTCAACATTCAAATAGATCACACTATGAATATTCATGAGAGAGGTAAACACTTAGTCATTTTACTAATTATAATTTGCATAATTGAGTAGGGATTTTCCATACTCAGGTGGAGCATCCATACAATGCCAAAATGGCCAACTCTTATAGAGTTTGAGAGAAGGAAAGAGATAAAGAAGTCCAAGGGTCCCTTAGACATGTGTCAAGCTAAGAAATTCAATTAAAATTTCATGTGTAAGAGATATGGGTTGATCTATGTCAATTCATACTAAATAATTATCTAGAACAAGTCATAAATATAATGAAAAGTGGCACAAAACTACCATCTTGACATAAGAAACTACCCACCTAAGTTGCCATACAAAACTATCTCTATCACTAAAAATGGTTAGGTATGATGATTGGTATGATAAATAGGGGTTACAAAAAATCCCCCACATTCATTGTATTGATTCTTGACCATACCTATTCTTGTTTACATGCAAAATCATCATTGGTAGTTTTCAAAAGGCTCTTTTCTATGCACCTTCTCCATTTGTCATTCAAAACTCATCAATCCTCATAACTGATCCATGATAAAGATGGAATGACACTTGTCAATATCTCCCCTACCACTATTGAGAGTTTGGTTAGGACACTTAGGATTTTTTTCATGAGGTGAGATGAATTTTTAGAGTTATTTAAAGTGTAGGCCTCCCCTCCAAAACTTATTTCATCTCCTAACTCCTTTTTAGCTCTCTCACTACTCAAAATGGTCAAAATAAGCCTGGTTTTCCCCTATTTCATATAATTCCATATAATTAAATCACATGTGTGGAATTATATGAGATTCCTCTACAACATACAGGTAGTTTCATGGCCATACCCTTGCATTTGAATTCTCAAACTACTCTGTCTTTCCAATTAGGTCCTTGTGAGGGTTTTACAAGGGTTTTGAGTGACTTGGGATCTTAACCTTAGTTCATATCCATATCACATTATGCCTCCCTCAAAATTCAACTAAAGGATCCTCAAGGACCCTATCTAACTCTCCTAAATTTATCAAGGTCCCATGTATTAGGTCATGCAAGTTTTGAGTAATGAAACTTGACCTTCGAGATCCATTTCTTACATTTTGTGAGGGGTTTGATCCATTTCCAGCCAAAATGGATTATTTATGAGTTATTTTTCCAATTAAGAGTTTTATCACCTCTATATATTCTCTAATAGCATGTTAAAACTGATATGATAGTTCATTGAGAGCTAGAAACATGAATGACTCCTCCTTAGGATTATGCCTAAACCTTATGCAAGGAGTTTGCATATAACCTTGTGTTCAAAATAACTCTTTATTGATGATTTATTGCCTATGACAACTCAAACACCTCAAATATTATTTGACACACATGTAACAATACATTATAGGACTTTACAAAAGCTATAATTAAGAATGACCCTCTATTTGGTATTAGACCCATTACTTGCACAACTGGCTACACCTACAAATCTAGTAGCTCCAAGAATTTTATATGATTTAAAACAATGTAATAAAGTTTAAATAATGGTATTATATGTTATTTAACTCACCAAACCTTCTCAAAAACCTTCCTTCACTTTTGGTATTTGGTTTTGACCATTTTTCCCTATTTTCCAAGGTCTGTATAAGGGAAAAGTGACCCTTGTCTGAGACAAAATAGGGGGAACTTACCTTTTTAATTTCAAACAAAAAATTATGATATATTATATCCTAGTTCATAAGGATGACCTAAAAAAAATTTGGGCTTTTGACTTCATTGGATGATGCTCCAACTGATCTAAAACTCAAGACTAAGTTTCTTGAGAAAATGCCTACAGAGTTAGAAGGGAAAGGACTATGTTTTTATGAGTTTAGGGTCTGTAGGTCATAAATTTAAATGATTTTTATGTTCATGGTCCTTATCTACATATTTATTATGCTATAAACCATCTCCATGCCTTTTGTTACTTTCCTTAAAAATCAAAACCCATACATTGTTTAAGCTTGGAAGGTGACCCTGCCTGACTGAGGTAGCAAACAAGGTTACTATTGGTGAATTTATTGTTGCATGGTAATATTATAAGGTGTTAAGATAGATCTATATATTATTTAAAATAATTAAAAATCAAAACAATTTCCTTCCTTGATCCATAGTGATTCTAGCATCTACAACACCAACCCTGATCACTCCTGGCTCATTCCTGGCCTAACCTAGCTATAGGTATATTCCATGCCCTGCTTGTAGGTTTCCAAGGGACATTTGGGTCATGGTGTTGAAGGTAAAAATTTTGGATCATGGTAGTGAATTATAAATATTTATTTCCTAAACTCCCATGCTTTTTACACATTCTTGAACAAAGACTGTGATCACATTCCTTACATGACTGAGACATAAACCTACAAGCCTGTAGGTTTCTAAGGTATGTTTTCTGACCTTAAAATGTATGAAATTTATTTTATTTTCCTATTATCACTCTATAATTATAATTTCATCTTCTTAAATTCTCTATTTTCACCTTAAAAATCTCCCTTTCCCCTGACTGAGATCAAACTCAGGGTTTTGGCTGTAGATGCCTATTTCTAACCCTGTAGGTGCAATGAGTTTGATTTGGATCATGTTGACCTCATATATGGGATTATTGAGCTTCTATCTATTAACATTCATATTCACCTTAGCTATCATTAGGAACCCTCAATGTCATGTTTATGCTAAATCATTGAGACACTATCTTCTCTACCATGTATGTGACTGTCATAATCTTATGTACGGATAGGGAGCATTCATTAGTGTTTCAAGACATTATATTTGCCTTTTTTCATATTACCTTACCATTAAATAATCATTTGAATCACTTAGAATCATTAAATTTGATAACATAGCCTAGGACACCAAAATGAGATGTAAATTAACATTTTGGTCACTATCTTCTAGACATCATTGCACTATTTTAGTTATTTTTTACCATCTTTATGCTTTGCAACATCCAATATCCACTCATCTTTGGCTTATAAAAATTTTCATAACTATTTTATGTGGATATGGATACCCAACTATCCAATTTTAAAACTTGGATCATCTATTAAGTGACTTTTATGATGTCCTCAAAAACCTTCAAGGCCTATGTTTGACTTTTTGGGGCAAAAGGGCCTGAGCATAGTCTAAGGTTCCAATTGATGATTTGACACTTCCCTTGCTAAACTAAGATGATAAATAGGCCTATCTAGGCCTTCTTATAGAAAATAATCCTAAATTGGATTGAATATTTTCTTAGAACACCTCCAAATTTTTTGCTTATGTCCTTAGTTGTAGATGGTCATCTCTTTTGTGCAAGCAGGACTAAGAACACTCTCTAAACATGCAAGTTTAAAGTTCTTACATGCCTTCATCCAACATTTAAATGATAATCAGTGATTTAAAGATAATAATAACCATGTCAAATCTTAAAACTCACACTTGTGATGTCATCATGCTCTTGCAGATGGAGTTTTGATTGTTGCACATAGGCAGGAAGATGAAGAAGCAAGATTTTGCAAGGGTGAGACTCCCCAAACACTAAAAAATTACTTGGTATCCCTTACATATAAATTAAAATTCAATATAATCATCTAAAAAACATCAAATCACTTTTCTCAATATGGAGAGTCATTTGCAAAGTAACTAAGATGACTATTGGTGCAAACTATTGACATTTTGCATGCATGACCAAGCCTAAAAGGGCTTTTTTTGGAAACTTGAACTCTCCAAAGCTAAAATTACAATGGGAATGTCTTTAAAATTATGTGTAAACTCTTTCAATAACTAAATACATCAATCCAAAGCAATAAAATTTTAAATAGATTCAAAAGAGACCCCCTCTTCAATGCAAATTCTCAAAATGCTACCTGAGGTGTTGATGATTGTTTATAGAGGAGTATAAACCAAATTGAAACTTATTTTTATGGATTTTTATTATACTCATATCCCTATCTACCCCTAAAATCATTTCCTCCAACTTCAACTATACGACTTATGGTGAGCACTTGAAGTTGAGCCTTCTTTATATGCCAAGAGGAGAAAATGAGAAATGAGTTTTAGAATGTATTTTTTGAATTATCCTTGAATTATAAATGTGTAAATGAGTGTGTGAAGTTTAATATTTTATATTCTCACATTTTTGGCTCATGATTGACTTAGGAAGTCTGTACAAGTGCCCAAAAGCTCCTATTTTTAGGAAAAATTGCTCCTTTATCAACCTACCAAATTTTAGTTAGGGATAGATACTGCATACTCCTTAGGACACATATAACATTATATAACTTTTTTAAACTTGTACACTTCCAAAAAAAATGTACAAAGCATTAAATGCACTTAAAATAACCTCTACATGACCCAAAATTGATAAATAAACCTAGGGGACTAATAACCATGGGTATTATAGCATAAAATGAAATTAATTAATCTTTGAAACACTTTATAACATCCATTTAGGCCCCCTATAGACCCTAAAACTCATGTTTTTTCCTATAGGTGCCCTAGTTTGACCAAAAAGTCAAACTTGGTCAAAAGTAATAATAGGTGCCACATTCTGTGGTGAAAGTAGTCTTATGTTGGTCCTTGGGAGTGATGTGAATTTGATCATATCTCCAGAATCCATCCATAAGAGATAACATTTCTTAACCAACCATGGAATTGATGATGGCATCTATTGAAAGTATGGGGAAGTTGTCCTTAGGACAAGCAAGATTAAGGTTGTGAAAATCAATATAAATGCAAATGACCATAGTGACCTTCTACCAAATAAGAAAAATGTTAGAAACCCATTTAGAATAATCCACTAGTTTAATTAATTTAGAATCTATTAATTTAATGATATAGATTACTAACTTTGGGTGTGAATTTGTATAGCTTTTGATGCACTAGTTTAGCATCAGGATAAGTGATGATTTTGTGAATCACAATATTAGGGTCAATTCCAAGCATGTCTTGGTAGGACCAAGTAAATGCCTCTTGATATTTATCAAAAAATAGGCTAAATTTTTCATTCTTAAATGGTAAGATTTCTTAAGAAATCATGCTTGGTCGAGGAGAAGATGGGGTACCATATTCAATATGAGTTGTTTCTTTGATAAGCATGGCATTGCCATATTGAAAATGGTAAGGTGCATTAGGAAAGGATGAAATTGGATTTGTTTTAGGATCAACACTAGCAACAAATTTGTTGAATCAAGGAGTTTTATTCTTTAAATTTCCAAGTTTATGATGTTGCCAAGGAATTTGAGGTTCTCAGGCATAAAGTAACTCAAGAATAACTTTGTCACTAGGAAAGGTAGGAAGAGGACCATAATATTCAACATTTACTACAAGATATAGAATTTTATTTCCATGGTGATCATAGTCATAATGAATCTAATGGACATTAGTTGCCTTGGCATCTAGTGTAATTTCAGAAGTAGATGAAGAGGATAGATTTGAAGAGATAGGAGTGTGGATAGATTTAATTGTGGGAGAAGGATCTAAAGAAATGATAGGATCCATAGGTGGTAGAGAATATATAGGATCATTAATAGGTTCATAAGGTGTAATTTGTTCTACCACCCAAAGGGTATCAATAATAGGAGGATTGGTGGGAGGTACATGATCCTCAGGATCCAGGTCATGATGTGTAGATATGGTATGTACATCCCAATTGAAGGCATGAATTTAGTATAAAATATTTTTATAATGTTGGACATCCAAGTCTCTAAATTGATCTAGGTCCATTATATAATTGTCATCATATGTTGGAGAAATCATACATGCTTGAGAATTAGGAGGAGTTTCAAAAGATGAAATCCCAATGTTGTTAAATGTATGAGGGGACATGATGAGAGGATATTGAAAAAAATTAGCCACTCTAAAATCATTTAAATTGAAGGCATATTCAAGTAAATATGGCTCTTGAGCTTTACATAGAGGGGTAAAATTGGTAATCTCATCCATGATAGGAATAATACAATCTCAAGGTAAGAGAGAAGGAGGAATCCAATCTGTAATATATAAAGGGAGCTTCTTAGTGTTTCAAGTGTGTTGAAACTCATTCATCTCATTATCATCAAAATCCATAGGAGTAAATTGAAGGTCAAGATTCATCTTAATGAACTCAGGTAAAGGAGCACTATTGATTTTAGAAATTGTAGGAATTTGATATTGAGGCTTAGGATTGGAAAGCTAGATGTTCCATGGGTTGGGATCAGCATCATAATTGTAACATTTTTTGTTATGTTAAGAAATTAATACACTAACTACCATAAGAGGTGATGTCCCTCATCCAATGAGGCCATGGATGACCAATAAGAATGTTATAGGATAAAGGAAGTTCAAGGACCATAAACTTGGTTCCGATAGTCTTAGGTCCAATAGTTAATGAAATCTAAATACAGCCAAGTGGCTTTTATTAGTCTTATCAAAGCTATGGCAACCAAGATGGGTTTGTTTAATATGATCTTTTTTATAATCAAGGTGTTGAATGAGCCATAATGATGTGACATTAATACTAAAACCTTCATCAACTAGAAATTTTTAGATAAGGATGGTATTAATGGCTACTTTGATAAAGAAAGGTGGATCACCGATACAAAAACAAAATCATCATTGATCATGTCCTCTTCAATAAATTTAATGGAAGGCTTGGAAGGACACATAGTCTCAATGGTATTGACATTAGTTGGTTGAGAATCAATAGAAGGTGGGTCTTCATATATGGAAGATGGATCCTCAATTTCTTGAAGTTGTTGCATAATAAATTTATGATAATAAGGTGAAGTGAAAACCAACTCCATAAAAGGAATCCTATAAGTCATAGATTTGAGTTCTTTAAGAAAATTCCAATGTGATTTAGAAAAACCAACACAAGGTTTAAAAGGAAAATTGGATTTAGGAGGTATAGATGTGGTGGGAGGATTGGAAGGAGGAAGTTATTCCTCATGTGCTTCTGAATCATCCTAAGTGGTAGTGGTATCTTTAAGAAATTATTCTTCTAAAGATGGTTTATTAGGCTTGGTATTAGGATCTTTGTGAGCCAGTTTATGATGATAATTAACCTTAACAGTGTTGACATAGTGAGAGTTATTATAATATAGATCATAATCAACATCAATGGCACAAACTTTGACATTTGATTGATTATTGTTTGAGTAATATTTTGGATTATTAGAAGTAGAAGCTTTAAATTTTTACCATTTTTGAGATGTGGAAACATACTCTTGATGATGAAGTTTGATCATAGCCTCATGGTTGAATGACTCACCAAGAATATAAGAAATAGCACACTTAGTGAACCCTCTACAAGATTCATGAGAGTGCCCAATGTTAGCATCGAACTAAAAGAATATATTGGGATCATACCACTTAGGAGGAGCATTGGGAATGAAAGGCTTCAAGGGTAGTAAAAATCATTGCATTTGTTGAACCAAAAGAGGTGTATGAGATGGTAAAGGAACATTAGATTTGGTGACTCCAGGTTTGGTTCAGGAAGTATTACTAGTGATGGCATTAGATGTTTGAAAACATCCTTTAAGAATTTTATGATTGGGTTTGATTTACTTCATAATAAAATATTAATTCTTAGCTTGATTGAGATCTTCATTAAGAGTTTGAGAAGCAAAGGTTCAAACCTTTTATTGAAGAGTTGGAGTTAGAGCAGTTATAAAGAGTTTGAATAAATTCTCCTTAGTCATATTATGATTGGATTTATGAGCTAAAGATTTCCATATTTTAATAAAGTCATGAGCTGATTCATTAGGAGATTGTTTAGCATTTATGAAGTGACTAAGACAATATATAAGAAGGTCATTATGTTGGAACTCTTTAACCAAAGGATTTACCAAATCTTCAATTTGCCAAATAGATTATTGAGGAAATTGATTATACCCTTCTAATACATCACCAATGAAATTTTTGAATAATATCTTAGTTGTGAAAAATATATTAGTTTGTATTCACTCTTTGTAAAGGTTACCAAAGGCTTTGAGGAATGAAGCAAGGTCTTTAGTCCCATCATATTTGATAGTTGGAGTTATGTTACCAATATCAATGGATATAATGAAGGGAGATAAAGGATCATTTTGAATATTTTGAAGCATCTTGTTATTCATTATGGGTTAAGGAATAACATTACCTAATGCATTCTTAAGAGGTGGAGGAATATAATTAGGATTAGCTTGAGGATGAATAGTTGGAGGTTGATTATTTACATTGATTAAGTGTTGTTGAAGTTACATCATTTGGTTGGTAGTAGAGTTTTACATTATGTTCATTTATTGAATGACTTGAGCTAAAAGTTAGGTTATATCAGGAGGTGAGTTAGTGTTGGTTGGAGCACTCCCTGAAGTAGTGTTAGGGGGAGGATTATTAGAAGGAGGGTTATTAGTGGGATTTTTAAAGAGATTTGTATCAATTACTCCCACATTGGTTTGGAGAGCTTGAGAAGTATCTTGGTAAGTATAGAAAGGATTGGATCCATCAACTTCATCTTGAAGTGTTATTTGTACCATATTATAGTTCATAGATGGAGGAGAAGAGGTGCCTCATCACTTCAAGAGTGATGGTTCTTTTGAGAGGAGAAGAGAGGAAGGAATGAACATCCCATATAGTATCTAAATGGATTTAGGTTGTCCAAAAATATTTTGATATGATACCTCAATCTAATTGAAGAGATATGAATAAGATGCAAAACTAGAGAAATGGGAAATTAGATTGAAAAATAGGAAAATTAGGAAACAAAACTACGTTGACCAGATTCACATAGTGTAGGAAATAGGGCTTGTAGACTATACTAGGTCAACCAGGTCAATCTAGTGCAATGCACAGAAGCTATAAAAAGTACAGGGTCAATTAGGTCAACCTAATATAGTGAACAAGGAATAGGAAAAGATTGATAACAATTTTGGAAATGAAATAAAATAATTTATAGCTAATCTAGGAATGTAAGTACAAAAAGGAAACACATATTCAACTGAATTAACACTAACCAATTAAATTAATGTACATAAAGAAAAATCTTACACTAACATTGGTTAACCTATAAAGCAAACAACTTGAAAGTAAAGCTAGCTACTTGGTCAACCTAGAATGTTGATTACATTATTAAGAATGATTTTAAGTGTAAATGGAAATTGGAAATAAGTAAGGTACTACATAAAAATCTAAGGATAGTTTTAGGTAAGTTTAAGATGAGAGGGATTGTAGTGGTAATGATACAAGCTTAGTATTGGGGCCTACCCACTCACTTCACACACCACAGTGATAAGGGTGTCAAGTGCTTAACCAAAATATACCATTAACCATGCTTTATACTTGACCAGAGCATCAAGTCAACTTCCCCCTTGGTGATGAAATTCAAGTAGGTTAGCCTGGGTAGTCAAATGTTTAAATGTTTGTTGATGTTTATGTGGTTTGGCCATGTGTGTAAAATAATAGAAATAGTGCAACTAAATGATTAATTGAAAAAAACTAATTAGACTATGTGAGCTATTATAAGTATGAAAATAACTAAAAAGAAAGGTGTGATTAACGTATATGGTTAATTCCAATTTTGAAACAATGTATATTTGAGAAATTATATAGATAATCATATAGAATAGGGTCGATAGTGTCAAACCCATACTATACAAGCAAAGTCTGAAAATGAACTAGGTTGGTCAGGTCAACCTAGTTATTTCATGACACATAGAACATAGAACTAGGTCCATAGGGTTGACCTAGTTGATTGTGTAGGTGTAGTTTTAAATACTACAATCTATGAAAGGAAAGTATAGAAAAAGAAAGGTATAGAGAAGTATAAACTCACCTAAGTGGTTTAGATATGAAAATAAAAAATATTGTTGATCAATAACTTTAGAGAAAACTTCTAAAAACCTACAAACTAGGTCAAGTTGGTTGACTAAGTAATACAAAAACCTATTGAAAAAGTGCTGAAAATGCACTAGGTCAACCTACTCAACCTAGTTGACTAAATAGGAAGTCTAAAATTTGGTAAAACCTATATTGTTTTGAGTTGGTTGATCCATTTGTTTGATTATATTTTTAAAAGTTATAAAACCAGTATTAGGTTAAGCTGGTCAAGCTAGTTACTTATTCCTTAAAACTTACACATAGAGAAAAAAATTTGGGTTGACAGGGTCGATCTAACATAGTAAAGATATGCTAAAAATAATGATGAATAGAAATGAAATAAGTGAAATAAATCCTATAAGGATTTGATTCACATCAAGTTCACTTGAATGTATGCAATCAAAAATGCATCATGTCCATAAATCAATCTTGGATTAGATGGGATAGAGCACACCTACACTTCTTATTGGGGAGCATACAATTATTTAACGAGAGCATGACCATTATGAGGATCTATTAGACTTGATTAGGGGATCACTTGCCACAACACACCATGTGAGATAGGGTTCCCAATCCTATAGTCTAACATAATCACATAACAACCCTAAAAGATTCCTATGATTTAATATTTCATTAATCTAATAACAAGAAAAGTAAATCTAATCTAGTGTACACCAAATCTTGTGACACAAAGTGGAGGTTAGTAAAGCAAAGCAATCAAAACATGTATAGGGAACTTCAAATAAAGTAAGTATGAGTAACACCCTAATACATAGAATATAAAGAGTAATATTATTCAATCCAACACTTATGCTACTTCTATCTACTAAAAGAGAGGAGAATAAAGTTAGAATATACTTACCTAAACATGAACCTATCGAGACTCAATCTCTCCCTTGGCCAAAGGGGCTTTTCAAGAGGTTATTATGGTTCATAAGGATTACTTTTCTAAGCCAAAGCATACAATAACTATCTATAAGACTAGATTATCCAAAATAAGAAACCTAAGCTAAGTTTCCTCAAGTAGAATGGTGGAAGAGCAGATTGTGAAGAAGCGTCAATGAATAATAAATCTTGATTGCATATCTTAATAATGACCAAAATTACCTTATATTTATAGGTAAAAATTACGCTAAAATCATTTATGCTAGGTTGACCCAGTTGACCTAGTACATTTTTGAGCCAATTCACTAGGTCTATGCTAGGTCAGCCAAGAGGCTATTCAAACAAAAAGAGAGAAAAGGTCTGCAAATTGTACTAGATCAACAAGGTTGACCTAGTATGTTGAATAGGTAAAAAGGGTGACAAGAAAGGAAATGAAGGATAGAAAGAGGAAAAAAACTAGAAGACTATGCAAAAGAGGAGAAACAACTTAAGGAAATGTTTTAGTAACTAGTTGGATTGGTAATAATATGGCAAAAAAGGATAATAATCCTATGAAGAACCAAATGTCTACCCACCCCTTTCTCAATGCACCCCTTAGGGCATGCACTCAAATAAATTAAGTCTTGATGGGTTTTTAAAATATGTAAAGCATCAGCAATAGATAAAAGTGTGAAAATATTATGTGTATACACAAACTATGTTTTCTCTTAGCTTGAGCTAGTTTATCCACTAAGTTGATCGAGTCACCTATAGGTGATAGCCAAGGAGAGTTTCAAAGAGCCTATTTAGATGTTCATTAGGGCCTGAACACTTCATTACTTCCCATTTATTCTTCTAATATCATTAGATCACTTTCACTTAAGTGAATATCTGTGCCTACCAAGTTTCTAACTTCTTATTTCTCATCATCAACCATGTAGGTCTATAGTCAAGTTGTAGATGACAATTTAGGGACTATAAGACCTATAGGTGATGATTTCTTCTTGACAATATATTTCATCCTCTTTGACCCTTATTGAGGCTATTAGAACCATTCTAAACCAAATAGAGTCACTATGCCTTGAGTTATGCAACCATTATGTCATTATTGGATTATAAGGTCATCTAAGTTTTAAGAGTACTATAGATTACTGAAAGTCTAGAGTAGAGACTTATTAGAAATGGAAAATTATTTGCACTACCCTCTCTTGACTAGAAAAATAGTCTCTCATGTCAAGACATTAACATTAGGCATGGGATACATGATGTAAATAATTGGGCCTATCCATTCCTCAAAACACTCTACTATGGAAGGACCAAGTGTGCGGGCAAAATGTGATTCAATTAAGTTAAGTTAAAACTTCTCAAATACAAATTTCTCAACTTGCAAACCTTGAACTCAAGGCTGCCTACACACAATGGATCTACCACTATCACAATGATGTTTTATACAGTCTTAGACCTGATTAAAGGTATTTATTAAGATTAAACACCTCCACATCAACATTGTTCTACCTTCTTAGATTGAACTTGATCCATTTGTTTGAGGTGCCTATAGGGTATAAGACAGTGTCCTATGAATTGGTTCTCACAACCAATCTTCAACCTTTGAATGGATCAATATTGTTTCCTTCACCTTGGGAAACTTCTAAAACTTTGAAATCTCTTTATTTCATGAATATGACTGATCAAAGGCCTAGTTTCACCTGATTGTAGGTGACTATTGCAAGGGAAACTGGTTGTGTGTGCATTGGTCCTTTCACTTCTTATAAAACATTTTTTAGATAACACCATAATAAGTAAAATTTATCAACATGCTTTTATAGGTTATAAACACCAATACCTTTGTTCTAAATACCAACAAGAAAATAAATTTTACAATAGGTGAGACACTATCTGTAGACTTTAGTAGAGCCTTCCACTAACAAGATGAGGTGTTTCTACCAACTTTTTCACATTCGCACATGTAAAAAAGATTGGAAACTTTGTGAGAAGAATGGTATTACCCTTATAAAACATGTACAACACCTGACTTGCTAAGAATAATCTAAACAAAAGAGAAAACTATAGGCCATGGGGATGTGTAAGTAGAAAATAGTCACTAACACTCTTAACAATGGTTCATGAATTATAGTACACCAATCTTGTGACTATTTCCATGAATTTGGAGTAGACAAAGATTATTAACACCCACCAATTTCACTTAATTTGACTCAACTCCTCCTAGTTGTACTAATTAGATATCAATTAATTATTTTAGCTTACAAAGGAAAGTGATAGGAAAAATAGAATGGTTTTTGCCATTTTCAAGTCTATAAAATATTTTGAAGCATGAAATTGAGCTAAGGAGACTTGAAGGGACACTATTGAATTCTTCCCATGTGCCAAAGCTATTATGTAGGTTGTATAACAACTGAAAACTACCACTTTCTTCATTGATCTTATTATTTGGACATTGCACCTATACTTTTCAGTCTAAAACTGTCATCTCTAACATGTGTTTGTATGTAAGATGTTAAATTACACGTAGACACCTTTGATTTCTATGGGAAACCTTTACAAGCTCATTTAATGACTTGAAAGTGACCTTATATGACATAAAATGACACTAAGGACTAATAACAAATATGATCAAAGCTAAAGACACATTAAATAATATCACTAAGACCATGGTACACCCTTTTACACTTTAGAAGTCCCCTATAATAGGTTTGACTATATAGGGGGTTGACCTAATTTAATATGTGGTCAAATTAGTTAACAATTATTTTTTAAGCATTTGCTTTTATATATGAATACAATCATGTTTTGTAAGTGAGTGTTTAAGATAATTTTAAAAAATATATTATATCATTCATAACCAGTTTTGTATGTTTCAAACACTTGAGAACTCTTGGCTTGGCTTTGATAAGCCTTTAATAAAGAGTACAATGGTTATTTTTTTTATTTTTTTGTATTTTATTTAAAATATTATTAATAATTTATAGTCCATTACTCTTGGATACCAAATTTATAGAGGTTTCATATTTACAAATTTACAAGTTGTAAACTTTTAAAGTGACTCCATCGACCCGCTTTCCCACCCATTTATCCATATACCACCACTAATCGGTATGCTTGCCATTAATTATGGGTTTGTTAATATAAAATTTTGGTTTTTATGTCATTAATTAACCTTGTGACCAAAACCAAAACTCCTCCAAGTGATATTGTAAACCAAAGTTTGAATCCAAGCAATGCCATGACCTAAACCAGACTTCCATTGTCAATCCCTATGCATACATCCGTGGTATTCTCCTAGGTCATCTATAATATATTTAATTATACCTCTATTGTTCTATTTCCGCAAAGCTTAAGTGTTTTCTTTTATCATACTTGAGGTTTTATCTTTGGAATTATCAAAAGCATCATCATCATCATTTTACCTTATCGCTCACTTTTTTCTACTTTTTACCTGCACTTGCTAAAATCTTATTGTTAAATTTGTCTAGTTCCTTCTTGTCATACTTAGTGTTTTCTTGAAATTTATCTAAATCTAGGTAGAAATCATTCCTTCCTTCTCAAATCAAAACCCAAAATATATTTTAATTATAGAAACACATAAAATCCTTGTTCAAAACTAGGTGGGGATCTCATTTATTTTATCACCTTGAGTTCCCATCAGAGATCTGACTTGTAATTATAAACCATAACTCTGTCAAAACTTTGCTCAAACCTTGCAAGTGAAATTATAGATTAAAACTCCATCAAACCATTTGGTTGGACTTTATAGATATTATTTCATAATATATTCCTAACAGAGATAAACCCTACATAAGCATAGCAAAACTCTACCAAGTTAAAAGTGGGAAAATAACCTATAATTACAAACACAACTCCCAACCAGCTTTGTAGTTGGTTTCCCTCACCCATTTTCCTAGTGTACATGTTTATAAAAGAGATTAAGATTAATTCAAAGAGATCTGGTGTCCCTCCCATCTTGAATTCAAACATCAATGAGATAACTGACACAAACCTAGGTCACATAGACATAGTAGACTTATGGACTAGAGTCAATGTAGAATTTAAGAATGACTAATTTTAGAACATCTACAATAATTGTTTATCTCAAGATGCAGCGTTCTCATTCTTAGTGTAAATCCCTAAGATTTTACTCACTATGGTTAAACATTATGATATAGAGAAAATATAAGTAGTGAATAATAAATGGGAGAAGATTCTTAGACTATATCCATATTTCATTGATAATGTGTTCTTAATCCTAGAGTTTTAAAGCTACATAGATATTACCCCTGATTCTTCCAAAAAATTACATCAAAATAATAACTTATATTCTGTATGGGTTTTAAATAAGAAGTGGTTAAATACCCCTACATCTTTAGCCACAAGACTGCTAAAGACCCTGGCTAGGATAGAATTTAAGGATGAGGTAGGAGATATAATTATACTCTTACAAAGATTTATAGGGAGAACAAATGCAAAAAAAATTTAAGATTGGATGTACTATTATATCTAAGTAATCCATCAAAATAAATAATAAATTCATTGGGCCTAGTTTATCAGTGATTATATTCATAGATAGTTGCTACAGGTCCAAACCACTAGTAAATTCTACATGACCTCCTACCTCATTTATACTTTATCAAGAGGGAGGGCATTCTTAGGATTAAACACAATGCCAAATTATATTAAAAAAATTTGTAACTACTATCCAAATCTCACTTTTTAGGGGAGAAAACAATAATTCAAAAGAGTCAATGATGATTTTATCTACTACATCATAATCATGTTTGAAACATAACTAGGGAGGACAAGATTTTTTTATGTTGCAATTATAAAAATTAAAAATTAAGGGTCATACTTTATCCAATTACCCACATATTCATACATCAAATTTGGTGGCTTTAGTGGGTGTCCTTACACCCTTCCCATATATGTCAGTGACAACTAGGCCTTAATGGAACTAGTAAGACAACTAGTGACAACCCACAAGTTCTTATCAAGTAGGCACAAGATAGGCATATACTTCCCTATTGATATAGGGAGATACACCTTCCCTTCTATATCTAAGGTCAAATGTGTAGATGTAGAGATGATCCAGCTAAATTTGAGAGCTCTCAATGTTAGACCCTTTTATGATGTGAATGGTTATGTTACAAGTTTATTGGGTTCATCATATTCTCACATTCCCTTTTATGAAGATTATTAGGATGATATGAAGGATGAGGAAGAGGTTAGATTAAGGGATTATTCCAAAATGACCCTTAAATAAGTTAATAACTATGATATGGAACTAGTTCAAGAATATTTTAAAGATGAGTAACAACCAGTGGATAGGGTGTATTATGATAATCAATCTACCTCCAACCTCTTCCTCAAGTCAGGTGGTCTACATCTGAATCCTTTTCCTTATTAGATATGACCACCCCAGTTATTAATAGAACTTTGAATTGGTTAAGAAGCAAGGGGATTAATATAACTAAAGAGGCCCTAAATATCATAGATATACTTAAAAAGGTAAAGGATAATGGTTTAGAGGCAGTTTTAGTAGAAGGTTCTAGTAGTGGCACTCAAGTAGATTAGGCAGTGGGGTCAGTTGTCTTGCAGAAAGGGAAATAAAAGTAGAAGGCAAAAAGGGATTCTTCCAGCACCCAATTCCTAAAAACCTAACCACTAGATCAATTACTACCAGTTTCTATAGGAGACATAACTACAGTAACCCCTCTTTCCTATTTTTAATAGCCCACTAGTGTAAATAATTACCCCTCTTGTTTCTACCAATTCACCAGTGTAAGTAATTTCTCCTTTTTCTAACCAACTAGTGCAAGTGATTCCCTTGGTAGTGATCCAATCAATTTAGTTGGTTATTCCAACTCCACCTTCACCTCCCTCTTCTACAATCACTTCTACCTCATCCTCTATATCCACTACCACCCACATTAATTACCAACACCACCTAGTAGTACATGGTTGTTGACTCAATCATTTCGACTACAGTCCCATTACCCATCATAACCATTAGGTCAATAATGGATCCATATTCATATTCCATCACACTACACATTAATTCCACTTTTGCCATTCCCAATACATTAATATATTCTTTTTCTTCCTTGGACACCACCCTTCCACAAGTTCCCTTGTTCTAACCACACATGCCTACCTCTCTACCTATATCACTTCTAGCTTCCACACCCCTTGTAAACACACCCATTCCACCCATCCAAGTATATTTTCCTTATTCAAATCTCAATTTGACTCAAACTCCCACCAAAGAGGTGGAAAGATATAAGCTCATTGACATAACTATGACTAGTTAACCCACCACTAGGGTAAAGATAGACAAATCATTAGCAGAAGACTCAATAGTAATATTAGTGGTAGATATGGAACTTATTACAATAATTACTAGTGTGGAAACTTTAGTTACAGATTCATAGGTAATAGTGGCCATTGGAAAAACACATGATTCACTTGTAACCACTCCAAGTTGGTTGGAATAATCAGTATCTAAAAAGAGGAAATAGATGATATCTCCTAACACCCTAGATTTTGGTCTATTAGAAGCATAAAAATGACCAAAGAGAGGTCTTGAGACCATTTATAGGGTCTCATATGATGAAATAGGGGAAAATTATGTGGAGACATCAATTCCCCCACCTAACAAATAGAAAGAAGATTTAGTGGTGTAGGATTATCAACTATCCAAGGTACACCTTGGTCATCCAACAAGAGAGGGATTAAAATATGATGTTTAGACAAACATAAGTTCTCTCTTTGAGAAAATGGACAATGATAATGTCACTAAATATTATTTGAAGAATAAGTTTAAGTAGTTTATGGTTGCCTTAAGGAAGATTATAGACCCAAAAAATCAAATTGAATCATCTCAGCCAACTTAATCTCTCTACCAGTTCCTCGATAAAGCAACATTTGATACAATGATAGAGATTGGTACAATGGATAGAGCTACAAAAGACTAGGCTGAAGAACTAATGACCAAAGGGATTAGAGTGATAGGGCTAACCATGGACTACTATAAGACATTAAAAGATGACCTTGTATTTTTTAAGGGGGATATAAGTAAAAGAGGTTGAAAGGCTAAACCTCTAATTTCCTAAGTTGTAAACCATTGACCAAATAGAGAGTGACACCCTCATGTCTGAAAATATACTCAAAAATATCTTGGATTATGATGAGCTAGAGAGGGAAGCCAAATTTAGAATCATAATACTTAGTGAAAATATTGGTAAGGCTATAAGATCACAAGTAATAAGGCCATAGATGTGATGTATCACATTGAGGATTTAATTTGTAAATTTTCATGTGAGGCAGTGGATTACCAAGATAAGCCTCTTCCTATTTAAGAGTTCTATGATATATTCAAAGAGGTGATTAAGAAGGAATCAGCATAAGAAACAAATTTTAACTTGGATTCCATCCATCAGTTCATCAAGTACCACAATGCACTTGATCAAATGGGAAAAGATGTCCAAGTCTATAGAGCTTCTTCCATAGAACTATTTAAGGTAACAACATAATGTGGCATTATTAATGTTTACATAGTTGGTCTTAATGAAGAGTGCCTACATGAAATATTTGGTATATTCAACACTTATATCGAGAAGGTACAAGAGAAAAAGGACAAGCAATCCTCAGATTTTACTATTATTGATTGATTTTTTTAATTATTTGAGAAAACATTCTATGAATTTTAAACTTTGTAAGATACAATGTGAAGTTACAAGTTGTAAATTAAAATTGTTGTTTTAACAACTCTTATATTTTAGTTTTAAAATGTTACTTATAATTTTCAATTATCATTTTGTCAAGTTTTTAGTTGAAAAAGTGCAACTTTTATTTTGTAATTTTCTTTTTGACAAGTTGAATGACTTGAAAGTTGTAAAAACTAACATTGTAATTTGCACATCCCTTTTTTTCAAGTTGACTTATAAGTTGTAAAAGTCTCAACTAAAAATTACAAGTTAGGTTTTGCATATTATATTTTGAAATATTCAAATATTATAAAAAGCATTCAACTTCATTAAAAGACTGAACAAGTCATAGAGTTCATTTTGGCACCCCATTTCTTGTGGAGATATTTTTTCAACTAAACTATAAGAGGGATGGTTCAACTAAAAGACTTTAACAACATTTTCAACATTTGGCAAAGTACCCAGCCATTGTAGAGTCCTCTTCTTCCTTCTTTTCCACTAAATATGCCTTTTTAAGCTAGGAATGATGAAATTTGTATAGAGACTCCCTAATTTCTTAGTACAGAACTGAGTGTAAGGGTTTTGAACCTCTTCTCTCTCAAGGGAGTGTTTTTTTTGGTATAAGTATGGGTTTCCTACATAACCCATGGATCTTTATACTAATAGAAAAAAAATTCTACTTTTAAGAAATTTATCTGCATGTTGTAAACTGGATAATATTAATAGACTAAATTTTTTACCTTCCTTATCTTGTGTTATCCTTGTGTATGTATGGATTTAATTGCATTTTTGAATGATATAAGTCTCATTTTTAGTCATATAAGATCATATTTATTATTTAATCTACCCTTTTTAAATCTTGTTGAGGAAAAATTCAGAAATTTATTCCTTGTTTGATAAAATACCCAATATTACCTTTGATTTCATATTCATGTAAGATTGTGCTTCAAGATATTTTAATATATTATTGTTCAACAGTGTTCAATCAAAGCAATCATTAATTTCTACTAGAACCCTTTGGTGCATCACCATTTTTTAGCTTTAAAAATTCCTTCTAAACTCTTTTCTTTACAAGTTAAAATCTTAGTTAAAGAGAAAAATCACTAAGAAGCTATAGTTTTGAAGTGAACTAGTAATATATCAGTTGTACTAAGCTTAGTAAAAGGAATCCAGCCTTCTCCAAAGTTTCACCTCAATTTTTCAAGATCCCACATCTTGGAGGTGATCCCATTGTGTCATTAAATTCCCATGTACAAAACTATTACAACACAAAATGGGTGCAAATTCTAATCGATAACAGATATGAGTAAATAGTTTTAAGTTTGTATGCATGTTTAGATATCCTTGTTTTATGTTGACATTACCTAAGGAAATTTGAAAGATGGTTTCTTTGGGACATCTTATAACTTGGAATTTTCTTGAAGATATATATTATAGTTTTTTGGTTTGTTACTTGTTAAAAAGTTTTGGTTCACTCTAAATTTAAATTATCATAGAGATATCACTAGGAATGTTCAATGTACAGTTTACATTATGATGTATTTGGTGATAGGTATCATGTTCCTTGATTTTTACTATGTCAATTGATATTGTAATCAAGTCTTTATTAATAGGTTATGTTTTGAGTATGTAGATATATCTTGCTCAATCTTATTTTGTGAGAGTTAATATTCATTGAATAAAGGATCTAAAGTTACAAACTAGCATTTACATGAATAATTAGATAAGTTAAATTGATAATAACTTTCAATTAATTATGTATCTTGACACTATTAAAAGTAATGTTTTTATTTTGTATGGTTGTGCTTGTTGATTCTTCCTTAACATAGTTGTAGAATCTCTTTTACATTACTATTATGTAAAATGGAGTATGTTGAAGCTTGATTGTTAGTTTAAGGTATTGCATTAATATTTCACTTGAAGATAATATGAAAATATAAGTATGAGTTTAGTTATCTATTGAAATTATATTTGACAAAATGTTTGGACCCATGTAATGTATAATATTGTTTATTCAAATATATGGTCTAGTAATTAAGTCAGCTTACCTTAGTAGTAAATAATGCTACTAATTTATTAATGAAATATATGTGGTTTATTAAGGAAAATAAAAATTCTAAGTCTTCAAGTGCTAATTAATGATGTAAAAGTCGTGTTTCCCTATATCAATATAGGTTGTTTTTTTCTCATTGTCACTAAAGGCTTAGAATTTAGTAGCATTTGTATAATTTTTAATTATGTCCATTAATTAAGTGTTACTCATTTTGAGAAGTTTATATAAACATGATTATAAATATAAGGAAGTGAACTATGTTAAGTTTCAGTGAAATGAAATCAATAATTTTTTTAGTTCAGTTTAGAAGTGAAAGACCTTGTAGGTAATTGGTGATTAAATTGTGTTTACCATATATTATTTAAGTATATCACATCAAATAAAAAAATTGTAGGTTATTATGAATGTTATATTTAAAATTTGGATAATATAGAAGAATGGTAGTATTAAGTTGATTATTGAAATGATTTTAATTAGGTTAAAACTAATAAGGACACAAGGGACATTTTTTTATTAGGAACCTTAAATTGATGGTTGGTAAAATATTTATAAGTGTTAAATTCATTGAGATGTATTTTAATTTTTTTTTTTTTTTTTTAAATTTTTAATGAGGTGTTGATTACATAACTTAGGATTTTGGTCACAATCACCCATTCTTGAGTTGAAATAATACCATGCAATTAAATTATTGTTTATTGCATTTAATTTGACAATTTCATAAGTCTTAAGATATGTGTTTTAATGATAATAAAGTGATAAATTATTTTATTGATTCATTTTCACTCAATATCATTATTTTATATAATTATTATTTAAAAATAAACTTATTAGTAAGTGACTAATGTGGAACTATCTCCAAGGTAGTCTATGACTAGTAGAACTCATGATTAAACCACATGTTTCACTATGAGATATTAATAGATTAAGGGGTATGAAGTCATAATAAATTATAATTTATGATTAAGAATTATAAACTATGATGGATGTGATTACTCACTTGAATTTTTGTGTACGCCAACTAACATGAGATGTAAATGGGGATCAAGACATATGATGAATTAATGTTTATATTGTCTAGTATAAGTAACTAAATTAATTTATTTGGTTCAATGAATTAGTTTGACTAAACATAGTGCTTGGGTCTATCATAAGTCAATGTTTAAGGAGATTATTGGTTGGTAAAACCTAATAGTTATTAAGATGTTTTTATTAAGAGATTGCAATATAAAAACATAGTGTGATTGACTAATTAGTGAAATTTGGAGGTAAATAAGTTGTAAAAAGTGTAATATATGATCATCTTGCATGGTAAAAATAAATTATGGGTTAATTTATTTAAAGGAGACTGTATGCTTGATGATTATCTCTAATAATGTTTAATATTGATATGAAATACTACCTATCATTGATTTAATATTTTTTTATTAATAATGTATTCACTTTGATAAACCTAGTTAAACACTAGATTTATATCTTGTACCTTGAGTATCTAGTAAATAGATCTAATATTGTTATGATTATATTGTTGTACTTTTATATTGTAAAGGTGTAAGTCCCATGAATTTAAGGTGATTAACTATGGATATAAAATATAAATATAAGGTTTTTATTGGAACTTGGTGATAATCACATAACTTTAAAGTATTTAAACATTCATATGGTTACCGCCCAGAAGGCTTTGAAAATCATAAACATATATTTCATTTATAAGTGATGGTAGTGACTAGACATGTGCAATGATTGGTGTTTGGAAATCAAAATCATGACTCTAAAAATTCCAAAAAAATTAGGTTTGTTTTTGGGGTTCATGACACATATACATTGATAACCTAAGGTTCCACATTTGAAACATACATAGTAATGAGATCATTTAAATCATTTATTGAATCATTGGTATTTTTAGGGATGTATTTTTTTGGTGCATTTATTCTTATGTATTATTTTATGAAGAAATTATTCCATGGTTAATTATTGTTTAAGAATATATTTCTTCAGAGATGTCATATCATGTGAAATGTGTTATTCAAGTTTAGGAGATTTAGTAATTTTACTAGGATGTTGGTGAAGCTCATAGTCACCTTTTTCCATAAAATCATATTTTTTTTCTTTCTAAAGCATAGCATTATTTTACTGTTAACCTTAAATAAGATAAAAATTGTATGTAATTACTTTAAATATTTATGTATTAAAATGAAGCATAAATGTTAATCTAAAGTATTGAAGCTGATTTTTTAATTACACTTACTAAAAATGGAAATTATTAAAGAGGATAAGATACTTAGAATTATTATTTTTTGTGTGGGACTGATATTATACACAAATGGAAGGGTAGACATAAAGTTATATTGTGAGTCACTTAGATAAGGATTTGGAGTTATGGGATCTCATTGATGCTATCATTAGTCTCGGTTGTTGTTGTCTATATACATATAATATTTTCAAACTTTATCAATTACCAATGCTTTCTATCTTGCAAGAACCTATCAAGTCTCAATCTCTCTAAGTGCACACCTTAAAGGGTGCACCAAAAAAGGGGTGGGTTGTCATGCCCCATCATCTGATACAAAAATTTTATGGGATATCATCATTATCCTCAATTTTTTAGATTCATTTGTGTGTGTGTTGAATAATATGCCATGTACACCTAACTATGGCATAACATAAGGGCTAGTGTGATATATATTTTTTGATCATGGAAGTGTGCACCCTATGGAAAAATCATGGTTAGGAGAAACTATATGCTTGATAATTAAGGCATATTCTTTGAAAGACATAAAAATATTATTTTATGATGATTTAACCTTACCTAACTTCCTCCTCTCTAACTTAAGCTTTAATGTGTGGGCTTATGTATACGGTGACATAAAATAATGTTGTCATGATTTAATAATAATCTTACTTAGTAAATAATAATAATAATAATAATAATAATAATAATAATAATAATAATTAAAATTAAAAAAAAGAGAGAGAGAGAATGATGAGGAATTTTTATTCATAAATCTTGTAGAGTACACATTATTTTTAATTAATTTTATTATTGTCTTTGGTGGGCACTTTTCTTGAGAAGGGAGGGAGTTTGGGTAAAAACATAATATTTAAATTGGTTTAAAGATGTTATTTTGGGCATAGAAAAAGGATGGGTAGATCAAATCTTGAGGGGAGGTTAATTAATTAAAAATATTTTTATTTATGGGACATGGGTAAAAACTAAAATTTTACTGCCTCTTTTTTATTATGCTTTGATTAGAATAATTAAATAATAATAATAATAATTTAATCTTTTCTCTAGTCCTTGGGAGAGGATTATTTTGATTAGGTTTTTGGGGAGAGTACCATTCTCTTGGTATTCAAAACTTTGGAATAAAAAATTATATTTTATTTAAAAACTCTAGATGGGTTTAATTATTAGGTTATTTGCACAAGCAAACACTTTCTTTTATAGTTATTTCTCCCCTTTCCAATAAGCACAAGAGGGATATATAGATTTTATTTATAGGAAAGAGCAAAGTGGGGATAAAATAATTTAGACCTAGAGTTGACAAAGGTAGCCATGGCATGGAGGAGGAGCTATGAAGGAGGACACCCAACATATTATCCTTTTCATTTGCAAACTCCTTATGCCCAAATCATTTTGTTTACCCTAGTAACTTTATGTGGCCCACGTTAATACATATGTATTATTGGTAAGGAATTAGGTTGTATATTGTTTGTTTGTGTGTGTGTCTATATGTATGTATGTATGTATGTATGTGTATATATGTGTGTATGTGTGTATGCGTATATGTATATATAGGAGTTAATCAAATGTAGTCCATATGCATTTTATTGTAGCACCGACATTATTAATTTTAAAAAATCTTCTTAAATTGTTGTGGTTGGCCCTGGCTTAGTGTAAAATAGTCAATTTATAAGGCCACACTTAGTGCATAAGAAATTATGGAAGATTTATTAATTTAACATATTTTATGTGTTGTGTAGATTTATCATAGGAAATTTGTTAAATAATTTTCTTGATATAGTTGAATATAAAATATGTAAAATATCTTGCCAAAGTTAATTATATTATTTTACCTAAATAAATAAATAATAATTACATTGGTAAATAGTGTTTGGTTATAAGTTTCCTTGGAAATTCCTAACCCTTATCAACCATGGAGATGGAGAGTCTTTTAAATTTTGATTTTTACTAGCCATGGAAATGGAGAGACTTTTAAATTTTGATTTTTACTAGAGTATAAGTATGATCGGTTAGAGTAGTGTAAAATAGACAACAACTAATGCTAATATAGTTATTCCATTTGATATTTTTAGTAAAAATAAAATAAATCTGTAATTCTTGTTATTCTTTATTGGACTACTTCATATTTTATTTTCTTTCTAAGAGGACTGTGTCTTGATAATCTTCTTTTGAGTAGTGGAGTAGTAGATTGACTAGTGATATCTCTTTTAGACATAGATGTGCGTAGGTTAATTACAACACCTTTATTTTTTTGTTATATGTGAATGTATATTTCTTGTTTTAGAAGGGCTTTAATATCTTGTGGTGTATGTGTCTATTTTGTTCAGCCATAATGTTAATCCTTTCCCATCGGTAAAAGTTAATTCCTAGTAGTAATGGTCTTGTATTTAATAACTCTTAAATTATTTAGCTATTTTAAATGTTAATTATTTAGTTATTTTAAATGCCAATTACTTAGTTATTTTAAATGTTAGAAGTATTAGTATATTTTCAGGTGAGCTGTAATAAATATTATTGATGTTTATGGGTGAATTATAATTTTAATTGTGATAATTTTATTTACTTTTAAGTAAAATAATTTTAATTATTTAATTGTCATATTGGAATATTTGGTGGGTGAATTATAATTTTGTTATGGTAATCTTATTTACTTCTAATATTTTAATATTTGGTGGGTGAATTATAATTTTGTTGTGGTAATTTTAGTTATCTCTAAATAAAATAATTTAGTTATTTAATTACCATGCTCAAATATTTGGTGGGTGAATTATATTTCTTGTTGAAGTACTTTTGTTTATTTACCTATGAAGTTTATTTTTTTATTTTTTTTTAAAGTATAAATTAATTAATTAAGAGTGAAATTTAATTAATTTAAACCTTCCTATAAAAAGTTTAAAATTTATGAATTTGTATTGAGATTATAAATTGGACTTTTTGAATAATTAGATGTATGTAATTATTGACAAGTTTGTCCTTGTGATTAGTTGAACCTACTTGCTAACAACTAGCTTCAGAGTAGGTTGAATGAGGTTGACAAACTGCCCACTTGTCTAATGTAGTAATGATTTAAGAATTAAGAGGTTTATATGATAAGTATAACATGCCAGCTATATGTTGACCCTTTTTATGTTAACATTTTAATACAAGGTTCAAAATGAGGCCTGATCATTTAACAAAGAAAATTAGGGCTTTACCTATGATTTTTTTGAAAAATTATTTGTACATTTTTGTATTGTTTATATGATTGAATTAAATTGTATTGAGAAATGTAAATGATGTAAGTTACCCTAGAATACCATGTAGTTATTATGTTGGAATTAGATCATGATGTTGGGTTGTAACCGTTTCTTTTTACCTTTTAAATATGAATGATATAAAATAAGAGTAAAATTTATTGTTGTGTTCACCATAAGTTTTTTTTTAAAACAAATATTTTAATGGGAATTGTGGCATCAATAGTAAATAATCTAGAGGAGAAAAATAGTGTGAAAGAATAAATATTAATGCTTAGTGAATTAGTAGGATTGGTGAGAGAAAGTATTGTAATTTTTATAACATTATATGGTTAAAAGATAATATAAATTAGATGCAATAAATAGATGTGGTGAAAAGATGGATAATATGGTCACTCACTCACTCACTCACTCACACACACACACACACACACACACACACACACACACACACACACACACACACACACACACACACACACACACACACACACACACACACACACACACACACACACACACACACACACACAATTTATTCAACACAAATGAAGTGCAGTTGGTATTATGAAATGGTAGTAGAAGAGTAAAGTTATTGTTGAATAATTCTATATATGTTAGGCTCTATGATAGCTTTATTTTTACTATTTTCCTAAAGACTTAAGGATTTTGTAGGAGGACTTGATTAACTTAAGAAGTTTGATATGGAACAAAACCTATGTTGTCCCATATCTTTGAGAAAACTTGTATTATTTCTTGACCAAGAGTCTTAACTTAACAATCAATGCCTTTATTCTTGCTTGTCTATAATTGTGATCTACTATTTAATTATGATTGGAAAGAATCCCTTAAAAGGGAATTAGAATTATAAACTTGTCTTAGAGTGTTAAACATATTATTCTATTGATAGACTTGGACTTCTTATATTAAATTATAATGATATATTCAATGCCTTATTTTGTGGAAGAATATAAGCCTTCTTGAGGTCTATAAGCATGCTTTGGACTAGTAGATAGGTGGTGATAGAAGAATAATCCTTAAAAGGAAGTATAGTATTAAGGATTTGATCTTATTAAATGTGTAATAATTATATCAGTTGAATGCCCTTTTTGGTTCATTACGAAAATAATTGGTGGTGTTATAACTAAAGGTGTAAGCTCCATCTCTACGATTAGACTTAACCTTCATAATTATCTTAGATTAAGTATGAGTATACTTAGAAAATATTATGAATTATTCATTATGGCCTCTATTACATTATCTTGTAAAGGATGGGAAATAATCATATTTGTGACTCTCTCATCTTTAGACCATGCTACAATGTGAGGGTGATAATGTTAGCATGGATAAGGGGTTATTAAAAATTGTTATAAAAAGGAGAAAATGGATATATGAGGTGTCAAATAGGATTCAAAGAGTCTTTAAAAAGGAAGAGTCAAAAGGGAATTTGAAGAGTCATTTGAAATTTTTTATAAGTAATTATATGGGAAAGTGTAAATCAGACCATTAGCTTGAATAAAATATATATTTTAGTCTCATTGAGCTTATAATATATCATTCTTTCATTTTTCATGTTTCTCGTCAGTTAATGTTGTATAGTTTTGTAACCTATTATTTATTTTTGGTAGATCTAGTTTTATTCTTACTTCTTAATTATAGCTAACAATGGTGTGGTTGTTGGGATGTTTGAGCTCAAACCTACATTTAATAAGAATATTCTACAATAGGAGTGCATAGACATGTATTAGGTTGTGCTTTTTTCCAAAGACTTTAAAAAAACACAATTTCATGGGTCTATCAGTATAGATAGGGTGTCATGCTATTATTAGTATGGGTGGAGTACAAAATTTTAATTTTAAAGTTGAATCCATTAGATATTTTGACCAAGGAGGATGGATGCCTTCAAATGCCTATGTTCTTATTGACCTTTTTTAGCCCACATACTAAGCTTATGTCCAGATAGACCAGGTTGTTAATGGATGAGTAAATACAAAGTATAAATTTATATTTTCTAAGGGATAAGTCTAGAGTGTTGCAAGGACCCTATGGGGTGTCAAGAGTGCCTAGAATAAGTATGAAATTACATAGCATTCATCTAGTTATTCATTGTGTTCATCTAGACATCTTGGGTCTAGTGGCATAAATTCTAAATAGGCACTTTGGTGACATCATAATTATCATGTGTGGTAGTTTCTAGAGGAATTGATCACACGGGTCTATTCAATTTTGTGCTTAGAACATACACACTAAGTTTTAGGTCCTTCACCAAAGCGTTTCAAAATATATACATGTGTAAATTTGCACTCCCAAGTAGTTTAACCATGTTTTCCCATACTTAGCCATTTTTTAAGAAGTTCAAACAGAGCCAAGTGAGCATATTAATGAGGCCATATCTCACATGTGTGGTACTTACAAGAGAAAATGATCATGTGGGTTTGTTCAAATTAGTCCCTAGTTACTACACACCAAGTTCTATGTCCTCCACCGAAGTGTAAAAGAAGTTATGCATATTCAAAGTTGGCTCCTCAATTAGATTTTGCTAAGTTTCCCATACTTAGCCAAAATAACTAGACTATCACTAGGGCGTCATGTAAGAGCAAATGGACCAACCAAATTATGCATTTAATATCTTCACTTAGAAAGCTCCCAAGACTAGTGGATCAAATGGGTTTATTCCTTTTGACCTCAAGAACACCTCCTAAAAATTTGGTGCCTCCATGAATTATGTGTTTCGAGTTATAGGACTTCAAAGTTGGACTTACAACATAAGATGTTCACATTAATGTCAACTTTAAGACACTGAAAAAATACATACGAGTTTAAATTTGATGGTTGGTGGGACATCCAATACATTCATGTAGATGTCAAATGATGTCCCATAGACCATCAAATTTCTATCTTGTAAAGTATTCATTGGTTTTCAAATAGTGGGTCCTAGTTGATCTAACGGTCTACATTACATTGTACATTCAGATATAATAGTGAGCAGAGGTCAAAGGGGTTAACAAATCTCAAGAGAAAATAGATGCATGACAAGTGTCAACAACATGTTCAATTGGTAGAGGATCAATGATCAATGAGCATTCATATTGATTAGAATCTATGGATCAAGATGATTCAATATGTTAACAATTTTAGTCAAAATTTGACAACCAATTAAAATAAAAGCGAGCCTGGGATTTTTGATGGAGGTTGAGAAGCCATTTTTGACCATGAAAAATAAGGTTTTGTAGGGTCATCCTGATGCCTTTGAAGCTCACTCAAACACCATGGAGTAGTCAGTATGATGCAGTCAGGTATAAAGAATATAAAAGACTGCTATTGGAGCTAAATATGGACATCTGGATTGACTTTCTATGGCTTACAGGGTTTGTTCTTGTGACTAGTTCACCATTTCTAAAAAAGGATCCATGTACAATGAACTATTGGCTCCTATAGAGATAAAGTGGGCCTATTTGAACCTATTTAGATATAGAAAAGAGGCTATGGTTTATAGGTTTTCATTGATATGGAAAACTATGGGAAAACCAACAACCTTAGATTGGTTTTATGTCTATAGGTGGGAATTTATGATAAAAACATGGAAATAGAATAGATACATGATTAATACAGAGGGTCCTTATCCTTCAACATGTCTATTCTTTTTATAAATAACCACCTAAAATGTATTAAACCATCTTTCTATCAAATCTATAAACATGACAGTTTGTACTCAAGCGAGAGATAGTGTGAAGGATCAAAGAGAAGGGTCTAGTGTTGGGAACTCTAGCTAGGAGCATTTAATGCATCCTCAGAACCTTTGGGGACTTTCTCACTCAACAATCCATGGGTAGAGTCTTGATTAATCAAAAAAGTGGTGAGGCTTTCATTGGATAAAGAGCAAAAGGTAGTGGTTCAGGTTTAATTAATGACCATGGATAAAGTTTTCTTTTTTTGATGGTATGTTCCCACATCTTTTTTCTCTCTCTTCTCCTATATATCCTAGTTTCATCCCATTGAAAGGGTTCTCAGCTTTTTAAAAAATTCATTCTTTTCTGGGATAAGGATAATCATTAAGACTCTTGAAAGAGTGTGCTCATTTGATATGGTTAAACCCTATCAAAATATTGTAAGAACTACCTTTTGAAGTAATAGGATCAACTTTGTGCCTATATCTTATCTTTAATCAGTTCTTAGTATGTTTGTGTATGGTTAATATCTGAAGGAGATTATTCCTAGTTTACTATCCTTCTACTTATCTATTTAAAGGTGTCTTCAAGCTAATTGTAGGTCTAGATTAGTGTTCTACTTAGAACCTTTTCTATGAAACACTTATGCAACTAGTGAGATTGTGAGATTGAGTAAGCCATAGTTATCTTTTTTTTTATCTAGTGCTTGTTCAAACTTATATGAGTATCCTTTTAACTTTGGTGCATCACCTCTTTAACTTTATTGGGAACCCTTATCTCTCTCTGATACTTTTACCTAAGAAGTAGTAGTTTAGAATTAGTCTAGGTAAGTATCAAGAGGAAGTCAGCATTTTTTAGAGGTCCAACCCCATCATAGGTGACCCATAGCCTAGGGTTGTTCCCATTGTATAGCTCAATTGGAATGAGCCTAAAGAACTCTCTCCAAGCGTACAAATTTAGCCTATAATATTTCCAAACACTAGAATTCATAGATCTTTGTCAATGCACATAGATAGATGGAGTTAACATCAATATTGTAGCATTTGGTTGTGTAGACTTCACCAGTGCATTGTCATATTACCTATCGGGATGAATAGAAGAAGTAGTTTGGGGTCCTGATTTGTTTTGAAGTGATAATGACTCAAATAATTGAGTAGTTATGCCAATATGAGAAGGTTTTACTTAGTTACTACTACACTATTATTAAGTGTGATAACTCAGTAGATTATCTTTACAAATCATAGGACATATATAATTTTAAATAGCATGAAAGAGAATATTAGTGTGGTAAGATTCCATAAGGATAGAATGGATCAAGGAGATGTTGGGTTCGACCCCTAGTAGCATGTCATTAAAGATGATGAAGGGAATGAAAAGTATTTTGGATTAGTTGGTGGCATTGAAGCAATCTATGATTGCATTCTAGGATAAGTCATTGGATGGATCTGAGAATCAAGATTTTGTGTTTAGGTTATTTAGATGTGTTTTGGAGAGCATCCATATCAAGTACTAGCGTTTGTATCAACTTAAGGTTATGGATTAAAATTTGTTAGGAATTTTTTTAAAAAATGGATTTAATATAACCATAAATCAGATCTAACTTATGCAATAGCATGCATCATGAAAACATTCCTCAAATCACAGATATTATGAAAGCATAAAAAATGGAGAGAACAAGAATTAATCACACATAACACAGATCTAATGTGTTTCACCAAATGTGGGATACATCCACCAATAAAATTCTTAAATAAAATAGTAATCTATAACAAGATTATAATGAACTCTCACAAAGATAGAAAAATCTCCTGTAAAAAATGTTGCACAAAAAGATACACTTTCACCTGCACCTACACAATGTTGTATCTCATAAGTTGTTATACCACACCTTATAATAAACACTTGCACTTTTATAAAACACCTACACTCTGACTCTGATCCTTAAAGCCACACTCTACAAATAAACCATCAACCTCTAAAGGCCATGCCACACCCTATATATATAGCAAATGAAGGAAAATCCATGAAAGGAGGAGAAATGTGCAATGCTTATCTAAGATAAGATTTATCCAACATGTGAAAACCCTTCTCCACCTAAGAAAGCTCATCCAAAATCTCATCCATAAAGGAACACACCAAGATTGGGTCTCCACCTTTCAAGGCCACATTTACCAACACCATGTGATCACAACCAGCTCTTTGTAATAAGGAAGGCATCCCATTTTCCAAAAAATAACTAGCTCCCTAATATCAAGGAAGTCAACATGGAAAAAGGCATATAACAACTAACTCCACAAAATATGGAAACATAGAATTTAGAAAATATAAGGAATATTCCACTCAAATGTGGAACAAGGTTCCATAAAAGGTGGAGTGGGGAAAACTGTGTTCCCCACATCCTTGGAGCTCTCTAGGTCCCCAAAATTTATTCCTATGGTCATGTGATAGCCCCAAAGGGATCCATACTCAATAATAACCCACTTAGAGACCATTTTTCCTGAATAGAATCTGTCACTTCTCCATGACCACTAAGGCCAACCAAATCTAAACATAGTCTCAACTTATCCACTGTGACCACCTTGGTCATCATATCCACAAGGTAGTATGAATCTTCTCTAGGTTCACCAAGTTCTCCTCCAAAGTTGTCCTAATGAAGTGATAATGTAACTAAATGTGTTTCATCCTCAAGTGGAAAGCAAAATTCTTTGCCAAATGAATATCACTTTGACTATCACTGTGTAGTCTCCTAGCTTCCTACTCATGCCCCAAATCTCAAAACAACTCCTATAATCAAATCATCTCCTTACTAGCCTCTATGGTATCAACATACTCTGCCTCTATGGTTAACAAAGCCACAACATTCTATATCTTATAAATCTAACTGTTATATCTCCAATAGTAAATATATATCCTATCATACTTCTACTATCAATATCCCCTACCATATCCAAGTCTACATAACCACACAAAGTTGTATCTAATCTACCACAACATAATTTGAAATCCATGGTTCCTCTCAAATATTGAAGAATCCATTTAATTGCATGCCAATTCTCATAACCTTGATCACTCATATACCTACTCACAACTCCCACTACTTGGGCAATATCCAACCTATTACAAACCATGGCATACATCAAGCTACCAATGGTCAATGATTAAGTTACTTTGGACATCCTAAGATTTTTATCTTCCATCTTAGGACACTAATCCTTTGATAATCTAAAGTGGCCTGCCAAAGGAGTACTAACATATTTAGGATCCCACATGTTAAACCTTTCCAAGACTTTCTTCACATACTTTGATTGGGATAAGATCAGCTTCCTCTCCTTCCTGTCATGAGAAATCTTCATACCAAGGATTTGCTTTACAACACCCAAATCCTTCATAGAAAAGGAGTCACTAAGTTATCTCTTGAGCATATGAATATGTTGTATGTTCTTTGCTGCAACTAACATATCATTGACATACAAGCATAATATAATAAAGGAACCATCATCAAAATGTTTGATGTACACACAATGGTCAAAATGACACCTTTGATATTCTTATTCCAACATAAAACAATCAATTTTCTTATGCCATTTTTGTGGAGCTTGTTTCAGGCCATACAAGCTCTTCTTTATTCTACACATAAATTTCTCTTACCCTTTGACCTCATATCCGTGTGACTTCTTCATATACAACTCTTCATCCAAATCACCATGAATAAAATTAGTTTTCACATCTAACTATTCTAAGTGCAAATCCTCAACTGCAACTAAACTAAGAATAGTCCTAATAGAAGTCATATTTACAATAGGAGATAAAATATCATCAAAATCAATACCTAATTTTTGTGCAAACCCCTATACCTTTTCTTCCTTCATCCTCTTCATTGATACTAAAGATTTACTTGTTTGGCAATGCACTCTTACCCTTGGGTATCCTAACCAAATCCCACATTTGGCTCTCCATAAGAGATCTATGCTCCTCATCTATGGCTTGTTCCCACTTCAATTCGGAATTTACCTGCATTGCTTCCTCATAACACTTTGGTTCTCCATTATCAATGAGTAATAAATAATTAAAAGGAGAAAAATGTTCAAGTGTTCTTCTTAACCTAGAAGATCTTCTTGCCATAGGAGTTTGGGTCCTTGTGTAGAAGGTTCCTGAACTAAATATTTGGATACTTTTCCATTTTCAATGTCATCTAATACTATATACTCTTTCTATTTCTAATCCTATTCTTGTAACTAATCTTTATGCATGACTTTTTCATTAAAGACTACATCTCTAGACCAAAATATTTTCTTATATTTAATGCTCCATAAATGAAAACCAAAGTCATCCTCACCATAACCAACAAATGTGCATTTTTTTAATTTATCCTCTAACTTGGTCCTATCCTCTTTCTTAATGAGAGAAAAATCCTCACATCCAAAGACTCTTAGAAAATGATAATCAACATTCTTACTAGACCAAACTTGTTCAGGAATGCCTCCATCCAAATGCATAGAAGGTCCTCTATTAATCATATATAATGTTGTGCTAACTTCTTCTACTAAAAAATATAAAGGCAACCTTGCATGTAACCTCATGCTCCTAACACATTCCATTATTATTATTTTTATCATTTTAGACACCCCATTCTACTGTGGAGTTCATATAACTATCCTTTACCTACAGATTCCATTATTGGAACAATAATCAAAGAAAACATTACTACAATACTCACCTCTATTACCTAATCTAAGGCATTTCAACTTGAGACCTATTTCATTTTCAACCAAGTATTTTCACTTATTAAAAGTGTTAAACACATCAGATTTATTTTTAATACAATAAACCCAAACTTTTCTAGTTGCATCATCAATAAAAGTGACATAATAATTAGACCCACCAATAGAAGATACCTAAGATCATCCCCATACATCTGAGTGTACCAAATATAACTTGTGCTCTTTCTTTATGGGTCCAACCTTTAGGAACTTAACCCACTTATGTTTCTTGTACACATAATTCTCACAAGAGTCTAGATCTAGATCTTTCAATCTAGGCAACTTATCATTTAAGATCTGCATGCCCTTATGGATCATATGTTTACTAAATATTCTTGGAAAGTTACCAAAGGTTCTATTTTGATCTCAAGAGGTAAGAAAGTTGGTACTGATACTAATTGTTACGAATCAAAAAACTTTTAAACCAGATTTAATATAACCATAAATCAGATCTAACTTATGCAATAGCATGCATCATGAAAACATTCCTCAAATCATAAATATTATGAAAGCATAAAAAATGGAGAGAATAATAATCAATCACACATAACATAGATCTAACATGGATCACCCAATGTGGGATACATCCACCAAGAAAGTTTTGAAATAAAATAGTAATCTAAAATAAGATTACAATGAACTCTCACAAAGATAGGAAAATCACCTATAGAAAATACTACACAAAAAGCTACACTTTCACCTGCACCTCCACAATGTTGTATCTCACAAGATGTTATACCACACCCTACAATAAACACCTGTACTTTGCTAAAATACCTACACTTTGACTCTGATCCTCAAAGCCACACTCTGTAAATAAACCATCAACCTCTAAAGGCCACACCACACCATATATATATATATATATATATATATATATAATGAAGGCAAATCTATGAAAGTAGGATAAATGTGCAATGCTTATCTAAGATAAGCATTATTTAACATGTGAAAACCCTCCTCCACCTAAGCAAGCTCATCCAAAAGCTCATCCATGAAGGAACATTCCAAGATTGGGTCTCCACCTTTCAAGGGCACATTTACCAACACCATGTGATCACAACTAACTCCTTGTAACAAGGAAGACATCCCTTTTTCCAAAAAACAACTAGCTCCCTAAGATCAAGGAAGTCAACATAGGAAAAGGCATCTAACAACTAATGCCAAAAAATATAGAAACATAGAAATAAGAAAATATAAGGAATATTCCACTCATATGTGAAGCAAGGTTCCATAAAAGGTGGAGTGGGGAAAATTGCACTCCCCACATCCTTGGAGATCTCTAGGCCCCAAAAATTTATTCCTATGGTCATGTGATATCCCCAAAGGGATCCACACTCAACAAAAGTAGCTCAAAACTTTTGCCTATGTATCTCCAGAATTTATCTTGAATTCCTTTGTTTTGGTCTATCCCAATTGGCACAGGGAAAAGATTCGTGTAGTTTATAAATCTAATGGATTATTTCTAATGCTTTGTGGCATCATTCATGAATTTTCTAAATGAAACTACCAAAAGATGTTATAATATATGGTGATGGTGGACAATTGTCGATCTATAGTTTTAAGATCTAATATTGGCATCTTCAGACGGTGCTCTTCAAACCATGAATATAATATTTGATGAATAACAATTCTTCCCACTGACAAACTTGGCTAGCATATGACACTTTCATTAGTATTTTATTTTTTGGTATTTTTCAAATTTATTTGTATTTAGGCAAAACAATTATCTTGGAAAAGTCTAAACAAGAGAAAGTGATTGCAAATTTGAAAAATTATAAATGCATTTGAATTTAGAATAGTTAGTTGTAGAAGATTTGGAGCTCTAGCATGAGAGGTCATTGAGATTAGGATTAGGAGTAGTTTAATTTCTCAAATGCATTTGTAAGGGATCAAATTTGTAAAAAAAATGAATTTTGAGGAACTTTGCGTGTCTCGAAATGGGACACCTTGTAGTAGTTTAGCAACAAGACTAAAACTAGATCTACCAACAATAAATAATAGGTTACAAAACTATACACCATTATCTTATAGGAAAGATGAAAAATGAAATAACAATACAATATAATCTCAATGAGACCAAAAGATATATTTTATTCAAGCTAATGGTCTAATTTACACTTTCCCATATAATTGCTTACAAAAGCATTCAAATGACTCTTCAAATTTCCTCTTGACTCCTCCTTTCTAAAGACTCTTTCACTCCTCTTTAACACCTCATATATCCATTTTTTCCTTTTTATTACAATTAATAATATCCCCTTACCCATGCTAATAGTAATAAGGAGTAAAAATGAGCATACTTGGTGAATTCAATCCATAATTACCATGATAACATTTTTACCCTTAAATCATAGTAACCCTGTATTGAAATCCATGGAAACCTCTTCCCAATGTTGGCTAGGGATGGATAAAGGTTGAAAAAGACCTGGGGTCTTAATGGTTTCCCCTTTTTTTTTGATGACATATCATGAATTTATCCACATATTTATAAACATCCCCCTTGAGTCCTTCCCAAAATAAATCTTTTTTGATTCTATGATATGTTTTCAAAAATCTAGAGTGACCTCCAAGTGGAGAGGCTTGAAGTTCCTAAAGAATTTTATGTTTGAGGAGATAATGCTTACAAAGTTGTAATCTATCTTTATACCATAATGTGTTCCCTTCCATGTAATTTTTTTATATTTGTGAGAACCCTACTAAATATTGTGAATCAAATCTTTGGTAGCATTTTTCTTCTCCCATTTTGATCTTGCTTCATATAGCCAATATGCTTGCCACATGGTCATGGTGCATAATAATGCCTCAACTGATTCTTCCTACCATGATAGGGCATCTTCCACCACATTCTCTTTTCCTTTCTTATACACTATTTAAAATCATAGCCTAACATTTTATTCACCCATTTTTATTTTTATTTTTATTTAGATGACAATCATTGTTCTAAAATCTATTTGAGGCTATCATGACCAACCTTTTTCTGAAAGTGATGACCCATTAGATAAGGTCTCCATTACTTCACTACATGTAGAATAATAATTATCTCTTTCTCATATATTTTTTTGATCCTATTTTTTACCTTTAGTTTGTGACTTTAAAATGCCAATGGTCTACTTTCTTACATGAGTATAACACCCATGCCATATCCTAACGCATCACACTCCATAACAAAAGTTTTTGAAAAAATCAAGAGTAACCAAAATTAGAGTTGTACACATAGTCATTTTTAATTATTAAAATTCCTTGGTATTTGAATCAATCCATTGAAATGAGTCTTTTTTTATCAAAGAGGTGAGTGGGGCTAAAATGCTACCATAGTTGTTGACAAACCTATGATAGTAACTAGTGAGCCCCAGAAATCCTCAGAGGTTCTTGAGGGTCTTAGGAACCTACCACTCCATCATCATTTGGATTTTCTTAGGATAAAATTTTCACTCCTTTATGGAAAATAATATGACCTAAGTACTCCAACTCTAGGACACTAAAAGCACATTTGGAAGGTTTGTTATAAAGTTGATGTTGTTTTATAACTAAAAGCACATGTTTCAAATATTTTTCCCAATTTTATTGTAGATGAGGATATCGTCAAAAAACACTAATACAATATTTATCTAAAATGGCCTAAAAATAGTATTCATCAAAATTTGAAATGTAGATGGTGTATTTGTGAGACCAAAAGGCATGACCATAAATTCATAATGACCTTCATGAGTTTTGAAATTTGTTTTAGGTATGCCTTCATCATGGATGTGAATCTGATGATATCCCAAGTGAAGGTATAACTTGGTAAAATAAATATCACCATGTAATTCATCTATCAAATCATCAACCACTGGCATAAGAAACTTATCTTTGATGGTGTATTTTTTGAGTTCTCTGTAGTCTTGGTACATCCTCCAACTATCATCCTTCTTTTGCACCATGACCACTAGAAAGGAATATTCACTTTGATTGTGTTAGATGATTCCTACCTCCAACATCTCTTGTACCATCTTTTTAATTTCATTCTTTTGGGCATAGGAATACTTATAGGGTTTGATATTGAGTGGTGTACTTCTTAGAATGAGTTTGATAGCTTGATCTTGTGCATGACTTGAAATAAGTCCTTTTGGCATGTCACCAAAAAAATAGAATGGTCATCCAACACCCTTTGTAAATCATGATGTGTAGACTCTTTGGTTGGTTGAATCTCTATGGAAAATAAGCCTTCCACAAAACCTTCTACACCTTTTCAGAGAATCTTCATCATTTGGTAGGAACTAACCAGTTGTGGAGATTTAACCCATAATCCACATAGTTCAAATGTTCTGCCTTTTGAATGGAAACTCATGAATAATTCCTATAAATTCATCTCAATAGTGCCCAAAGTGGTGAGCCACTACACTTCCATAATAATGTCAGCACCTCCCATGGGAATAAAAAACACATGGTAAGCTAAAAAATAATCTCCCATAGCAAGCTTAATGCTATGGAAGTTTCCAAAATAGTTAATCATACTAACATCTACAATCATGACCTAAAAGTCTAGAGCTAGGCAAATGAAACAATTTAAATGAGTAACCAACTTATTATTGATGAAGTTATGAGTACTCTCAAATTTAATTAACATAATCATCTTATATTTCTTCAAAAAATCCACCACCTTAAGAATTTGAGGAGTTCTCATGTTTGAAAGTGCAAGATTGGAAATAGTAAATTGATAATCTTCATATTCATCCTCAAGATCTTCCAAACCTGCCCCTAAAGCCTCCTCATTGGCATCATCAATTTAAAAATAAATTATTTTCATCACATTGATGTCCTTTGCTCCATTTGTTATCATAGCCAAAACACAAACTTTTTGAATTCTTTTCTTCCACTTGTTGAGGTATCAATCTAGTAAGATGATGAAATGATGGTCCTAAGAAGGAACATTCACAAACATTAATGAAAGGTCTTTGGCTAATCAACTCTTTTTCCTCAACCATGCATACCCTTGGTATGGCCTTAGATAGAGTACTAAGATGAAATGTGTGAACATCTAATTGGATTCTATCTTTGAGGCCACCCAAAAATAGGTCAATCATATTTTCCTCAGTGATATCCACCACACGTAAGGAGAAATTTTGAAATTAATGAATGTAGTCCTTAAAAGTCCCATTCTAACACAACTTGGTTAGTTGAATGAAGTAGTTTTTAGAGACATTATAGCTATAGTGGAGATTTAACTCCTTAAAAAATACTGACCATGAAATTGGGACACCCTTCTTTTTCTTTTGAGTACACAACCAACAATACCAAATGAATGGCATGGGTTATAGATATAAAGAGGCCATAACCACTTTTTGAAAACATGGAGTCTTATGTAGATCAAATAAATTTTTAATTTGAGTGAGTTGGGTTAGTGGATCATTACCATCAAACTTGTGTAGGTCCAATTTTGGCAACATCAGCTTAGGACTATAATTGGTGTTGGTATTGTTTGAAGGAAGAGAACCAAACTAAAGTGGTGGAGGGTTATTTTGTAGTGGTTGAGCTGACAAGTTGGCCAATTGCCTAGATATTTGTTATAATTGATTGATCATGATATCTAGGTCCCCTCTCAACCCTATAATGTCCCATTAAACCATATCAAAATCATCTTTTTTCACCATGCCTTGCAACTTTGACTTAAGTTGTTGAACTACCTCCAAAATAGATGGATTAGAAGTTCTAGAATCCATGTCATCCTTGTGAGGAGTTTTTGGAGTTTCTTAACCTTTCCCATATTCACGAGTGTTTGGACCAGCCATAGACAAACCCTAGGAAGATTTCAGCCCCAAAAAAAGTATTGGAGGAATACATCATTGTGATCATCTCACTAGGATGAATCCAACTACTATTAGTATGCACAAGTGTGAAAAAATTTTACCCAAAAAAGTGTATAGGTAGAACATATCATTGTGATCATCTCGCAAAGATGAATCCAATGACTGCTAATTTGTACAAGGTGAAAAAAATTAGAGTTACTTCTTTTTTTTAACTTGAAAAAATGTTTTTTATTTTTTGTAAAAACATCTCATGAACAAAACTGCGGTGATGAAAAAATTCAATTCCTCCCAGATCACAAGTTATGTTTTTTGGCCTTCTAGTGCTTAGGATGCTAGATCCAAAAACCATTGCATTGTAGAAAATTGCCCAAATCGAAGCTCTAATACCACTTATAAGGAAATTACTTAGATTATTTGCAATAATAGAATTATATATCATAGAATTAAGAGCAAAATAAGCATATCCATAAAAATAATTAGTAAAAGCGTAGAATACTTGAATATTATAACGGATCAACTTCGAGGGGCAACCTCTTAACAATGAAATGAAAACAAAATTATTAATATGATAATAAAATACTAACCATTACCTCCTGTATATACTCTACTTAGCCATGGCTATTCCATAGGCTAACCATACTAAGAACATCGAGAAATACAACAAGCTAATAAGAAGGTGTGTAAGCCACAGTCAGCCACACATATGCCTATACACACTATAGGTTAAGGGCATGGTGGAATATCTACAAACATGTGAAAATATACTAACATAGCTCTAATCAAAATTACAACTAGCACACCAAGTGTTCCAAAATTTTACACAGATGAATGAAGTAGTTAATGCACCCTTACTAAAGGAGGAGACTAAGCAGAAGGAACTTGATACAAAATTATTCCAAATAAAGGATAGGGCAAAGAGGGATAAAACCCTCAAGGATGTCTATGAAATTAAATAACATATTGAGGATAAGCATAAGGAAATGGGAAAAAGTTTCAAAATCCTACAACTGAAGGTTGTGGATGAAGAAATGCAAGTGTGTGAAGTATACAAGTGTTATCCTTTAAAGCTTAATGTAGTAAAGTAAAAGGAAGTGGAGAACAAATACCGAGTTTCTTTGTTGAAAATTTTGTTAATAGAAATTTCGAATAGAATAATTTTTATCAACCCACATTCACAAGGTGAGGCTTGTTTGAGGAATGGGCTTGCAAAAATAGGCCAATTTTTTTGGATATTCTGCACATGAATAATATCTTGTCTTGCGATGGACAACATAATTAGTGTAGAGTGATGTTGGCCCATGTTTTTGACCAAGTATGGAAGTGTACACCTAATTTTGTTAACTTGTATTCTAAGGGAAAGAGAGACACAAGTATTTTGGATGTGGTTGTGTGTGAAGGAACATGGTACAAGGACTACATATTGAGCACTACCATAATTTTGGCTAAGTCTACCAAAGCATTACCAAGCTTAAAGACATGCAAGGAATCCATTTTATAGATGTTCCAAGATATCTGGGAGCACTCAAAATTAAAGGACCAACCAAGTGAAGTGTGTGCATGTGCCGAGAGTGGAAATATGGTTGACATTAAACACAAAGCATAGTGAGAAGGAAATAACTTACATAAACCATGGAATGTGAATTCAGGATACCTATCTAGGACAGATAATAAATAAAATTAGCCTTCAAACAATATATCATTTATGGAAGCCATGGATTGTAATGGCTTGAGGGAATCTAGGGTGACATGGCATAAATATAAGGTTTTGAAAATTAAGGTGTTTTATGACAAATAGTTATACATAGCCTTGCTTAAAAATCCATTGTATGTTTTAAGAAGGTTTAACCCTAAATGTAATGGTAAGGTGGTGGCATGTACCTATAAAATCCCACCTTGCCTTCAAGTTTAGGTTGATAACTGTTAAGTTGATAATTGATAAGTTGATATTTTTTTAATGTATAATGAGATTATTATGTTGACAAGTTAATGTTCTATTACTATTCTTATGTATTTTATATTCGTTAATACAAAGATTCAAATGCACCATTAATGCATGACTGTGTTAATGCAGAAGGTTAAATGCATTGAATTTGTCTTCTAAAGATTCAATAAAGTGATTAGATTTATCATTGATATCTGTATAATTCTTCTTCATTACTTAAATGTTTAAGTATTGTTTTCTTTGCTAACCTTCTAATCATGATAAGTTATGACAAGTCATCTTCTACGACTAACCCAATGCACTTTAGTTTTCTTTTTGTGCCTCGGGGGAGCACACAAACCTGCTAGCATGATATGTTGGTATAGTGATTGATAATTTTAAGGGTAAGTGTTAGGGCAAGTGCAATGGCACAAATACTTTATTTGGCGCATTAGGAAAACACTCTAACACATATTTTTATCGTAATCTTTTCCCATATCCTAAACAATCACACCTCTCAAAGTTATTCAATGTATCTAATATTTAATCTTCTTATATAATTTTTGTTATAGGATAAATATTCTTAATTTTTAATATTTTATGGAAACGGGTGAACGAATAATCGACCTTCTTTGACTTAATACTAAGATTAATTAATATCCATTCTACCAAATTTACTAAAGACTCAAATCATATATCATCTTTATTTATATCCCATAAAATTTATACTTTAATAAATAATATGACAAACACACTTTATTATCGTCACACCAATTAAATTACAACCTTTTCAATAAAATCTAAAATTTTAATCGACCAACAAAATTAAATTTTAATAAATTTCCAAAGTTTTTAATTTGGTGCACAATTTCCAATCATCGCGCTTTTTATAAAGTCTTCAAATCTTTTTATTAAAATAATATGATATCATTTCATAAAAAAACGTTCCGGGAATTGTTTCCCTTTATTATAAAGACCCTGGGAAACGCTTCTTGAATATTCTTCCTTGGAAAAGAAAAATAAGTGTCCAATTGATATAGTAGGTATGAGATATAAAAAGGAAATTAATATATTATTGGAGAACATCAATGATTCCTTACAATAAGGAAATGCATGAAAAGGACAGCCATGGTATTAGTTATAACGTAACGTCATACACGTCCTCCTCAACATGGAAAAGCTGAAAAGAAATTGACTTATTAAGAATAAAGGAAAGGTTTCCCATACCCTACTTTGACTTATTAAGAATAAAGGAAAGTTTTTTTTTTTTTTTCTCCTTTCTTTTTCAAGGGTTTACAATTATTGAGAAGGAGAAAGGGGTATTTTTGATATAATTAAGTGTAATTTAGAGCACATAAATTTTATTTATTTATTTATTAAAGTAAAGGGATTAGCGAAATGATTGGAGTTCACAAATCAATTTGAAATGCAAAAAGGAGGTTCAGACCCCTTTATAATCTACATACAATGAATTCCAACATCATTAATATCATCAATAACCATCACCAATTTAATATATTATAATAATATTTCAATTTGGATGGTATTGAATATAATTAAACCTCTTATGTATTAAATCTAGAGTATATAAGATAATTTTGTATGAGACTATATTTTAAATAGATATAAGATATTTAATTAATATATAAGAAATATTATCAATGAGATGAGATGTAGGTGAGTAGGTAAAGTGGTTTGGTTGTTTTAAGTCCTATCCAAGTTCAAATCTCATTATGGTATTGGAGGTTGGATGTGACTGTTATTAGTATTCTCGACTCAGTTGTGACCGTTCATTGATATTATTAAACTAATTGTAAGCATTATTGATATTCTTGACCGAATTACGACCATTATTAATGTATCTAATACATATAATAAATGATCATTTGAATATATAGACTCAATTATATCTTACATCAATTTGTAACTCTAATATATATATACACACATGTTTTCATTATAAGAATTTCTCCTTCAAAAACAATAATAAAATATTTTATTAATATATTTATTTTTAATTTAAAAAATTAATGAAATTTAAATCTTTTATTTTTTATTTAAAGAACTTTTTAATATATTTTTTTAATTATTAAATCATTTTTTTTTAAATTTGATGTCATGTCTTTGTATTTATATAAGAATTAAATTTTGGTAGTAATGGATCAACGACCACTTCACTTCCTAGATTTCCTATATTTTAAGGAACTTCTATTTAGTGAATGATCTTATGGACATTCTTTAACAGTTTTTTTTTTTCAATCTTAAAAGATGGATGCAAAATTCAGTGAATAATCTTATGGAAATTTTTTAAGAGTTTTTTTTTTTTTTTTCCCAATCTTTAAGAGATGGATGCAAAATTCAACCCCATCTTCATTCATGAGTGGAAGTCTCTATTCAAAGTTTTAACCGCCCTCATCTTTTAATAAAATGTTTTTTAAATATATAAAATAATATACATAGAAGAATGAATGTGTGTGAATATATTAAAAAAATATGTGAAACACACTAACTCATTATATGGTATTACATTGTTCTATAAATTTATGTCCCACTTTTACAATATATTCATCAATTTCAGAGATTAACACATTACCTTTTATATTTCATAAAAAAGTGTTATTTAAGATTTGAAGTTAGAAAAGGAGAAAGCCCTCATTTTACCCTTTAATGATATCATATTATTTATTATTTATTTTATGTTTTATTCAATCATTTTATTATAATAATTATAAAAGAAAATAAGATATTAAATAAATAGTAGAAAAGTAGAAGCCATCATGATTTTTATGTTAATAAGTGTTTATTCCTTATAATGCAAAGAATATTAAACAAATTTACACCATTCATTTTTACAATTTTCGATTGTCTATTTATCTAATTATTAATAATGTTCATAATTTTATTTGAATTGTACTCATTTTCTTATTAATCATAATGGAAAATAAATTAAATTTGATCATTGAATAAATTTAGGCCACCCATTTACATAATCTAAGATATCCATCTATTTTTAGTTTTGATTATATATTTCAATTCTAAAAAGATATGTTGTCAATTTCACATTTAACGTTACAAGGAAACCTATCTCCCATACCATTATTATAGAAATTGCATTAAATTAAGAGTGTAAGGCCCAATTTATACCTTTCATAGTTAAAGTTTGTTTGTCGTAATCTTGCATTGATATCATATTGTTTAAGAAAATGAATACTTAGAAATTAATAATTACTTCACATGATATATCAAGATATTATGATTTTTGTGATGTTTTTATGTATGTATTGTGTGTTTGTATATGTTACTTGAGATTTTCAAGTTGACTTACTTCGACTATCCTAGGATAGAGCAATTTTATGTATGCAATAATGTGCAGAATTATAGGTGACCAATCAAGGGATCTTGAACTACATTTGTCATAGATTTTATTATTCACTAGATGTGTTGTGTCCTGAATTAATACCTATATTTTTTTCTTTTTTATAAATATATTCTAGTCACTTGTTTTAATTTTGAAAGTTTTACGCCAAATAACACTATTCATACCCTCTTTACCCATATCTTATTAGATGTTTCTTGAACTCTCTATAAGGTCATAAGGATGAGAAAAAAAATTCAACATGATGTCACCACTTGTAAAACTCGAATGGATTTAAAAAGTCAATTTTAAAGGGTCGCATAAAATGATTTTAAATATTTTATGTTAGAATTAGATCTCTTTGATCAAAAGGGATGTATGGGAGTTTTTCTAGGAGCTCAAAAAGACTTTTAGGACAGCCCATGTGATCAATAATGGCATTGAAAGATGGGCAAATTTTATTGAGTATGGATGAGCCATACTTGCCCTCATGTCATTTAAGAAGGAGCATGGGTCTTATAATAAGAATAGAAAACTATAGAAAACTTTTATGAAAGGTACAAACATGGGAAATGATAAGTGTCACTTTTATATTGGCCAAGGATTGAGGGCTTCTTCTATAAGTAAATGGGAAGCCACCCTTGTGCAAAATTTTTGGCCATTTTGAAAATAGAGTTGAAGCTTAAGCATGGAGAAACTAGAAGGAGACTCTTTAACCCTTTTTAGGTTTGGATAAAGGTTAAATGATAGAATAGCCTATAGACAAGGATGAATAAAACTATTCTAAATCATGCTAATTAATTAGAAATTAAGATAAATGAATATATGAATTACAATGTTGAGTTATGCTAAATATATAAAATATGTTAAAAACAATAATTGGATTATATAAACACTAGGAAGAGATAATACTTAGAGTATTTTCAAATGCACATGTAGATCTGAGATATATAGAGGTGGAAACAGATAGGACTAAGATCAAGATACAATTGTCAGATTCTAAAAATGTTATTTTTAGAGGCCTAGAAATTTATGTCAACCTTGGGACACTTATATCAACACAAGTGTCCTTATGTCAATGAACATGTCTAGTTGAGAATACTCACTATATTACAGAGTGACCACATGGATATTTTTAGGTTTTCTTTAACCTTCTTGATGATATATTTTATTCACATGCACAAGTTATAGATGATTGTTCATGGATCAAACTCTAGCTCTTCATCTTAGGTCTTTGTACCTTGCCAAAAACAGGTTAGTGGGCTCATGAAGTCAAGTTAACCTCAAGGACCTTGATGTCAATGAGTGATGCCTACATAGCCATTACTCTAAAGAAGGTTTTAGATATATGTATTTCTCCCCTAAGTGTTAGCATGTGTGTGCATAAGGGTGCAATATGTTATATGCAAGGGCATGCAATGATCTAGCTTGTAACTTGATAAATACTACTCATGGGTTACTCTTTGAATCCTTTAGACTTATAATATGATTTTTCCTATGATTGATATAGAATTAAGGAAGAATATGGTAGTTTTGAATATTTGAAAGGTGTTTTACTAGATGTGTGCTTGGTAAGATTTTTTAATATGTCTTGGTGATAATGAATGGTATTTATTTAGTATTTTTACCACATATTTTGAAAATATCTCAGAGAAGGGTTAAATAAAATAAATGGGCCAATCCATATGATTTGAAAGATTTATAAATTAGATTAATTTTGAGGTATTGACACTAGATAATAATTTGGACACTTGCATCAATGTAGGGGTCCCTATACGAGATGCAAACATACAACAAGCTAAAAAGTTGTTGAGGATATGAAATTGATAGTGAACGATATTTATCAGGTTTTAAAAATTTTATATTGTAAAAAAGATCTAGGTCATTAGAATAAAAGGTTCAAACAAAAATATATGTAAGTTATCACAATGGGATGGTGAATGTGAGCCTTTCAACAATAAAAAGGTATAAAACTAAAGGGTAGATCCCTAACTGGTATTTGTCAAGTATAAAAGACTGAGATGTTACATAAATCAAATTTTAGTATCTATAATTCCCTCCTTAATTTAGTAATGCATAAGGATGAAATTATTAGTTTAAATGAAAGAAATATGTACCTAGTTGTGTACAACACACCTTGTCTTTACTTGAGCCCACTTTGAATGTTTTATTAGTGTATGACATATAACCAAGAACATGTTACATTATAAATCAATGTATATAATTAGAAATTTGAAATAATTAAAATGTTTTAAATATAAAGAGAGCAAGGAAGAATCACACATGTGTGTCAATGCAACCATGTTTCCACTTGGTACTTTAACTTGGTAAATTTTCTTCCTTATGAAGCATTTAAGCTAAAAGAGACTCAAAACTAAACCTTGGAGATTTGAAGAGGGATATTGAAAGGTAATTATGCCTCTAATCTAGTGCAAGGTGAGTATTAACATGACCATTAAGATCATTCAATCTAAATCACACAACTCAAGTGACAATATATTAAAAACCAAGTTAAGTGGTATAACCAACTCAACTTGCAAAATACAAGTAGTGTTAGGTCATTGAAGTCATTGAATCTCAACCATACTACTAAAAGCAGCCAATTGATATAGATATAAAAGGCTCAAAATGGTGCTTCCTGGTGAAAATGGTGCTTCCTGGTAAATAAATTTGAATATGTATTTATAAATTTTTGGTGCACTTGTATGGAATATGTACCTAGAATGTGTCTCAAGCTAAAGTATCTATCAAAATGTAACCTCTACTCTATAAATATATATAATATCCACCATAAATCTAAAAACCTTTATCCTAAATTTGTAAAAATCAATCCAATGTCTATAGAATTCTAACCCAAATGTACATTTGAATCATGTTAATGGTATGAAATGTTGTCATTTGTGTAAACTATGTATATGTGGAATCATGTCTCTATGACATGCCCCCACTAATATGCCACCTTTTGAGGTGAGGGGAATGGAATCTAGTAGTCACCTTACCTCAAAAGGATAAGATAACTATAATTTGTGTATGAATCATGTAGCATATAAGAGTAACATGTCTAAGTAGATATATCAATGAAGTTCATAGTATATGATCACAATAAGCCCTAAGATACATGATATGGATCATGGAAATGTCTAGAAAGTAAAATTACAATCTCAAATAATAATCAAGTATACACATAATAGAAATAAATGTCACACAAAAGGGGTCTAAGGAGACCACAAATAAGGGGTGTATTCAAATTTTGCACATTCAAATGAATGACTTAATCAAATGTCCAATTATTAAAATAAAGTAACATATAGTGGCATAGGGACCAATGAGAAAGAAACATATTCAAATGTTCCACAAGCAAGACAATAATAAGCAAGAAAAAAGACAATCAAGAAAGTGACAAATGTGAATAAATGAAGTATGAGCAACTAATATAAGCATATCATACTAGTCCCTACATGTATGTGTTAGTAAAAAATGTCATGTAACATAGCATATCAAGTACAGTGAAATATGTAATAACGAGTATAGAAATGTGTAAGCCTGAATATATATAAGCTCAACATGATAATGGAAAAGTGATCATAAAATACCATAACTTGTATCAATCATGATCAAGGAGTAGATGTCCCCAATGTAGTGTGTCACATAGGAAAATGAAAGGTCCAACATCTATATGTGCATGTATCATGTATCTTATATAAGTTTGTATCACACTCAAGTATGTGTGAAATATGTGAATCTAGAAAAAAAAAATGATATGTTATCTACTAATATAAAGTAAACAACATAGATGCCAAGGAGCTAGTAAACATGTGAAAGCTGAATATTTTTGTAGTTTTTAATGTATTTGAATGTTTTTATATTTTCTTGAATATTTGATTTATTTATTTTTTGGATTTTATCATATTAATATGATTAGAAAAGGTGCTATGGATAAGGGTAAAATGTTACTATAAGCCAATGAGATCATCAAGAGATGCCTCTATGAAGGCCTCATATCATGTGTGGCATATTCATATTATGCATAATCATTATCATTGGGATCAAAACAATATTTTGTGTTATTAGGATTATAATCATCAATGTAATCATTATCATATGACAGAGTTAACCTCTTAGGTTGTTCTTAAACTTGTGATATACCATTTTGAGCATCTATGTATGAAGTAGATATGATGTTTGGATCCTTAACAATAGTATTTTCATCATTTGATTTTGTAGGCATGTCTTTGATTTAAAATTCCTTTGTTAGAAATCTTCTTTTGAGAATTCTTGTTTACTTATCTTAAGTTTGATTTTGCAAATTTTGTTCTTGCTCTTTTTGTAACATTGTCCTTGTGATACATTGATTTTATAATTAATCCCCTTCACTTTGTTCCTTTTTTTTATTTTACTTTTTCATCATAATATTTTTGTAACATTGCTTTCTCTAGCTTTATCTTTTGAATATTTGCTTGCTCTAAGTGTTTCATTTTCAGCTATTTTTTATTTTCATTATCCTTTGGTAGCCATTTTTTTTTTTTTTTTTTGCACTTGTGCTTTAAATGTATTCGTAATGTGAGTGGGTTACTTGATTGATGTATTGATGATAGGATAACTACTATATTTGAGACTTTGTATTTTTTTCTTCAATGAAAAATAATAATATGTATGATGCCCATGAATTCTATGATATGTACAATAATATTTTGATATGCTAAGAGGATATATAGGGGTAATTTGATTATTTTGTTTCTAAGAGTGTCTCTTAGGATATCACTTGGACTCTAATTAGCCTTTTTTCACTTTGTGAATCATTAATTATAGATGAATTATCTTTTAGCTTCTTATTTTTATATGAAACCTTATTGAACACAACATTGCTAGATGAAGTGTAGATGATATTTTGTGATTATGTAGCACCTTAGTCTTGTACACTTGTCTAGTTGTTTTTCTTAGTTATACACATGTCTAGCTTATGAAAGCCTCATATTTTATCTATCTCGTACCCTTTGGCATATCTCTTAGTCTGACCAACCTTATATTTATGAGACAAACATCCCATCTTGACCAAAATGATTAAAATATATTTATCTTATAACTCTGTAAGTTTTGAGCCTATGCATTTTCTCCTTCTCCTTGGATACTAGCGTCTAGGAGAGATAGTAGCATCAACATTACTATCATACCTCAAAGTAAGTGTCCAATTCCCTAAAGTCATCCAATTTAAAAATGAAACATATTACAATGGTTAGCCTAAGTGATATAATGCAATTTATTTCTTGATAGGATAGGTATAAATACATTATCAACCCTCATTCATTCTTCACCTAGTAATAAGACTAAAAAAACACTCAAGAAGTACTCATGTTACCAAAAGCTTTCTTATTATACCATATTTTGATATTAGTCAAAGGAACAACCCAACTATAGGTTTGAATTACTAAAGAAGTAGTCATAATGTCATATTCTCCAAGTTACAAGCTAGGTCATTATTATACTTTCTTTACACACATTGTATGATTTGCACATAAGCCAACACATAAGAGAGAAATACATGAGTATGAGGCCATCTTCTAGAGTATTGGCTATGTAGGTAGTGCCCTTTGACAATAGGGTCATTGTAAGTCAGCTCAACACCATGTGCCCACTAACCCATTTTTCCTCAAGGTCACATTAAAAATGAAAAGCTAGGATTTTTTCATTTCACTAGGAGTGATAGTCGATAACCTAGACTTGAATGCACCAGAGTGAAGGCAAAGCCAAACTCATAAGCATATAGGTGGTCACATCCTATTTGAACATATATTCCATACATGAAATTAGTATCAAACTCAAACACTAGCATTGATGAAATCATCCAAGGTCGATGTAACTATCTAGAGAGCTAGAGATACCAGATCCAAAATCTAATGACAAATCAAGAACTATCTTCCTATCTAATTTATGCCTATCCCAGATTTAGACCTGCATTAGCATCAAAATTAACTAACTCTTAGCCAAATTTTAGCTACCATAGACCAGTTTAAAAAAAATATTGTCATGTCAAGCCTTCACCTTGGTTTTCAAGCTTGAAAATCCTTCATAAGGCATAAATAACATAGTTTAAGGTATTTTTGACAAGTTTAAGGTGTCTTCCTAATGTTATGTTTGTCTAGTCATAGTGTGTCTTGGTCAAAGGGGTTCAAATAGTGTCAAGAGTTGAGAAATATTTGTAATTCCATGTAGTCTAGTTTAGAGTCATTTAACATGTCCCATGACCTATACAAGTGCATTAAATGAAGTGAAGATCCATTTATAATGTTGTAACTCACTTTGACATAATTGTTTAATCATTTGTAACCTCCAAAAAGAGAATATGGTAATAAGGTGATAGGTTTTAAAAATAAACGAGTGGTTTGAACATCATCTTATGTCTATAAAAGTATGAGTGGGATCATATGACACTTATTTATTTACTTCAGTTAGTTTCTATGAAAATAATGATAGTTTTCAAGTAAAAAAGAGTGTTTTTCAATAAGTCTGTACAAGTTGCAAATGGAAGACCACTTATATATACTCCTACAGCTTCTTATAGTATTTAAAAATCCAAATACATTCATTTTATGAGGCTTAAAACTCAAACAAGGAAAAAACTAACTCATCTTCCCCATCACTCTCCTTGGCAGCCTCATAACGTAGTTTAATTTTTAGTTGGTACAAATGAGAGAGAGAGAGTTGTAACCTCAGATATTTGGAATAGTATGGGGTCCCTATGACCTTTCACTTTGTGTAATTTTTTTCTTGGTTAATCCCATTAAGTCTATGAATAATTTATAAGAGTGTAAGGGGGTCATTATGTTTTATTCATCCAGGCAGGGTCTAGGTTTGCCTATGTTTCTTCACTTAAAAGTTTGATGGAATAAAATGGATATTATGAAGTGATTTAAGGGGTAAAATTTACCATTTTTATGTCAATTTAATCAAGTAACTCAACTATATAACATCTCTTTATCAAATAAACCCATGCCTCATGTATGTTTGAACACTGCCATTTCAACTGCAAGCATGTTTTGATTAGATGTTGAGTATTGTCATCTTTAAAATTTCTAAAATGTTTAATAATTCATGATATACCTCTTAATTTTATATAATCCATGTGAATTATCCTTGAAATTTGGTTTCCTTAAAGATAACCCATGGTGTCATGGTTCTTTTGAAGCAAGGTGTAGTAGATGGTGGCCTCCTATAGGACTGACTACCAAACTTTATACCAAATGGAAATGAAGAGGTAAATAATGATGTATGAGATTTAATTTGATAATTAAGAGGTCTATATTAATTAAATTAAGATTCAAAACGTACTCCCAAATAAGACCAAGATAAGTTTTATCCACCCACAGGTCTACAGACTTGTAGGTGGACATTTATGGTTCATAAACCTCATAAAAGAGATGCATAAAAATGAGAGGGACCTAGTGTAGACTTAAAAACACACATTTATCCTTGATAACTCTTACAACATCAGTGGGAGGAACATGGATGAATTCATAATTTCCAATCTTCATACATGACTCTTGTAGATGAAGTGACCTCAACTATAGGGTTATGTATACAAATGGATCAAACTTTGAACTATAGAGTGTTTAAAGGAGGTCCATAGGCCTATTAAAGGAAAGAGATATAAAATTAAATGATCATGATAACCATGGAATTGGAATAACTTAGTATCATGTTGTCAATAGCCTATTCAAAAGTAAATATAGACCTATAGGTTCCAGACCTGTAAGTCCACATTTTTAGCCAAAGGTCAAATCTAGTATGAATAAGAGTATGTGAAGATAGTATTGAATTGATGTAATAATTAAATAATACTATAAACCAATGGAAATACCTACCTAATTAGAGTCAAAATAACACATAGAATGACTGATGCCATTAAAGAGAACTTGATGCCTAATAAGCCTAGATGCTCATGCATAAGCTTGTGTATGAGAATAAGAGGGATATTTGTAAATGTAAATGAGGTAAAGGGTTATATAGTGAGATTATAAATATCATAAAATAACCCTATAATATTGGTTTGGACCACTAAATTTTTAAGACTCAGTAGTGAGGGGTATATCTCTAGGTTTGTAGTCATGAACATAAACTGACATCTATAGGTTTGTGTTCGACAGGATAAAAAGCATGCATATATTTGGAATTGAGATGGATTTAGATAGTTTAAAGAGATGTATGGGATAAAAATAGAAACTTTTTTAAGGATTTGAATTTATGAATGGAGAGACTAACCTCAAAGAAAACAGTGAGGGCTAAAAGAGACCTACAGGTTTAAAACCCTCAAAGGTTTTTTATAGTCAGTAAGGCCATGAAATGAAAAATGAGACTTAAAAATAATTTTAAATAATATTATAAAATATGTAATAAATATTCAAATATCATGTAAATGTTTAAGAACATAGGCTTATGTTTTGAGGGGTTTTTGTGCCCAAAACCATGTTTTCAATCCTCACACAGTTAGTCAAGCTGAGAGGCCTTTTTTGAATACTTAGAACTCCTTGGAGGAGTGTCATGGTGGAAATAGGTCATTGGAGGGGATGAATTAGGTATATAACTTCAAATATTTGGCATTGGTTCAATATTTCAACCCCACACCTGTATGAACAATCTTGAGGACTGGAGGTCTCTCTAAACCCTGTGTTGATCTTGCAAAGGAGCTCAAGGGGTATTTTCTTTAGTTAAGAAGTGTAAAGAGGATTTTAATGGGAGATAAAAATAATATGGGATGTTAGGGGGTCTCTCTAATTCCATATTCTACAATTTTTCTTATTTTAAGCCCTTGTGCTCTATGAAGCATCATTAAGATGGTGAATACCTAAAACCCTCTTAAACTCCTTGCAGTGACTCAATGAGAGAGATATGAGCTCAAATGCCTTAAAATGAATTTTTTTACCTTTAAATGACTTTTTTGACCTTCACAGGTCTCATGGACATATGGATATGGTATTCGGTGGCATGTGGGAATAATATGGTGTACATAATTAACACGAGAGTCCAATTATAGGCTTAATTATGAGTATCTAAGGTGGTATCAAGTCTTAAAACCAAGTGGGAAGGATTTATAATAATAGATAGAGTATTCATGGTCTTTTATTCCCATTTTTAGACTTTATAATAGGATATATGGGCTACTCAAGACACTCGTTTAGGCCCAAAAGATGACTGCACTATTTTGCTAGCCAAAAAACTCAATTATAGACTAAAAAGTAATCTTAAAGAGCTTTATTATAACATATTGAGTTGTCCTATGATGTTTTAAATAGTAAAAAACCATAATCAAACATTTGAACCTATCAATTTATTGATAAATCACTCTAATTACTTCTCAATTTGAACATGCACCTAGGCTAAGGTTTTGACCATTTTTGGGTTCATCCGTACAAGGTCTCAAGTCCTAAAATTTGGCATGGAGAATGATTAGGAGGTATGGAAAGATAATAAAATTCTTACTAGAGGTTTCACATGTGTGATAGGTCAATGGAACCAAATCTAAATTCTATAGGCCTAAAGGCCTAATAGAGGGCTAATTGGAGAGATAAACAGATGGAAAAATATACTTTCACTTAGGGTTTAGCCATGAAATTTGGTACATAGATATAATAGAATACTAAGTAATTAAATAAATTATTAGTTTTTAAATAACATCTGTATATTATTATACACAAGGATCTTTGATTGTTTTGAGGGATATAAGGAAATGAAGGCAAGCAAGAGGTTTGAGTGTAAAATATAGTGCTAGTATGTTTTTGAGTCGCTAAAATAGGTTGATATAGGTTTTATAAGGTATTTATAAGTGATTCATGAAGATATATTGTAGTCATGAAGTTGAAAAAAAAAATGAAGCATTTGAGTCCAAAGAGAGCTAGTGAAAATTGTATGCTTTTGAAGACAAGAAGAAGTTACAAAACTTGCAAAAGAGTGGTGTAGAAACTCCTCAATCATGTCATATGTCAATCAAAAACTTTTTAACTATATTTTTAGGTGTGGAGATGTAGTATCAAAAAGGGAGGATTTAGATTTAAGATCTCAAAATTTCCCAAATAACCTCCTACTCCAATTTGAAGAAGGACATCATTAGGCAAGTGTCCATATGTTAATGAGAATCTTCGATATTATTTTATTGCTCAAGTTATTGTATTAAAACTACCTCCATGATGGATGAAACTTTTACATGATCTTCTATGCCTCTTATCTCCCTATCTTTCTCACATTTTCCTATATATGAAACCTTGTTTGTCTTTGTAAAGGATCCTCACATTAGTTATGGTGAAGCCTTACCAAAATTAAGTCTTGTATTTACCTATTGAAATTAATTCAAGCTAGATATTCTATCTTAATATTGCATATGGTGATCTTATATGGGTTGTTTTAATGAATGCTTAGTGATAGTAGGTGTACTTGTATTTTTCTTCTTATTCATACTTCTATGTAAGTTTTTCTTTTTTCATAGGTCATAAGAAGTGTTATATCTAATTTTATTAGCTAGAGAACTGATAAGCCATTAGTGTTAACTATTATCACCTTTTGTCTTATCATCCTAAACTCTTTCAACCTTCATAGCCTTCATATTGAATCATTAGTGTGATAGGGACTATTTTTAAATAACATAATTAGATTGTAACTTAGTATATTTTTCATGGTGCATTCTTAGCAAGTAGAGGACCTCATGTTTGGTGCATCACCTCTAATTTTATTTGTTAGTTTTAGCTTTCATCTTTCCCTTTTCTAAGACAATTAAGTAGTATAGTTTTTAGAGTAAGTGTTGTACTTGGGATTTAGCCCAAAACTCTAGAGGTTTGATTCATTTGAAGGTCACCCAACACCTAAAATCAATACCATTGCATAGCTCAAGTTGAGAGGGCTTGAATCACCCTATCAAGGGTGAAAATTTTAGTTATAAAAGTTATGGAATGCCTGATGGGAATCACAAAATAAAGTGGTTGTCCAATATTGATGCTGGTCTTAACAAAAATGTAGTTGTAGCAACCTTCTTCATGAAACATCTGGTGACTCCAACAAGTTTTAAACTCTTGGTTGTTGACTAGTGAGCCAATTTTTATCCAAAGGTGACTACAAGATCAAAAGTGAAAGGTTTCCCTTTGATTTTTTTTAATTACCTTTATATTCATACAAAATAAAGAGGTTTCCTTATACTCCCCTTATACCAAGTCACCTAGTAAAGCTTGGTATTCCCTTTTATCCAAGTTCTCCTAAGGCTGATAGCATGGCTACAAATCTTCCATTTGTTGCTTTCAATGGTGGTTCTCCCTTAAACCTTCAACAATATGATAACATACTAGTGGCTTCCCTCAAGGGTGTCTCTTATTTTAGTGGATAAACTACTCTTACTCCCATTGAGCCTATTAGGGACATCACAAACTTTTACAACATCCATAACATAACACAAGAGAATGTGGAAATCAGGTTATTTGTAATCAATTTTAAAGGTAAGGCTTTGGAGTGGTATAAAACCTTATCCCCTAATTCCATTGACTTATGGGATGAATTGGAAGATAAATTAGTTTAAAGATTTGAAGATAAGAGTGACCATTTCTCCTTGGCCAAGCAATTGACCACCATAAAAATAACCCCTTAATAATTCATGAAATATTTCAATGCTAGGTTCTAAAACACATGGGATAGGATCCTAGTTCTTGTAAGACCCACTCCAAACTATGCATTCCTATATTAACTTAAGGCTTTTTACAATGATATAACAGTTGTGATTCAATCTATGGGTGGGAATACCTTACAAGATGCATTTGAAATTGTGATTAGAGCTGAGAATACTTAGATCCAAGATAGAAATATTACTCCAAGGACCCCTATGCCTTTGTTTCCAGACATTCAAACCCTACTCCAACTCTTGCTCTCATTCCTACCATAACTAGTCATGAACAAGCTGCCCCTAGACATTTATAGGAAATACAAGAGAGGAATAACCCACTTAAAGACAAAGAGAATGAGATAGTGGCTTTAAAGAGACACCAACCTCAACATTATAAGTTTAATAGTCCTATCAGCTTAATAAGCCTCCTTTTCAAGCCAATTCCCAAGGTTAAGTGCAAATCACTCAATTCAAACCATAAAATAGTTATAACCCAAATACATCCTCCACTTCAAGATCTTTGGTACCCACCTAAAATAATATAATACAAGATAAATAATGGCCCTCTCAATGAAATTGATCTCATGAGTACTCTATTAATCAAAATGGAGGGTTGAATCAAGCTTATGTGGCACAAGATATAATTTTTCCTTCTCTAACACAAGATAAAGCTTTAAATTAGGTTATGGTTGTTGGAGATCATGTTAAGTCAAGTGATACACTTATAAATTTAAAATAAGAGGAATATTATGCAATGAATCAAGTGGGAAACTCAATTAGGTTGGTGGATAGTTCTATTGCAGCCAACACTAGGTCTAAAAGTATGGCTATTGAGGAAGCACAAGAGAGTTGAACTGCAATTTCCTTCATGACTCCAGGGATTAGAGAGCCTAACATAATTTATAAGGCTTAATAATCTCAAATAAATTATAATGATAAGAGTACATGTATGCATCAAAACAAGTAGGCCTAAAGTAATGTCATAACTCCTAAAGGACAACCAAAGATTGGTGTTTCTTCTCTCAACATAGTAGATCAAATGAAAAATATTCATGTAAGTATGCCTATGTGGGACATGTTGATGCAATGGATTACACCCAGGGGCAGGAAGCCGAGCTCTTGCCCTTCCACATGCAACAATGAAAACTCCCCTCTCACCTATGGGACTGGTGAAGCTAGAGAGGAGAGTCTCTAGATGAGGGCTAGCTCCCTCTAATGTATCTTTTAGGCCTTGGTTTCTCCTACTACTAACAAATAAAATGAAAAAGGGGGGGGGGATGAAAAGGGAGAGAGAGATGCTGAAAAATAGAACCTAAGTCTAAAAAATGAAAAGGTGATACACCAAAAAAGTTGCTCCACCTAGCCCGAACATACACTTTTCACCAGGAAGAAACGCCCATACACTTCATCTGAAGTCAAAATTTCTTCTACAATAGTCAACTAGGGGTCCATAGAAGTATAGGGAGGAAGGAACTAGCGAAGGTGTTCTAGGACACACTTTGATAGCCTATTCACATGCACCTATATTCTTTCTGTAGACACTACTGGCAGACCTGCAGAAAGGAGACTTCACAATGCACTAGACATGCTAGAGTCATTCTGTGAAAAGCATCAAAGACAATGACTTAACACAAAATAAAACATAGACATATGTGTGAGTGTAAGTCCAAATGGAGGTAAAAATGCTAAGTCTTGACTGAAGGTAAAATCTGGCAGAGCTCTGCCTTACAAGCCTGAGAGATTTTTGGGGCAGAGTTTTGCCTTAAGGCTAAGAGAGTGGATCTCTTCTCAAAATGAGAAGTTTACAATTTATAGAGGAAGAAAAAGGCCATTTTGGCACCCTTTTACAAGTGACCCATGTGCCTTCTGAGCATTGGGAAGAGGAAGCTGCTTGAAGATAATGCTGTGTTGGCCCCTATCATGATTCAAAATTATGGGCTGCACTATTTATCTGCTCATCAATGCAAAATGAAGAAAAATGGGTCACACCGTTCCTTATTTATGCCTCTTGATGATCACATGGTAGGTACTGTGTCAACCACTAGAATAACTCCTTGAGTCGACACTTTCCCATGCCACTTGGATCGCTTTGTCTACTTCTGTGCTTAGCTATTTTTCCTCCTCTATCTCCTTCATCCCTTAAGTTATCTTTTGCTACTCCTTTGGCTCTTTGGCTGAGAGTGCATCTACTTCTGACACGTGTCACAATCTACTACTTTGAAACTTAGGAGACACTTTGAAATGTGGATGTTGACATATGGTAGCTTCCATCAAGTTGATAATGGGACGTGGTAGCATCTGCTTAAATTAGAGGGTCCTTTAAGAGTCAGGCAGAAGTTGACACATGGCCACTTCCACCTACTCTTGAGAGAAACTTATCATTGAAGCTTAAGAGAGACCTGAGGCCTCAGATGCAGACACTTGTCGCACTCTGCTGAGGCGAGCAAGGACACATGGTGGCATCCACTCACATTTGATGGTCCCTTAAGGGTCACACAGAGCATTTTGAGATTTTTGTGGAAGGTGACATGTGGCCACTTCCACAGAGCCTTTAGCTACTCATTCGGGCCCACCATAGTCTTCTTTGAAGCCAACAGGAGAAACCCATATATGTTGACACTTGGCAGCTTCCACTACACTTCGAGAGAGGCTTATCTTTAAAGCTTAAAAGAAACTTGAAGCCTCGGATGAGGACACTTATCAAACTCTGCTGAGACAGGCGAGGACACGTAGTGGTATCTGCTTACTTTTAGGGTCCTTTGAGAGTCATGCAGAAGTTGACACGTGTCTGCTTCTACTTATTCTTTCCCTTTGATGATTCCTCTGCTACAAAATTTGATGTTTGCATGCATGTCATTATTTATCTTTGCCGTTTAACCTCATCATTGAACTTGTTTATCTATTGAACCTCACCATTGAACTGAAGCGATGAACCGAAGCTCGATGAACTCCCTCAGGTCACTAATCCTAATGGCAACCCCCTGACCTAGGGGAAAATAGTGGAATCATGGGGCAAGAAAGAGGAGAAGAAAGGTTTTGCTCAAAACCTTAAAAAAGATAAAGCTGATCCTACCCATGATTCCTATGACATCTAAGAGGCTATCATGAGCAACAATGAAGAATAAATCATCATCAATGCTCCTTGTGAAGACCTCATCAACAATGGAGAAAACTTAGGGCATGCATACATGCAGATGTTCCAGCAATATGAAGAGGACCATAAGCATGGTGAGCTCTCTCCCCCTTTGTTTGATGAACTTCCTTGTTGTTTCGATGAGGAGGACTACCATGCTGAAGAGCCTGAGTTGGAAGAGGACCAGATGGATGCCTTTGAACATCTAGAAACTCTGGTCCTTGAGCAGGAAAAGGAAAGGCTGGTCTCCCTTGAGGAAAGCCTTGAAGAAGAAAGTTTTGATAGAGAGGTGATGTAATTTGTGATTCCATTTCAGACATCATCACAGTGACCCTTCTTTGAGAAATCTAAGAGGAAGCAGAGGATGAGTTTGACACGGTCTTCAACAAAGTAGAAGGAGACAAGACAAACCATGATGCATTATAGAGGGATTGTGTAGATCAAAGGGCTTATGGTGATGAGCTAGCAACCACAGATTTCTTGGTGATATGCACCAACATGAAGGACCAACATTCAAAAAGCTTCCAGGGACAAGCAGAGTACACATATGTTGGGAGCATGTTCAAATCTGATCCACTCAGATACCAGCCAATCCAGGTAACAGGCAAGAGGAGTAGGTCACCAAATATCCTTTTTATTCAGCCACTTGTCTGGCATCATAAGTCTTCTTGCCAGGGAGGGGACTTAAGAAGTTTTCCCTTTGATCCAGGAGGGAAGTGGATGTACTTGGTTAGTTTTATATAGTAGTTTGCTTTTGGTTTCTTTTCTTGCTTTCCCTAAGTGCAGTTTGCATAGGTAGTGTTTTTAGTCTTGTGTGTGCTTTCCCTTGTGTCTGGGGTAAAAAGCTTCATGTTTGATTCTTAGATCTTTGGGGCTATTGCTAACCTTTGTTCAAGCTGCATTCTGACTCTGTGCCTAATGGACTATAAGGCAATTGGTCTCTAAGCATAGCAGGCATGCTTCCCCTAGGAGTCACCAATTTGTTGACCATTTTTTGTTTAATAGGCCAAAAATTGGTCCCCCTTCTTTTTTATATGATTGGCTCAGAACAACATAAAAAAGAAGGGGGACCGATTTTTGGCCTATTGGGCAAAAAATGGTCAACAAATTGGTGACTCCTAGGGGAAGCATGCCTGCTATGCTTAGAGACCAATTGCCTTGTAGTCCATTAGGCACGGAGTTAGAATGTAGCTTGAGTAAAGGTTAGAAATAGCCCCAAAGATCCAAGAATCAAACATGAAGCTTTTTACCCCAGACACAAGGGAAAGCACACATAAGACTAAAAACACTACCTATGCAAACTACACTTGGGGAAAGCAAGAAAAGAAACCAAAATCAAACTACTATATACAACTAACCAGGTACATCTACTTCCCTCCTGGATCAAAGGGAAAACTTCTTAAGTCCCCTCCCTAGCAAGAAGACTTATGATGCCAGACAAGCGGCTGAATAAAAAGGAGATTTGGTGACCTACTCCTCTTGCTTGTCACCTGGATTGGCTGGTATCCAAGTGGATCAGATTTGAACATGCTCCCAACATATGTGTACTCTGCTTGTCCCTAGAAGCTTGTTGAATGCTGGTCCTTCATGCTAGTGCATATCACCAAGAAATCTATGGCTACTGGCTCATCATCATAAGCCCTTTGATCCGCATAATCCCTCTGCAATGCATCATGGTTTGGCTTGTCTCCTTCTACTTTGCTGAAGACCATGTCAAACTCATCCTCTGCTTCCTCTTGGATTTCTTAAAAAAGGGTGACTGTGATGATGTCTGAAATGGAATAAAAAATTAACTGCTCATCCCACAGAACATCACCTCTCTATTCAAAACTTTCTTCTTCAAGGCTTTCCTCAAGGGAGACCAGCCTTTCCTTTTCCTGCTCAAGGACCAGAGTTTCTAGATGTTCAAAGGCATCCATCTGGTCCTCTTCCAACTTAGGCTCTTTAGCATAGTAGTCCTTCTCATCGAAGCAATAAGGAAGTTCATCAAACAAAGGGGGAGAGAGCTCACCATACTTATGTTCCTCTTCATATTGCTAGAACATCCGCATGTATGCATGCCCTGAGTCTTCTCCATTGTTGGTGAGGTCTTCACAAGGAGCATTGATGATGATTTCTTATTCATTGTTTCTCATGATAGCCTCTTGGATGTCATAGGAATCATGGGTAGAAGCAACTTTATCTTTTTTAAGGTTTTGAGCAAAACCTTTCTTCTCCTCTTTCCTGCCCCATGATTCCACTATTTTCCCCTAGGTCAAGAGGTTGCCACTAGGATCAGTGACCTGAGGGAGTTGAGGAAGACTAAGAAAGCTACTTGAGGGGATTGCATGAAAATATGGAGCTTGATCATAGTCATATGAAGGAATACAAGGTCCATGATCTTGTGCAGAGGGATTATACATACAAAAGTGATTTCTTAATGGCACCAGGCTGCTTAACCAGCTGATTCAACTTAGATTCGCCATTGGTGTTGATATAAAAGCCTCCAAAGGCTGGTTGGTTAAAGAACACACCAAAATTCTTCAACTCTTTAGACAAAACTTATCCTAGTTGGTCCCACTGGGCGTGCCAAAAAACTTTTGACACAGTAGATTGCACCCAAGGGCAGGAAGTCAAGCTCCTGCCCTTCCACACACAATAATGGAAACTCCCCTCTCACCTGTGGGATTGTAAAAGCTGGAGGGGAGAGTCTCTAGATGAGGGCTAGCTCCCTCCAATGTATATTTTAGGCCCTAGTTTTTCCTACTGCTAACAAATAAAATGAAAAAGGGGGAATGAAAAGGGAGAGATAGATGCTGAAAATAGAACCTAAGTCTAAAAAATGAAAAGGTGATAAACCAAAAAAGTTGACCCACCCAGCCTGAACATACACTTTTCACCAAGAAGAAATGCCCATACACTTCATCTAAAGTTGAAAGTTCTTCTGTAACAGTCAGCTAGGGGTCTGTGGAAGTACAGGGAGGAAGGAACTAGCAAAGGTGTTTTGGGACACACTTTAATAGCCTATTCACAGGCACCTATATTCTTTCTGTAGACACTTCTAGCAGACCTATAGAAAGGAGACTTCACAATGCACTAGACATGCCGAAGTCATTCTATGAAAAGCATCAAAGACAATGACTTAACACAAAAGAAAACATAGACATATGTGTGAGTGCAAGTCCAGATGGAGGTAAAAATGCTAAGTCTTGATTGAAGGTAAAATCTGACAGAGCTCTATCTTACAAGCCTGAGAGATTTTTGGGGTGGAGTTTTGCCTTAAGGCTAAGAGAGTGGATCTCTTCTCAGAATGAGAATTTTACAATTTAAAAGGAAGAAAAAGGCCATTTTGGCACCCTTTTACAAGTGACCCATGTGCCTTTTGAGCATTGGGAAGAGGAAGCCACTTGAAGATAATGCTGTGTCAGCGCCTATCATGATTCAAAATTATGGGCCATGCCATTTGTTTGCTCATCAATGCAAAATCAAGAAAAATGGGTCACGCCATTCCCTATTTATGCCTCTTGATGATCGCCTGGCAGGTACTGTGTCAACCACTAGAATAGTTCCTTGGGTCGACACTTTCCCACACCACTTAGATCACTTTGTCTACTTCTACGCTTGGCTATTCTGCCTCCTCTGTCTCTTTCATCCCTCAGGCTATCTTTTGCTACTCCTTTGGCTCTTTGGCTGAGAGCGCATATGCTTCTGACACGTGTCGTAGTCTGCTACTTTGAATCTTAGGAGACACTTTGAAATGTGGACATTGACACATGGTAGCTTCTACCAAGCTGATAATGGGACATGTCAGCATCCACTTAACATAGAGGGTCCTTTGAGAGTCAGGTGGAAGTTGACACATGGCCACTTCCACCTAATCTTGAGATAAACTTATCGTTGAAGCTTAAGAGAGACTCGAGGCCTCAGATCCAAGACACTTGTCACACTCCACTGAGGTGGGCGAGGACACATGGTGGCATCTGCTCACCTTTAATGGTCCCTTGAGGGTCATGTGGAGCATTTTGAGATTTCTACGAAAGGTAACATGTGGCCACTTTTGTAGAGCCTTTAGCTACTCATTCGAGCCCACCACAGTCTTCTTTGAAGCCAATAGGAGAAACCCACAGATGTTAACACTTGGCAGCTTCTGCTGTACTTCGAGAGAGGCTTATCTTTGAAGCTTAAAAGAAACCTGAAGCCTCAAATGCAGACACTTGTCACACTCTGCTAAGATGGGCAAGGACACGTGGTGGCATTTGCTTACTTTTAGGGTCCTTTGAGGGTCATGTGAAAGTTGATACATGGCCGCTTCTGCTTATTCCTTCCCTTCGATGACTCCTCTACTGTGAAATTTGACGTTTACATGCCTGTCATTATTTAGCTTTGCTATTAAACCTTGTCATTGAACTTGTTTCTCTGTTGAACCTTGCTGTTGAACTGAAGTGATGAACTGAAGCTCAATGAACTGAAGCTCGATGAACTCATGCAACCCGAAATTGACTGGCTCAGAACAACATAAAAAATAAAGGGGACCAATTTTTGGCCTGTTGGGCAAAAAATGGTCAACAAGACACTTTATCTATTCCTAGTAAAATGTATATGCTACAAGATGATATATCTAAGCTCATCTCATCATCAGGAGTAGCAAGAAAGGGTATTGTTGTGTTCAGAAACACATCTAGACCTAGTGAGTCACAACAAGGTAAAGTGAACAAGCCTCCTCCCTTTTATGTTTTAGTGATCATTGGTGATTTTTTAGTGAATAAATATATGATATACAATGGGGTTATCAGTTTAGTCATGACAAAGTAAGTAGAAGATAAGTTAGGCCTCAAATACGAGCCTCATACTAAAGGTGTGTTACTTCTAGATAGATCAACCTCTAAGACAGTTGGTGTTATCAAGGGTTTGAATTTAAATCTTCACGATTGTCATAATTTATCTATTGCTCAATACATGTTTATTGATGAATTACCACCATACTTTTCCCTTTACTTGTCAAGGGACTTCACAAAAAAAATTAGTGGTTACTTATCATTAGATTGGTCCTACATGGATTTTAGGATAAGATATGACACTAAAGTTACCATAAAATTAGAACCTATCTCAAGGTTTCATATTGAGCCATACAAACTAAATGCTACTAATGTCAATTATTTTATCATTGATGAGGAGGATCAACCTAGTGACCAAAATCTAGTTGTTCCTTTTGAAGAAATTTTAGATATTTTCCTTGATGAATGAGGGGGAAAAAACCATGAGTTTGACCCATATAGATGTGTTGAATAGGATGTTATTGGGAACTATTATTTACATGAAGTTACATCCATACCTTCTCTCTATAATCCTAATGATGATAGAGATGGTTTATGTAAATTGTTTTTTGATGGATCAAAAATCAAGAATGGAGTAGGTGTAGGTATTATGCTTATTTCTCCATCAGATGAAAAGTACTATTCAACCATTATATTTTAGTTTAGTTGTTCTTGTAATGTAGTTTAATATGAATTTATTATACATGGGCTTCAATGGGTAAGGAAGAAGGGAGTTAAACAAGTATAATCAATTGGAGATAGTGAACTAATTGTACACTAAGTAAGAGGTAAGAATGCATCTAAGAACACATTATTGAAGTCATAAAAGCATAGAGCGTGGGAAATTATTGAGGATTTTGAGTATTTTTAAATAAAATAAATCCCAAGGGAAGAGAACCAACATGATGATAGGTTGGCATCAGTTGGAGCATAATTTGACATCCTCAATAATGTCAAGAATCCAAAAACTCAGACACACATTATGGTAGTTGTAAGGCCTTCAATACTATACAATGATGTCATTTAGAAAGTTTTTAAAAGTGACAAATAAATAATATGTTTTCTCCAACATGAAGTTAAGTTTTATTTCAAAAACCAGGCCAAGTTTTAGCACCAATATGGGGACCAAAGTGTGCATTTAAGTTCTAACAAGATTCCTAAAGGGTTGGTTACTCTTGAAGGTATATTAAATTAAAGTGATCAAATGAGGAGAGATAAGTTAAACATGTGTAAAAAAGAGTAACATGATGATAAAGTGTCTATCTTCAAAGATAAACTCTTAAATCTTAGAAGGTATGTGCTCCAAAAGAGAAGGTTACATTCATTGAGTTATGTAGAGAATTTCATGATGTCTTTGCTTGGGAGTATAGTGATCTCAAGGGGATTGACCCCTCATTATCTCAACACACTATATAACTTGATCCCAATTATAAGCCTATAAGGAAAAAGAAAATACCCATCAATGCTAAAGTGGAGGTCCTAATAAGAAAAGAACTCACCAACTTGATAGATTCAAGAATTATCTTTCCTATCAAACACTCTTCATGGGTTACAAACTTAGTTTATGTGAGAAAGAAGAGTGGTGAGATCAGGTTTTGTGTGGATTTTAGAGACTTGAATAGGTTTTTATTGAAGGATAACTATCCTCTACCTTAAATGGATCAAAACCTTCAAGTAATTATAGGTTCTCAACGTTTCTCACTTTTAGATGACTATTTAGGTTAGAACGAAGTGTTGGTAAAAGAAGAAGATCAATGTACATTTGGGTTGTAAAATGAAGGTTCCACATTGTAAAGGGCCATGGATATGGCTTTCTAAGGTTTTATCATTGAGATGGTACTAATATACCTTGATGACATAGCCATTTTATCTAAAGATGCTAGTGACCACTTGAATCATCTAAGGCTAATATTTAAAAGGTGTAGTCAATATGGGGTTTCTCTCAATCCTAAGAAGTGTATTTATTTTATTCATGAAGTTAAATTACTTGGTCTTTTTTTTTCAACAATAGGCTTTGTATAGACCCTAATAAGGTGTGTAGCATACTAGCTTTGTCATTACCCAAACATAAGAAAGTTTTGTAAAGATTTATTTAGAAGATCAATTTTGTTAGAAGGGTCATACCTAGAATTTCCATTCTTTTAAGGACTATATCATCTATTTTTAAAAACATCAAGATTTTTTTTTGGACCAAGAAAGGAAAGGTTAGTTTTGAGGATATCAAAAAAGTTATTGCTCAAGCACCTACACTAATCAACACTGATTTTTCTATGGACTTTTTTTGTATGATATTTCCAACATTGACACCATATATTATATGTTAATGCAATTAATGAAGGAATTGAACAACCTATAACCTTTTTTATTCAAGGACTAGAAGGCTATGAAGAGAGGTAAACATGTTGAGAAATAAGTATTGGAATTTATAAGAAGTCTTAATAAATTTAGGCATATGGTATCCAATAATAAAATACATGTCATGGTAACTCATCCAAGAATAAGATACTTCTTCTTGAATAAATATTTGAATTAGAAAAGAGTTGGATGGATAACTAAGGTGATGGAGTATGATGATCAAGGTCACTAAGCTAGTGAGAGGGAGAGGGTTATGTGAAAACCTAACATCAGACCTAAATGAAGAAGAATAGATGGTTTTGGCATTGCAAGAGGGTCCTAGTACAATTAAAACTTCATCTTCTCAAGGTTAGACATAATAAATTATGAGGTTCCTTCAAACAGATGAGTGTCTTATGGATCTATATCAAGCAAAACGAAGATACTTCAGATTGCAAGCAATTCCTTATGTTATTGTGGATGAGTTTATTTTTAGGAAAGAACTCAATGGGATGTTACTAAGATATGTGGAAATAGAATAGGTTGATAGGCTCCTAGAATAATTCTATGATGGACCATTTGGAGGTCATTTTTCACCTAAAACTACAACTGTAAAAATAATGAGGGTTGGTTAATATTGGCCTAGCCTATTCAAGTAGTCATATACTTGGGTTAGAAGATGTCAAAAGTGTGCACTCTTTTTAGGAAAAAAAAGACTTACAACCCTTCTTCTTCATATTATTCAGGTTGAACAACCATTCATGTAGTGGAGACTTGACTTCATTGGAATGATTGATCCCCCATCTAGTGTTGGCCATAAATGGTTTCTCATAGCTACCAACTATTTCAAAAGGTGGGTATAAGCAATGGCCCTCAACGAGGCTAATGAAAATTTAGTTTTTAACTTCTATAAGAGCTTAGTGAAAAGGTTTGGCATGCCTTAAATAATAACTTATGATAATTCCATGGATTTCAATGGTGTAAGAATAATAGAATAGAATCTCTAATATGGTATCTACTTGAGTATTTATTCTAATTACTACCCCCAAAGCAATAGGATAATTGAGTCCACTAATAATAACTTGATCATAATTATAAAGAGGATAATAAAATATAATCAAAGGAATTGGAACACTAGATTGAAGACATCCCTATGGGTTGATAGAATCACTCCAAAGATTATAATTGGTAACTCGCCCTATATGTTTGTCTATGGGACAAAAACTAAGTTTCCAATTTAACTTTACTTATCAGCACTTGAGTTGGCACATCAGATTAAGAGAATAGGGAATAATTATATGGAGTTAATATTGGAAGAAATAATGGCCTTGAAGGAAGAAATAAGTCATGTTATGCACACCATGGAATGTCACCAATCACAAGTGAAAAGAATCTTTGACATGAAAGTTATCTCAAGAACATATCAAGAAGGAGATCTTGTCTTAAAGTGGGATACTGATAGAGATAAGCCTGGTAAGCACACTAAGTTTGATGCAATATGGAGTGGACCTTATGTTATCATTGCTTGCAAAGAAAATAATGCCTTTCCACTTGCAATACTTTATGGAGAGGAGTTGAGTATCCTAGTCAATGGATACATTTGAAGCCATGCTATTGAGGTTAGTTTTACAACTTTATACATATCATAATAGGTATTTGTGTTCCCTAATTGTTTAAAGCATAGATTTTTATCATGTTTATTTCATGTTATTCTTTCCTCCAAGTATATTATGACACATGTGTGGTGTGGTGTTTTGTTTTATGTTTGACTAGTTCAGTTGGTTTCAAGGTTGTTTTCAAATCTTATTCTCAATTTTTATCTAGTTAGGTTACACTCATGACTCTATATCACACTGAATCTACTAAAACACTAGTCTATATGCATAAAAAGCATGCATTCCCAGGAGGCCACCAAAGATGTTAGCCAAATTTTGGCTACCATAGACTAGTTTAATAAAAAACTTGTCTTGTCAATCCTTCACCTTGGTTTTCAAGCTTGAAAATCCTTCATAAGGCATGGCTAGAATTGTTTAAGGTATTTTTGACAAGTTTAAGGTAAGTGTCTTCCTAATGTTATGCTTGTCTAATCATAGTGTGTTTTGGTCAAAGGGGTTCAAAGAGGGTCAAGAGTTGAGAAACCTTTGGCATGTCATGTAGTCTAAGTCAAAGTAACTTAATGTGTCCCATGGTCCATACAAGTGAATTAAATGAAGTCAAGATTCATTTCTAATGTTTCAACTTACTTTGACATGCTTGTTTGATAATTTATAACATCCAAAAAGAGAATATGGTAAGAATGTGACAAGTTTGTAGAAGAAGGAAGTGGTTTAAACATCATCCTATGTCTATATAGGTGTGATGGAGCTTAGATAACACTTGTTGATTCACTTCAGTCAATTTCTATGTAGATAATGATAGTTATCAAGGAAAAAGAGTGGTTTTTAAGAATTTCATAAAAGTTTCAAGTTGAAGACCACTTAAAGATAATCTTACATCTTGTTCCATTATTTACAAGTCCAAATACATGCATTTATGGAGGTCTAAAACTTAAACAAGGAAAAAACTGACTCATCTTCCCCATCACTCTCTTTTGTAGCTTCAGAAGGCAGTCAATTTTTAGTTGATACAAGAAAGAGAGAGAGAGAGTTGGAAGCTTATATCTTGTGCATAATAGGGGGTCCATATGAGGTTTCACTTTGTGGCATTTTTCACATGGTTAATCTCATTAACTCTATTAAAAATTGCTAAGAGTGTAAGGGGATCATTATGTCTTATTCATCTAGGTAAGGTTTAGGTTTGCCTCTATTTATTCATATCAAAGTTTGATGAAAGAAAATTGATATTGTGAATTGATTTTAGGGATAAAATGGAAAAATTTTATGTTAATTTCATCAAGTACCTCAGCTATATAAGATGTTTTTCATAAATAAACTAGTGCCTCATGTATGTTTGAACACCCCTATTCCATTTGCAAGCATTTTTTAATTGGATGTTGAGTATTATCTTCATAATTTCTCAATTATTTTTTCAATCATGATAGACCTCTCACTTTTAGATAATCCATGTGCCTTCTCATTTAAAGGTGGTTTCTTTGAAGACAACCCATGGTGGCCTAGTTCTTTTGAAGTATGGTGCAGTAAATGGCAATCTCCTATAGGCCTAACTACCAAATTTTATCCTAAATGTCAATGAAGAGGTAAATAATGATGTGTGATATATCATTAGATAATTAGGAGGTTTAGGTGAATGAAATTAAGAATCAAAACATACTCCCAAATAAGAACATGATAGGTTTTGTTCACCCACAAGTCTGTAGACCTGTAATTAAACATTTATGGTTCATAAACCTCATAAAATAGATGCATAAGCCTAAGAGGGACCTAGTGTGTACTTTAAAACACATATATGTTCTTTAAAAATACTAAAAAATCATTTGGAGTAACATTTATGAATTCATAAGTTCCAATCTTCATACATGACTCTTATAGATGAAGTGACCTCAGCTACAACCTTGTGTATACAAATGGAACAAACTTTGAACTATAGAATTCTTAAAGGAAGTCCATAGTCCTATTAAAGGTAAGAGATAAAAAATGGCATGATAATGATAGCCATGGAGTTTTAATAACTTAGGAACATGTTATCAATATCATATTCAAAAGCAAATGTAGACCGACAAGTTTTAGACCTATATGTCCACATTTTTAGCCAAAGGTTAGATCTAGTATGAAGAAGAGTATAATAAGATATTATTAAATCAATAAAATAATTAAATAATAATATAAACCAATTGAAATACCTACCTACTTAGTTTCAAAATAACTCATAGAATGATTGTTTCCATCAAAGAGAACATGAGACCTAATAGGCCTAGATGCTCATACAAAGGCTTGTGTATGAGAATAGGAAGAATATTTTTTAATGAAAATGAGCTCAAGGGTTATATAGTGAGATGATAAAGATAATAAAATAACCTTATATTATTGGTTTGGACCACCAAATTTCTAAAACTCAGTAGTAAGGGGTATATCTCTAGGTTTGTAGTCATGAACCCAAACTATCATATATAGGTCTGCATTTGGTAGGATGAAAAGCATGCATATTTATATAGCTGAGAGATATGTATGGGATATAAATATAAACTTATTAAAGTATTTTAACTTTTAAATGGAGGGGATAACCTCAAAGAAGATGATGAGGGCTAAAAGAGACCTATAGGCCTAAAACCCTGAAAGGTTTGCTATAGTCAATAAGGCCATTCATTGAAAAAATGAGACATAAAAATGCATTGGAAATAATATTATAGCATATTGAATAAGGATTAAAATATCATGTAAATAGTTAATAATAGAGGCTTTGGGTTTAAGGGGTTTTTATGCCCAAAACTATGTTTTCAGTCCTCACATAGTTAGTTAGTCCAAGAGGCCATTTTTGAATGCTTAGAACTCCTTGGAGCAGTGGAATGGTGGAAAGAGTTCATTAGATAAGATGAAGGAGGTATATAGATTTTAATCCTTGGCATTGGTTCAATCTTTCAACCCCACACCTATACGAACAATCTTCAAAACTTGAGGTCTCTCCAAACCCTATGTTTGTCTTATGAAGGAGCTCGAGGGGTATCTTATTTTTTTTAAAAGTGTATAGATTATTTTCATGGGATATATAGATCATATGGGATGTTTTGTGGGTCTCCAGACTCCCATATTTTGGCATTTTTTCTTATTTTAATCCCCTGTGCTCTATGAACCATTATTAAGATGGTGAACACTTAAAACCAGCATAAACCCCTTGTAGTGACCCAATGAAAGAGATATGCCATAAAATGCCTTAAAATGAATTTTTTGACCTTCACATGTCTCATGGACATATGTATATGGTATTTGGTGGCATGTGGGAAAAATATGGTGTATAGATTTGGCTTAATAGCCCAGTTGTAGGATTAATTATGAGTATCCAAGGTGGTAGTAAGTCTTCAAACCAAGTGGTAAGGATTTTCAAGACTAGAAAGAGGATTCATTGTATTATATTACCACTTTAATACTTCCTAAGAGGATACGTGGGCTATTCAAGTCACTTATTTAGGCCCAAAAGATGACTGCACTATTTTGCTAGCTAAGAAGCTCAATTACAAACTTAAAAAGAACTCTTAGGGAGATTTATTATAGCATATTGAGGTGTCCTATGATGTTTTAGACACTAAAAAACCATAATCAATAATTTTAACCTATCAATCTACTGATAAATCACTCTGATTCCTTCTCAAACTTAAACATGCACCTAGACTAAGGTTTTGACCGTTTCTTGGTTCACCCATCCATATAAGGCCTCAAATCCTAAAATTTAGTGTGGAACATGATTATGGGATATGGAAAGTTAATAAAATTATTATTTTATGTTTGACACATATGAGAGGTCAATGGAGCCAAATCTAGTTTTTTAGGCCTAGAGGCCTAATTGAGGGCTAATTAGAGAGAGAAATAGATGGAAAATTACACATTTACTTAGGGTCTAGTCATGAAATTTGGTACAAATCTATAATATAATAATACATACTCAAATACATTATTATTTTTTTAATATCATCTATATATTATTATACACAGGGAGATTTGCATGTTTTGAGGGCTACAAGGAAAGGAAGGCAAACAAGAGGTTTGAGTGTAAAATGTAGTGCTAGTAAGTATTTGAGTCACTAAAAGGGGTTGACACATGTTTTATAAGGTAGGGAGAAGTGATTCATGAAGATATATTTCAGTCATGAAGTTAAAAACAAAATTTGAATCATATGAGCCCAAAAAGAGCTAGTGAAAATTGTATGCTTTTGAAGACAAAAGAAGAAGTTACAAAACTTGAAGAGTGGCATATAAACTCCTCAATCATGCCATATGTCAGTTAACCAATTTATAAATATCTTTTTAGGTGTGAATTTTTAGTCTCAAAAGGGATGAGTTATATTCAAGAACTCAAAATTTTCCAAATAAACTCCTATGCCAATTTGAAGGACATCATTAGGCAAGTGTACACATGTTAATGAGAACCTTCAAGGTTGTTTTATTGGTCAAGTTATTATATTGAAACTTCCTATATGATGGATGAAACTTGAACATGATATTATATTCCTCTTATATCTCTCTCTTGGTCATATTTTGTTATATATAAAGCCTTGTTTGGATTTGCAAAGGATCCTCACATTGGTTATAGTGAAGCCCTACCAAAATTAAGTCTTGTATTTGCCTATTGAAAATAATTCAAGATGGATATTTTATCTTCATATTACATGTAGTGATATTAAATGGGTTGTTTTGATGAATTCTTAGTTATAGTAGGTGTACTTCCTTTCATTTTTCCTTCTTATTCATACCTCTATGTAAATTTGTCTTCTTTCATAGGTCATAGGAAGTGTTATATCTGGTTTGCTTAGCTAGAGAAATAATAAGTCATTAGTGTTAAATGTTAGAACCTCTTGGATGATCATCCTAAGTTTTTTCAACCTTCATATCCTTAATATTTAAGCATTAGTGTGATATGGACTATTTTTAAATAGCATAATCAGATTGTAACTTAGTATTTCATAGTGCATTCTTAGCAAGATGAGGACCTCATGTTTGGTGCATCATCTCTAAGTTTCTTTATTAGTTTTAGGTTTCATTTTTCCATTTTCCAAGTCAAGTAAGTAGTATAGTTGTTATATTAGGTGTTTTACTTAATAGCTAGCCCAAAAATATATAGGTTTGATTCATTTGAAGGTCACCCAGAATATAGGATCAATACCATTAGATAGCTCAAGTTGAGAGGGTTTGAATCACCCTCTCAAGGGTGAAAATTTGATCTATAAAAATAATTTATTTTATGTAATTTATATATCTAACATAGTTGTACTTTATATTAATATCCTATCTCAATTTTATAAATTTAGCATATGGTACATCTGAGTTTTAACATATTAATTGGCCTATTGTAGATCTAATATTCACCTTTGTGCCCCATAATTTATATATCCTTAAACCTATCTACCAAAGTAAATATTCATCAATACAAATAAGGTTTAAACATTTGGTGAACCTTGTAGACACCTAAATGTGGCCACCAGTGACCTCAAACCAAGCTTCACATCAATATCTATCAAATATCACAATTTGGCCTTAAAACACTAAAACATATTAACAAGTTTGAATTTGTCATATAAAAGTGCCAATTTTGGCTAGAGTATCACTAAATAGGTTAATGAATTTTATGTGATACCTACTTTGATCAATTCATTCTAAATCAAAATGATGATTTCACACTTGGGTTCTCTAGATTGCTCTTTTTTACCAATTTTATTGCATGAGATACGTGCCTTTGTTATTTTGTGTCGGTAACATCCTAAATGGGATAACGGTTCTAATTCATCTAAAATCACATCCCAATTCCAATCCAGTCAAGTTTTGATCCAATAATATGACATTTTGACTAGTTTGATTAATTGAGCACCAATTTCCAAATAATTTGCATCAAAATTTGACTAATCATGTTTAAAGCTAATTAATTTGAATCAAGATCTTAAATGGATTTTCCATGGAGGTTATTGATTATTTAATTAATGGAAATTGATTATGAATAAATGCATCACCTAAGACATCATCCATGGGGTGGTATCCATAATCCATAAGTGCCACAAATATCTGATTAAGCCCTCCCATGCCTTTTTAATGCCTCTCTATCCAAATTATTTATGAGGGCATTTATTTATTTTAACCTCCAAAATTGAATGGATTCTTAGCCACATATATTCATTTTGATATGGATGGTTCAGGTTCATTATGATCAAATGGGAAAATCTATAAATAAAAGGTCTCACACTCATAATTTTAAGCTCTTTCAAGCCAAATTTATCATGCTCAAATACTTTTAAAAGTGATTTTGATATAGTGTTATTATGCTAAATTATTGAGTGAAGCTTCAAAAGCCAAAACCATAAAGCCATTGATAGTAAGAGGAGGTGGAGATATCCAAAGCTCCATTGACAAAGACCTTTGAAGCATAAGTTGATCAAGCCAATGAGGAGAGTCTTTGGAGCATTCAAGAAAGGTGAAAAAGTTTATTTTCTTTCCTTTTAGTTGTGTTTTGTTAATGGTTTTTTCTCACTAATCTCCCCCTAAGATCTAGGCATAAGGGTTAGTTCATTAGTGTGTTTTTGTTTTGGATTTAATTTTCCTCTACTAACATGATACTAATATTCTCTTATCAGATTCTTATGTTAATAAAACTAACCTTTGAACACTATTATTGTATAAGAATTCTCGCGTAGATGCTTATCTCCTACTTTGTCCTAATATTTATGTTTTTTTATCTTTTATAATGGATGAAATTGAATGATTTCATGATTATAACTATGAAATCCTTTAATAATATCTCTAAGTAGGTATCCAAATACATTAATCTTACATTCCTCAAACTGATAAGGTAAATAATATAAAAGATTTGAATGGTGGTAGCTACTATCCCTCTAATCAACTCCGTGCTTACATCCTTTCAATACATGATGTGATCCATCCCAAGGAGTTTCCAAATCATGTGCCCTTGCCTTCTATGACAAGTTCAAATTTGTCATATACAAGTTCCAATTTTGGCTAGAGTATCACTAAATAGGGTAACGCATTTTATGTGATACCTAACTTTGATCAATTTGTTCTAAGTCAAAATGACAATTTCACATTGGGTGCTCTATATTTCTCTTTTCTACTAATTTTCTTGCACGAGACACTTGCCTTTGTTATTTTGTGTTGACAACATCCTAAATGGGATAATGGTTCTAATACATCTAACATCACATCTTAATTTCACTCCAGTTAAATTTTGATCTAATAATATCATATTTTGACTAGTTTGATTAATTGAGCACCAATTTCCAAAGAATTTGCACCAAAATTAACTAATCATGTTTAAATATAATTAATTTAAATCAATATCTTAAATGGATTTTCCATGGAGGTTATTTATTAATTCATTAATGGACATTGATTATGAATAATTGAATCACCTAAGACATCATCCATGGGGTGGCATCCACAAGCCATAAGTTCCATAAATATCTGATTAAGCCCTCCCATGCCTTTTTAATGCCTCTCTATCCCTAATATTTATGAGGGAATTTATTGATTTTAGCCTCCAAAATTGAATGTATTCTTAGCCACACATATTCATTTTGATATGGATGGTTCAGGTTCATTATGATCAAATTGGAAAATCTATAAATAGAAGGTCTCACACTCATAATTTTAAGCTCTTTCAAGCCAAATTTATCACGCTCAAATACTTTTAAAAGTGATTTTTATATAGTTTTATTATGCTAAATTATTGAGTGAAGCTTCACAATCCAAAGCCATAAAGCCATTGATAGTAAGAGGAGGTGGAGATATCCAAAGCTCCATTGACAAAGACCTTTGAAGCATAAGTTGATCAAGCCAATGAGGAGAGTCTTTGGAGCATTCAAGAAAGGTGAAAAAGTTTTTTTATTTCCTTTTAGTTGTGCTTGTCAATGGTTTTTCCTCACTAATCTCCCCTTAAGATCTAGGCATAAGGTGTTAGTTCATTAGTCTGTTTTTATTTTGGATTTGATTTTCCTCCACTAACACGACACTAATCTCCCCTTATCAAATTCCTATGTTCATCAATGACACATATGGTGGGACCACACACCATTAATTTGCTAAAATAGATCCTACAATCATACTAATAACCATTTTCATGTAGAATCTTAGATTTTAAGGCCAAAAGGAGTGAAAAAATTGAGTAAAAATCCATTTTTTGAAAGTAACAATTTTATCACTATGGACTTGTGATTTTGTCCTCTAGACCACAAACCCACAACTAAAGCAGTCATGGTTTTGTCTTGAAGTTATGATTTTACATTTTAATTATCTTCCTAGACTAACTTTTTCTTTATTTATAGGTCAAGTTATGATATTACAATATCACAACTCAAGAGTTGTGATATTTCAATACCATAATTTCAAAAATTGTGATATCATTAGTTGTAATCATAGTATTATATTTAAACCACTAATGGTTAACCTATATAATTAGGGTTAAGCAATAATAACACTACTCTCTAAGTTGTGATTTTGCTCCATCAGTTACAATTTTATCTATTAGAGTAGCGATTTTGTCATTTTTTCTATCTAACCCATAAGTTGTGATATTGTCTTAACCAATTACAATTTTGTAGAGTTGTATTAGAATGTGGAGTTGTGGTATTGTACTGTATAAATCTAAGAGCCTACTTTTCAAAGTTACTTGTCTCATCCACAAAAGATCTTCTAAGCTAAACAACATTTTGACAATTTTCTTGTAGGACCTACTTGGAAAGTGATCAAATAGTGCTTAATTAAATATTTTTAAACCTCTTTTGGATGTTTAAAAAGAATCAGGAATTTTTATTTGGTTCTTAAAAGCTTTGAAACTTGATTCATTTTGTAGTTGTTCTTTAAAATATTTACAACTTAATGCCAAAGGGACAAACAACACCACCAAATATTTCATTTTAGTGATTTAAAATTAAACTAACTTCCAAGTTTTTGTTTATGCAAGTTAATTATCATTTGTTTAGTTAGATTTTTTTGTGCAAAAAATAATTTGTGAGTGTATGTTCTCCCCACGTCCCCTATAGGGAACTTTGGTATTAAAATGCCATCTTCATTGTAAAATTATACCTTAGTCCAAAGGCATAAAAAGGATGTTGTGAAGGCTCTCCCAAAGACTTGCAAGGTTTGGGTGATCTAGAAATAATCATAAAACCTTTTTACTTAGTTTTTTCATTTCATGCATTTTAGCTTGTGAGGGGGACTTCATTACCTCCCTTAAGTTCTATAGGAAAGCTTTGACCTGGGGTTTCATCTCCTAGAATCATCTTCAACCCCTCTCCATAGGGGGTATATAAATTAGGATCCCCTCACCAGGATGATGGTTTGAGTGATTAAAACCATATATTTTAGTAGAGGCTAAACCTGGGATGTATGATCATATTGCACATTTCACTACATTGAACAAGTGATGGATGTAATGGTTGTGAAAAAGACTATACCTTTTCATACTAAACCATTTGATGTAGACCTAATTGATGTGTTCTCTTGTGTGCTAACCTAAAAGTTGGTACACATGGGATCCATCTAGATGGCTAAATTTTTTAGGATTTTAGACAAACCCCACTTGTCACAAAAATAGTGTTGATGTGAGGTGCACCCCAAGGTCCATGTCATCGTATTGTCACTTGAGAGAAGGGGGTGTAAAATCCCTAGTATATAATGCAATTTTATTTTAGATGAACACTTAATTCTTATCAAGTGCATGTATAAAGATGGAATTAAATAATATCATGCAATCTTGTCAGTTTAGGGCTTAGGATGATTACTTATTTGTTTTTATCTTTGTCTTAGCTTACTTGGTCTTGTTTTGAGTCAAAACTTGTTTGGTAAAAAAGGCCATAACCAAACAAATTTTACACCAAATTTCTTGAAAAAGGAGGCATTATGATGTCCAAGTGAAAATCATATTTTTCCCTATTCAAATTTTTTCATCTAAAACATTGTGTCATAGCATCCACTTTGGTGCAGATATGTTGCCCATTTGAGTCTAGACCATTTTCCAAATTTTTCTTAAGTCCTTCCTTGATAATTTAAATTCAAAATTGCACCTTTCTAAGTTCATAAGTTTGATGTGTCAAGTGGGTTTGCCATTTACACTATAATTGAGGGAACTTAGGTTCAAATTATAATTTGGATTGAGGGCCATTTTTAAACTCATATCATTATCAGCATTAGTAGACTCAAGTCATCTTATGCATCGCTCATGCTTTGAGTCCAAGAACCAAATTTTATACTACATTTTCTATTACCATTCTTGTTATGCCATAGTGAAATGAGTCTTGAGCCCATTTGATACTACACTTTTACCTTAGAAATTTGTCAAACTTTGTGTGTTTGTCATTTGAATTGAGGAGGGTAACATCACGCTACCAAAAACTTATCAAACCATTTTACCTTGGAGTCTTGAAATAAAAATTTGTCGCACCTTTTGAGAATTTTAGCATTTTTACGCTACTCAATTTGTTTCATAAGAATTATTGTCATAGATTCAAAAAAATTCTAAATTCAAACCAATTTGATTGTACTTTATGAGTCTTTATCTAGTGCATTTATGTCATTTAATTTTGTCTAGTTTATTGCTCAAAATAATCTAGTTTGTGTCATTATTTGGGAGAAAATAATCTATCTCCAAGTTCTTTTTATTTCATACTTCATACCTATTGATAAATTTTATGTCCAAGATTCAAATGCCTAGTTTTTATTAAAAGAGTTTCAAATCTATTAGATTAAATATCTCATCTTTGTTTCAAGTCTAGCTTTTGATGTTGTTTGGCCAAAAGTCCTAAAATGACCTATTTGAACCTAGATTTTGATGCCACATTTAACCAAAAGACCTAAAAACCTTTGTTTTTCCTAGATTAAACTTGTTTGAAACACTTTGATCTTAAAAATTGGCATTTTTATTTTTGGTCCATATACTTGACCTTTTTTATGTGAGAGGTGTAACATTAGGTACTTGACATTATCTTGTTTTATCATAATTCATTGTATAAAACTTCTTGGATATACATATCTATCCTTTTTACTAGGTTAGACCAAGTTTAAACCTTTTGACATTGATTTTTTAGAGTTTTTATAACTTTATTCTATTTGGTAGTGAAGCATTAACTATGGATCCCAATATGTCTTCCTACACTCTTAGTGGCATCATATATAATTTGGGGCTTGGTAATGTAGTCACACAAGAAGAAATGGCTCAAGACCCCTATGTAGATGGTGTTGTTTATGAGATAGATCTTTATCCATCTTATAACACTCAAATGGGGACATAAAACCAAGACCCATTGGCTCACTATTTGATTAACATGCCTTCATACATAGATCAAGATCAAGAACAAATAGAGCAATACCTAGCTACATTACCTATAGTTCAAGAACCATTTCCTCAACAACCATACTATGTTACTACACCATCAACATATGAATCTCATTTGTTTGAGTGTCACTTATTGGAAAATAAGGATGAGATTTTGGTCAAAGCTATAGAAGTAGGGGCTAAGTTTCTAGCAGACTTCCCTCATGAAATTATTTCAAGTCTATTAAGAATGCATCACAACATGCCATATAGTTAACAAGATTTTTCTAGCAACCCTCTAGCTCTAGTCCCAATGATATATCAAAGCCCTAGTATGCTTGTCAAAGGAAAATTCCTCATGGAGGATCACATTATACAAATGCAGACAGCATACCAAACTTATTTGAACCTAGCACATAATTTTAATGACATGACCATGTCAAACAGACCTCTCATTAAATTAGCTCCTTCAATAAGAGTTTTAATAAAAGTGATTGGTTAAAAAAATCAAGGTTTAGACCTATTTATGCAAAATACTCTGGTTGACAACATGTTCCATACCCAATCCATCCAAGAAGTGTCTTCATATTCTACACAACATTGAGAAAAACACATTAGACAATGCATAAGTAACGTCTAATCTAAACAAAAGTCATGTAAGTACACAAACAATTAGTCCACAAACAAATTTGCCTTAACTAGCACCATTAGTGGTTCTCAAAATTAGTGAGTAATAATTTTTATGTCCCATTCTCAACCAAATACCACTAATCCTCAACCAACTACTTCTTCAAGGACTCAACCAACAAGATTAGGTAGTCATCCAATAACCAGTGTTGTACCCCAATAAAATGTGACAAATCTTACTCCTCCCAAATAGGCAACAAGTAATATTCCATAAAAATAGGCATAATCTAATGTATCAATGTAGTAGAGGTAGAAAATATTACCACTTCAACAAGGGTAACCAATGTTCCACCTCACCAGGTAGTAGTGAACATACCTCTTTCCTCATAGACTAATATACCAATTCAAAACCAAATAATGTCTAATCAATAATGTGTAAATATTGGTCAGTGAAAGGTGTCAAACCTTTAAAATACATCAAGTTCATAACTAGGATTCATGCAATAAATAAGTTCCAATATTCCTCAAGTACCTATTAGACAACCTTTACCTTTCATGCAGAACATGCCATAAGTTCAGAGATAGGGTCTTGGTTCACAAGTCCTCCTTCAGTAGCAAGGTTTGATTAGTCAGAAACATGTCCCTATTCAACTTCAATAGGGACAATATGGACATATTCCTCCATCTTAACCTAAAAATCCCCAAAATCAAGCCTACAAACCTAACCCCAACTAGAATATCACACACCTATAAGGACAACTTCAATAATTTCACCCTAATCCATGCATGCATATTCCTGACCAATTCCCCAACCAAACCACCATTCCATAGTAAACTATATATCCATCATAATCTAGTCAAAGTAATACACCTATGACCACCTAGCCTCTAACTAAAACTAATGTTCTTTTTAGTTTCTTAGCCTAAGAACTGCAACAGATGAAGGATGTGATTGCTACCATCCAAGCTAGGAAACAATCCAAAAAGTTTAAGTTAGACAGCATGTGTTATTATCCTTTTAACATGGATTACTTGAAGATACCATTCCTTCTAGGGTAAAAACCACTAAAATTTGATAAATACAAGGGGAAAGGTGACCCCAAGGCTCATTTGACAGAATTCTTTGATGTGTGCTAGCTAGTGGTATATAACAACATATACCTATTACTATTATTTCTGAGTCTAGTAGGACAAGCCTTGGAGTAGTCTTTAAAGTTGCCTAAAAATTTAGTATCATATTTTGATGATCTTTCCAACAAATTTATCCAATACTTCTCATACAATCCCGAGCATGAGATTTCATTGGTTGACTTAATGCAAGCCAAGCAAAAGAATAGTGAAAGTTTTGAAAGTTATATACAATAATAAAGAGCCCTTGCAAGATAATTCACCCATAGTTTACTAGATAAATAATTAGTCACTATGTTTACCAAAAATATGCATAGTGAGATATCTTATCATATGGAACTGTAGTGTACACACACTTTTAAAGAGATCATTGACAAAGGTTTGTTGATCGAGTGAGCCCTTATCAACAAAGGAATCATCAATCTTACTTCACCAAATCAAAATCAAGCTACCAATCAAATAAATGGCCAAAACCAAAACTAGAACCAAGTCCAAGTAAAAGTATCACAACTAGCACAGGTCAATACCTATGAAAAACCCAAGACAATTAATCACAATAAAAATCTTATGGGAAATAGATTAATTGAGTCATGATATGTCTAAATGGTGAAAACACCATCTACCTAGCCCACATAGCATATGTAAATTCCTTCTAACCCACAACCTTTTCATCAAATGTAGCAAGTGAAATAGCCTCAACCTACATAGCAAATGTAATAACCTTTACATTTACAAACCCCTCCACTAAGGAAAATAGTACCTACTCATCAGATTTTTGGTGACCTTGGAGAACCTATTGAATATGTGTTTTGTAATCTCACTGCCACTAACCTGATTAGCTAGACTATATTGAAACATTATCCTAAGGGCATTCCTTATCCTGATTGGTATAGACAAGATGAATTATGTGAATATCATTGGGTTAATGAACATAATTTGTGATGTTGTGTGAAAATCAAACATTTGATTTAGAATATGTTCAAGAATGGGGAGATAACATTGGATGCTAGTGCTTCCACTTCTAATCAGAACCTTAGAATCTATCAAAACCCCTTTCCCCAACATAACAACCAACCATAAAAGTAATAGTAGCAACAACGACAAAAATAGCTAGCACAACATCAACAATAATAGTATCAACAACCAAGGCCAAAAATCAACCAAATCAATAACAATAGAACCAATAACATCAACCTAATGGATAGGACCAAGGTTAGAATAGCAATAACTAATAGACTTACCATGTAGTTACACATGACTATAATAGGGTTTTAGGCCATATTTTATGAGGTCACATTTCCACCATCTCCATCAATCTGATACCAAATACCAATCAATAAAGACATTTGCTAAACAATGTCAATCAACTAAATCACATTGATAATCCTTCTTTGACCTAGGACTACATATAAGCATACTAATAATTAGGGGTTACTCATTTTGGACCCTATATAGATAACTTGTCCTTTCCTTGTGACCATGCATAAGTGCACCAACAATTGAGACTTGTCTTATTTATTCCCCCACCATAACCATCATTTGTTAGCAACCATGGTATTGTATCCTAACCTAATTGTGCAATCAAAACTTAGTAGTCAAATATTATCATACCAAGCCCATAGCCATCTACCACTTTTCCCATCATCCAACTAGCCATTCTACCTTAAAACAAACCATTTACAACTATTCAAGATAAGATGTTTGACATCATGGAATAATTGCAAAAGATGCTAGCACAAATCTCTATTTTAGATTTGTTGTGTATGTTAATAATCCATAAAAACATATTAAATGAGTTATTTATCCAATCCACGATTTCAAGTGACATATCCCCTAAAAAATTTCAAGATTTAGCTGGACACCTAGCTCCAGCCCAAAAAGCAACCTTCAACTAAAATGATATGTCATCCCTTGGCTTGTTGCATAATAATCCATTGTACATCAAAATTTTCATAAAGTGACACAAAGCGAAACATGTCATTATAGATAATGGATTAGGATTAAACATAGTGTGTCTAAATCTCATCAAGCTTCTTGGGTACATGACAATAAATATCCAAGAAAAAATAATAACCATTAAAGCCTACGATAATGAAGAATGAGAATCACAAGGTATCATTTGTTTATCATTTATCTTTAGGCACTTGACCCATGATATACTTTGCCATGTGCTAGATCTTGATTTATCATAAAATATGATTTTGGATAGACCTTGTTTACATATAATTCATGTAGTCCCATTGACATTGTACCAATGTATCAATTTCTCCCATTTAGGAATAGAGGTTTGTATATCAAGAGATTTGCATCCATACAAGCACTACAAATATCTAGAGGATGAGTTCAAGATCTACAATTATCATTTTAGCATGAATCCAATCACCATGCAAATAAGGGAAACGAAATCCTCCTTGATTTACTAAAGGATAACTATATTTATCCTAATACCCTTGATTCACTTTCCCACATGTAGCCTCCTAAAACATCTAATCATTATACCATCTCGACTAATGGCCTAGGAGAGTATTTGACCCATGACACCTTTCACATTACAAATCTTCCACATAACCCCAAGTCCTTTAGAATACCTAAATCCAAACCACTTCACATGAAATGGAAAAGAAATGGTAAGGGCAACCTTTATAGTCTAATACCTATCACTTTCATACCAGCCTTTGGCCAAGAACAAGACCCTTTCGAAGGTGATTAGTCATGGTTGTATAATGATAAGTAGGCCATTTTTTATAAAAATGCAAAGTATCTTATTCCTAACATGATCATGGAAAATCAATACTCTGGAGGAAGAGACCTTAGACCAAATCAATAGGGGACACTTGAGCTATTTTCTATGACTAAGTATAAAGGACCCTATGGACTTGGATTTAAACCACTTGGGGGTAACCCCATTTACATTAATCATGTTCCAACATTTAAGAATAGTGATGATGATGTTGATATCAAAGTAGAGTCTAATCATAGACTTTTTGATGAACTAACCAAGACCAATCTATTTGAAACCCATTCCATTTGTACCTTTAGACAAGTTATCCATCACAACCTACTTTTATTTTATTATGCCCAACTGATAGACTGAGACCAACAAGAATCCAATGTGTTGATTGATGAGTTTCAAAATGATGAGGCTTTGTGTGATTTTCTAGGCCTTAGGGATAATATTCTATTAGAGGACCATAAATCAAGGTTCTCAATCAAGTTATATCTTGGTGCCTATTTTGGAGAGTAGGTGAACACCATTAACCAAAAGAAAAAAAATAAAACATTGAGGTGCACTTTTAGACTAGGGAAAAAGTAAAGAAAAGGGATAGTCTAGGGGTGAAAACCTATTTTAGGCACCATTAGATGGGGGTGTTCAACGTTCTTTAAACATAGCTCAGGAGAACACCAATGATGAACTTGTTTATGGGTCTATGTTTAGTTTGAAGAACAATAATCCTTTGATTGAATCATTCAAGAGTTTTCAACTAGCTTTGTTTCATGGCCATATCTCCCATTGGAGGATTATAATTCATCATGCCTAGGAGAACTTCACTAACCAATCCTAATAGAGGACTCCAACATTACTAATCAGTTCAAATGATTACCCACTATTCTTGAAGATGGTTTGAACCTTCTAGTAGAGGACACAACAAAGGTTAACATCAAGTTCCCAGATGACCAAAATTGGATTAAGCTAGGGGCATCTCTTACTAAGAAGGAGCATGAAGTCCTTACATCCCTTTTGAGGGAATTTCTTGATATATTTGCATGGGCATATTCTAACATGTTAGTTGTGGACCTCACCTTGGTTATGCACCAACTTGTGGTACAACATTATGCCAAACTAATGAAATAAAATTTGTGTAAGATGCATCCTCACATTGTTGTATTAGTGAATAAAGAGTTGGAAAAACTCTTAAAAATAGGATGCATCTGGTCGATTGACTATTTAGAGTAGATCTCAAATATTTTTCCAGTCAGTAATAAGCTAGAAGGAATCATAATCTGTACTAATTTACACAATATAAACAAATCATGCCCTAAAGATGACTTTCTTTTGCAAAACATTGACATGATAGTCAACTCCATAGTAGGTTATGAAATGCGTTCATTGATGGATGGATTCTCATGCTACAATCAGATCAGAATAGCTCCAGAATACCAAAATAAAATAAAAATCACCACACCACGGGGAAAATTATGTTATAAAGTTATTTTTTTTGGTCTTAAAAGTGTTGAAACCACATACCAAAGAGTCATGACCATTATATTTCATGGTATGATGCATGACATTGTTGAAGACTATGTCGATGACATTCTTAGCAAATAAAAAACTAGGGTTGAATATCTAGTAGTGTTACGTAGAATATTTGAAAGACTGGATGAGTACAAAGTCAAGCTTAATCCTAAGAAGTGTGTATTTGGAGTTACTTCAATTAAATTGTTTGGATTCATTATGTCTCATTAAGGCATTAAAGTTGATGTATCCAAATTACAAGCCATAACTCAGATGCCACCACTGACTAATTTGAAGTATCTTCATAGTTTATAGGGCAAGATCTAATCTATTTGATGCTTCATATCATAGTTGGCTAAAAAATTCCATCCTTTTACATATATTTTGAAGAAGGGAGTCACATTTCACTTGGATTATCACTAATAGATATATTTTTAGCAGTTAAAAGTATATCTAGTGAATCCCCCTATGTTGATGCCTCCCATGCTAGGAAAACCATTCTTATTATATCTATCAACTACAGATAATGCCCTGAGGGCACTTTTGGCTTAGCACAATGATAATGGAAAGGAGCATGTAGTGTATTACTTAAGTTTTACACTGGTCGCATATGATCACAATTATACACCCATTGAAAATTCATGTTTAGCTATGGTCTTCATAGTTCAAAAACCACACCATTACATGTTAAATAATAACACCATGGTTATTTCAAAAGTAGATCCACTTAAGTATCTACTATCTAAAACAACTTTACAAGGTCGCAAGGCCAAATGGATTATGTTTCTCAGTAAGTTTGGCATTGAGTACATTAACGAAAAAGCCATTAAGGGTAAAGTTTTTGCATATCAACTTGTTGAAGCACCCCTTACCAATACATAACCACTCACATTCTAATTTCCCAAAGAATCCATAATGACCATCATTGGCACACCTCTCAAGGAGAAACCCTAGAAGCTATATTTTGATGGATCATTCACAATACATGGATCAAGGGTAGGCCTTTTATTTATTACTCTAGAAGGGGATCTAATCCCTAAATCATTTAGGATCAAATTTCCTTGTACTAATAACATAGATGAATATGGAGCACTTGTTTCAAGGATTTTCCAAGTAGTAGAATAAAACATCCAACATCTCAAGGTTTATGGTGATTCTCAATTAATCATCAATCAGGTTATAAACCATTTTTAGACCAAGGATAACAAGGTGGTGCCATATAAGGCCATGGTCAACATTCTTAAATAGTAGATTACTAATGTCAAATTTGAACATGTAATAAAGGTAGGTAACAAAATTGTAGATGCTATGGCTACTATTGGATATTTGATTTGACAAATAGATACAGCTAAAGATTATTAGTTCTTTGTTAAGAATTTATTAGTGCTATTTCATGCACCTTTAACCATTGCAATGATTTATGATATTGTTGGTCCTAACTCTATCTAGTATTCAGAGCTTTACAAATACCTTCATGACCATTTTTTTCCACTTGACCTATCCTACAAGAAATCCAAATTCTTCATTCATCAAATCACTCATTATACTTTGCTTGGATTAACCCTTTACCACCATAATTTTGATATAACTTTGCTTCATTGTTTAACTTTGGCAGAATCTACACTAGTATTATGAGAAGCTTATGAAGGAGTACGTGGAGCCCACACTAGTGGGATAGTCCTATCTAAAATGTTACTACATATTGGGTACTACTAGCCCATGATAGATGTAGATGTAGTTTCATATATGAAAAAATGTAACAAATGCCAATGGCATGCCAATCTGATTCATGACCCGACCAAAACTTTGAAACCAATTCTTACACCATGTCTATTTGATATATGGGGCCTCAACCTCATGGGGAAGATAAACCCCACCTCATCAAATGAACATAAACATATCTTTACCACCACCGAATATTTCATTAAGTGGTTCGAAGCTATACCCCTCACATGACTAGAAAGAAAATTTCCAAGTTCATTTTTAACCATCTCATCTGCCGCTATGGTATCCCATCTAACATTATATCTAATAATGGTATATCATTCAAAAATAAATATGCCACATCATTATGTGTTGATTAAAAAATAAAACAATATTTTTCCATGGCATATTACCCACAAGGAAATGACCAATCCAAAGCATCAAATAAAACTATTATACACATCCTTTAAAAATTTGTCAATGATAGTAGCTGCGATTGGCACCTCCAAATATTTTGTGCCCTCTAGGCATATTTTACCAATCACCATACCCCCATAGGATCTACTCCATACTCACTTGTTTATGGCACTAAAGAAATTCTTCCCATTGAGGTTGAGTTACCTTCTCTATGCATCTCCTTGAAACATATCCTAGATGATGAAGACTATCGAGTAGCTCACTGCAAGAGTTTGAACTAATTGATGAGAAATTCACATGTAGACACTAAAAACCACACACAATGGTTCTAGATGTCAAAATGCCTCAGGACCCCTTAGGGACCACCTAACCCTTATTGACCCACTAACCAACCTATCAGAATTTGGGTCTAGTTATCTACTTAACAAACTAACTAACCCACTAACTTACTAACTTAACCATTACCCAACCCCTTTTTAACTCACCTTGACCCCTTTTCCTTCAAACATTCAACTATTGATGGTCAGATTGACCACTGATAGTTAGGCTAATTTTTAACAGTCAAGTCTTTCTAATTATTACACAAATACTACCTATGTACAAGCTAATATGACATAATTAAATATGTCTACCTTGCCTATTTCTAAAAAACTCCCAAGCATAAAAATTAGCAAGCCAATATCCTAGGGAACCTTCTATCCTTCATTTATTTTTGCCTATAAAAGGAGGGGAGTAGGAGGTGAAATGAGATCAATAAATCATAGGAGCATTCTAGCACACAGGTATTGAAACTTTCTAGCCAGTCTTCCTTCCAACAATTTAATAATTTCAATAGAGATTCAAACCTCTACCAAAATTTCTCTCGAGGCAAAGTAATGTTACTCTACCAAAATTGCTCCAGCCATCAACCATTTAGAAATCAATAGGTATATTTGTACTTTAGTTTTATTATTCTAGTTTTTGACCTCTCTCCCCCATTAGACATTTTTTTCATCTTGATTTCTAACTCTCAAACCCTTAATAGACCCTTACCTAATCATTGATCTATTTTAAAAACTTCTTTTTTGAGTACCTTCAGAATCCATAGGCAACCACCGATGGTTAGCATAACCATTGATGGTCACTATGGTAAAAAATAATAATAAGTTTTTTCTAACCCCTTAACCCCAACCAAATCTAACTTTTTATGCCCCTACCCATTCATAGACCCCTGCCTGATTTTATGACCCTGACATGATCTATTTTAGCACTAGTATTGACCCACTATTACTATATTTAGTTATTTCCTCTATCAATAATTCATTTTCTTCTTGTATTTCATTTCAGTTACTTTCTATTATTTGATGCAAATACTTTCATTTTATCTCTTTCAACTTAATTTTTATCAAAGAGTGGATTGGTAGCCTCCTAACAAGCTCATGCTTCTTGGATCTAGCTCACAATAGGTAGTCCACCTAACTATATTTATAACAACCCATTTTGTTAGTATTTTCTTATCTATAGATCATCCTTTAAATACAAAAAGGATCTCTCCACACTCATCTGGATCATGTGCACATAACAACTAGTTTCTTCTACCATACCCTTATTACTAGTTTCTTATCTTCTTCCTTCATTAACAAATAAGAAAAAATTCAGAGAAAGATTTTGGCATGCTCGATGGGACCTAACATCATCTAGGTTCCCTTTTCTTCCTTTATTCTATGCTCATACAACAAAATCTAAATTTTTTTTTGGGCTTAAAATAAATCTTGCATACATTGATTGCTTGCTTGTTTTTAGTACATCTAGTTAAATTAAAATCAAAAGTAATCAATTATAGTTTCACTCTTGTTATCACACACTTTACCAAACCACATAATCAATCAAAACATCAAAACAATTGACATAAGGACCAAATAGGATTTCATCACCTAATGCTACACCTTACCCTTTGGATATCTTACTTGGAGGTCATTACCAAGAAAAGAAACCAAAAACTTAGCTCTTTGGTTGAGTCTAAACTCTAAAATTTAGTATATTTTGGCTAAGCACCTAACACTCTTATCATTATAGTGTGTGAAATAATGGGGTAAGCCCCAATATCAAGCCACGTACTAACTTTCAATACATAATTTTGAGATCCTTTAACACTCAAAACAAACCTTAGACTTCCTTTCTGGTTCCTGACCTACAAATAAAATTTCCTCTTCACACTTTCTAAGGCATAAGCCAAAAGTGATCTAAAATAATCCTAAGTTTTAAATGCACTTTAGTGTATGTTTTGATTGCTTTGAGATATTTTTCTTTTTCTTGTTTTGTGTTTGATTTGTGATATTTTCGTCATTTCTATTCTATTCCTCACAATAGTTGAGGAACCAAACATACCAAGAACCATCTTCCTCTTCCTCTTCTTCTAAGGAGTATACTTCAGATGTTGAGAGTTATCCTCATCTTTCTCCCCCTCCTACCATGTCTCAGATAGTTGTTAAGGGTGATGCATATTTTAATACATTCCTTGATAACAACCTCATATCCCTTCAACATTACCTCAACACCTTATCTCATTACACCCCTATTGCTTTGGTTCCTCCTATGGATCCACCTTATCATATGCCTCCCCATCTTATGATTAGTGTTACCTATAGCTAACCTATGATCACCTAAGCATCTTCTTCCACCAATATCCCATCCACTACCAACACCCAAACTCAATCCAACATTTGAAACTAATAGCCAAACAACCGCTACACCAATCAACACCTCCAAGATAGGAGCAACCTCACCTCTTGCTACCCATACTTCATCCACCATGGGGGTATCTTCTACCCCTATTTCCACCATTCCCCTTATTACTACCAACCCACCAATTTCTACCCCACTTCAAAATTTGGTGCTTTCTATACCTCGTACCCTTCCACCTATTAGCACAAGAGTTACCACCTAACCCCAACCAATTAATCTATCCATACCTCTAAATCAACCCATATCAATCCCTCAACAAATACCCATGACATCCTACCAATATATTCCTAATCCACAAGGATACATAACACCTTCTACCTAAACTTTTGTGCCCATTAACCCTTATGTGGCATCATCCCAACCTTCAATGATCACATACTAATATATGGTATCTTCTCAACCTTCTACCACTTATCCATATATTACATCCACCCAACCTCAACCAAACTTACCACACAATTATGGAGCTTCCCAAACTCAAATAGATTTGGTCAAAATGTTAATGGACAAAATGACGAACCTAGAGTTATCTATCTCTGGGGCTCATAACCTTTTATCTTATGATCAAATCTGTAATGAACCTATTCACCCATCCATCCCTATCCAATCTTATCCTCCTCAATGGGAACTTCCCAAGTTTTCCAAGTTCCAAAGTAAGGAGGATCTCCAACATCACTTAAGATAATTTTTTCATTCTTGCTATTTGATTGCATATGACTATGATCTTCTCCTTTATATCTTTCCCATGTCTTTTTTTGGACTAGATTTGGATTGGTATAGTGCTCTCATCAAGCACTCCATATTTTTATTTTCCCAACTTGCCCAAATATTTTTAGATCATTTCTAAATAAATATATCTAAGAAGGTCTCTATTACTGACCTCTATTCCATTAGGCAATTTGATGACAAATCAATTATCGATTTTATAGATAGATGGAGAGGTCTTATCAACCAACTCTCTTTATTTTTACCCCAACCTGAATTGATTGATTTTTTCTCTCAAGGTTTTGCCAAACATATTTCCCCTACTCTTCAAGTTCAAACTTTCAAAACCTTTGATGAGGCTTTTATCATGGCACACAAATTAAATATCAGAGACATTGATGAGAGAAAATTGAAACTAAGAAAAAAAATTATAGATTTGAATCCAATGACCTGTCCTCATCCAAAACCACCAATCAATATAACCATCTCAATACCAAACCAAAGGCATCCAAAAACTCAGTTGTCCTCAAAACCATTCCACCATCAACTGTCAACCAAACTAACTCCTCCAACTCTTCCAACCAAAAAAACCAAAATCAAAATTGAGCTACCCCAAAACAATACACTCTAATAGAGGATTCTTATGCTTCAATTTTGGAAAAGTTGCTCAAATCTAACATCATAAAACTTCCTCCTATAAAACCTCCCCAAAAATTTGATGCTTCTCACCCTACACGCGGTTGGTATAATGAGAATGATCTATGTGCTTTCCATCATGTCAATGGACATGATGTCAATAGGTGAAACACCATCAAAATCATTGTCCCAAACATGATTGATAAGGGAGAACTTCATTTTGATAATCCTAATGCACCCCCAAATCAGTCCCTTGATATCTTTTAAAAACCTTTCCCTAATCATGCCCCCTCTACCAACTGTGATGATAATAAACTAGAATCATCTCATGCTCATGAGGTCCATATGGTTAATGTCATTATCAATGAACCTATAATTGAGGGGACCATTACCTCAACTACCTCTTCCTCCATTCCACTCACTAAAGTGGTAGACTCACCCTATATTCCTTTAGATACCCAAACAGAGGAAGCAACCACACCACTTTCTTTACTTAATAAGACCATAGACTTATCTCCTTTGATAGAAATACTAAAGTAGGAAACCATTACTTAAAATACCTCTTCCCCCACTCCACTTATTGAAGTGGTAGAATCACCCTAAATTCCTTTGGACACCCAAACAAAGGAAACAACCATCTTCATTCCTTCACTTGAAGCTATCACACCTTCCTCCCCTATCCTAGAACCACCCATTATCTCTTTGGGAATCATCCCAAAAGAAGAGATCATTATGCCTATTCCTTATATGGAGAAAACATCCTCCCAAATCTTAGAACCTTACATCAAGAACAAAGGTGAAGAAATCATTCCCTCACCTCAACTTATGGGCTTAATCTTTGAAACCAATGACCAAGGAATCAAACCCATTTACAAACCATTCCCTAGATTGGTCCAAACTCTAGAGTTCACTTCTCAACCCAATCTAGATAGAGCCACCTTTTGGCATTTTCTTGAGCTCCCCTATCAAAACAAACCTAAACCTTCAACCTCACTTGCATCCACCATCAAACCTATCATCACCTCAATACCTTCATCAAACACTTCTCCCTCCAAAATCGTAGGGGAACCATCTAACCCACCTTCATCTAAATTGTCAAATCACCTTATGCCTCTCTAACCAAACCTATCAAGAATCTAGGAATACTTCCTACACATAGCCTTTCTCACCCATATTTTAAATTTGACTTAACCCCATCTATTCCAAAAAAGAAAACCCCAACCAAACTAACTAAGAAGGTGGAACCAACCAAACTCCCACCTCGAACTAGAGCTATACGACCTCCTTCCCTCTTACCATCTATCTTAAGATCCCATCCTTATACCATCCCAAAATCTCATCCTTCTACCTAAAATGTGAACCCTCCCAAAACTACATAATCCTTGTTTAGTAAACCTTCTCCTTATATCCTACCTTTACCTACCCCCATCAAATCATCAAACTCCCCATTTTCTTAAGTAACCTATCTACCTCTACCTTCCCACCTATTTCCAAACCTTCATCATCCACCTTTAAATCTTTCACCTCAAAAGAAACCATAACCAAATGATCCCAACCAAAACTACCTACCAAAACCATTCCATCACCTACAATGTCCATGGTAAAGCCTACTCCTAAGAAGGCTCCCACTCCTAAAACCAAAAATCTAACACCCTCAACACCTTTGCTTGAATCTTATTCAACCATTCTAAAAATGTTGTTGCAATCTTATTCCTTAATCCTACCACCTATCAAACCCTTCAAATCCTAAACCATCTTGGTTCAATGATGGTTTAATCTGCTCATACCATAGGACACCTAAACATAACATGGAGAACTGCAAAGCTCTCCAAGCACTTATCCATAACTTATGGGATGAGGATAATCTATTATCAGATGAACCTCCCTTGATCCCATTTCCAACCCAACCACCAAATGAACCCATCTAACATTTACCTACTCATCTCCTCTCACCCAAGAGTGAGGAGGAACCAAAGTAGCCATCTAACCCAACACTTCCCCTCATCCACACTATTCATATGGTTACCTGATCTAGGGCCCAACAAAAGGATAAGAGAAAATCCAAAGTGTTAATACTATGGACATACCCTTACAACCCTCAACCTTCCAACTAAACCCAAACACCTTCACCTTTACCCTCACCTTCACTAAAACCCAAAATATCCATTTTGGATGCCTCTCCCTCCAGCCCTTCTGAATCCATCCAGTGAATGTTTATAAAATAACTTTACCAAACATTGGTGAAGATGAGCCTTTATGAATTAATCAACACCTCACCCCATCAATTCTAAATATTGAGAGAAGCCCTATAATCAATAGAGGTTCAACCAAAAGACCCTCAACCTCTTGCATCCTTTATTAGATCCATTCAAATTTCTACCTTTATCACATCCAACATTCAAAAATATCTTATTTCATTTTGAAGATCCTAATCCTCCCCTTTTCATCATTGTATACATCAAACAAACCTCCATCAAAAGGGTAATTATTGATGAAGGAGTTAGTATTAACATTATCTCCTCTCATGATTATGACCAACTCTAATTGCCTAAGAATATCATGTTAAAAATTGTAGTGGTCCTCTACTCCTTTAATGATACTATGGACACAACCTTGGGGACAGTCATCCTCCACATCCATTTGGGACCTCGCATAATTCCAAAACTCTTTTATGTTGTAAAAAATAAGTTTAAATATAACATATTACTAGGACACCCTTAGATCTATGCCATGAGTTTTATCCCATCCACCTTGCATCGATGTGTCAAGTTCGAACAAGAGGGTCAAGTTGTTACCATAAAAGTTTACCCTAGTCCTTTCACATATTAAAACATGACATATCAACCTAATGCCATTCTTATTCCTCCCTCATCCACCTCACCACCAACCAACAATAACTCCAGCCCTACCATCGATGAATCTTCAACTAGCTCATCTATCCCTTCTTTTTAGATCCCCATAGAGGACCCCTTAGAACCCACATTCCAACATCTCTCACTCGAGGATAATCATCTTTTAGCCTTGGATACTTTCCTTACTCCTCAAGAGTATGGGACCCTTGACCATGATCCTAGTTATGACCACAAAATTAGAACCATCATCCATTTCAGGCCTCCCAACCATCAAAACAACTTAATCTATGAGGGACTTGATCAACCACTTCTTGCTTCCACCACTACCTCTACCAACTAACCATTTACCTCTGATTTATCCTATCTCAACAAATTGGAATTTACCAAATTATAGCTTCACAATTTTGCTTAGAAGGGATTTGGCCTCAACCATTATGAACATAGACCCCATGAGTTACATTCCATCAAAACCCAAAAACCTCATGAGTTATTTGGCCTTGGGTTCATACCACCAGAAGAACCTATTGATTCACTAAAACCCATCACCACCATTAAGGAAAACATCCCATCCTCACCAACCCAATATTTTTAAAAGTTTGAAGATTTTGAAATCATTCCTCTTAACTTTTTTTATTTAATACTATTAGTTTAAGCCCCCTAACCTATCAAAAGGATGGCTAAACTAAAACCCTTCCTCTTATTCATCCTAAAATGGTAGAAAATGATTCTCCTACCATCAACACCATCCAACATTAGGATGATGATTCCATTCTCACCTACCTCAATGTAGATAATTCTTTTATCCACAAATCCCTTCCTCCTAAGAACCAAACCATTTTGATTGAATCCATTATTCATGTCAACTTGGGTACTCAGGATAACCCTCACATTATCAAGATTGGTCCTAGGAGGACCCCACCTACCAAATGACCATGTTATTTGATGGCTCCAAATTCCAGCATGGTGGGGATGTCAGAGTTATTCTCATTCCCTTTAATGGTGAACCTCTTCCCCTTTCCTTCATACTTGATTTTGAGTGCACCAATAATGTGGTTGAGTATGAAGCCCTAGTAATAGGTCTCCAAACTGATCTAGCCTTGGGAATTAATATCATTAGTATCTTTGGTGATTCCCAACTTGTTGTCAACCGTTTTAATGGATCCTACCAATGTAATAATGATTTCTTGCAAAAGTAAAAACAATTAGTAGATGCAATCTTAATATCATTTGATCATTACCTTATCCAATTTGTTCTATGATCTACCAATAAGTTCACGAATACAATGGCTTCCCCATACCAATTCTAAACTCTTTGTCACCTTCCATCATTTTATCACACCCTCTTATATCCATTCTAACCTTCCTACCATTTTTTAGTGTGGAATCATCTCCATTGGACATACGGTATGAGCAAACCTTAAACTACCTCAACCTCAACATTATTACTCCCAACCTCTCTAGGAATGCCTATAATGCCTTTTGTTTAGAGTACCTCTCATTATACCATAATAGGGGGAATTTTTTACAAGAGTGTTTTTGATGGCCTCCTTCTCTAATGTCTACATAGTCATGAAGCTTCTCATGCTATCAAGGAAATGGATGATATAATCTATGGGGGATACTTAGTGGTTTAGATATTGCTAAACATATCCTTCACCTTGGCTAATATTGGCCCACCCTTAATTAGGACTATTTTAATTATTTAAATAAGTTTTTTAAATGTCAATAGCATGCCAATTTACATCATGTACTTGCCCATAGCCTTTAAGTATTTAAAGACTATTAGACCTTCTCATATTGGGGACTCGATCTCATTAGGGAAATCAATCCTCATTATTCATAGTGACATCAATCCATAATCACCACCACTAATTAATTTACCAAGTGGGTGGAAGCCATTCCTCTCATCTTGACCAAAGCTGATAAGATAGTCCACTTCATCAATCATCTACCATCTATCATTTCAATGTTCCCCATGAGATCATCATCGATAATGGTAAGTCTTTTAAAAATAAGCAATTCCAAGTTATTTGTGATGCCTTTGGCATCAAGTTAAGATTTTCCTCACCTTACCATCCTTAGTAAAATAGATAGGCAAAAACCTCTAATAAAACCCTCAACAAAATGTTAACCAAAGTAGTCAGTGCTTCATGTTGGGATTGACACTTGCACATCCCCTTCACTTTGTGGGCCTATCACACTAACATTCAAACCTCTATGGGTGTTACCCCTTTCTCTATAGTCTTCAGAGTAAAGGCAATCTTGCCTCTCAAAGTCCAAATACCTTCTCTTCACATATCCTTGTAAGACATCATTTTTTAGAGTGACTATTATCAAGAACATCTAGCATGAATTGAGATACTTAACAAGCATCACCTAACTATGCTTCACCATCTTTGTGTCTACCAAGAGAGAATCAAGCTTGCATATAATAAGCACCTAAAAGAATGAGAATTCGAGATTAGTGACCCCATCCTAAAGTAAAATCAACATGTAATCAATATGGATAAAATAAAATGAGGCAAATTTTCTTTCAATTGGCTTGGACCCTACATCATAACCCACAAATATGGATTAGGAGCTTACTATTTGTGCTCTTTTAGAGGCAAACCAAAACATAAACCTCTCAAAGATTCATATTTGCATCCTTTCTTTTATTAAACAAGGATCAAACTCACCTCTTGTTTATTTAAGTTCATCCCTTAATTTATGAGATTTTCACATTCACTTACCTATCCCCATCCCTTTGAGGACAACCGATTACAACATGGAATAATGTGATTAACCATCATAGTCATATCCTAACCCTTAATATGGGCACTACAGCTCTAGCCATAGCATGGTTCTCATGGATACTTTTCATCTCTAATCAAGATAGAATCCCATGGTCATTATCTCTCAAAACCACCCCTTTTACCTATCATTAACTTTTTGTGCTAAAATTTTTTCCCTCATAAAGGTAAAATTCTAAGCCTATATAGACTTGTCCATGTCTAAACCTAGCATCAAAACAATTTGGGATACCAAAGCATCAATTGGGTCACATGTCTCTAACATTACAAACTGCTCCCTTTAATGACAGTTACCCAAAAACCAAAGTGCTTAAAAGATAGACTGCTCCCTTGAAGGATGGCTAAGTCAAATTGGTCAAAAGTAATCATTTGAAGATTTTTACATCTATTATCTTCAAAAACCTATAAAAAAAGACCTTATATCAAAATTAGAACAAGATATCCCATGAAAGTTGCAATCAGCTTCCATAACTAACATTAGTAAACTTCTTACATCGATCAATCTGCACCTTACATGAAGACATGAACTTGTATAATATGGTTCTTTGATCACCTATAGAAGGGGGAAAATAACCCACATAAGGTTACCTTACCTATTAACCCATTACCTTTCACCTACCACCTATCTCACCCTTATACCATCTTGAAATCAAGGGATTAGGAGCTTACTTGACATAATGTGATCAAGACACCTTTTTATCAACCAAAGCATGTTAATGTGAAGCATTTTAAAGTCTTATTTTCCTTAAGATAATCTAACTTTGATTTTTTTTGTCCTTACCAATGAAAAAACATCACACTTTTTCCTTATCCTTATCAATGGTTCATGTAGATATATGTCTCATGATTCTTATCTCTTTTCCCACATCTAGTTTGTTAATCTAACTTACTTTATGTGTCTTCATTAAACTTTAATATATTTTTTAACACATCACATATCCATGATCACTATAAATCATAAAAGCATAACCATATTTAAAACACCACATCCATAATAAATGAAATAAATCACATCATATAACATCATATCATAATCAAACCATCAATAACCATAATAAAACCATCCATGATCATAAACATCTTATCCATGAACAAAATAAAACATCACCCATAATCATCACATGCTTGAGATACTAAATCCACATCTATATATCATCATGAACATCATAAACATCACATCTATATATCATCATAAACATCATAAAAATCATATACATCATATAATCAAAATAAATAATACAAGTAATAACGTATAAATTTCTATCTCAACATATGTACATCTCGTTGCATCGACATGCAAGCTGGTATCAAAATCATGTACATATATATCTACACATCTTATCATATCATATCATGTCATGCCCCTAGAGCACCACTACCACTAGCCCCACCTATACTACCACTGCCATTTGGTGTCAATCCTCTTAGGATGCCTACCTATCCACCCATCAAAGTGGCCCACTGACTTGGAGTCACCACAACTACCCCACCTACTAAAGTAGCTCTGTTCACCCCATCAGGGTTGCTCAAGATACTGTGTCATAACTATAGCCTCGTAATACCTCAACTCCTCCACTATGGCCAAGTACCATGCCATAGGGATGGTACCTAGTGGTCTTACTAGTGATGTCATTATTCTTCCCTTCTATCTCAAGGTGTCCCTCTCCTAGGTCACCAAGTTAAGTGAGGTTCTAGCCTGATCCCTCTCACCTATGATGGTGGAAACCTAACACTATAAAGTTGTAACCTACCCCTATAATATAGCCACCTACACCTATAATGTCATAATCTATGCCTGTGTAGTAGCCAGTGCTGCTCCTCCCTATCCATTAAGGCCACCACCTTGTACCTATACCTATGGATCCCCACTAGATAGATCCACATCCATGGCCTATTAGCCCCCATCATCCCACCAAAAATTAGCCATTACATAAAGGGTCAAATGTCATGCCACATAGATATCAACAAAATGATCATCATCAACCCTTGATCTAATAGGTAGCTCCTCACGATCTAGGACCACCTCCTCTATTTGTGGCTCAAGTAACAAAAACTTAGCATCCTCACACTTGTACCTCGAGAATAGACCTAAAATCCCTTACACTAAGATGAAATACCTCCAAACTGTATCAAATGGGATGAGCTTAGTCTCACCCTCTCTCATCCCATAGATCCATCTCCATCTCTATAATGATAATGTATGATAGTTATAGAGGGCCCACCTAAGAAAGCCAACATATAGCCTCCAAACCACATCTCCCACAACCAAGCCATCTAATACATCCCTAAACTAGTTAAAACCCCTTACACCTCCTCCATCTCCTATCAATTCATAATCTCCCCTCCACATAAAACCCACTCTAAAATCCATCTAGGCATAACCCTCCCATGGTTTCTCCAATGGCCTCAGAACCCTAATATGTTTATAAGCCCAAAAATGGAGCATAAACCCTACACTAATCTCATATTGTCAGTGAGCTCAAAACACCTAAATCTCCCTATATATCTAGACCAACAAAACTAGTGCCCACCTAGAGATTGTCCTACCAAGCAACATCTCCACCAACACACCTAACAATAAATAAGGAAAGTAACCACTATTCAAAATAGGCAATATAAAATAGGACACTACCATCATCATCAATATCATCAAATGCCTCTCATCTTGAACCCTTAGATACAATGACCCATAACCAAAACCACTAGCATGCCACCTAACAAGGGCCTGATCTTCATCATACATGATCTCCATTTACTCATCCCTCTCCTCACTCTCTATATGGTATATCAACTCCCCTTGAATGGGTAGTTGTGTGATCTTATGTACATCCTCTAGTAGGATGGTCATCTCTCATGTTAATAAGAGGAAGTCCATGATCTTCATTACATCTCATGGCGAGTGTTGATAGTGTCTCATAGCTATAAGGCTAACCTCCTCTATATGTGTCTAATCATCCTTAATCATCCTTCAATGGATCTCCACAAAGATCCTAATAACCTAATCCCTCTTCTGGATCTGATCTCATGCCTATAAAAATTCAAGCTAGCACACACACTTACTTTCCCATTACCATTACTCATTTTCATTCACTTCATTCATTCTACCTACATCAACCTCTTTATCAATCTAAACCCACCTAAATTAATCTATTCTAATACTACCCTAACCCACAAAAAATTTAATACCTACCCTAACCCATCAAACAAAACATCTAACTCTTTTAACAAAAAACATGTACCCTAACCCAAAAAAATTTCAACACCTTCCCTAAAATTTATCAAACTAACACCTAATTCTAGCCAACAACCATTTAAACACATCACTCCTACTTATAAATTACCCTATCCTAAATTACACTTGGAATTTTAACTACTCCTAACCTTTAAAACATTTTTCTTATATCCTTTTATTAAAACACACCTTCCCTAATCACTTAACTATTGACGGTCACTATGATCGCCAATGGTCAAGTGACCTTTTTACTTCAGTGGTCAACTATTGAAGGTCAAGTTTGCCCATCAACAATCGATTCAAACTACCAACAGTCACTATATGTGATTGTCAAAGGTAAAACACCTAACCTTACCTTCCTAAAACCCAATAAAATAACAAAAATTTAACAAATAAATTACCTAATTCTATCCTATACCCTATCCCTAACCCAAATACTCTTTCAATTTCAAATTTCATCAGCTAATTTTTCAAATCACAAATAAAACCTATATCTAGGTCAAACCCCCCAAAACCCTACCAAAATAACCAAAAACTACCCAAATTCAACTTCAAAATAACCAAATACCACTAATCTATCAATTTAAAACACTACCTACCTCATTCCTCAACCATTGTCGAGGATAGAGCCCACATCACTACTTGATTGCATCCTCATCCACCCTACATCCTCAGTCCCAATAGATCACCTCAACACATGCCTCTAACTAATCAACAATCACTAGGTCAATAAAATATTCAGCCAACCTTCTCACACAAAACACCAAATCACAAGAATGTATGAAAAGCATGAGAGTCAACAAGATAAAAGTGAAAATAATTTTTGTTTTTTACTTTTTATCCTCTAGTCACTTAGGCTTTCTCCCTAACCATTGATGGTCAGTGTGATAATTGATGGTCGATCTTGGGACCCCTGTACATCGACGGTGAGGAAATACACATTTTAAAAAATTTAGGCACCTATACCTCTGTGTCACCTTGTTTGGAGATTAAATTTCTCCCACTAGAAATTTTGGAGATTACCCTTCTCCAACCAACCATTAGACCATATCCACCTCAATGTTGGCTATTTTTTGACTCAAATTATTGCATACTCTATGACAACCTTACCTATTCTTTTTTATTTCACCAACCAACCTTGCCATGTTGAACATTTGAATTCACACCACATCATACACCACTAGACCATTCATGTCTTTCAAAGGAGCACTTCCTACTTTGGATACCTGTAAAAACACTAACCCTATCTAGAAGACTTGATAAGAATAACCCAATCATCTATGCCTAATGTTGTGGCCTGGTTACCCCATCATCAATCCTTCTATAATTAATCTTATTTTTACCAATATTATCAAGCTTAGTCTATGTGTGATCTTGGCTATCACACTTAGTCATATTTTGTGTGCATTTTTGTCATTCAAATGCCCAACCAAACCTCTTTTTACCAACCTCATGACTCACCATATATTCTTATCAAACCTTGACTTGATTTTGGTTTCACCTCATAGATTCTTAGTTTGAGGGAGAACACCTCATCCCATACTCAAGGCAACCAAACCTTCGAACAAAAATCTATTTTTGTATTACAACTTATTGATTTAAATTTGTATAATAAAAATGGGAAAAATGTAGACACTAGAAAACCACACACAATGGTTTTAGATGTCAAAATGCCTTGAACCCCTTAGGGGCCACCTAACCCTTCTTGACCCACTGACCAACCTATTAGACCTTGGGTCAAGTTAGCTACTTAGCTAGCTAACTAAATCACTAACTTACTAACCTAACCATTACCCAACCCCTTTTTAACTCACCTTGACCCCATTTCCTTTAGACACTCGATATTTGATGGTTAGTTTGACCTTCGATGGTCAATTTGATCATTAACTATTAGGCTGACCATCGATGGTCAGGTCTTCCTCATTCTTATAGAAATACTAGCTGTGTGCAAGCTAACATGGCATAATTAAATATGTCCACATTTCCTATTGATAATAAACTCCCAAGTATCAAAATCATCAATCCAACCTCCTAAAGAACCTTCTATCTTCAATCTCTCTTTGCTTATAAAAGGAGGGGAGTGGGAGGAGAAATGAGATCAATCAATCAAAGGAGTATTCTAGCACACATGTATTCAAGATTTCCATCCAGTCTTCCTTCTAGAAATTTAATAACTACAATAGATATCTAAACCTTTGCCAAAATTGATCTTAAGGAAAAGTACCATTACTCTACCAAAATTGTTCCAGCCATCAACCATCAACCATTTAGTAAGCAATAGGTATATTTGTACTTTAATTTTGTTATTCTTGTTTCTAACCTCTCTCCCCCATTAGACATTTTTTGCATCTTACTTTATAACACTTAAACCCTTAATATACCCTTACCTGATCACTAATCCATTCTACAAACTTCTTGTTTGAGTACCTTTAGAATCTGTAGGCAACTACCAATGGTTAGGATAATCACTAATGGTCACCTCCAACTGTCAATAGTTACCCAACCATTAATGGTCAAGTTAACCACTGATGGTCACCTTGACAATTGATGGTCACTGTGGTAAGAAATAACAAGTTATTTTTAATGCCTTAACCCTAACCAGATCTAAATTTTTGTGTCTTGCTCATTCATAGACCCCTACCTAATTTTATGAACCTGGCTTGATTTATTTTAGCACTAGTATTGACCCATTATTGCTATATTTAGTTATTTACTCGATCAAGAATTCATTTTTTTCTTATATTTCATTTTAGTTACTTTTTATTATTTGATGCAAGTACTTTCATTTTATCTCTTTCAACTTAATTTTTATATAAGAGTGGATTGACAACCTCCTAACAAGCTCATGCTTCTTGGATCTAGCTCATGCTAGGTAGTCCACCTAACTATCTTTGTAACAACCCCTTTTGTTAGTGTTTTTTAATCTATAGGTCACTCTTCCAAGACAAAAAGGAGCTCTCCATGCTTGTCAGGATCATGCACACATAACAACTAGGTTATTATACAACACCCTTATTACTAGTTTCTTATCTTATTCCTTAATTAAGAAATGAGCAAAAATTAAGAGAAATAATACAGTCACACTCAATAATTTACAAGCATACCAGAACTACCTTCTGGACAGTACAATTAGCATATCAACTATAAAGAATTTGAATTTGGTGAACTTGTCCTTAAAGAGAACTAAAAGAATACCATGGTTGAAAAGAAGCATAAAGTCAAGTTCAAACCAAACTGGATAGGCCCTTTCATCATTGTTGAAAATGTTGGCACCAGAGCATACATTCTCACCACACTAGATGAAGATGAACTTGATGAGCTAATGAACATTGTACACCTCAAGTGTTACTTCATTTGAGGAACTTGGGGTATTGTTTATAAGGCTCATTTTAGTTGTAATGTAATATTGACATTCTTCCTTATACCATCTATCATTTTTCTATACCTTTCCCATCAACTAAGTTATTTTCTCCCTCCCTACCTAGCCCTTTTACCTTGGTTCTTTTCCATTGGCCACTTTCAACAAGAGGGTTTGGATTTAGTTTCAATAGTGGATTTAGTATTCTAGATGGAGGCAATATTTTGGAGTAGTAAGATAGAATTTTGGTAGTTGCATCCTTCATTTCTTGTTTCTTTATCTCTCATTGTCATGCTACTAATTATAACCACCTATGGGAAAATTAGTTGTAATAATTGTTTATCATGCCTTGAAGTACCACCTTGTCATGCCTATGTCATACTATGTCATTTACAATCTTTGCCTATTTTGTTTGAATTGGCTGCTACACTAGTCAAATTCCTTCACTTTAAGGTGTAACTACTATGAACTTGGACCATTTTTGGGCTATGTTAGTCATGTTTGGTTCACGTTGAGGTCAGTTTCATCCCCATTTTATCCATACTCTCATTATTTTGTGAAAAACTTAAGCCACACTCTCACCATTTTGTGAGCAACCTAAGCCATGCTCTCACCAATTTGAGTAACCTAATCCATGCTCTCATTATTTTGAAAGAAACCTAAGCTATGCTCTCACCATTTTTCAAGATTGGATGCTTTAGTGTCTCATCATTCTTGATTGAGTTGAGATACTCTAAAATTTCACAAATACTAAAAACATTGACCACTTATTTGCCTTAAGGATTCTGGGAAACCTCACTAAGTCACAAGCAAATCACTTATTCCTTAGTTTTCCCATCCTTTTTGTCCTTTTATCCCACACACTTTCCATTTTTTAAGACCATTCTTATTATTCCATCACATCCACCATGTTTGTTTTTCATCAGTTATCATTTTCTTCCCATTTCTTGGGAGAACTACATTTGGCCTAATGTTTTTATTGGATATTATTTCCATGGAACTATGTAGGCAACATCCACTTACCTAACATATATGGATACAACCCATCCACCCCCTTCATTTTCTTCTATTGCCCCATTTTTTTTGTTTATTAAGTTTTTGCCAATTTTCTAGGGGTAATGTTCATTTTGTTTGTACTAATAGTAGAACTAATTATTATCTATTTCTTTCTTTGTTTATGTTTTTGCTTATGTACCAGTTTTTTTACTTTCAGTACCATTACCTTGATTCATTCTATGCATGTTCATTAGGTAATTCCTTAAGCATTTACAATTGAATCCATCCACATTCATAAATCTACATTGTCATCATGGTTTTTATCATTGGTACATTATTTTCTATAAAGTATTGGATCCCAAGAGTCAGTCCTTAAGCATATTTCAGCCAAATAATCATGGTGATCTATCATGATGCTTACTGTCATATTATATAGTAAAAAATTATCTTTAGGAGGTCTACATAGCAATGGTAGCATTGACATCTCCTTAGCATTGAAATTAGGTCCATCTTGACCTAATCCTAATCATATCCCACACAAAGTAATTAAACAATGAAATAATTTTAACCTTTGTTAGTTCAGATGAGCATCTCCCTACTAGTATGTTATCCTATTTTATATTTATCCTCTATGTTAAGTTACCATCATCATATTTTCAATCATCAACTAGTTAATCATGTTTTCCATAATTGAGGTCCAATGATTATAATCGCCTATGGGCAAGTCATTGTACACCATCCCATTTTCATTCTTAATGATTTTAACTACCTTTGGGAAAATAATTATGTTATCACCAATCATTTTATTTATTCTTCCCAATAAGGGCATGTTGTTATCTCATTTATCTATCCTAACTGGGGCAGCTCCATCTTCTCAATTATTATAACTACCTTTGGTCAAATCATTATATTATCATACCACATTGCCACTATCAGGGTACAATGCTTATAATCACCTTTGGGAAAACCATTGTACATCATCTCACTTGCATTTTTAGTGATTTTTCCCATATTTGGGTACATCATATTTTCACCCCATCATTTTAATCCTTTTGGTCCAATATTTTCCTCTTTTTAAGGAACCATTTACTAGCCCCTTTGCCAATCATTCCCTCAAGGGGGTACATATAGTTCATCCATTATCATTGAATTCATAGGCATGCAATACCTTTTCATTATTTGAGAAGATGTTACTATTATTATAGCTTGCAACACCTTCCCAAATAGGGGCAAATTGTAGACACTAAATATGGCTACCAATGACCTCCAACCAAGCTTTAGACTAATTTTTATCAAATATCATAATTTGGCCTAAAAAACCTAAAATGCATTAAAAAGTTTGAATTTTTCATATACAAGTGATGATTTTGGTCAAATTATCACTAACTAGAGTAATTTATTTTATATGATACCTAACTTTGATCAATTCATTTCAAGTCAAAATGATGATTTCACACCTAGGTGCTCTGGATTGTTATTTTCTAGCTATTTTTTTGCATGAGACACGTGCCTTTGTTATTTTGTGTCAACAACATCCTAAATGGTATAAAGGTTTGAATGCATCTAAAATCACATCTTAATTCCACTCCAGTCAAATTTTGATCCAATAATATGACATTTTGACTAGTTTGATTAATTAAGCACGAATTTCCAAAGAATTTGCATCAAAATTTGACTAATCATGTTTAAAGCTAATTAATTTGAATGAAGAGCTTAAATGGATTTTACATGGAGGTTATTGATTATTTCATTAATATAAATTTATTGTGAATAAATACATCACCCAAGACATCATCCATGGGGTGGCATCCATAACCATAAGTGCCATAAATATTTGATTAAACCCTCTCATGCCTTTTTAATGCCTCTCTATCCAAATTATTTATGAGGGAATTTATTGATTTTAGCCTCCAAAATTGAATGGATTCTTAGCCACACCATCTTGATATGGATGGTTCAGGTTCATTATGATCAAATGAGAAAATCTATAAATAGAAGGTCTTACACTCATAATTTTAAGCTCTCTCAATCCAAAGTTGTCATGCTCAAATGATTTTAAAATTGATTTTGATATAGTGTTATTATTCCAAATTATTGAGTGAAGCTTCACAATCCAAAGCCATAAATCCAATGATGCCAAGAGGAGGTGGAGATATCTAAAGCTCCATTGACAAAGAACTTTGAAGCACATGTCGAGAAAGCCAATGAGGAGAGTCTTTAGAGCATTCAAGGAAGGTGAAAAAGTTTTTTTTCTTTCCTTTTAGTTGTGTTTTATCAATGTTTTTTCCTCACTAATATCCCCCTAAGATCTAGGCATAGGGTGTTAGTTCATTAGTGTGTTTTTGTTTTGGATTTAATTTTCCTCCACTAACATGATACTATTCTCCTCTTATCGGATTCCTATGTTCATAAAACTAACCTTTAAACACCATTATTGTATAAGCATTCTCTTGTAGATGCTTATCTCATACCTTGTCCTAATATTTATGTTTTTTTATCTGTTATCATGGATGAAATTGAATGCTTTGATGATTATAACTATGAAATCCTTCAATAATTTCTCTAAGTAGGTATCAAAATACATTGATCTTGCATTCTTCCAAGTGTTAAGGTAAACAATATAAAAGATTTGAATGGTGGTAGATACTATCCCTCTAATCAGGTCCATGCTCACATCCTTTCAATACATGATGTGATCCATCCCAAGGAGTTTCCAAAGCATGTGCCCTTGCCTTCTATGCCAAAATTGATCACCCATGGAGATAAAGTACTTTAATTTTATCATGACAATTTTCATAAACTCCATAAGTAAATCATGGAGGATTTACACATTATTAATAAAGGGGATGTTCCTTCAAATTAATCAATAAAAACCCCACCTATTCCTATCTTTCCTCATCTTCAAAAAATACCAAAAAATAAAAAATGCTCAAAAAAAAAACATTTTTGATACCTACATGTTCTATTAGCTCCTTGGCATTTATGTGTTAGTTCCATGTTGAGGAATAACATATCATTTACTCCTACATACACATACATAGGCATATATAGATACATGATACATTTATGGGTGTTGGGATTTCCCTCTACTCACATCATCAGGATGTCGGGGGGCATCCATATTCTACAATCTTGATATACATAGTTTATATGATTTGATAATCACTCTAAATTATCATGTTTGAGCTTAAATATGAACTTACACATGCCTATTATCTATGGTTACTTATTATGTAGGGTACTTGATATACTATTTACTTGATTTTTTTTTCTAACACATTCGATCCATGGGCCACTATGACATGTTTATGTTGGTTGCTTATATTTTTAATTTACACACTTCCTTGAGTGTTTTGCCTTGGTATTGTCTTCATTTTTTGATTATTTGAATATACTCTATTGTATATGGGCCATGTGACTATGTTTGCTTTCTTGGACATTTGAATATGTCATTGTATTCTTGACATTTGAATATGTTATTGCTTGTTATATAGACATTTGAATATGTAATTCCTTGCTTTTTTGGACATTTGACTAAGTCATGTCTATTCAATTTTGTGGCATTTGAACATGCCCTTTATTTTTGGTCTCTTTGGACCATTGCTTTTTAAATTATTTTTTAGTACTCTTGTGTGTGTGCTTGTTTACTTGTTGAGATTGTATTATTACTATCTAGACATTTCCATATCTTTATCATGCATCTTAGGCCTATATGTGATCACATTGGTTCTATGTGTTTAAATGATAAATTTATCTATATATGTTCATTCTATATGCCACATAGTTATATTCACAAATGTTACAATTATCTTACCCTTTTGTGGTCATGTAACTTCCAGGTACTATTTTTAATTTACTTCAAAGGGGGGAACATTAGTAGAGGCATGCTTAGGAAGCATTTTCTCCACACTTTACACCAGTTCTAAGATTTAGTGGGGGCATGTCATATGGACATGGCTTCCACACATTCACAGTTTTATATTACAATGGGGGCATGCTTTAGAAGCATGTACTACATATTTATTCAGTATGTGATACTTATACCAATTTGCAGATTTAGTTGGGGGCATATCATATAGACATGGATTTCAAACATTAGTGAGGGTATACTTGGGAAGCATGTTCTCCACATTTATTTAGTATGGTACTTATAATTCATAGATTCAGTGGGGCCATGATTTGGAAGCATGTTCTCCACACCTATTTAGTATTTAACATCTCTAGTTTACAATGGAACATGTTTTGGAAACATGTCCTCTGCATTATTACTTATATCAGTTTTATATTTCTCCATATATATTGGTGGGCATGCTTTGAAAGTATGTCCTCCATAGTTATATAATTTTTTGAATTGGCCAAAGGACATAGTTATATGATTCTAATAAATGTTTTTGGTATAATCATATACATGGTACTATTATTACACATAGTTTTAACATGAGACATATCTAAGGTGCATATGTTATGAAACATGTGCTTAGTATTGAAAAATCAAAATCAATCATAGATTATAAAACTCTTGTATATACGGATACCCCAAAAACTTTTATGAACTTTAGAGAGATAATCTACTATAATAGTTCATTCACATTTTTGGTATGATTGGGGTGATTAAATCACTCAATATTTCCAAGTTTTTAGTTTGGACTCGATCATCCAAACTCACCAGGTTATAAGTATCATTGGGTTGTATGGTTGATCTAATTTCAACTTCAAAGTAGAAACTCACTTTTATTTCAAAGTTGGGGGCATGGGCCTCTCTCTCTCTCTCTCTCTCTCTATATATATATATATATATATATATATATATATATATCCTTGCATATATTCACTTTAAATATTTATCTATATTTATATTAATCTCTATTTTATAGCCTTACAATGATACATCTTTTGTAAAGACAACTTGTCAATAGGAAACATGGTTACATCAACACATAGGTGTAGTCCTAAACATTGCTCTTTAAATTTCAATCAATTTCAAGTACTTTTAACCTAGATTATATGCATTGATTATACACTATAACATGCTCTTGGATGTAAGTTATTCACCAACAAATCACTCAAATTTAACTCCAACAAAGCACTTAAAATCAACTCAAGAAAAGATAAGGTGTGCATACACACCTAGGTACTTATTCCTTTCTTTTAAACTAGTAATTTCATTACTAGATTAAGGCGGTGGAATGTAGATGATACTTTGTGATTATGTAGCACCTCAATCTTGTACACTTGGAAAATTTAGACCATGGTTATTCTTCTTAGTTCTACACATGCCTTGCTTTTACAAGCCTCACATCTATTATATCTTGTGCCCTTTGTCCTATCTCTTAGTCTAAATAGCCTTATATTGATGTCACCAACATCTTATCTTGCCCAAAATGCTTAAAATGTACCTAACTTACACCTCTACAAGTTTTGATCCTATGCCTACTCTCCTTATCCATGGACACTAACGTTAGAGATAGATAATATCATCAACATTATTATCCTACCCCAATGCAAGTGTCCAATGCCCTAAATTCATCTAATTTGAAGATTAAATGCATTACAATGGTTGGCCTAAGTTTTTTAATGTGAGTTATTTCCTGATAGGATTGGTATAAATATAATATCAACCCTCATTCATTCCTCACCTAGCAATCATACCAAAATAGCACACAAGTTACCAAAAGCTTTCCTATTTTACCTTATTTTGATATCAATCAAAGGAACAACCCAGTTATAGGTTTGAAGTAATAAAAGAGTAGTCATAAGGTCATATTTTCAAAGTTACAAGCTAGGTCATTATTTTACTTATTTTACATAAATTTCATGATTCACACATAATCCAACACATAGGGGAGAACTACACTAATCTAAGGCCCTCTTATGGAATATTGGATATGTAGGCAGAACCCTTCGATAGTGGGGTCATTTTAGGTTAGGTCAAGACCAAGTTCTCATTAACACATTTTCCCTCAAGGTCACATTGAAGATAGAAAGCTACGGTTTTACCATTTCACCAAAAGTAATAGTCCATAACTTAGATATAAATTCACTAGAGTGAAGGTGAATCTAAACCCATATGCATCTACGTGGTCACATATTATTTGAGCATATATTCTACATAGGACACTAGCATTAAACTCAAACACTAAAATTGGCATAACCATCCCAAGCTAATGCAACTATCTAAAGAGCTAGAGATACCAAATCTAGAATATGATGACTGATCTAAAACTATCTTCTTATATGTTTTTTGCATGTACAATATCTAGACCTACATTAGCATCAAAACCAACCAAGTACTCTCTTTTATGTCATTTACATATCTAACATAGTTGTACTTTTCATTAATAGCCTATCTTAGTTTTATAAATTCAACAAATGGTATATTTGAGTCTATCACATTAATTGCCCTAATGTAAATTTGATATTCACCCTTATGCTCTATCATTTATATATCATTTACCCTATCTACCCATGTAAGGATTACTCAATCCAAATTATGATTAAATATGAAGATGCAAACATATGATTAACACTAGAATATTTTGGATTATTTACACATGTGACCTAATGTTCCAATAATTTGATCTTTGAACTAAAATATTGATTTTAATTTTGTAACTCTTCTCTAATTATGATGATTTGATCCTTAAAGGATTTATAAGAGCAAACTCTAGGTATTTTAGATTGAATATGCATACACACACCATCTAAAAGAGATTTGAGAGGTGAATGGGTTTGAGGAAGGATATATTAATTGCCTTCATTTGAAATCATAGGATGGGATACCTTACCCCTTGAAGTAGTGATAACATTGACCAGGTTAGAGGGATGATAACTATCATCTTCATTAGGGTTAAGAGGAGGAAGAGGTTCTTTTTTTTATCCATTTTAAATATTCCAAATGTTGTTCCTAAAATCCGTCACTTGTTTTTGGGGACAACATATCAACTATTTAGGTCCTGTAAACCAAAATTCTCTCTTCCCTTCTCAAAAAAATGTTCTGAGTATTCAAATTCTTCAATTATTTGAGTTTTCTCAGCTAAAGAACTCACAAGTTTAACAGGTAGGGTTTCTCAAAAAGAAGTTCCAACACTTAGGCATTTTCAAGGCTGGTTCAACTCTGAGGTTCAACCAAAAGGTCCATCAGCAGGCTTCAAATAAATGGAATGAACCATTGAACCTCACTTTAGCAAGGTTCAAAGATTTAATGAGTTCAAAGGTTCAAAAAGAGTTAAGCTCTCAATGAGTTCAAAGAAGTTCAATCGCTTCAAAGAGTTCAATGAGTTTGAAGACTTTTAAAAGTTCTAAAGTTTAATAAGTTTGACGGACTTAAATAAAAGAAGGATTCGAAGATTGAAGGTTGAATTGTTGAACCGTTGAACCTTGAACCAAAATGGTTCAATGAGTTCAAAGGTTCAATGAGTTCAATAAGATCAAAAGACTTAAACAAAAAAATACTTCGAAGAAGAAAGATTGAACCATTGAACCTTGAACCAAAAGAGTTCAAAGTTTAAAGGTTCAACAAAGTTCAATAAAGTTTGAGAGACTTAGAAGAGCAAAGGATTCAAAGAGTAAAGAATGAACCATTGAACTGTTGAACCTTGAACCAAAAGAGTTGAAAGTTCAAAGGTTCAATGAGTTCAACAGAAAAGAAAAGGATCTAAAAAGTTTGAAGGACCAAAATATTCAAAGAAAGAGAATGAACCATTGAACCTTGAACCAAAATGGTTCAAAGTTCAAAGGTTCAAAGGTTAAAGTAATTTCAAAATTTGAAAGGAAGCTTTGAGTGAAGGAAGGAAGTAGAAGATTCCAGAGACAAGTTCGAAGAGATGGTTCAACCGATTGAACCAAAGAGTTGATTAAACCAAGGAACCGATTAAACCAAGGAGCTGATTAAACCAAGGGACTACCTGGACCACCCAAACCATTGAACCATTGAACCAATGCACTCTCATGGTTTAAAGGTTCAAGGTTCAAAGTGGTTCAAGTGACCAGTGACTAGTGACGTCCCCATGGATGTCAAATTTAGGGTAATAAAATGCCCATTTATTTTCAAATATGGCATGGAACCTGAAAACAAACTCAGTGACCAACTGAAGAAGAAGGTGAGAGAGCTCAGATCGTGAGGAAGAGACAAAATATAACAAAGAAAGATGGAATGATGCAAAAAGACTAGAAATATATGTGCATGAGTTATTTCTAGTTGGTAAAATAGTCCACCAGGTGGACATCAGAGAGCGTGAGCACTCACGAGCGTGGCCTGTTTGTCTCCATCGAGAAAAGGTCTAGTGGATAGCTGTGCAAATATCAAGAAGAGGACCAAGTAGCCTATACTTTAGAGGAGACATTTGAGATGAATTGACATGCCATAGTTAAGGCCAACACCCTATTCTAGCATGGCCCCTTGATAGAACTAAAAATGCATTCAAGGCATTGAATGTAGCATGGGCCATTTTTTTAACCAAAGTGCCAAGTATTTCTTGGATGCTATATATTGTAATCTCTTATTTTATGCAAAAGGGATCTCTCTATTATAGAAGCAAAACTTTGCCTAAATTGAAAGGCATTACTGAGACTTTGAGCTCAAATTGTTAATCATATTTCATTATTTGAATGAGAAAACAAGTGACCTTTCATACTTTGTGCTAGAATAGCTTGTGTTGTTAAGGAAATTGTTCTTATGTCTATTTCCTGAATGCATTCTTGTCCATTTAATTAAATAAGTAGAACTAGTGGAAGTAATCAAGAAGTTGTCTTAAATCCAACTATGGAGAGACTTTGTGCTGCCACAATTATCTTTAGTGTGTGTATTTTTAGTTTGTTTTTGTGTAAAAGATCTTGGGATGACTTTGTGCCCCCATTATCCTTCGTATTTCACTCTTTGGTAGTTGAGGTGGAGACTTTGTGCTACACCTCATTCTATTGCTGGTTATTGTGCTTTGTTACATTTACTTATCACTACCAGAAAGAATTCATGTTGTTTGTTGCAGACCACTTCTGAAAGAAGAGGAGTGCCTTCTATCATTTCACCAAGATTTCTCCTTTGTATGTGAACTTCATCTCTAAAAAAAGAGAGATGGATGGTGTTGTCCTACCCTTGAGTGTTATTTTTAGCTTATTTATAGTATATATATAGTATATAGTACCTTATAGTTATAGGGAACCTCCCCTTGATGAGAGGACAGATTTGTCCCCTTTTGATGTGGTAAACCTACACATTTGGCTGATCAATCTCCTAATGCTGTGGTTGAAACAACTTATTTTTCCCATCAGTTAGCTAGTGACAAAATATTCACCCAACAGTTTTTGATGACTCCACTGGGGATCATTTTTTGCAGTTTGAAGCCTCAAGCTTCAAATTGAAGCAGTCCCTATCCTTATCCATTTTAGCTTTATAATCTAGCAGCTCCATGGTATACAAGAAGCCAAAGATCTTAAGGTATTGTTGACCCTATTTTTGAGTTGGCACAGTAAAGTGATTTTGTCCTATTTCCTTCCCCATCTCGCCTTCAGTGAACCACGAGTTTTCCTCCTACAAAAGTCAAGTTTCCATTACCAAGCAAAGCATCCATTTTTATTGTTAGTAAAGCTTTGTCAATACATACCCCTCAGACATTTATTATCCCTCCCCTCAATAGTCAAATCATGGTAGTTTAAGGCCCCTAGGGTAACTCTTTTGGTCCACTCAATTTAACTCCACCTCTACATGAGCTACCACGCAGTTCAAAGAAGAATTTCCCCAAGTTCTTTGGTGATGGGAGATTCCATCTTGATGAACATATTGCATCCTTTAGCATAGCCTATGGTGTGATAGGCATGGAGTATGAGGATGTAGCAGTCAGGCTATTCGTAGAGACATTACAAGGCACTACTGCAAATTGGTTCTATCATCTTTAGGCCTAGACTGTGATTGATTAGAACACCCTCAAATCTAAATTTGAAGCAAGGTTCAATCTTGTAGAAGATGTGCATGCCCTATTGGCCCAAATCACACAGATGAAGAAGGAGCCTCATGAACCTATGAGGGACTTCATAGCCAAGTTTAACAAGTTGAGGAATAGGATTCCTACCATTGCTCAGCCAATAACTAAGAACCTTAAATGTTTTTTCATCAATTCTTAACTTCTAGAAGTGAGTTTTTTATTGAGATAGGCTAGCCACATAGACCTTGATACTGCTCATGATTTGACCACTAAGGTGGAAGATGATCTCATCTTGGTGGGGAAGATAAGGAGAGATCCTAATAGAGGTAAATCTTCTTCATCCTCTGAATATCCATCTACATGCACCACTGATCCAATGGTGCAGATGCTAGAAAATGAGTTGTTAGCTCTCAGGAAGCAAATGTGCAAGGGATGTCTTATGCTCTTTCGTACAAAGATATACCAAGGAGAACATTTCCCAATCAGTCATACCAAGGCAATGCTGCCAAGAATCAAGGGCAGCCAAATTGCCTTCCTCCCTCACATGGAAAGCTTGCCATTGAAGCACCTCCAACCAATTTAGCAATTGGATATCTTGAAATAGAATCTAATCTCTTTCTAGCCTGAATTGAACCAAGAAAATGATGTTGATCTCTTTGTAGAAGACCAAGAAGAATCAGTGGGTGACTCTAACATTGGTTTCCTAAATTGCCAGGATGAACCCATAAGTAAAGGTGAAGCTTTTGATGGGTCATATGTTGTATTCACCTAGTCCCAGACCCAGTCAGCCTAGCAAGCTGATAAGGAAAAAATAGAGGAGTGATCTCAACCAGCAATTTCAATTGCTAAGTGGGGAACCACTTTGCCTTTTCAATCAAAGGACCTGATGATCGCTAAAAAAGTAAGTACCCCAAATGTTCCTACACCTTCTACTTCACATTCATAGACCGGTACCACCCCCCCTAAAAACTAGAAGGATGAACTACCTTCCCCTATTCTTAATTCATTTTAGGCATTTGATATAATCGACCATGTCAAGAAAACCAAAATTCAAATTTCTAAATTTGAATTTCTGCAATCTAACCTTGAATAGTTGGATAAATTAGTGGAATGTGTGAAGGATAAAGCCATCCCTATAGGACAAGCAATTCTAAAATTAACTCCTGGTCCCCCCAAGAATACATCCACACAAAATAACCTTGTCATTACTCCTCTTGCTGCTCCCAAGAAGATAGAACCATTTTATGTCTCCTTGTTGATAAATGATCACCAACTGAACAATTGCATCATAGACTCAGGTGCATATGACAACGTCATGTCCACCAAAGTAGCTGAATCCCTTGGTCTCACACTAACCAAGACATTTAGGAGATGTTTCTCCATGGAGAACAAATAAGTGCCACTGTTGGGACAAATCAAGGATGCCTAGTTTGCATTTGTGACATTCCCAGATAAGAGAATTAAGATGACAGTCCTAGTGGTTGACGTCCCAGCCTCATACAACATTCTTCTTAGGTGAAATTTTTACAAGGATGTTGGTGGTGAGTTAAGTATGGAATTTTTTGAAGTGAGGATCCTGATCAAAAGTGTCAAGCAAAGATTGCTCCTTTAGAAGGAGGCAAAATATGTTGTCACTCAAACATCAGCGCCTGAAGCTCAAATTCTATTTGAATCTTTAGGCGTGGGTAATTACTTTCTGACTATAGAGGATGTTCCTATCCTAGTTGAAGAAACTTCTAAAAATGACAATCTAAAAATTGGTTCAGACGGAACAATTGAAGAATTTTTAGAATGCAATACAAGCCTAGAGGAATCCTCCCCTCCAAATGAAGAAAAATCTAAGGAAAGGTTAGTTTCTGATAATGTGTGGATTCTCAAATTTGATGGCATCTATTCTTCTACCAGCTCAAGAGCTAGGATTGTGTTGATATCTCCTCAAAGAGATATTTTTCCCTAATCTCATAAATTGTAGCTCAGCAACACCAACAATACTATTGAATATGAATCGCTACTACTCGAATTGAAGGCTACTCGAGACAGGGGTGTCAAACTCCTTCACACCAAAGGAGATGCTAAGCTAGTGGTTTTTCAGGTGAGGAACCTATATCAAACCAAGAATGGAAGATTGCATCATTACCATAATATAGTTTGGGATCAAATTAAAAGCTTTGATGCTTTCAGTATCTTTGCAGTGCCCATAGAATTCAATGACTAAGCTCATGCATTAGCTATTTTGGTGACTCTCTTGGTTCCTCACCAAGATTTTGAAGGGGATAAGTACACCATCAAATTGGTCTTTTGACTAAGTGTTCTTGACAATGCCAATCATTGGAAAGTGTTCAAAGATGACAACTAAATCATTGCCTTTTTAGAACAAAAGGACAGTGTTGAACAACTTTATTTTGAAGGCAATGGACCTCTACCACAGAAATCAACTCAAGAAACAATTCTAGATGCAGGTGAAGAATTCCTATAGCTCAAAGGGAATAAAATTCCAAAAGGATCAGTTTCTCTTGAGAAGTTATTTGATAAGCATGACATGTTCATCAAGCGTTAATAAAAATATTCAAGCTCCTCTTAGGAGTTTGATCAAATAAATTTGGGTACTAAGGAAAATCCCAAGATGGTGAACATCGAGAAGTGTTGCACTCTAGAAGAGAAGTTCAAGTTTACTGCTCTACTCTACCAGTACATAGATGTTTTAGCATACTCCTATGATGACCTGAAGTCGCTCAAGCTTAAAAAAATTTGCCATGAAATTCCTCTCAAGAGTGATTTAGTGCCTTACAAGCAAAAATCCTAGTAGTATAATCTAAAGATATCAAGTACTATTCTATCTGAAATACAAAAAATGCTCAACACTAGAATAATTTTCTCAATCCATCATTCTACATGGATAATAAACATAGTCCCTATGAGAAAGAAGAATGGCAAAATTCACCTCTGTGTGGATTTCAAAAACTTGAATCAATCATTTCTAAAGGATAACTACCCTCTACCCATCATGGATCAAGTCCTTCAGACAGTGACTAATTCATAAATGTTATCAATGTTAGACGGCTTCTCAAGATACAATCAAATTGAATTTGGTGAAGTAGACCAGCATAAGACTACCTTCACCACACCTTGGGGCACCTTTGCGTATCGAAGAATGCCATTTGGTCTGATAAATGTTGGCACCACTTTCTAGAGAGCAATGGACCTTGATTTCAAAGATGAAATAGGTAAGTTCATTGTCATATACCTTGATGACTTGACTGTCTTTTCCAAGCATCGCCCTGATCATGTGCACCATCTACAACAAGTGTTGGAATGATGTCGATAGAATGGCATTTCTCTAAATCCCAAGAAGTCTATTTTTAGAGTAATAAAAGGGAAACTTCTCAGACACATTGTATCCTAAGAAGGCATAAAAATTGACTCAAAAATAGTCAAATCCATCCAAGATCTTACTCTGCCCACAAGTACGACTGCAGTTCACGCTTTCTTCAAAAAGGTGAATTTTTTACGAAGGTTCATTCTTGAGTTCGCCAAGAAGACTTGCCACATGGTGAACGTGATGAAGGGAAAGACCACTTTTAGTTTGATGGAAGAAGGCAAATCAGCATTTCAAGACATCAAGACAGCTATTTTCTATGCCCTAATTTTGGTTTGTCCAAATTATACCAAATATTTCACAATGTACAGTTATGCTTCCGAACACGCACTTTCAACAATTCTGGTTCAACAAAACAAATAACGTGTGGAATCTCCCATATCCTTCATGAGTTGTCCCCTTAAAGCTCATGAAATTAAATACTTAAACATGGAGAAGCATGCTTATATAGTGGTAAAGGCATTAAAGCATTTCCACTTTTACATTTTGAATTCACACGTTATTACCCTGGTTCCTAATGCAATAGTCAAGTCCATATTAACTCAATAGGAGTTCAAAACAAAAAAGGGTAATTAGATTTCTAAAATCCAAGAGTTTGATCTAGTTATCAAACCAATAAAGCTGGTGTGGGGAAGGGGTCTCTGCCAATTAATTACTGGCAACAGACCAGAAGAAACAGGGCATGAAGAAATATAAGTGGGAGACACCAACAGTTCTCTTTATCACCACTATGGATGAGTGGTATTCAAATATCGCTCATTTCCTTACCTACGGTAAGTGTTTTGCTCACCTGTCTCATAAAGAAAAGAGGACTGTCAAGTTAAAAGTTGCCAATTTTATCCTATGGGAAAACGGGATGTATAAGAGGAACCTTGATGGGGTATTCCTTCACTGCGTGGATAAAGTGCAGCAGAACAAACTTCTAAAATCCTTCTATAATCTAGCCTATGGAAGACATTTTTCTACGCCTTTAACTACCCATAAGATTCTATGAGCCATGTATTATTGGCCTACCCTATTTCAAGATGCATACAAATGGGTGCGTAAATGTGAACTATGTCAACATTTCATTGGAAGACCCAAATTGGTTGCATTGCTCTCAAGCCAGTAATAATAGAAGAGCCATTTCAGCAATGGGGAATTGATTTCATTAGCATTTTAAACCCATTTTTGAGTGCTAGACATGATTATGTCCTCACAGCCATAGATTACTTCACCAAATGGGTGGAAGTTATTCCAGCCAAGCATGCTACTTTAGAATTAGTAAGCAATTTCCTCAAAGAAAATATCATTTCTAGGTTTGGGGTCCCAACCAATATTGTGACTAATAATGCAGCCTATTTCTCTTCTCATGAGATTACCCAGTTCTATTTTTATTATTGGATTACCCTCTCCCACTCTTCTGATTATTTTTTGCAAAGAAATGGCCAAGCATAATCGAGCAACAAGAACTTGGTGACCATCATCAGAAAGCTGGTAGATGACAACCAACGAACTTGGCATAAAGCATTATTTGATGCTTTATGGGCAGACAGAATTATGCCCAAGAGGGAAATAGGTATGTCACCTTTCCAACCTCTGTATGGTCTCAATGTAGGGATACCAATCACCTTGGAATTACTAGCATTGAAATTGGCAAAGGCCATCAAAGATCAGACATATGAAAGCTCCATCGACAAAAAGATCATGTGCTTGACTGAGCTAGATGAGCAACGAACTATGGTGGTAGACTGAATTGTTGTGCATCAAAGTCTGGTGAAGAAGATCTTCGACCAGAAAGCAAAAACCCATGATTTTTAGATTGGTGATCAAGTTCTATTATGGGACAAGAGAAGAGAACCAAAGGGAATGCATGGGAAATTTGATTCCCTATGGAGAGGCCCATTTACTATTCATCAGCTCAATGGTGAAAATAGTTTCTTGTTAAAGTATCAAGATGGCATGCCCTTTTCACTGCTTCATAGTGGGCAGCATCTGAAGCACTTCAATCCTTGAAGTATCAGGTGACATCAGTTGTACATATGTATATTTGTATAGTCTTTAGTTGTGTTTGGTGCTTTTCATTTTCATTTATTTTTGGCACATTTCTTTTTGGGTCGCATGACTCCATAACCCAATGGCATACTTAAAGGCATTGGAGATTCTAGATTCTACTCCCTTTGACTATTTTTACAATTGATGGAAGTTCCCTAACTAGAGCCAGCTACTGTTCCCAAAATTTGTCACTTGTTTTTGGGGACAACATATCAACTATTTTGGTCTTGCAAACCAAAATTCTCTTTTCCCTTCTCAAAAAATGTTTTTGAGTATTCAAATTCTTTAATTATTCAAGTTTTCTTAGCTAAATAACTCACAGGTTTAACAGGCAGGGTTTCACATAAAGAACTTCTAACACTTAGGCATTTTCAAGGCTAGTTCAACACTGAGGTTCAACCAAAAGGTCCATCGGTAGGCTTCAAACACATGGAATGAACCATTAAACCATTGAACCCCACTTCATCAAGGTTCAAAGAGTTCAAAGGTTCAAAAAGAGTTAAGCGCTTAATGAGTTCAAAGAAGTTCAACTGCTCCAAAGAGTTCAACAAGTTTGAAGACTTCGACAAGTTTTGAAGTTCAATAAGTTCGGTGGACTTAAACAAAAGAAGGCTTTGAAGATTGAAGGTTAAACTGTTGAATCATTAAACATTGAACCAAAATGGTTCAATGAGTTTAAAGGTTCAACGAGTTCAATTATATCAAAAGACTTAAACAAAAGAAGACTTCGAAGAAGAAAGATTGAACTGTTGAACCGTTGAACCTTGAACCAAAGGAGTTCAAAGTTAAAAGGTTCAACGAAGTTCAATAAAGTTCAAGAGACTTAGAAGAACAAAGGATTTTAAGAGTAAAGAATGAACCATTGAACCATTGAACCTTGAACCAAAAGAGTTTAAAGGTTCAACAAAGTTCAATAAAGTTCAAGAGACTCAGAAGAACAAAGGTTTCAAAGAGTAAAGAATGAACCATTGAACCTTGAACCAAAAGAGTTCAAAGTTCAAAGGTTCAATGAGTTCAACAAAAAAGAAAAGGATCTAGAAAGTTCAAAGGACTAAAAGATTCAAAGAAAGAGAATGAACCGTTGAACCTTGAACCAAAATGGTTCAAAGTTCAAAGGTTTAAAGGTTCACAGAATTTCAAAATTTGAAAGGAAGCTTCGAGAGAAGGAAGGAAGTGAAAGATTTCATAGACAAGTTTGAAGAGATAGTTCAACCAATTGAACCAAGGAGCTGATTGAACCAAGGGACCACCCAGACCACCTGAACCATTGAACCATTGAACCAATGCACTCTCATGGTTCAAAGGTTTAAGGTTCAAAGTGGTTCAAGCGACCAGTGACATCCCTGTAGACGTCAAATTTAAGGTAATAAAATGCCCATTTATTTTCAAATATGGCACAAAACCTAAAAACAAACTCAGTGACCAGCTGAAGAAGAAGCTGAGAGAGATCAGATCATGAGAAAGAGATAAAATAAAACAAAGAAAGAGGGAATGATGCAGAAAGACCAAAAATATCTATGTAGGATTTATTTCTAGTTGGTGAAATAGTCCACCAAGTGGACATCAGAGAGTGCAAGCACTCAAGGATGTGGCCTATTTTTCTCCATCGAGTAAAGGCAAAGTGGACAGCTATGCAAATATCAAGAAGAGGACCAGGTGGCCTATACTTTGGAGGAGACATTTGAGATAAATTGACATGCCACAGTTAAGGCTGACACCCTGTTCCAGCATGCCCCCTTGACAGAACTAAAAATGCATTCAAGGCATTAAATGCAGCATGGGCCATTTTGTGAAATAAAGCACCAAGTCTTTCTTAGCTGCTATATATTATAATCTCTTATTTTATGCAAAAGAGATATCTCTATTATAGAATCAAAACTCTATCCAAATTGAAAGGCATTACTAAGACTTTGAACTCAGATTGTTAATCATATTTCATTATTTGAATGAGAAATCAAGTGACCTTTCAGACTTTGTGCTGGAATAGCTTGTGTTGTTGAGGAAATTGTTATTATGTTTGTTTCCTAAATGCATTGTTGTCCATTTAATTAAATAAGTAGAACTAGTGGAAGTAATCAGGAAGGTGTCCTGAAGCCAAATATGGAGAGACTTTGTGCTGCCACAATTGTCTTTAGTGTGCATGTTTTTAGTTTGTTTCTGTGTAAAGGATCTTGGGATGACTTTGTGCCCCCATTGTCCTTCATATTTCAATTTTTGGTAGTTGAGGTGGAGACTTTGTGCTACACCTCATTCTATTAGTTATTGCACCCTGTTACATTTACGTATCACTAGCAGAAAGAATTCTTGTTATTTGTTGCAGACCACTTCTGAAAGAAGAGAAATGCCTTCTGTCATTTCACTAAGATTTATCCTTTGTCTGTGAACATCATCTTTGAAAAAAGAGAGATGGATGGTGTTGTCCTACCCTTGAGTGTTATTTTCAGCTTATTTATATTATATATATATATATATATATAGTATCTTATAGTTATATGGAACCTCCCCTTGATGAGAGGAGAGATTTATCCGCTTTTGATGTGGTAAACCTACACATTTAACCGATCAATCTCCTAATGCTGTGGTTGAAACAACCTATTTTGCCCATTAGTTAGCTGGTGACAAAATATTCACCCAACATCAAAGATTAAGATGATAACAAGAAAATGGAGAGGTAATAATGCTAGCAAATACTCTAACATGCCAAGGAAGGTAGAATTAAATAATTATTGTAATCATAAAAAATATAAAACCCTAAGGTAAACTAGGGTTTTCACAAGAAGAGATAGAGGTTAGGTTTACCAAATGTTTTAACCCTTTTTAATTTTGGATGAGGGTTAAAGGGTAGAATAGCCTATACACAAGGATGAAAAAACCTATTATAAAGTAGGCCACTCAATTGAACCTTAGATAAATGAATATTCTAAATAAAATACTGACTTATGCTAAATATAAAAAATACATTCAAAATAGTAATTTGATTACATAAACACTAGGAAGAGATAATGTTTAGCCTATTTATAAATGCACGAGTAAATCAAAGATATTTAGAGGTAGAAATAAGTGGGAACAAGATCAAGATCTAGTCATTAAAATCTTAAAATATTGTTTCGGGAGGCCTAGACACTTTTGTCAGCCTTGGGACAATTGTGTTGATGCATGTGTCCTAATTTCAATGGATCTCTCTGGTATGAAATACTCAATGTATTAAAAACTGACCACCTAGAACTTTCTAGGTTTTATGTCACATTTATGATGATATATTTTATTCGTGTGTATAGGTTGTAGATGATTCTTTATGGATCATACCCTTCACCTTCGGTCTTTATACCTTAAAAAAAATATGTTAGTGGGTTCAGTAATTTGAGTTGACCTCAAGTAGATCTTTATCAATTAGCATTACATACATAGCCACTAATCTGAAGAAGACCTTAGACATATGTAGTTCTCCCCTAAGTGTTGTCTTTTGTGTGCACAAGGGTGAAATATGCAATATAGAAGAGCATATAATGATCTAGCTTGTAACTTGACAGATACTATTCATGGGATACTCTTTGAATGCTTTAGACATATAATATGATTTCTCCTATGATTGATATAGAAATAGGGAAGAATATGGTAGTTTTGATTACTTTAAAGGTGTTTTGATATATATATATGTGCTTGGTAATATTTTTGAATATGAACTGGTGATAATGAATGGTCTTTATTTTGTATTTATACCACACTTTTTTAAAATATCTCATGAAAGGGTTAAATAAAACAAATGGGCTAACCCATAAGATTTGAAATATTTTCAAATAGATGAATTTTGAGGTATTGGTATTAGATAAAAAATTGGACACTTGCATCAACTCAAGTGTCCATATATGGGAGGAAAATGTCTAGTAATATAGAAAGTTATTGAGGGTCTGAAACTAATAATGAAGGATATACATACATACATACATACATACATACATACATATATATATACATATATATATATATATATATATATATATATATATATATATATATCCTTCATTATTAGTTTCAGACTATATAAGTTTTTAATCTTTTTTTACTTTACAGGGAATCTAGGTCATTATAATGATAGGGTTAGACTAAAATATAAGTAATTCATCATAATGAGATGGAAAATGTGAGCCTTTCAAAAACATAAAGGTATAAAACTGAAGGGTAGGTCCTTAATAGGTATTTGTCAAGTATACAAGACTAAAATGCTATATAAATCATATTTCAGTATCTACATAGACCTTGAGAAATGGAGACTAGTTTGGAGTTAAATCTTAGAGGGATGGTATGTGATTAAAAAATAGATAACTTGAGGTATGAGGTCTTTTTATACCTTCTTATTTAATATTTTTTTATTAAATAATCCCTTGTTACCTCTTTAAAATGTTGAAAACTTATTATATATTGGTAAGGCCTTTTGGTTTGCAATCCCTCTCTTGTTTTGTTTATGTTTTTGGCCTACAACCATTTATTTATTGACCCTATAAGGCTTGTTTTGGAAGGTTTTTCTCCCATTTTAACTTTTTGTTTTGAATGTCATTTTTTAGTTTTAAAAATGTGGAGTTATGTTTCCCACATGGGCTTGTGTTTCTATGGTAGGGATGGCAAGGGCGAGTAATTTTCCCCAAGCCATCCTCCTTCCTTTCCTTAGAATTTGGTCATGAAAATATTTCCAAGAGGGTTATATGTTTCATTGAAATTTATTAAAGAAATTTTCATTGTAAATTATTATTTTATAGATGTATGGGTTTGGTCACAAAGTAGGAAATGTTTCCTAGTCTTTAAGAAGGGGTACAAAACTAGATGCATTACCTTGTGTAAAATTAATTTCAAAACAATCCATATCCTTATTATGTAACTTGGAAAACTTGAATAATAATATACATAACTAGAGTTAGGAGTCCTTAGCTCAGGGGTGTCCAGTATAGTTGCCTAATGATGGAAATAAGATGGTAAGAATGTGATTTATTATTTTTTGGGAATATTAGGGCTTTCTTTCTAATTTAGTTAAAGGGTCTGAGTAAGAGAAAATCAATAAATAATATTCCAAATTAAAGCTACTAATTTGTTAAATTTATTTGTAATTATAGAATTTCTAAAAATAGTAGTGGAGAGAGAGAGAATTAAACTTATTTTATTCTATACTAATCTAATTAAGATAGGTCCTAGAAATTTGTGTGTAGGCTTGAGACACTATAACAAATAGGATTATATATTTCATTTTCTGATTGGATAGGAGCACTGAAAGTGGATAGGAGTGGTACCAGCACTGTAGTCTTTCCCTAGCACTATTTTCTTAAGGATCTAAGATTTTTGGGTTTTATTCATTTGGTCAATGTGAGCTTGTGTACCAAATTTTGGAGCCTCACTATTGATATAACTCTCTGTAGAGTTGATTTTCTATGTATGTGTCTTTTATGCACTTGAATAGAAACTTTGGAAAATAGGGAAAAGGGGTTAGTGTGTGTAAGATTCACTAGATGTTCTTCACACCTCCTATGTGGGAATGCTACCTACATACCAATACTCTGAGGAGGGATCAAGCCATATGTAGTTCTCCCTTTAAGAGTGCTTAGTGCAATAGTGAATGAAAATGCAAGAAATGCAAAAACTGGGTGTGCTTGAATGACTAGGGGCTAGTGTAAAGACTTGAATTGGCTTGAAAGTGTATAGGCTAGCTGTATGTAGATAATATGAAAATTTTCTTAAGTGGTCTTTCTTTTATTCTTGCTTTCTTGAGTGATATTTGCCAACCCCTTTCCAAATGATATTTGAATGAGATTTTATAGGAATCTATTGGTCATGGATTGAATTTGCTTGCATTAGGCCGACAACGAGAAGGATGAAGAACCAAAATAAATTAACCATTGGGACTATAGATGAGCTTGGATAAAAACATTAAAAGTGGATAATATGGCACCATTTCTCCTATCCTAGTTGGGCACTATTATCGTGAGTAGACAGGACCTAGGGGGATGGATTAGTCATGAAAATAGGGTTTTGGATCAGCTACAATCAAGTCTAGAAGGCTAAAAATGACTTGGAATCAGTGAAAATAGGTCTATGAGGGTCATGAGAGCAAGCAAGAGGGGTCTATGAGTTGGGTTTCATTAGCCATGCTCAAGTTACCAATTTTTGCATTTTATATGACTACAAATTGTAGATTCTTTGGAACTTGCAAGTGTTGAAAATTTTTGTAGTATTTTATTGTTGGGTTGTTGGAATCCTTTTAACACTTGTAAAATTAATTATAAGCCTTTTAATTTTTTAATTATGAGAAAAATAAAAAATAAATTGTATTAAACATGTGATTCAAGTGTGAAGAGTTTATCTCTCTTGTAAGCCCTTGAATGCAAATTGTAAAGTATTATGAAATTGAATGAATGATTTTATTTGTAAAAATTAGAGCATATTTAAATTCTTAACATCTTAATACACATGGTTTATTACATGAAATAAAAGTCTAGTTGGTAATTTGCTTTGAAAGTTTATGAAATGACTAGTAAAGCTTAAGGTCTTAAAGAGGTTGTATAGGTTTTATAATTTTTATGCATATAACAAATTCCTTCAAACTCCATAAAATAAATCATTTGGAATATAAACTTTTCCATATATTTTCATAAATTCATAGAATAATTTTAGGAGCCACAATTTAAAAGTTATGTATTTTTAATTTTAAAACTACTATTTTCCCCTAATTCTTTAAGAAAAATAACCTAACTTCAAGTAAATTTTAGATGCTTATAACGAGGTAAAATCAGGTCTAAAATAATTTTAGATAAAAATAAATAATTTTTTAAGCTTTTATAAATTTGTTTCAAAAAAATTGGGTTTGTGGGGTGACTTTAGTGAATTTTTGAAATATCAATCTTTGTGGGGTACTTTTAAATTACACGAGCCCTAGAAGTGTAGAGAAGTACCCTATTTGTAGGGTAAGCTACAACCTTAAGTGAAAAACCTCCATGTGACCACACATTGTGTGGTGTAATCAAAAAGGGGCCTATGATTAATAGTTTTAGCATATTCATTTCTAGATTGAGCATGATGGTCAAGCTTTAACTGACTCATGTGAATGGTGAGAGAAGTCTTAGCACAGTCAATATTAACATTAATCATAGATATTAAATTGCATAAGCCACAATCACATGGATAACCTTTAAATACCTAAAAAAAATTAAAATTATTTTATATTTTTATTATTAAATAATGTTTAATCTTTATATTTTGGTCACTTCCATTTTAAAAAGTTGTCATGTGTTTCATGTTTTTTAAACCAAAACCTTGTTATAACATGTACATGTTTGTATATGGATAATTGTGGAAGATGAAAGACCTAGGGATGGGGTGACCCGAAAGGGATTCAACATTAATTTTTCTCCCTCTTCCATATGGATGTTGTTTTGGGGCATGAAACTATGTATTATTTCTAGAATGTCTTAGTTTTTAAAGAAAGTTTGTTTAGACATTTTTGACGTTTGCAGGCACCTAGAAACCCTAGGATGTGTTGACCTCAAAAGGAACCCTTCTTATATTTTTACCTTTACTGCATTAAATTAATTTTAAAATTTAAGACTAAAAATAAATTTTACTTTCTTCTTAACCTGGCCATTGGCAATCATTAATGGTTGTGGAGCGGTTGAAGCTCCCAAACACTAATTCAAAAACTATGAAACCCTTAAACATCCTAGAGACATTATGTGAAGATGTGTACCTAGAAAATCAACCCAATAAAATTTGTATTAAGATAAAACTTTAAGATAAAATAAAATTGAATTATATTTAAAACCTTGGAGACCCCATTAATTCTTGTCATTTAAGGGTGATGAAGGTGGAGAAGGATGACTATGGACAAGTCATTATCCAAACCTTCTTTACCATTTTTATAATCTAATATTGAACTTGGATAGTGAATATTGAAACATTTATTTCCTTCCATAAGGATTCACTAGCTTTCATCAAATTATCCTAATTTGATGGTTGAGATAGAAAAGATTCAATGATTGAGTTAGCATGCTCAATCCTTAAGGAATTAAGTATATACATTTTAGAAAAAAAATTAAGCCATATGAAGACTATAAGATATTTTTTTAAGCCATTTCCATAAAAGTAAGTCGACTTGAAAATAAAATTAATTTGTGACTTAACATGAAAATTGGGCATTATGATTGACCATAATCTCTTGAGGACCCAATTAAACCTGTCTAGAGCTAGAATGAATTGTTTGAGCTTGTGGTTATTCAAACCCACCTCATTTTTTTTAGCATTTAGTTCAAGATTGGGAACATGAAGACCACCAAATCCATATACACAGTTTTAAGCTAATGGAGGGCTTGTAGGCCAATTAGAGTAAGTGGGGCTAACATGGTTGTATAGCAATAATGCAGCTCATTACACATTACTATATATTCATGTTTAGGCATGTGAGCTATTTCAATGCACTGAGTGTCTCATGCCACAAATATGGTTAGTGTTTTTAGTTGGGTGTGTAGAATGTGCATTATAAACTCTTTGAAAATGGTCATTTTTTAATGATTTTCATCATGTGAATTTTTGGGCATGATGTTTTAGTATCATATATTAGCTTAAACACTAAGAGATCTAAGAATTATAGTTATGTACCACTTTTTTATAGTAAACCAATTCATGTACTCAATTGTGTGGTATGCCTCACTAAGGAGGTATGCACATTACATAAGAAGATTTTTCAGGGATCCTGATAAACATTGGGACATAAAGTCTTTAGAACAAATTGAAAATTCTTGGTGACCACTCAGTGAGATTGATTATGATCAAAGATATTTTCCATAATTTAAACTTAAGAGTTTGAGATCATGAAATGGCTTACGAGAGGTTTTTTGGCATAGTGATAATTTGTGAGATACTTTCCACTGTGACAAAGATAGGAAAATCTTACCTAAGACCTCTAAAGAATTTATCCTTAGACTTGATATATTTTTTGTTCGCATTAATATAGAAGCTATACATTTGAACTTGGCTTATTGTTTTGGTATCCATGCTTGAGAAACCCACACTAGGGCTTGTCAAACTTATATCCACCTAAGCGAGTGGCTGATATTTGGTAAGGTTATGATTAGAAGCTCTATCATGGTTTTTGGAGGATAAGATGGTTATGAAGGCCAAGTGTCCAATACCTCATGAGTTGTGTGTTATGTCAATGTGACTTCCCCATAAATATAACAACCCCACATAGATTATACTAGAATAATGCAATAATTTTTTTAAAAACTAAATACTCCACATTCATTCTTCTAGTATATTATATAGTGATATTTAACAAACTATGCCAAACATATTAAATTATCACAAACTTAGAACAATAATAATTATAACACTATATGCAACATAACATAACATATCAGTAAGGAAAGTAATCACATTAGAATCCAACCATGGCTGGTCCAATAATATAGCTACTGTTGTTGAAGTAAAAAAATAATACAATTACATGTCCATTAGGCATTTGGCCTTATTACAATTAATAGATATTATGCTCCAAAAAAATTGAGTCAAACAAACTCATATATCTCTGATAATCCCAAGTGTAGTCTCCAAGTAAGTACTGTAGTAGAGAGGGAGAGCATTATCTGAGTGATTTTACACACCAACCATCAACCATTAATCCCCCACACAATCCCCTATTAGAGAATGGTCCTCCCTTCATAGATAGGTAGATAGTAACGGTGAGGAAATCAAGAGATACATGCCAGTACCTTGTGTGTTAGAATATTTCTACTACATGATGTGTATCTTAAAGAAAATATGTCCTAAAATGATATCATACAAACACATAAATAAAAAATATGAAATGATAATGTCTATCAAACATTACTATGGTCAAAGTTTTCAAATAACATACGATCACATGGATCAGTCAATTTTATATACACCACTTGATCGGATTACCCTCATCCAACATTGGTGGCGATATCTAGGCTAGTGAAGTCTTTCTCACTACCTACTTAGCATCATCAATGCGGGATATATATATATATATATATATATATATATAAACTCAAAGATTCAATCAGATTATTCTTATTAGCAGAAGTGAAAACATGCTAACAATGGAAATAATCATAATCGTACATTTTGTCCATAAAATGCATATAATGAATCTCATAACATGCTATTATTACATATATAACAAAATAACAAAATATTGTCAATACAAGATCGTACCATCCAAGTATGCTTCACACAAAGACCACAATTACTCATTTATCATAGGTAACTTACTACTTAATCAAAATATCTATTTTTTGGCCCTAATCACAACCAATTTTATATTTTTATTCTCCAAATAAAATATCAAGTATGACAAAATAATAAGCTACCTCTAACAAGTTAAACAACATACTGGTGATCTCATTTTGCTTTTCTATTTGCAAGTTTTTTTTCCATATTCATCTATGTAAATTCAATCATACTATAAAACTGATTTTACCTCAAAATGATCATAAAGTATACCCATACTTACTTCTTTTAATAAATACATATACATAGATAATTTATATATACATATATGTGGTTTATCAAAAGATCAAATCTTGAAACATACTTTAAGAATGAAAACTCCATACTCAAATAGAATCCATTATACTTTTTTATTTATCTAATTATAGGTTTTTATGTATTCATCTAACATATCAAATCAATCTAGAATTACTATCATAGTAGGATCTCCTTCCAATGTTTTAAAAATTCATAAAAACTTAGGCTATTGTTTTACTTTTTCACATCTATATTAAATCATGAATATACACTCAACTGAGCAATACTAGGTTTTGAAATGAGAAAAACATGAATAATATTTCAAAACCTTTTTATTTTATATTTAATCACTAATTTTTGTGCTTAACAAAATCTTTCTCCAATAACTAATAGGGCACTAATCACATAGTCCATCAAACTAAGTTTTTGAATGATTTAAAAACTATTCTCTTAGATACTAGTGAACATATTAATATCCTTTTGATATATCTAAAGTTTATAACCAGTGTTAAAATGATATTCATTTAAAAATCATTATCCAATAAAAGGTATACTATTCTTATAACTTAGTCCATATACAAGTCTGATATACAAAACAAGTGCAAAGTCCATATTTATATATAATATAGTTTGCTTAGATTCAAGATAGAATACTAGTATATAAAAGATCATTTACTTTGGGATTAAGAATTTTAACTAAGGTTTTTAATATTCCATCCAATACATCAAATATTTCTCAACAAAATAGATATCACAAAATTCTAATGCATAGCCAACTATCATAAACATACAGACTAAAATCTTGAATTTAGAACTTACTTTTCACTTTGACTTTGCATCGATCTCTTTATTTTTACTCTCCTTTTCCCTTGCATCGATTCTCCTTTATTTTTTTTATTTTACCACTTATTAAATAACTACCCCTTCTTTCTTTAGTTTGTTTTACTATTTCTCCCAATCATTGTACTCCCTTTCACCCAATCACCATCTCTTCTATGCCAATCATTGGTCTCTTTAAAACATCATCTTATTTTCCTCTTTAAATTTGATGTATCTCTTCCCCTTTGATTTTTTGTATATCCCCTTATTAATATGCTATATTTCCTCCCGTTTGATTCACTATATATCCCCCTTCTTAATACAGTGTATGTCTTCTTTTTAATATTCTATATCATCTTCTTATTCCTTCCTTTTTATTTCATGCAAATTATCATCGCCTCTTTTTATCTTAATATCTTTCTTATAATTATCCAAAATAGATGCTTTAATAGAATCTAACTTTGATTTACATTAATTTCTCTTTTCATGCACTTAAAAAACTTTAAGTGTAGTTTCATATTCTTGTTTTCTAAAGCGTCGAATTATTTTTATTTAAGCTAAGTGAATTACTTGTTAAGTTTACTTAACTTAGTCTTTAAAATATAATTGTAGACTTTTAGTTTTTAATTATACCATGCATTGTACCTTAACCATCAATTTTAGTATTTAGGATATTTAAATGTCTTGTTAACTTAATCTTAAATAGATAACTATATATTTAAAAGATATTCAAACCAAACAATAATCTAATTATTTTTAAATAACTATTTTATTAACATAATATATTTTATGGATTTTCTATAGTTAATAAAAACTTTTATATGAAGAGACACCAAATGATATTCACCAAATATCATTTTGACCTACCATTCTTTTAAGCAACCAGATTTGTGTCTGCATCAACTACACGATTATATAACAAAATTTTATGCATAAATCTATGCACTAGTCTCAATGTCTTCAAATATCATTTAAAAAGATACATTAAGTCATATATATTACTAAATTTTTAATCAATAATATCTCTCCAACATAACAAACACAACAATTATAGAGAAATTATTATATGAATCTAACTGTAGGCTATAGAATAATGAAATCACTCATTTAAATGCATAAACTAAAATATGATCATTGTAAAATACTTAATTACTTAAAACCACACCAAATATCTAAGTCATACAACAATAAAACAAGTTATTATATTGTGGTGTGTGTGTTGGGTTACTAGCAGTTCCTCTGTCATCCTTCAATCATCCCATCTGCACCATCCTCTCTGATGATGTTGTCCCTCCATCATGCTCTGAGGGTAGAATCAATCTTGCATCCACATCAATACAATTAGGTATTTATTCTAAGTCATAATATATCAACTAATGATGCATAAATAAAAAATATACATTCATAATGTATGGAAATAAGAAAGTACAACTATTACATAATCAACCCATTATGTAAATTAATCAGCATATCATTGTGTCATAACTAGTATATGTCATAAGCTCAAATCAAACCATAATAGTCAAATGATAACCATAATAAAGGTTGATATACTTAGGGTGAAATCTAAATGTAACATCTTTCTCCCCAAAAATTGGTCATCATTCTGATGACACTTATTCAAACAATAGTTCTGAATAATAAATAGAGTTTAATAGAATAAAACCATAGTATCAAATATCAAATCATGAAAACAAATGTGAAAATTGTTAAGATAAAATAAAGCATAGATTTATCCCCAAATTATATATAAGAAAAACTATGAAATGAATCAATCAAACAAAAAGAAAATAATCATAAACATGTACAAAATAGGAAACACCATATTTAACATGGTTCATCCAAGATGGGCTACATCCACCAAACTTGTCCAATATATTATGTCCAACAATATAAGGGAGAAACAAATCCTGCAACAAAACCTATTACACCTCTCTACCTTCTATACCTCCTTTTTATGTATAATTATCTTTCTTTTCATCACAGCCATGTATTAATACATGTTAGGGCAAAAAACACCTAAACATAACCTCTATCATCAAATCTAGAAACATTTAATCAATGGGCCAAATTAACTACAAAATTAAAATTTTACAAGATAATTTTAATAAAAAATTTGCTTCGAGGGCATTACCCTTGAACCCCCATCAGGGCATGTAGCCCCTAAAACCCCCACTAAGGGGTTCATCCCCCCCAGACCTTGCAAGGGGGGTTCCCCACCTTGCAACCCCCCATGTCATTAGGGATACAAAGAATGGGATCTAAAACCTAACTAAAATAACATCAAAATTTTAATCTCTAATCCTGGAAGACAATCAGGTTCCACACCTAACAAAAAATATCCTAAAGAAATCATCATAATCCTCTCAAGTGGCACTATCCTTAGAGTATTGGTCCCATAAGACCTTTTACTATGATATTTATCTATTATGCAAATGAAGTTTGTGAGTGTCAATTACTCTGATTGGTTCTACCATGACCACCCTAGGATTCAAAATTTGCAAATCATTCTAATCCATAACATGTGAAGGATCAATTATATACTTTCTAAGATAAGATACATGGAAAACATTATGTAATAGAGTTACGTCTAGTGGAAATACAAGTCTATATGCTACGTAATTGACATATTCTAACACCTTAAAGGGCCCCACATATCTTAGTGATAGTTTCACTGACTTCTATAACTTAATCAATCTCGTTTGTGGCTTAACCTACAAGAATACTTTATCACCTACAAAAAACTGTCTATCTATCCTCTTCAGATCAGCATAACTCTTCTATCTATCATTGGCCTTAGTCAATCTCAACCTATTTAATCTAATTTGATATTCCATTTTTAAAATCATCTTAGGTCCAAAGACTACCATGTCCTCTAACCTATCCCAACTAATTGGTGTCCTACACCTTTTTTCATGAAATGTGACTAGTAGTTGATTCACAATCAGATATACTTCTCTTGATCAAAATGAGTAAGGAGAGTTACCATAGACCTATATCTTATACTTCATTTAAATTTCAATCTAAGGATGTAGACTTGATAGGATAATGTCACTATATGTGCACACAACCTTTTAATTTGACCTTCTGCTAATTGTAATCTAAGATGTTAAAGTCATGTAGTAAATGAAATGTTGGAAATTAAACATGAACATAATAATGTGAACTAATTTTTTACTCATTGGATACTTCCTTAAATAAATCTAAACAATAATATAAATCACATGATTTAGAAATAAAACACACAATGCATAAAGAAATCAAATAACATGCTTAGCTGTTAAAATGGGTTGGATTATTTCTACAAAACTTCCAAAGGGGCCCCTTCCTCTTTCCTCCTTCTAGCTTCAATCCTTCATTTCATAATACTTAATTGAACCCAAAAATGCATGTTCATATTAATCAAAAATGCAATAATGAATTGCTACATGAAGTTACAATAATAGCTTCTTGCTAAAATGTACTTGTGATAATCTCTAATCAATATATCTAGTATATCCACTCTATTGTTACACATCTATATTTACCATAGAGGATATTTTTTTATTCAAAACAATATATATTCTAATCTAATAAAAATTTGACATAGGATAATCAAAATTGGCTCCTTTTACTAAATCCATCTTTCATATGAATTCTGCAACATTATTGTAGGACAAACAAAGTTATTCATTATTCAACCACATCCTAATTGAGCTTCATGGAGGTTATAGTTATTTTTTTGATTCAGTTGAAAGAGGAATTAAAAAAAATCCATCCATGGCTTTGGTCATGCAGTGGTTGTAGGATTTGACTGTACGATAGGATTCCTTTGTTACAAAATGTTTTGTGTTATATACCTATTTCTCCAAAACATCCTTAAAACACATTATAGAAAAATCATCCTAAAGCAAAATATAACTATCATAATTTAATTCCAATACATAATCTTAATTATTCAAAGAGTTTGGAAATAAAATGCTAATTACAAGATCATGACTTTTTAAGGAAGGAAATAATATGGAAAAGTGTTCAAAAGCATGGTAAAAAATATGAATGAGTGTGATGGATGAGGACAAGAAATAGGACATTTTTGGGGCTCATCACACCCCCCAACTTAGGACCTTTCTCAACCTCAATCAGAAAACTTGGTCATTTCCATTTCATAAAGAACTCTAAAATCCATGGGATCTATATCACCACAGGTAAGGTGAGCATAAAGTCCATGCCTCTGTTCAAATAATTTCCAAATCTTGACTTCTCTGACTTCATCTAATAGAGCTTTATCCTACCAATTTAGAATAAGATACCAGAATAGAGGGGGCTGAAATTTGAGACTTAAATAATTGGGATTCCATTTCACCTACAAGAATAATATATCTTGTGATTCTATTAAATGTTACCTTCAAATCAAAAGGGGAATATGGATCTCTCTTTCTCAGTGTAGGAGTGAGCTCATTTCATCATTCAATGCAGGATTCTCTTGTAGTAGGACTACTATAAGTTCTCAATCCTAAGTAAAAATCTTGGGCTTCATCAAAATTCTTAGAAAACCAAACTCTGACTTCATTTTTCAACATGATATTATCCCATTATGTCAAGACAACATCATGTGCCATTGACTCTCTTATGATGATCAACTAGCTTTCATTTTCCTTTTTCTTATATTCATCTTCTTCTCTTACTCTTATTTTCTCATTCAACAGATATGATGGAAATGCTTTTAGAAGTACATCTCCAACATATAAATTAGGGTTCCACTCCCTGTCATAAGGAACAACATAATTATGAAGATAGAACTCTCACAATTGTGCTTGTTTTTCTTGTGAGATTTCTTTATATATTTGAAAGAAGGAGAGGGGATCAATTACTTTACAAGGCATATCATATTAAGTTCTCATAAGCTTAAAATTATGCCATTACTCCTCAAAATAGACTAAATATAATCTTGTAGGAGGTCTGCAGTCAATGAGTTCTTGGGTAAAAAAAGCCATAGATTCAATCTTTTGCTATAGTTTAGAGATTATTTCTTCCTTTAACCTATTCTCTTCTTTAAATTTATTATTTTATTTTGTTAATGCCTTCACTTTCAGGTTAACTATCTATCGAATTCATCAATTTAGAAGATATTACAAATGAGGAATGATACCTGATATCTTGAGCAATTGTAGGTTATTTTTTATTGATTTACCTCTATCAAAGGTTGTGAAATAATGACTACAAGATGGTTTTCAATAGAGGGCTACAGCTAAAAATTTGTTGTAGCAAGTGCATCCAGTCCTCCTCTAGAGTAATCCTACATCTTCTTTATTAGTCACTCAAATTATTGTAGGGCTTTCTATAGAGTGGGATATTCTTCTTGCATGGTAGGTTGATCCATTTTTTATACTTCTTCCTGCATTGGTTCATCTTAAATCTCTTCAAAACTATGCTCTACTTGTTCTACCTCCTAATTATATTTTAGAGAATATTTTTCCTTGTTTGTTTCAGTCTCTAGAGATTCATCACTATTAGCAGCCTATTTCTCTCCAGATTCTTGATTTATTTCAATAATATAAGAAGTTTTATTTCTCATTTTTATTTTCAATATATGGTATCTAAAAAGAGTAGGGGTTACCTTAGCCTTTTTGGAAGAAGGTGGAAGTTCCTTCTCAAAATTTTCTAAATCAGGTTGGAGAATGAGTTTCTTCCTTTTTGTTTTAGATTTTCTTGTTTGTGGAAGTCCTTTATTCAATCCTTTCTATAGGTTCTTATGGAGCTATAGGAAGGTCTCTATCTACTGTAGCTTCTTGTGGATCTTCAAGAAGGTCTCCTTCTATTATAGGTTCTTGTGGAGTTATAGGAAGGGCTTCTTCTATAAGTTCTTATGGTGTTGTAAGAAGGGCTTCTTCTATCCTCTATTCTTCTACCTCCAATTATTCTTCTATTTCATTTCCTTCTCTATCACTTTCTATGTTTTTTGGTACTTGGAGAAATTCTTTCCAACTTATGTTGGGTCTAGTTCTTTGCAAATAGTCTTGAAAAATCAACTAGATTAAACAATGATGGGAAAGATCTTTGCAATTACTTCTTGGAAATGTCTTTACCATTTTTTTATAATGTAGAGTAAAAATTTGGGGATATTTATCTCTATACCATGCCATAAATGATTCATGAATTTGAATTGAATGTCATGCATCATGTAATACCTCCCTTTACAAGTGAAATATCTACAGATGAACTCAGTAACTTTAGCCCATCTTCTCAATAAACATAACTATGTAGTGCCATGCTTTGAAGTTTCTAAGCTTTCATTTCCTCTGATGAATTTTTCTCTTTTTAACTCAACATCAAATTTCTCTTTCCATGCTTCCCCTATTCATGGCAATCTCGTTACTCTACTAATGATGATCTCTGTTAGTTTTATTTTCATTCCTCTTACTGTTGTCATGTTGTTATGCAATGAACTAGTGTATTCTTCTATAATTCCATTATCTATGGCTTGTATCTTCTCAAAATATTGTGTCCATATTACATTATAGAATAGGGCTAGGATGTTTGAGATATTGGTTAAAGGAGTGATGTCAAGTGGTTTATAGTTAAGTAAGTCCCCTCCCATATTGTGAGATAAAATTTGAGATGTAGGTTGGTGTTCTTCCAGTAAGGGTTTCATGGCTTTGGTAGAATGTTTATGACTTTTGATTAGGAAGAGAAATAATCCATTTGAATTATGGAAAATCTCTCCCCTAGCTTAAACTATCACTTTTCCTTAAGGGATGAAACTGACATGCACAAAATGGGTCATGGTAAGATCAAAGGGTGGCAACAGTAGCACATCAATTAGTGAAGGAGAATATATGGTGAGTTAGCATGATAAAGAGAGGATATGGTGGCATGTTAATAATATTAAGTCCCATCATCTTAGTAATATTTAAAATGTATGACATGAAATAAATATAAAATAATTACCTTGTGACTTATATGAATACCTTTCATTAATGCACAAATGATGATTCAAAGCGGTGGTTTGGCATGTGTTGTTGATTTGATTGGGAGCAAAAAACTTAATGAGAATGGAAAGATAAGAACATATCTTGTAGCAAGAAATATTTCCTATAGCAACAAGTTTGTCATTTTATATCAAAAAGAGGCTCCTATAGCAACAAGATTTTCATCCTATAATAAAAGGGAAAATGTATTTTTCTTCATGGGAATGAATCTGCAAGCAAAAATAGATGAAAACAAAATAAATTATTTCTATAGTACCTTTTTCTTTCTCTTTTTTTAACAAATGTTGATTAGTCAGTGACTTATTTTTTTGAGACAACATCCATCAATAATGTCTGAAGGTTTTCATTATTAAATTTTTTGATGTTTATTTTTAGATTTTTTGGTCCCAACTCAACTAGAATTTTAGGAATCTAGGCGGTAGGATTTTATTTAACCTAAACCAATCCATTGTGAATGACTTGTTCTTGGCTATAGGAATCTTTGACTCTTCTTGGAAAATATTAGAAAAGGGTTGACAGAAATACCCTTCGACTACAAGAACAAGTTTATTTGCTTCATGAAGAAGAGATGGATGTTTTTCTTTAAGAAGTTGGTGAGTGAGAGTTTCCTTAGAAAATAGTTTTTTATACAGCTTGATCTTGTGGCCATTAACAAGCAATCAGAATCAAACAGAGTCAATGGTCATGAGCTTTACAACTCTTTTGTCAAAAACTTATTCAATATCATAATGCCCAAGCCATCTAGACTGTAACTTTCCTTTATGATTCTTGAATTTAGAGTTAAAAAAGAGTGCCTAATCACTAGGTTATAAATTCTTGGTCTTGATGTTCATATCATGCCAACCCATATGTTGTCTTTGCACTATTTTAGTGTGATGAAGTGCTTCCTTTCTTAGGTCATCAAGTGTATTCAAATACATGATCTTGTGTTGTTGAGATTAGAAAAGATCCAATCCCAAATAAAGTGTTGTCCTTAATGTTTTATGTTTAAACTCAATGGTTAAAACAAGCATATTACCGTAAACTAATTCATATAGAGTGAAACTAATTTTGGTTTTCTAGGTGATTCTATAAGCCTAGACTACTTCTAAAAGATGAGTTAACCAATATTTTCTATGTAGGATGATAGTCTTAGTGAGGATATTTCTCAATTCTCTATTTGTCACTTCCACCTAACCATTTGATTGAGGATGGTAAGGGGTAGAATTTTTGTGTCTGATTTCATATTCCTTTACCAAGGTGACTATAAGGTCTGATGTGAATTTTGGGTCTTAATCTATGGCTATTTCTCTTGGTACTCCATAGCGGGTGAGGATTTCTTCATACAAGAACTCAACTAATTTCTCATCTTAGGCATGGGTTAAGGATTTGACCTCAGCCCATTTTGTGACATAATCAATTTAGACTAGTATATATTTATTGTTGTTGGATTTAGGATCAATGGGACCTACAAAATCTAGTCCCCATTTGTCAAAGGGTTCCAACCCGATTATGGATGTAATGGCATTTCATCAAAGTAAGTGGGTTTTCCCATATGTTGGCATTGATCACATCTATAAGAATACATCATGGAATCCTTATGTAAAGAAAGCTAATAATATCTGATAGTAATTAATTTGTTAAAAATTTATTTGGTATTAAAATGACCTCCATAGGGTTCATCATGACAGGCTCTAAAGATGTCATAAGCCTCATCTTCTCAGATACATCTTCTCATAACTAAATTTGGTTCACTGATAAAGAGATATCCTAAAATATAGGAATAATGTCTACACTTTTGGATCAGATGTTATTTTTATCTGGGTGAGAAATGTTGTAGTAATGATCCTACAATAAGATAATTAGCAATATATGTGAACTAAGGAGATTGAATTGTTACTGCAAACAAATGTTCATCAGGAAAAGAATCATCAACAATTAGACTATGCTCATCATTTTACAATCGAGATATAAAATATACTACTACATTATCCTTACCTGATCTATCCACAATGGTAATATCAAAATCTTGCAGTGAAAGTAACCATTAAATTATCTTACCCATTACAACAGTTTTATTCATTAAATACTTGATTGTTACATGATCTGTGTGGATGAATACTTGGTAACTGGTATTGTAGTATCAAAATTTGTTGATGGAATAGATGATAGCAAGAAATTATTTCTCTATTATAGTGTAGTTAATTTTAGCCCCTTAAATATTTTTGATGTTAAAATAGACTGCATAACTCAGAGATTCATATTTTTGGCCAAGGATATCTCCTAAAGTGGTGGCAGATACATCTATGTGGATGTGAAAAGGCTTCTTCCAATTAGGACCTCTTAGAATAGGCATTGTTATGAGAAGGTCCTTGAGTTGTTGAAAGGCATTTTGACAATCATTAGTCCATGTAAATTCATCATCTGTAATAAGCAAGCCAAATAATGGGGTAGTAATTTTACTAAAATATTTGATGGATCATCTATAATAACCATCATGTCCTAAAAATATTATAACATCTTTCTTCTTCTTTGGTGTGGGTAGGTCTTTAATGATACTTGTCTTTGTTGGGTCAACTTGAATTCCATCAGGGGATATGTGATGTCCCAACATAATCCCTTTAGTCATCAGCATTTAACACTCTTCATTGCTTAAAGATAATTATTGTTCTTGGAAATGTTGAATAAATTTCCCACGGTTGGTTAGCTTTTCTTTGAATGTCTGCCCATAGATAGTAAGATCAAAAAATATGCTCCAAACAGCCATTTCAAAAGTGGCTAGGTTTTTTCAAAGACCAAATGGCAAGACAACATAAGCATAGGTTCCCCAAGAGTAAGTAAAAGTGGTTTTATCTTGGTCTTGTGGAGCAATTCATATTTAATTATAACCATTATAGTTATCTAGGAAAGAAAAGTACTTTTTTCCTGCTATTATATCTAACACTTAATCAATAAATGGAAGGGTAAAGTGATATTTCCTAGTAACAGCATTCAAATCTTGGTAGTCAATGTAAATACATCATTTTCCCCCTTTCTTAAAGATAATAACCAAGGGAGAGACCCACTAGCTATCCAAAATAGGATAGATAAATCTTGCATCCAAGAGTTTTTGCAACTCAATTTTGACAATATCTTTAATTTTAGGATTCATTTGTTATTGGGGTTAGTGAATAGGTTTGCATTCTTCTTTAATGTAAATGTGATGCATGCATAAATCTAGGGGTATTCCTCTTATATCATAGTAATCCTAGGTAAATGTTGTGTGTTTTCTCAACATTGTAAGTAACTTTCTTGCTAGGGTGTTAAGGAGGTGCTAATGTTGAGAGGTTTGTTTGGCAGGATGTCTAATTGCTTTGTTAAAAAGTTCATGGTTTCTATGTTGGTGATTAAAGGAGCATAACTACATTGATGGGGAAGTAACTAATGGAATTTCCAAATGTATCATGTAGTTTTAGCAAGATCATTCTCAATAAGGGTATTCTAAAGAGGACATGGTGTACATTCTAACATATTTGTGGCTATAGGACCTTATTGATAGGTGTTTTGTAGGATACCAGTAAGGACAGTGTCTTCCCTTTGGGACTATAGAGCTAGACTGTAGTCAATTAAGCAGAGAGTTTTCAAGGAAATAGCTTCCTCAAAGTCATCAATCCAAGAGGTTAGGTCATCATTCTAAGAAGTCTAGGTTGGTGGATAAAGAACCAATTTCTTAGTGTCATTTCCATTGAAAATTATCATTTTTCTTGACCTATAGATAATAAAAACATTAGTGGTGGCCAATCATGGATGGGAAAGGATGAGAGGATAACCCCCCAAATTTCTCTTTAGCTACAGGGCAATAAAGTCTGTTGGATATTACCAAGAGTCCATAGTGATAACAAGGTCTCCAATAACCCCCTCATGCTTAACAGTTGATCTATCTAGAGGATGGTGGGTGTTGGATGGAGAGTGATAAGTTTCAGTTATTGCATGGTCTCCATGGTCATCACATTGATGGCTATGCCCAAGTTAATTAAATTATTAGATATGGGTTGGCCATGGATGCTAACATTAACTACAGGACTTCCCAGATCAGAATATTTTGGGGGAACTATATTTCCCAACATAATTTATGCTAGTTAGCCAATAACCTAGACTGTTTTAAGATCCTTCTTCTTTATTCTTGACTTTTTAAAGCATATCTCTCTAATAGCCTTATTGTAGATAGGAACATCTTTTATTACTTGAAAGAGTGGGATTTGATGCACACATTATTGAGTTATCCTAAAATATCGAATGTGGGATCTGGTTTAGGATGTGATATGTTTAATCTCTCTGAAAAAGGATTGTCAGATTTTTTCTATTTTTAGATGGACTTGGCTTAAGATTGGCTATGGGTGGCTATGGATTAGTATGGAGTGGAGCTAGTTCAAAGTGTTATATGATTATGGGTGAGGTGGATTATGGAAAAACATGACCTGAGCAAAGTTGAACTTGATTACTATCCAAGGTGTAATTGTATATTGCATTATTTTAGTGGATTGTGTCAGTTGAATCAACTCATTGGTAGGATTGGGGATGGGTTGGGTGGGTAATTGAGTGGTTTGAATAGGTTACTGAGTATTTGGTATTATAGCCTATTATTTTGGTTATTTCATTCATTGGGGAAAGCCTTGATTACCTCTCCATTACTATTTACATGGATTAGAAGGGTAAAACCATTGCTAGTTTTAGAATTACCCAGGTTGAGGTTGTTGTCCATTCTGTTGCATCCATCATTAATTCTAGGGTGGTTGTTAATTTGTTTGGGACCAATTTTAATTTTCTATATTCATCCAAGAACCATATTAAGGATTATTTGAGAATTGAGAACTTGCAAACATAGGGTTTGATGGCATACCTGATCTTTGTACCCATGGTTTTTATTGAGCCATAAAAAACACTTGATTAACATCTTCTTTTATAAAATGTAGCTCTACTATTTCAATATTCTCCTCAATTATGTTGGCTACTGAGCTTTCATAGAATGGCATGTGCAATTTGCCTTATTCTTTTTGCATTCAGGGTAATAGGTGGTTAAGTCTTTCTCAATTTCTTCTTGCTTCATCCTTGTATCTACTATATCAAGCTGAGTAGCTAGGTGGCTGATAATGTCATGCTTCATGTCCTGAAGCAAGTTGTTAACTTCACCTTTAGACAATCTTATTACAAATGTTATAGGAGGGGTTCTACCCATACTTTTGTTCATGGTTGATCTGGAGTAGTTTGTACATAGAACTATTAGTTCATCAAAGGGTAGTGTAGAAACATCACCACCAGAGATTAGATATAGTGCCTCTAGACAATCATCTCTAATCCCTTTCAAGAATATCAACTTGATCGATTCTTTGTCCATTGTAATCTACTTGGATTTTTTCAATCTAAACAAAAATATTTCCATATATTCTTCCAATGACTCATCATCATCTTGTGCCATTCAAAATATGTCATCTCTCTTGTAGTTTCTTCCCTTATAATAGTCTTGGTATTTCATCAAAAACTTCTCCTTCATTTTTTCCCAAGTAGAAATGGCATCCTTTCCAAGCCCATGAACCATATAAGTGTTGCATCTTTGAGTGTCACTGGAAATAATTTGAGTTTCTAAGCGTCTTGATTATAATCATAGATGTGATATAAGATGTCAAACTCAAAAAGAAATGTATATGGATCCTCATATGCTTTTCCCCTAAAATTAGGGAGGGTGTAATGAGGAATATTCTTCATGGGTGCATTTCCATCAGGAGTAAGGATAGGAAATTTGAAAGTAGCAAACTCATTGGTAGTGTTTTCTTCCTATTGATCCATCATGAATACTCTTTGTGTTGGTATATTAGAGGTTGTTTCTACCCACCATTCAAAATTGTTATCAATTATTTTATTTCCTAAGGTGTAGAAGATGGAGACTTTATATTTTTTCTTAAGAATCTATGGCTTCCTATACAATGGAGATGGTGTGGATATTTTAGAAGATTCAGCTAGTGTCTTAGTAAAGAGTCTTTCTAAATTAGAAGATTATATTGGCCTAGTGATTCTTCTAGGAGCAAGAATAGCCTTGAATGCCTCCTTAGTAATAAATTTGGGTGACAAAGGGAATAAAACTATAGATTCATGAGTATGAGGTGATAAGGTGATAATTCTCATAGGTGGTACATGTGGGTCTCTTCCAGGGGTATGAACCTCTTTAAGGTCTTCATCTTGTGCTACCAATCCAGCCAAATATTCTTTCTTCTCTACCTTGTCTATTGACAACTATGAGTAATATTCAAGAATTCCTTTATGTTCCTTAGTTGATACATGATGAATTTATGATCTTGAAACAATTATTTATGATTTAGGCAAAAATCTTCCTATATAGTCCCCTTCATTTTGCATGTACATCAACCACTTTTTCTCTTTTTTTTTAACTTTTTTCCCACCCTGCCTACACAAGGTTCGTAATATGGGTTCTTTTGAAAATTTCCACTATCCTAATTAAAAAAAATGAAATTTAAACTATGAAAGAAATAAATATTTAATATAAAGAACAACAAGCTTTGGAAATAAAAATAATAAACATCTAGAGACAGTTGCTATCAAGATTGAAGATTATAAGTGTGTGACACCCTTCCCCAACAATGGCATAAAAAATGACTAGCAGTTGATTCACAATCAGATATACTTCTCTTGATCAAAATGATCAACCTCTACTTTATTTAAATGTCAACTTAAGGACATGAACTTGATAGGATGACATCACTATATGTGCACACTCAACCTTCTGATTTGACCTTCTGCTAATTATAATCTAAGATGTTGAAGTCATGTAGTAAATGAAATGATAGAAATTAAACATGAACATAATACTATGAAATAAATGTTTACATGTTGGAAGATTCCTTAAATAAATATAAACAAGAATGTAAATCACACGATTCGTAAATAAAACACACAATGCATAAAGAAATCAAATAACATGTTTAACTATTAAAATGGGTTGGATTGTTGCTACAAGACTTCTAAAGGGGGCCCTTCCTCCTTCCAACTTCTAGATTCAATCCTTTAAAAATACTTAATTGAACTCAAAAATACTTTTTTATATTAATAAAAAATGTAGTAATGAATTACTGTAGGAAGTTACACTAATAACTGCTTGACAAAATGTACTTTTGATAATATCTAATCGATATATCTACTATATACACTCTGCTATTACACATCTATATATAGCACAAAGGAGATTATTTTATTCAAAACAATATATATTCTAATCTAAGAAACATTCAAATTTCATGTGAAATCTGCAACATTATTATAGGACAAACAAAGTTGTTTCATTCTTCAACCACATCCTAATTGAGCTTCATGGAGGTTATAGTTGTTGTTGTGAGTTAGTTGAAAGAGGAATCAAAATTTGTTCATCCATGGCTTTGGCCATGCAATGGATTTAGGATATGTTCATGTGATGGAATTCCTTTGTTGCAATATGTCCCGTGCTATATACCTATTTCTCCAAAACATCCTTAAAAACATTATAGAAAAAGCATCCTAAAGTAAAAGATAACTATCATATATTTAATTTCAATACATAATCTTAACTATTCAAATATTTTGGAAGCAAAATGCTAATTAAAGGATTATAAATTTTTAAGGAAGGAAACAATATGGAAAAGTGTTCAAAATCATGGTAAACAAGAGGAATGAGTGTGATGGATAAGGACAAGAAACAAGACATTTTTTGGGCTCATCACAGAGCCTCAAAAGATGTCATATTTAAAGCTAATTGGTATGAGTTGTTATATAGAAACTCAACCAATGGAATTTTTCTCATTTGTATTATTGATCCATGCAATACATATGAAGAAGATCCTCTAACACCTAATTAATTCACTCAATCTAACCATCAGTCTTTGGGTGATATGCAATGATAAAATTTAGTTTCATACCTAAAGATGAGTTTAGAGTTACCCAAAACCTAGCAGTCATCTTCATATCATGATCTGAAATGATCTTCTCTAGGAATCCACTCAACCTATACACCTCCTTTACGAACCTCTTTCCAAGGGTAGGTGTATCATCTAACAAATTTTCTAGTATAAAATGAGCCACCTTGGTTAGTTTATCAACAACTACCAAGATCATATCATCCCTATTCTATGACATTGGTAAACCTTGTACAAAGTCCATACTAATCACCTACCACTTCCACTCTTGTATATCATGTAGATATAACAATCCAGCTAGGTGCACATGCTTAGCTTTCACTCATTGACATTCTAGACAATGTGACACAGTCTACCATATATTTCTTGATTTCTTTCCAAAAATATAGAGGTCTAAGCCATGACATGAGCTTGATTACTCCTGTATGTTATAAATATGGGGCATTGTGTAATTCTTTTATCACTACACTCTATATATTCTATCGATTTGGCACATACATCCTTTCGTTGTAACATAAAAGACCATCACTTTCAAAACTAAATCCTTTATATTGAGGATTTTGAGCATTCTCAAACAATTCTTTTTTGACCTAAGCATAGTATTTATCTCCTAGTGAGAAATCAATCACATGATACTTGAAAGTACTCCTAATAATGGTCATGGCTACTATGTACCTTCTATGACTCAAAACATTAGCTATTATATTCTCTTTACCTTTGATGTAATTGATATCAAAGTCATAGTCAGAAAGAAACTCTAACCAACGTATATAATGAGCATTCAAATTTGGCTGGGTGAAAATGTATTTGAGTCCCAAGTTATCAATCTTGAGCTCAAATAGTTTTCCCAATAAATAATGTCGTCAAACTTACAAAGCATGAATAATCATTGAAAGTTTAAGATCATGAGGGGCATAATTCACCTCATAAGTTTTTAGCTTCCTTCATTCAAAAGACACCACTACATTGTCTTGAATAAGGGCTCCTAGTCCCTTTCTTGATGCATCTATGTTTACTAAAAACTAAACATTGAGATCAAGAACTATCAACACTGGTGCCAAAGTAAGCCTTCTTTTCAATTCCTAAAAAGCTACTTCACACTTTTTGGACTAGATAAATCTTTGGTTCTTCCATTACAAGGAGGTTATTGGATTAGATATCTTATAAAAAATTAGAATGAACTTCCTATAATATCCAGCTAACCTTATGAAACTTCTTACCTCATACACATTTCTTGGCACTGGCCACTCCATAATGGCATCTTAGCTAAATCAACAGAATTACTATCTATAAAAACAATATGCCCCAAATATTGTACTCTCTCCTCAAAGAATATGCACTTAGATAACTTTCCATATTTTTTTGCTTCCATAACCATTATAAAACCAATTTTATATGTTGAAGGTGCTCATCTTCATTCTTGAAATATATAAAAATTTCATCTAGAAAGACCAAAATAAAGTGATCTAGATAATCTTTGAGCACATTGTTCATGAGATTCATGAATGTTGTTAGTGTGTTACTCAATCCAAAGGGTAACATTATGAACTCATAATGTCTATAACAAGTTTTGAAAGTTATTTTTATAATATCCTCATCTTGAATCCTAAACTGATGATATCTTGCTCTAAGATCAATTTTAGAAAAGATTATTGCTCCTCGAATTTGATCAAAAAGATCATCTATACGAGGTAGAAGATATTTGTTTTTAATAGTTTCCTTGTTCAACATCCTATAATTAATGAAAAATCAAAGAGTACCATCCATCTTCTTGACAACGACTGCCGGTGCACCCCAAGGTGACATATTATGCTTGATCAACCCTTTTGACAATAATTATTAGAGTTGAGCCTTTAATTCAACCAACTCAATGGTTGTCATCTTGTACGATGCCTTAGACTATGGTTTTGATCTAGGTATGATACCAATAGAGAAATTAAACTCACATTTAGGAGGCAATCTTAGTAATTATTCTATAAAACACCATGAAAATCTCTAAAAAATGGGTAATCCTCAATAGATGGTTCCTTGGGTTCCTCCATTTCATTTATCTTGATGATAAATACTTGGCATCTTTTCCTTGAGCCCTCTTGAGTTGCAATGTCTAAATATGGCCGAGCCTCAACTCTCTTTTCTCACCCTAAATTTGTGTCTAATTTCTAAAATCATCCAAACACTCAATCTTCTTCAAGTAGAAGTCAACCTTTGCCTTATGCTTAGAAATCCATTTGACTCCTAAGATCACATCATATGACCCTAGTGGTGCTACATACAAATCCAATCTAATTATGAATTCAAATAACCTAACCTCTTCTTCAACTATATACTTGTCAACCATAACTTTTGAGTCATTCCCATATTGTACTGACAATGCATTTGCCATAAATCTAGCTCTTCTAGGAAACTTACTAAGCATTCTAGGAGATATAAAACATTCAATAGCCCCTATATCTATCAAAATAGAAATTTGATGTTCAAACAAAATACCTAATAGCTCTATGGATGATGCTTGAAATTTGAATTATCGATTATCTGTTGGGATCTTACAGATATAATTGATTACTTTTGTGTAAGCAACTAAACACGGAATTAAACCAGAATAATAAGTAACTAGAAATCAGAATCAGCAAAGAATAAGAGATACAAGAAACAATGAAAACTTGTATTAAACTCTTCCAAAAGGAAATACAATTGAAGAAATCTCTCTTTCTTCCACACCACTCAGATGTACAGATCTCTTTCCCTCAAGAGTTCTCTCTCACAATTACAAACACAATTCAGCTACTTGAATTGATTCACCCTTTTTCTCATACACAAGCTATGAAGATCTATCCCTATTATATAGAATTAGGGATCATGAGTTATGCATTCTCCACCGTCAGATACACCTCCTAATCAAAGGTTCAAATTAGTCCTGCCAAAAATAGAAATGTGGACTCAACACTAACAGTTAAACTTATCATGCAAACAATCTGTTCTTCCATGAAAATAGACTTCTAGAACGCATAGGTGACTGATGTCAGTCCCTGTCTGCCTGCATATGATCAACGTTGACTGATCCATAACCAACATTGGCAACATCCAGTCGATCCCTGACTGATGTTGGTGACTGTGTAAATACAACAACCTTATATTTACTCATCTGGTGAAGCTTTTAGCTCCACACCTCAACAATCTCCCACTTGGAGATAAATAGCTACACATGTACCTGTACAACAACATCTTCTAGCTTTTCTCCATCTTCAAGCTCAATCTTGAAGACCAACAAAAGTTGAATGAAGATTCAACTTCTCCTTTATTACCGGCTTTGTTAACATATCAGCAGGGTTCTTATCTGTATGGATCTTTTCCAGCTTCAACTCACCATCCTCCAATACCTATCTAATGAAGTGGTACCTAAGCTGTATATGTTTGGTTCTTGAATGAAAGGCTGAATTCTTTGCCAAATGAATTACACTTTGACTATCACTGTACAATCTGTAACTCTCTTGCTTCTTTCCCAACTCTTCCATGAACCGTGTCATCCATATCATTTCCTTGCTAGCCTCTGTGACTGCAATGTATTTTGCCTCTGTAGTAGACAAGGCAACAACCTTTTGCAACTTTGAAATCCAGCTAACTGTTGTTCCACCAATAGTGAACACATATCATGTGGTGCTTTTCCTGCCATCCAAGTCACCTGCCATATCTGCATCTACATACCCATGTAGAGAAGTGTTTGACCCTCCATAGTATAAATGCCTACTATTGGTCCCTCTCAGATATCTGAGAATCCACTAAACTACTTTCCAGTGTTCCTTTCCTAGATTGGCCATAAACCTACTGACAACTCCCACTGCTTGGGCAATATCAGGTCTAGTACATACCATTGCATACATTAAGCTCCCAACTACTGAAGCATATGGAACTCTACTCATGTACTCTACCTCATCATGTGAATTAGGACACTATTCTTTGCTCAACTTGAAGTGTCCAGCCATAGGTGTGCTTATCGGTTTTGCATCCTGCATATTAAACCTCTCCAACACCTTGTTCACATAATCCTCTTGAGACAAAATCAAACTGTGATTTTTCCTGTCTCTCTTGATACTCATGCCAAGAATTTTCTTTTCTAATCCCAAATCTTTCATGGAAAATGTGTGAGCTAATTTTACCTTAAGCTCAAAAATATCCTGCATGTGTGAACCTACAACCAGCATATCATCTACATACATCAATAGGATAATATATCTACCATTATCCAATCTCTTAAAATAAACACAATGGTCAAATTGACATCTACTAAAACCATGCTCAGTCATAAACCTGTCAAATCTCAAATACCATTGTCTAGGAGCTTGCTTAAGACCATATAAGCTTTTCTTCAACCTGCACACAAGCTTCTCCTTGACTTTGACCTCAAAACCTTCCAGCTGATCCATATATATTTCTTCATCCAAATCTCTGTGAAGAAACAATGTCTTAACATCAAGCTGCTCAAGATGCAAATCCTCAATAGCAACTAAAGACAATACAGTCCGAATAGAAGTCATTTTTACTACAGGAGAAAAAAATTCACCAAAATCAATACCTAATTTCTATGCAAATCCCTTTACTACCAACCTAGCCTTATGTCTCATTTGTCCATTCTCACCTTCCTTTAACCTGTAAACCCATTTGTTTTTTAGTGCTCTCTTTCCAGCTGGCAACTCAACCAAATCCCACATTTGGTTCTCTTTCAAGGAATCAATTTCCTCTTTCATGCCAAGCTCCCACTATTTTTGGGATTCTACCTGCATTACCTCATCAAAACTCTCTGGTTCTCCACCATCAGTGAACAATAAGTAGAATAATGAAGGGGAATAATGAATTGGAGGTTTACTTACCCTTTCTGACCTCCTCATGGGTGTATGAGACTCATTCACTACTTGTTGTCCACCCAAATTCTCTGTCAGTGACCGACTCAATCATTTCTAGGTCTGTACCTAACCGACATCGGTTCCACCTAATCGACATCAGTTCCTATGTGACCGATGTCAATTACTGTCTGACCGATGTTAGTTTCTATATGATCAACATCAGTTCCTTCCTAATTGACGTCGATTTTTGTGTTTTCTTGTAAGTGATTATTCTTTCTCACGAGCTCATTTTGGATCATCACCTCGTCCAAATCAGCATTTCTCTGCTCAGTATTATTCAGCTTCTTGAGTTGATCACTGTGCATCACCTTTTCATTGAAAAAACATCACGGATTCTAATAATTTTGTTAGTTCCTAGATTCTATAATGAAATCTGAAATCTCCAGAGCCATAACCAATAAAAGTGCACCTCATAGATTTAGCATCCAGCTTCTTTCTATTTTCTTTATCAATGTGCACAAAAGCTTCAGAACCAAAAACTCTGAGAAATGAAAGATCTACCTTTTTACCTATCTAAGCCTCTTCTGGAATACCACCATCCAGAGCAGTAGAGGGTCCTCTATTAATCAAGTAAACCACAGTATCTACAGCTTCTACCCAAAACTGTAAGGGCAAACTAGCATGCAACCTCATACTCCGTGCATGCTCCATTATTATTCTATTCATCCTTTCAAAAACTTTATTTTTCTAAGGTGTCCTGGGAACCATCCTTTCCCTACGTATTCCATTCATAGAATAGTAACTGTTGAACTTATTGTTGCAGTACTCACCACCATTATCAGATCTAAGGCACTTCAATCTCAAACCTATTTCATTCTCAACCAAAGCTTTTCATTTCTTAAATGTATCAAAAACACTAGATTTTTTCATTATGCAATAAACTCATACCTTTCTTATAGCATCATCAATGAAAGAAACATAATACTGTGATCCTCCAATAGAAGCTACCTGAGATGGTCCCCACACGTCTATGTGAACAAGCTCCAACTTGTGCTTCTTTTTTGTTGACCCAGTTTTGAGAAATCTCACTCTCTTCTGTTTCCCAAAAATACAATGCTCACAGAAATCTAGATCTATGATTTTCAAATCTAAAAGCTTACCTTTTGACATAAGAACACTCATTCCCTTCTCACTCATGTGGCCAAGCCTACAGTGCCACAACTTTGCATCTACATCTAAAGTAGATAGAATAGAAGGAGAATAATTAGTAATACAATTACATAAATAGAGAGTACCTACTCTCTTACCTCTGGCTAATACAAGTGCACCCTTGGAAACCTTCCAAGATTTAACTGTGAGAGTTACTGTGCAACCCTCATCCCCCAACTTTCTTGCATAAATCAGATTCCTCTTCAGGATGGGTACATGCATGACATCCTTCAACACCCATGTGTTTCCATTCTACAATTTCAGCTACACTTTTTCTTTGCCAACAATTTTACAAGGCTCATCATCCCCTAAATAAACTTTTCCAAAATCTCCCTGGACATAATCATTGAAAAATTCTCTATTTGGGGTTGCATGGAAAGAGGCACCAGAATCTACAACCCAAGATTTTATTTTATTATCCAAAGAAAATATAAGAGCATCTTGTGTAACAATACCTACAACTTTTGCTTCTTCTTTACCTTCATGTTGATTTTCTTCTTTAACCGGCAACCAGCAATCTTTCTTTGCATGCCCTATCTTTCCACAATTTCAGTAGGTTATTTTTCTTCCATTTTTGGATTTGGATCTACCTCTCATCTTTGACTTAGACCTTGACCTCCCTTGCTTGCGCTTCTCTTTTTGCCTTCCCCTACTTTCAATACTTAAAGCATTACCTGATGTTTCCCCTATGCTTTTCCTATGAGTTTCTTCATTCAAGATTACACTAACAACATCATCTACTTTCAAGATATTTGTAGCAGATGCAGTATTACTAACTTCCATTACCAAACTATGCCAACTTTCAGGCAAAGAACATAATATTAAGAGAGCCTTAATTTCATCATCAAAAACTATTTTGACTGAATTTAACTGATTTACTATTGCATGGAAATCATTAAAATGACTAGATACAAATCCACCTTCCTGCATTTGCAAATTAAATAATTGCTTCATAAGATATACCTTATTTGAAGCTAAGGGCTTTTCATATAAATTTGCCAAAGTATCCATTAACTCTACCATTGTCTTTTCCTGTGATAAGTTGGAAACCACAGAAGATGCCAGGCTCAACCTTATATATCCAAGAGCCTTTCTATCAAGAACATTCCATTCTTCATCTTGCATATCTGTGGGCTTGCTATCAACCCCACCCAATGGTAAGTACAGATTTTTTTGATACAAATAATCTTCTATCTGCATCCTCTATAATTGATAATTCTTGTCGTTAAACTTCTCCATTCTTAGTTTAGTTTCTTCTGCCATTGCTTTACTCCCACTCAATCAGAAACCCCTGTGAATGAACCTATAATCAACACACACTAAACAGATATGAAACCACCTATTAGTGAACCCAAGCTCTGATACCACTTGTTGGGAGTATCACTTGGTGAACCTGGCTCTGATACCACTTGTTGGGATCTTACAAATACAATTGATTACTTTTGTGTAAGCAACTAAACATAGAATTAAACCAGAATAATAAGTAACTAAAAATCAAAATCAGCAAAGAATAAGAGATACAAGAAATAATGAAAAATTGTATTAAACTCTTTCAGAAGGAAATACAATTGAAGAAATAGCTCTTTCTTCCACACCTCTCAGATGTATAGATCTCTTTCCCTCAAGAGTTCTCTCTCACAATTACAAACACAATTCAGCTGCTTGAATTGATTCACCCTTTTTCTCATACACAAGCTATGAAGATCTATCCCTATTATATAGAATTAGGGATCATGTGCTATGCATTCTCCACCATCAGATACACCTCCTAATCAAAGGTTCAAATCAGTCCTACCAAAAATATAAATGCGGACTCAACACTAACAGCTAAACTTATCATGCAAACAATCTATTCTTCCATGAAAATAGACTTCTGGAATGCACAAGTGACCGACGTCAATCCCTGTCTGCCTACATATGACCGACATTGGCTGATCCATAACCGACGTTGACAGCCTCCAGTCGATCCCTGATCGACATCGGTGACTGTGTAAATATAGCAACCTTGCATTTGCTCATCTGGTGAAGCTTTTAGCTCTACACCTCAACATTATCAATTACCACATAAATACACTACTAAAAATTACCATGTTGAGAATTAGTACATTTGTTCTTAGACTTGTCCTAAGTGTATTCATGAGCATAATGGTCTCCTCCACAATTGAAAAATCCTCTAGGTGGGCCTTTCCTATCAGTCTATGGGTTTCCATTAAACCTACCTTTGAAACCATTACCTAGTTTCTTATTGTTAGATCTACTATTGAATTTAGAATTCTAATTATTAAATTGACCCTTGGAGTCTCCACTCCTCTATTTCTAGTTCTTCTTTTTGAAAGTCGATTTAGAAGTTCCAAACTTATTCTAGAACTTTTCCATGACCTGATCAAGGGACTTCAATTTTTGCTCCTATTTGACTACCTTCTCGAAGATAGGTCCTTGGTAGAAGGTCCATAAATATATACCTCACCACCAATCTAGGGTTTTAGTCCCATGATAAACTTCCTAATCATGAACCTCTCATCTGCGTGGTACTGAGGTATGTACTTTAGAAGTTTGGTAAACTACTCATAGTACTCATTCACTCATAAATCCTCCCACTTTAGATTTTGGAAATCTATGAGATTTTGATCAAAATAAAGTTGTGAAATCCATCATGACCTGAATAATGTCACACACTACTCCAAAGTTTTGGTGGTCAAATTTAGGTTAATTTCTAACTTCTTGTTATCCCACCACATAATTGCCTCACCATCTAATTAGTATGCTCTCCAAACTACTTTGGTGATCTTGGAGTAGTTTTGAATCTTGAAATACTTTTCCATTTCTATCAACCATGCTTCAGCTCCATCACTTAGAATAGTTTCATCAAAATTAGGTGGACTCACCTTTTTCATGTCCCTAGACAACTTTGTAGCTACTTGATCTCTCACATCCTACTAGTTTTTTGGTATAATATGATGCTTAATAATTTCCTTCTGATGTTCTTCCTCACCAAGGCCATGAACTTCTTATTCTAAGGTTATGATTCAATCCTTGGTATCGTCCATGGCTACAATAATCTGGTCCAACTTTGTTGAATTCTCAACAAAAATTAGGTAAGGATCATTTGGAGAGTTATTGTCATTGAAATTCAAAGGACCCTCACTTAATTCTCTTGTTTACACCATTCTTCTTTCTCTCTGAATAGAAGAATATGAAAGCATTAGTGGATTCATTAAGTCCTAGAGTTTGAGCCTAAACCTTGATACCACATGTAACAACCCCACATGGATTGTACTAGAATAATGAAGTAATTTTTTAAAAAAACTAAATATTCAACATCTATTATTTCAGTAGATTACATAATGATATTTAAAAAACTATGCCAAGCATATTAAACTATCATAAACTTAGAACACTAATAGTTCCAAATTCTAACACTGTATGCAATATAACATAACATATTGGCAAGGAAAGTAATCACATTAGAATATAGCCATAGTTGGTCCAATAATATAATTACTATTCTTGAAGTAATAAAATAATATAATTACATTTCAATTAGGCATTTAGCCTTATTACAATGAGTAGATATTATGCTTTATAGAGCTCGAGTCAAACCAACTCATGTATCTTTGATAATCCAAAGTGTAGTCTCCAAGTAAGTACTACAGTGGGGAGGGAGAGCATCATCCTAGCATTTTTCCACACTAACCATGGACCATATATCCCTCACATAATCCCCTATCAAAGAATGGCCCTCCCTTCATAGATAGGTAGTATGGGAATCTAGAGAGACATGTCAGTACCCACTGTGCTATAAGATTTCTACTACATGATGTGTATCATAAAAAAATACATTCTAAAATGATATCACACAAACACGTAAATCAAACATATGAAATGATAATGTCCATCTAACATTATTTTGGCCAAATTTTTCAAATAACATATGATCACATGAATCAATCAATTTCACACATACCACTTGATTGGATTACCCTCATCCAACATTGGTGGTGTTATTTAGGCTAATGAATTCCATCTCACTACCTAATTAGCATAATCAATATGGGATTTATTTTACACACACACACACACACACACACACACACACACACACACACACACACACCTCTTGATTGGATTACCCTCATCCAGCATTGGTGGTGTTATTTAGGATAGTGAAGTTCATCTCACTACCTAATTAGCATCATCAATGTGGGATATATATATATATATATATATATATATATATATATATATATATATATATATATATATATATATATAAAGATTCAATTAGATTATTTCTATTAGCAAAAGTGAAAACATGCTAAGTATGAAAATAATCATAATCACGCACTTTGTCAAATTCATATAATGAATTTCATAACATGATATTATTACATATATAACAAAAATAACAAAATATTGTCCATACAAGATCATACCATCCGGGTATGCTTCACACAAGGACCATAATTACTCATTTATCATAGGTAACTTACTACTTAATTAAAACAACTATTTTCTGGCCATAATCACAACCAAGTTGATATTTGTATTCTCCAAATAAAATATCAAGTATATTGAAATAATAATCTACCTTTAATAAGTTAAACAATAGACCTATGCTCTCATTTTGTTATTTTGTTTACAAGTTTTTTTCCATAGTCATCAATGTAAATTTAGTCATACTAAAAAACTGAGTTTACCTCAAAATTATCATAAAATATACCCATACTTACTTGTGTGTGTGTGTGTGTGTGTGTATTATATATATACACATATATAAATAATTTACATATGTGTGTATATATATATGTATGTATGTATATATGTATATATATTATATATATACACATATATAAATAATTTACATATATACATATATATATATACACATACATACATACATATATATTATATGTATATATATAAATTATTTATATGTGTATATATTATATATATATGGTTTATCAAAAGATCAAATCTTGAAACATACTTTAAGAATGTAAATGCTCATACTCAAATAGAATCCATTGTACTTTTTTTATTAAACTAAGTACATGTTTTTATGTATTCATCCAAAATATCAGATCAATATAGAATTACTATCATACTAGGATCTCCTTAAAATATTTTAAAAATGCATAAACACTCAATCTACTAATTTAGTTTTTCACATCTATACTAAATCATGAATATGCACTCAACCGAGCAATACTATATTTCAAAATGAAACAAACATGAATAATATTTCAAAACCTTTTTATTTTATAGTTATTGATTTATGTGCTTAACAAAATCTTTCTCCAATAGCTAGCAGGGTACTAATCACATAGTCCATCAAACTAATTTTTTGAATGATTTAAAAACCAGTCTCTTGGATACTAGTGAACATATTAATATCCTTTTAATACATCTCAAGTTTATAACCAATGTTCAAATGATCTTCATTAGAAAATAATTATCCAATAAAAGGTATATTATTCTTATGACTTAGTCCATATATAAATCTGATATACAAAACAAGTACACAGTCCATATTTATATACAATATAGTTTGCATAGATGCAAGACAGAATACTAGTATATGAAAGATCATTTACTTTGAGATCCAGAATTTTGACTAAGGTTTTTAATATTTCATCCAATACATCAAATCTTTCTCAACAAAATGGATATCACAAAAATCTAATACACAATCAACTATCATAAACATACACACCAGAATCTTAAATTCAGAACTTACCTTTCACTTTGCCCTTGCGTTGATTTCCTTTTTTTTATTCTCCTTTTCCCTTATGTTGATTCTCATTTCTTTTCTATAGTTTCCCACTTATTAAATTGATGCCCCTTATTTCTTCAATTTATTGTACTATTTCTCCCAATCATCATACTCCCTTTCACCCAATTGTCATCTCTTTTATGCCAATCGCTGCTCTCCTTAAAACATCATTGTATCTCCCTCTTTAAATTTTTTTATATCTATTCCCCTTTGATTTACTATATATCCCCTTACTTAATATGCTATATCTCCTCGCCTTTGATTTTTTGTATATTCCCCTTCTTAATACGTTGCATGTCCTCTTTTTAATATGTTGTATCATCTCCTTATTACTTCCTTTTTCTTTCATGCAAACTATCACTGCCCCTTTCTATTTTAAGATATTTTTTATAATTATCCAAAATAGATGCTTTAAGAAAATCTAAATTTGAGTTACATTATTTTTTATTTTCATGTACTTAAAAATCTTTAAGTGTAGTTTCATTTTCTTGTTTTATAAAGCATCGACTTATTTTTGTTTAAGCCAAGTGAATTATTTGTTAAGTTTACTTAACTTAGTCTTTATAAGATAATTATATACTTTTATTTTTTAATTAGACCATGCATTGTACCTTAACCATCAAGTTTAAAATTCAGAATATTTAAATTTCTTTTTAACTTAATCTTAAAAAGATAACTATTTATTTAAAAGATATTCAAACCAAATAATAATCTAATTATTTTGAAATAACTATTTCATTAAAATACTAGAGTATATGGATTTTATATAGTTAATAAAAACTCTTATATGAAGAGACACCAAATGATATTTAACGAATATCATTTTCACCTTCCATTTTTTTAGGCAACTAGATTTATGTCTGTATTGAAGACATGATTATATAACAATATTTTATGCATAAATCTATGCACTAGTCTCAATGTCTTCAACTATCCTTTAAAAGGATACATTAAGTCATATGGATTACTAAATTGTTAAGCAATGATATTTATCCAACACAACAAACATAACAATCATAGATCAATTATTATATTAATCTAATTATAGGCTGTAGAATAATAAAATCACGCATTTAAATACATAAACTAAAATATGATCACTGTAGAATACTTAAGCACTTAAAACCATACCAACTAGCTAAGTCATATAGGAATCAAACAAGTTATTCTATTATGGTGTGTGTGTTGAGTTACTAATAGTTCCTCTATCATCCTTAAATCATCCCATCTATGCCATCCTCTTAAATTATTCTCTCCCTTCATCATGCTTTAAGGGTAGAATCAATCATGAATCCACCTCACAATAAGTAGGTAGTTAGTCTGATTTATCGTATATTAACTAATGATGCATAACTAACAAATATACATCCACAATGTAAATAAATAAGAAATTAAAACTATCACATAATCAATCTATAATGTAAACTCATTAGCATATCACTATCCCATAAACAATATATGTCATAAGTTTAAATCAAAGCATAATATTCAAATGATAACCATAATAATCCATGGATTCAAAGGTTAATATACTTAGGGTGAAATAAAGATTTAACATAAACTTAGGCATAAAATTAGTACCTTTGAGGACTTCATAGATAGATATTTGGATAAATTGACCTGAGTTATTTAGACTAAGAGGATTGGTCATATCTAAACTTTAGTGTGTTTTGTAGACCTATGGAATAACAACCTCTCTATATTCAATCATCACCCCTTTTGATCAAACATAAACTTACCTCTTAAGTATGCTTAAGGGTTACTCGATGTTACTATCATTGGGAGTGATAAAGTTGGGAATGAATCTTGATGTTTTGTTAATGAGACCATCCCATTTGTATGAATCTTTTACTCTTTCCTTCTGAGCAGTTACAAGTAGAGTTTGGAATTAGTTTCTCCTTTGTTAGGAAGGCTTCTATCAGTAGACCATACAAGGTTACAAATATATTTCAAGCACATTTATTCCATGTAAACGGTTGATATCTATGTGAATTTTTTCATGGGTTTTTGCTTGAAAACTAGACACGTATAAATGTTGCACAATATTATAATCACCTTATGTGATAGACTGGTGAGTCTATAAAGAAGGCCTTGCTAGTGAACCTCATATGGATCACATTTTTTTCACCTATATTTATGGTGATTGATACTTATCTACATTGTGGTAGTGATATATTCCTTGTTGGTAACCACAAAATGGAGTGGCTTTTCATTGGAGTTGGTGTCAATGAGGGTTGGAGAGGAACATGTCAACCTTTTGTGTCATTTTGGCACTAAACATGTATGAACATAAACTTAAATAATTAATGACCATGTTAGAGTAGTGTTATTTCATGTTTAATTAATATCTAAGGGTTACATGTCCAATTTATATGTGAGAAGAACATGATTTTCCTCATTATTCATAAGGTTTGAGCATACCCTCCTAGTTGTGGAGATTTTTCCTATGATCGATGTGTCCAAGATAGAATGAGTTCCTTTTAGTTTAGTGAGTCCCATCCTCATCTACTATTAAATTATAATTATGTCATGGTGGTGATGCCCAATTGAGTGGGTTGTCTCTAACCTAAGATGGCATTGATGATAGGGTAATTTATTTCAAAGCTAGACATAGCCTTAACCCCTTAGTGGGTGTTTGTTTCAAATATGTTTGGTAACATATTCATTACTATGATGATATATTATTCACATATTATCACATGTTTTTAAATTTTTATATCTTTATATATAACATGATGTTGTTAACTCTTTTCTTATAAGATGATTAATTCACTAGCTATATATATCACCCCAAAGGGGGGCATATTAGTGGGCTTCTCATATAAATTTAATCTTCCATTTATAAAAAAATAAAAATTTAGGATAGATTACATGATTCAAAAAAATTATATTGGATCAAATTATCAGTTTGGTTCATATGTTTGTCTATTGAGATAAATTTTTGGGGAATATGCAATGCATAATCACATATTTTATAGAAATCTAAATTATGGGCTTTCATATTTTTTAGATTTGGGAAAAAGTGGGATATAGACGCATAACATTCTATATCATGTTGGAATAAATTATATCAAATTATGGGGCATGAACATTCTTCATGCATATATACTATTACAATTTTCTATTTAAGAAAATGGCATTTTGGAACTAAAGGTCACATATTAAATATATAAGTATTTATTGTGAATGTTGAAACTTAAAGCTAAACTACAAACCAATATTAAATCCAAATTCCTACTCTAATATTTACATAAACCTCACTTCAAGCAATGAAAGAGAACAAAAAATAAACTTTACTTCACTTACCAATGAAGACTTCTCCTTCATTGGATAGATGTGCTCTTGATCCTTGAATTATGATTACTCACAAGAATTACATGCATGAATTACAATAGTGTTTTTATAACATGATATTTGTTTGTTTTATTGATATGATTTATTCATATTTTTGTGGTGTATTCTTGTGTTTTCATGATTCAAGAAGATGATCTAAAATAGAGGGATGAAAGGCCAATTTATAGATTTCTTGGGTGGAGAATGGATGGATAAGATAAATCTAGATTTAACTGTTTTTTTTAATTTTGAATGGTGGATATTTTTTCTATGGGTCAAATTAATTTAATGATCAAGTTATGAATTCATGAGTTGGTTGAATAAGTTGGGAGAATTGATGAGATGGATGAGATAGTTAAAGAAGTTAGTTGATGACTTAGTTGAATGGGTTGAATGATTAAATGAGAGGGTTGAATAAGTAAATGAGGTTATTAAATTAGTAAATGAGTTAGTTAGAGTGGGTTCATGAGGTGGAAATTTATTTATTTATTTATTTTATTTTATGTGTGCATGGATTAATGAGTGACTAATTAACTAACTGATATTGATTAAGTAGTTAACTAATTTAAGTATAATGTTAATGAGACTATATGAAGGTTCATGTTTAAAATTACGGTGATTCTAATCCAAATTTTTGACAATGGATGGATTGGTTATGAATGATGAATGATTAAATTCAATAAATTAGTGATGACACTAAGGTGGAAGATTTATGGGTGTCTAAATATTCCACTCTTTGAAAGGGCATTGTGACTAGAAGAAGAAATGAATTTTCAAAAAATGAATAAAAGTAGAAGGAAAATAGATGCACTAGGTTGCCCCTAGTGGCATGATGGTTAGATATAGATGATTATGAATGGTTAGGGATGGTGCCCCCTTGAGAGGACATGCAAAATTGAAAGATATGGATGGCCTCTCCAAATGAGAAGAAGGATTAACATAGACAAATTAAGGGTAAAATGGAGGGGTGGGTGAATAAATGAGGGTTAGTTGTGCATTTAAGGATTGGGTATGATGATGTTTTGGTGGATGGATGAGATTAACACACTTTATTTAAGGCTTGCATGTGTTGATTTGGTTTGATTTGCCACAAGTGACAATATATGCGAGTGGGTTGGATTGGGAATGATATATATTGATAAAGTTGAGAGCTTATATTTAATTGATTGTTTGGATGTGCAATCATAAATCAATGAGTTAACCGATTACATGGATTGATGATGTGATGATAAAGTTGCATGTTTATGGACATCATGGATTTTCTATGTTGTTGTAGATGCATATGATGATGAAGGTTCATGTTTATGGATATCATTGATTTTATATGTTTTTGTAGATTTATGTGATGATGTGATGGATGGCTTAACTCCCTTGTTGTATCATTTATGATGCATGCTTAGTGAGAATGGATGTTTAGTTAGAATAAATATACGGGAATGAATATTTATGAATGTTGATGAATGTTAGGAATGTTATGATACATGATACTATTCTTACAAGAAATTCCAATTGTTTGAGCAACTTAATGCATTCTATAACATACAACAAGATTTACCATGATATGGAAAACCATGATGACATGTTTCCAAATGCATTAGGACTAATACAGATGTAAAAAATAATAAAACACACACAAAATGAATAACAATTAGGTAAAAAAAACATAAAAACACTAAAGCCCTTAAGATTTGGATAATTGATGATATTGATAGGATTGGGAATGATGTATCTCTAGAAAACTATAAGCTTTGATTTGACCCAAGAAATGTTATATGCAAGGAGTTGGATAGGCAATGATATATCCTACAAAAGCTACAAGATTTTATGTGGAACAACATATCCTAATGAAGTTGCAATGATTTATTGAAAAGTGAACAAGGATTCTAACATGAATGAGACCAAGATGAGTGGTTTTTTTAGTTTTTTGGACTTTCTATATTTAGTTTTTTAGATTTTTGGGATTTTACAATTTACTTTTGGATTTTTTTGGTTTCACATTATTTTTGGATTTTCAACAAATGATAGAGGGATAAACAAGGAGAAAACTAGTTCTAGCATTAGAAATGAGGATGGTAATGGATGTAATGCTTAAGGGATTCAAGATGGGATGGAATGGTCAACGGATCTGGGATGGGACATCTAAGGATTATGTCATGTAGAAAGCATGTGCCCTATTGTATCCATGCCATGTTGATGTTCTATTACATTATGATCTGAAGAAGTAAATATATACCAAGATATTTCTAAATACATATTTCAATATATTTTCCACTTCCTTATCAAGGTCAAAATTTGGAATGAGGATGAGTATGATGGCAAGGATTAAATGGATAATGATGGGTAATGATGGTCAAAGATGGATAAATATGGTTTAGGATGGGTAAGTATGGTTAAGAATGGGTAAGGATGGTTTAGGATGGTTGAGGATGGGTGAGGTTGGGTAAGGATGGTTGAGGATGGGTAAGTATGGTTAAGGGTGATCAAGGGTGGTTAAGGATGGGTAAGGATGGTTTAGGATGGATAGATTTGGATGGAGGGACAATTTAGGATGTGTTGGGTTGGGTTGGGATGGGCTTGCCTCAAGTGTAGGATACTTGTATATAAAAAATTTACATATGATGCCAAAAACTATTTTTCATCATGGTGCTTTCCTAATGCACCATAAAAAGTTGGTTTCACCTTTGGATGACTTTTTTTACATTATTATTTTGATTTTTTTTTTGATAATTTTTTTAATGCATCATCATATGATCCTTCAAGTATGTGATTTAAATATTTTTTTGTGAACTTAATTTATTATTGAGTTGTTTTCTTCATATATATTAACAGGGTTACACCATATCCCCTACAATAGAGGGTGTTCTGAAGGAGGATGAAGTTGGATATGTATTGAATGAAGGATTTATGTTGATTTCATGAAATATTTGGAATAATGGTGTGATCATGGAGGTAGGTGTAAATGTCAAGGTATTAAGGGGGATGGGAAAAATACTTACCCCTTTTGGCCATGTGAATACATCACAAAAATTATTTTAGAAGAGCAATAAGGATTTATTGCTTTTAGGGACTGAAAATTGTTATACGTTCGACAATTTTGGGATTTTATATTGTTATGATGTTGATATTAATGGCATACTTGATAATCAATTTTGAGTGATCATGTAGTTGTGTTGATGTAGGGGGAGGTTGAGTTCCTTGTTTATTAGTGATTCATAAAGGTTCTCACTAATAGATTTGTCTTGATTTACTTGATTTTGATGTTTTTGGTCTTATAACACCTCAAATAGGTTTTCACTAGTGGAATTTTATTTTTTAGCTTTATGTTTCTTTTGATATTTTGACTTGTTTTAACTTAGGAACTCTTCATAGTCACCAAAATATTTTATTGAGTTGAGAATGATTTCAACTCCTTGTTTGTGATCTCATGACTAGATGTCAGTTTGGAGTCCCATGGATTCTGTGATAATTACATCATTTTGAAAAAAATTAAATGTGACATGATATTTTTTGGTCCCAATTTATGTGTTCATGTTGATGGAGGTCAAGATGAATTGGAAGGCTAGTGGTTTCACTAAAAGGATTAGTGGTAGGAAGATCATCACAGAAAGGATTGGCATCATTGAAAGGATTGGTGGAAACAAGATCTTACTAGAGGTTATACATGGAACTTGTTTTGATGTCAATGGAAACTTCCTCAAGAATCATGGAAGTGCCATTAACACTTATGTATTGGTCTCCAGAAGATTCATAGTGAATATCATGAAATACTTTATTCACTCACACATGGATTTGTTCTATGATTATTTGTTCATGGATTCCAAGTCCTCATCTTTATAGCTCATTATTTTGCACACTTTATTTGGTATTGGATATTTTTTGCTTTGAAAACATGACATAAAGTCATCATCATATAGCCAGGGCTCATTGGATCTTTAGATTTTCTCATTTGTAAGTAGACTAGATATGATAAATGAGCTTGAACGAAACTGATATGATGTTTATTCCTTATTATTATTAATCATAATGGGCCTACCATGGTTTTTATGAGAGATAAGAAGTGTAGCCATATGGACAGAATTTTAGAGTTTGTTGTCTACAAGTATCATTTTAAATTTAGGCTTGGCATAAGAGGCCTTGATATACAAGGGAATATTGTGTGATGGGGAGATTATATGATTGTGGGCCAGGGGGAGGGGGTATGTAATGCTAGTCAAAGGTGGGATGGTCAAATATGGGTTCATAAAAGGTGGGTTGGTCAAAGATGGGTTAGTCAAAGATGGGTTAATCAAAGATGGGTTGATTAAATATGGGTTTGTCAAATATGGGTTCATCAAATATGGGTTGGTTTAAGATGGGTTTGTCAAACATGGTTGGTTGACTCAAAAATAGGTGTCAAATGAGTGATTGGGATTGGTAGGTTGTTTTGATATGACCATTTTGGGTTATTTTACCTTGACTTGGGTGTGGATTATTTTGATCATGTTTTAAAATAAGATCTTGGTATATCCCTAATTTATGGTTTTTAGACATGGAGGCACTTTGTCCCTGGGTAAACGATGTTCTTTGGAGTGACGATGGTAAGACATAATTGATTTTTTATGGCTCAAGGGTTGGATTGGTGTTGGTTTTTTTATTGGATTGGTTTTTTGATAGAAGAAGGAGATGAATGATTTTTAGACTCAACATTTATTGATTAGTGGATAAGCGAAATAATGGTAGGTAAAAATATAGTTTTTCTTAAATGGTATGGAGTTCTGGATGGTTTGATTTTGAATTATTATATTGCTAATTGGGTTGGTTTTTTTTAAGATTAGGAAAAAGTAGGGTTAATACGGCTCAAGGACTTAGTTGGTATGGGATTTTAATTTTTTAGATTGTGGTTTGGATAGGTTGTTGGATTTATTAGGCAATGAAGGTATTGATTTCAAGGGATTGATAAGGGAAACTAAGTCTTCTAAAATTTCACTAATTTGTTGGATTTGGCCAAAGAGTTTTTTATTTTAGAATTGGCATTCTAGAAATGGTTGATGGAAAATTTGTTTGGTTTGAAAGGCTAATGAGATAGATTGGATTATGGTAAAAAAAGGTTTTCATCATCAAGATCTTGATTTAATTGGTTTTGATATTTTGTTTGGTATGCCATTGGTTAAGTTTCAATTTTTTAAGTGGTTTTGGTTTGGATAGACTTAGTTTGAAAAAATGGATTCAAACAAGTGGACAATGACAACACACATATAAAGACAAGCCTATTCTAGTCAAGTGGGAGTGTAAACAAGTAGTAGATTAAAAATAATAGTTCTAAGGGTATATTGTGGGTGATTTTGGGTATTTTTTTTCCTGACACCACTATGTGAGTATGGACAAAAGGTTCTTAATCTACGTTTAATCAATATTATTTAGGGGAGTCCTCTATAAACCTTTTGGTTCATGAGACACAACTCTATATAAGGGTGTTGTCTGAGGCATGGGTATTGGTGGATGAAACCACCTAACTTTATGGTGCTGATAAAATAGGTGACCTCTTAGCCAATAACAATAAATCCTCCTTAATTTTTGTAGCCTACCAAAACATGGTATTGGTCTTAACACTTGGTGATGAAATCCAAGTCCCAAGACACTAGAAAATGAATAAATAAATAAGGCATAAATTATTTCTATTTTCCAAGATCACATTGTGGTGTGAGAAAAGAGCATACATAGTTCCTTCCTTAGAGACACAAACAATCAGGTTATTTATGATTCTCAATATCATCTTTCGATGCAATAAAATACCATATACAACTAAGCTATGCAAATAAGACACAAACAAACATAAATTTAAATAAAATTTTTGATTTTTAATAATTAAATGTTTTAAAATTTGAATATTTGACTAGAGATGTTGCAAACACACATGTTAGTAGTCTTTATTTTATGTTTGGTAAGTGGAACCTGTAAGTTAGGGAAAATAGAAAATAGAAAACTATAAAATAAAAAAAATTAGGACACAACACAAATGTTGATTAGTAGAGCATAAATATTGATTAGCATATCATAAAATTTAGCAAATGTTGAAGATTAGGGCACAAATGTTGAAGCTTGTATTAGATGTAAACATCAAATTTAGGTGTAGAAGCATTATTTATTAGGTGTAAATTTCATTTAGCAAGACAAAAACATTGAAGATCAGACTACATAAAAATCTTATGCAGATAGATATGAAACTACGTAAACACCAATTATCAACATGCAAATGCCATTCTTAAATATAGAAATGTTGTTTAACAGTTCAGAAACACCATTTTACAGAGAACAAAAAATATAATTTGAAAATGACAAAAACAAGTTATATTTAAAATCAAACAGCTAACAACTTGAACCAAAATATTAAAAAACTAATTACACAACAAAAACATCTGAAATACCCCTTCGAAACAAGTGAAAAAAGTGTTATAAATGAAGAGGGAATGTGTCCCACCAGACATGACAAAGTGTGAATGTTGAGACTCAAAGCTAAACTAGAAATCAAGACTAAATCAATTCATACTCTAAGCTTCACATAAACCTCAATTCAAGCAATGAAAGAGAACAAACAACTTTACCTCACTTACCAAATGAAGAATTTTCCTTCATTGGATAAATGTGCTTGTGATCTTTGAATTATGGTTGTTCAAAAGAGTTTCATGAAATAATTCCAATAACGTTTCAACAACATGATATTTTATTGATTGATATTATTTCTCCATATTTTTACAGCATATTATTATACTCTCATGATTGAAGAAGATGATCCAAAATGAAGGGATGAAAGACCAATTTATGGATTTCTTGGGTGGAAAATGGATGGATAATATAAATCTAGATTTAATTGATATTTTTTATATTAGATTGTGGATATTTGATCTACAGGTCAAATTCATATAATGAGGAAGTTACAAAATTATGAACTGGTTGAGGAAGTTGAGGGAATTGATGAGGTAAAGGAGAAATTTAAGGAAGTTATTTAATAGCTTAGTTCACTGGGTTGAATGAGTAAATGAGAGGGTCAAATAAGTAAATGAGGTGGTTATTGATAAATTTATCTATTTTTTGTTATTTTACATGTGCATGGATCAATGAATGAATAATTAACTAACTAATATTGATTAATTAGTTAATTAATTAAAGTGTAATTTTAATGGGACTATATGAGGGGTCATGTCATGATCAGGGTAATTCTAATTTGAATTTTTAACAATGGATGGATTGGTTAGGAATGATGAATGATGAATGTCGGTAATTAGTGAATATACTAAAGTGACAAAATTTGGGTGTCTACACATATGCAACAATTGATTCATGATCCTAGCATAGTTTCCGCTTCCATTTTGAGCTTAAAGATTAGTTAAACGAGTAGTTAGGTTGAGTTTCGACACCACTCAATAACCTAGTACTTCTCATGAGGGTTAATGTATTTATTTTTATGACCCATGGTTCTTTCCCTAATTCACTTCTCCATTGAAAATAATCACCCATAAATTATCTAAATTCTTTAACAAGAATCCTACTTCTCTAATTCTTCATCAGTAAGTATAGTTTCCAATATTTTATCATAAATCATCATATATAATATCATCACGGGGCAACATGGTTCACCTGCTTACAGGTGCATTCCTTCCTTTCTCATTAAATTTTAAAAGTTTCATTGTTTATTTATTTTTTAATTTCATATACGGATATTGATTGATGTATGTTCAATGTAGGTTTACATGGATAAAGTTTCACACTTGAAGCTTTCTCTTAAACACAAAGTGTGGTGTACACAATCATGTACATCTCTTTGTCCTTTTAATATAGCATTGTATTTCATTTCAATACTATAATAAAATGATGACATTTTTAGACATTAAAATTTGGTATTAAAAACTTGATAATGTCAGTCTTGAGCTAAATTCACCTACATGACCTATACATACACATATGTCTATTGTTCAACCCTATCACATACCTTTTCGCACATCCATTACTTTGTATAGGTTCAACCTTCCCAATTCGCTATCATTCATCTATAGGAATCCTATAGTCTATGATTATAACTTGTTAATTATCATCCTTGGACTATCTCTAGATCATTAGATCACTATTCATGTCTTTCAGACAAGTTTGACAAACTCAGATGCCTATGGAATTTCATAGGTATCTAACTCTAACATACTCATCCACATGCCAAGAAATAATCATTTTTTAAATTTAAATAATCTTTAACCCACACATTTCACATTTAGTGACATGAAAAAGTACCTAAAGGGTATTGTATAAATATATAGAGGTTTATCCTATTTGATCATCTAGCATTGTCAAGTAAGCCTTTTATAACACTTACACGTTTAAAGGACTACCCTAAACTCTCCAATTCAACAATATGTCATAAGTATCAATTCCTAGGCAATTCTACAGCACCTAATTTAGGCAAAATATACAATTTTCATGTGTTAAAATCTAAATTACAGGTTGTATTCATTAAAGGAGAACCATTGCAGACATACACATAACAGGGAGAACTACATGTGATTTGACTTCCCTCTTCGGCATATTTGATACATAGGCAATGCTCAACCATTCATTGGGGAATGGTTAAGGTTAGATCAACCCACCTCTTTCCCCTTTTGCAAGCATAAATCTAGTGTCAAAAGTGGACCTAGGATTTCAAAAAGAAGGAGATAGGTTTCTAGATACTATATACATAGTGATCCCCTAATATCACACACAAAGACAAATTAAAAGTAGGCACAAAAGCCTATGCTAAAATAAAGAGGCATAGTCCACCTAAAAGATTATAGAAGAAAATAGATGTTAGCATTTGGTGCAGGCATCTATGGTTTTATAGATTTGTCCAAGCAATTCTATACACCTAGTTCCTAATCTAAGTAACTTATAATCTAGTTTTAGCCTTTTTGTGATTTGCATTCAGTCTCAAACCTACACAAAATAGTAATATGTTAATTATCTTAATCCATTAAGTCATTTCCATATATAATGAGCTTAAATTGGTCAACCATATTCTACATTTTACATTCAAATTCATATATTGTTTCCATATATTAAACAATACGGATTATTTTAAGTTTTATCTTATTTAGGTTCATTTAATAAAAAAATAAGGTAAAACAAAATTAAAGTGTTTTATCTTGAGTTAAAATTTCATAAGACCTTGGAAACCTCTTTGGTGACCTAGTAAACAACTTTATACCAATTAAGACTTTGTTTAATACCCTATTGGTCTCCTTGACATTTTTTTTGTTAGCCCATGAGACTTGTTGGTCATAAACTCCCCTTAGCTCACTAGGCCCATTTTGGCTTATAAGGTTGTTGGGGCTCGATCGAGCCATTTCACCCTCTAGAGACCAATTGAACCCATCTAGTCATCACAAGATTTTGGCACGATTGGGTTATCTAGCCTATTTAAATGCTTTAAAATCTAGGTCATTTAGGTCATTTGGCCCATTTAGCCACTTTATCACTCTTGGGCCTATTAGGTCATTTAGATCATTTGGGATATTAAGTTTGATTGAGAAAGAGAGGATAACATTGAGTTTGTGACCATGTGAACATTATCTCCTCAATATTTTTTCCACCTAATTACACTCATAACTTTTCTTAGCCCTAGCGACCTTGTGGGGTTGTTTCAGGGGTTATTCCCATGTTGTTCACTATGGAAAATCCCATTGTCCTTGGAAAATCCTACGTTGCAACCCAAACCTTGAATGTTATGTTAAGTTGTCCTTTCAAATGATACTTGTGCACTAATATTGACCATGTAAGCTATAACAAAAAATGCCCTATTTTAGATAGTTTTATCATGCCTAGTTTTAAGGGCATGACATATTTTCTAAATTTAGCCATGGCTTTAGCCTTAGTCCTATCTTGGCCACCTAAAGAATTCTCGTGATCAAAATGTTCTTCACCATTTTCATTCACATTAATATTTAGAGATCCATTACTCTTCACAAGATTTTCATCATTGAAATTTAAAGGAAACACATTGGCATTTTACAAAGGTACAACATTCATATTGTTTGCTAAAATATCCTTAATTTTTGTAACAATACTAGACACATTTAAATATTCTTATTAATTTTTCAAACTTGACTTAATATTAACCAAAGGAATTCAACAAAATCTATGAAGTTTTGATTAAGCCTAACACTAGTCATGATTTAAATCACACATCTAATCAATTTAGGTGGCATAAAATAAAATTAAACATGAAAAATACACACCATACAAGCCCATTAAGATTTTATTTTTAAAAAAAATAACTTGGGCCTTGGGATCTAGTAAATTAGGAAAAATGAAGTTAGGGGTATTAAATCTAAGAGCACACTAAAATTAACCCTTGAAAAATTTACAAAATTTGAGATCTAACACAATATGGTAAATATATAACCTAGGTCGGGTTCACCAAAAATATATTATAAATAAATGGATTTTACTAAATACAACACAAGTAAATGTAATAATTTTAATCAGGCATGAAAAATAGGTAGAACTGTAATGAATACAAGAATAAGACAATTACTTATTTTTACAAATAATTATGACAATCACATAGGGTTTCAATACTTAGTATCTAATAATGTGTGATTCGATGATATTTGTATGAATTTGAACCTATAAATACACACCCAAAAGTGTTAGGAACATCACATATAAATTTGGACTTGATTAGAGCATAATGTATGGAACATTGGGACGATTTTGATGGATGTATGAAATGTATAAACACTTTTGGTAAATGATAAGCAGGTTTGAAGAGAATTGACCACTGTGTTTGGTTGGTCCTAATTCCCTGTCTCTTTGATCAAATATACACTCTACAATACTTATAACCCATAAAATATTTTATTTTCTCTTTGCCTTATAATGAAAATAATATTTTAAGCTTAAGGAAAATAAAATGAGATTTATGGGCTTGTGTTGAGGTTTTGTAGGGTTAAATAAACACCATCTAATTATCAGGGATTTAAATGGCATAAACCACTAGATAAAATATGTATACAAGTGGTAAATTACATAAATAAAAATGATTTAGTGCTATACAAAACCCTAGGTTATGGGCCAAAATTGCTCCACTAGAAATATTAGCTTCAAATAATGACAAACACTTCAATGATTGTTTGATCTCTTTAAAATGCATGTGAGTGTTAAATAGATTGTCAATAAAAATTAATGTATTTCATGTTGTAAAATGAGCTATAATGATTGGGTATTTATTGACAATTGAATTTAAATTAAGACATTATTGGTGCGCAAATCAGTAAGAAACATTAAAAAGGTGAAAAAGGGGACAAAGGGGACATGTGCATCGTGACTTAATGAAAATAGAAAGAGGGTTTTAAAATGTCAAGATGTTTTAGAAAAGCATCATAAATATAGAATGTTTCTATCACAAAACCCGATATATGAGAGAGAAATAGGGAGAGATAAAAAATTGAGAGACTTATGAGAGTAATAGATATTACCAAAAACCAACAAATATGTCGATAACACTTAATTAGGACTAATAATCGACAATAGATGAGTACCATAAAATAAAAATAGCTAACTATTAACAAATGCTTAAGAACTAGTATAGGAATTTTTAATCAATTTATCTCTCGAGTCACCCTCTTAGTTTCATTGTCACTGTAGACGACTCTTTTGAGGTGGATATATTGGATGGCTCTATGATTAATGAACATTAGTTATTTTGAGATTGTAAAAATAATGCTAACCCTTTTCATAGTTGCTCAGTGTTTTGTTTATTTATGTTCTTTGCTTCGACCCTCGTTGTTCCTTCTTTGGTTTAGGTCCTTAGAAATCAGGGGGCTTCTTCTCCTATGCCATCAGTTTTGGTTAGCCTAGTTTTTACTATTCACCAGTTGCAGTCTCTATCTGGGCAACTCTCTTTCATTGCAGGAGACATCCCTATCTCCTTCTCTAATGACATCCCTATCTCCTTCTCTAATGATTCCCATGAGCTACCTCTTCCTAATTCTTCTATCTGTGAAGTGGAAACTGACATCGATAGTAGAACATTAATTGGCAAGTATGTGAGTATTTTTCTTTCGTTGGCAAATATTGTTAGTTGGGTTTCCTAAGAGTTAATTCCATTACAACCTTGTGTTTCTCTATGCTACATAGAGGCTTATTTCAGGCTACTTTAAGGTGTGATGTTGATTGTGACTTCATCAAGGAGGCTCGTCCCTAGTTCCTTGGTAACCATAGGTTTTTCTTTTTCCCTTGATCTCTATTTTTTGATGAAGAAAAGGTGGTTATTTTGGTTGTTCCAATGTGCCTTAGATTTTATAATCTCCCACCTATTTTATACAAAGAGGATCATATTAAAATGTTGACTAATTTGGTGGGTTCCTTCCTCGAAATGGAGGAGAGCTTTAGGGGAAGCAAAAATCTGAGAGTTTGCACTGTCATTGATATGTCCAAGCTTGTTTTTCACTCTATCAAGGTGGTTTATTCTCAAGGTTCTTGGAATCAATTCCTCAACTACGAAGGCCTTCATTTCAAGGGTTTCTATTGCAAATGTATTGACCATAGTGTAACTTCTTGTTCTTTTCAGGCTTCTTGTGGCCATCAATGGGGTTGGAAGATGAAAGAGGGTTCTCCTAATGATAATTTTGTTTAACACAATCATAGGTTTTTTTTGCCCTACATTTTGATCCCCTACCTTCTCTCTCCCTCGACCTACTTGGTACTTCTCTAAAGAAAGTGATAGAGGTGGAGAATGATGGTACTATGGAAGGGCCAAACCCTCTACTTTCAAATGATGGTGGTTCAAATGTAGGTATGTTGGTTTAGATGCATGATCAATCAACATCACCTTGTTTTCATATCTCTCCTCCCTCTAACTCCAAAGGGAAGAAACCTAATGCTGATGTTGGTGTCTTGGCCAAATGTAGAGGTCATAGATATAAAGTAGAGAGGTTGAGATTGGAAGTGAAAGATATGATTAAAGATGGTTCAATGAGATTGATTGAGGAGATCCTTTCGAGGAGAAGGATGATTCCATCATGTGGATGACTCATCTCCTTTTTGGAGCTCAATCAATGACCTTGGCTAGGTGGTGCTGACCTTTTCTTCTTTCGTGAGCTTTATAAGTCGAGAAGTTTAACTGATAGCTTTTAGCTATTCGCTTTTAGATTTGTAATTGTGACTTTTTGCTGACTGATCATTCTATTTATTATTTTTGTTTGGTGTTTAACTATGTTTTCCTCTTTTATTTATGCATCTTTTATTAATAATATTAATGATATTGGTATTCTTTCTTTATGAATTGTAGGAAGATTTGGGCCTCCTATATATTTTTCAAACTAATTTATTAGTTCCAATTGAAAATTAACATATTTCTAATTAATAACTCTAATTTCTATAAAAAACATTTATCTTTAATTATAAAAAATATTGTTTAAAAACTATTCATAAATATCAACACTATAAACATTTATTACATTTACGACAAGGATTTTTTTTTTTTTTTTTGTGGGAAAACAACCTTCCTCAAATTGGTGATTCTTTCACTTAAAATCTCTAAATTTACACCATGCTTTTATAGGGTTAACAATTTTGATTTATAATTTGATTATCAATTTTATTTTATTGTTTTTTATTTTGACTTTATGGACACCTCCCTCCACCTCGCGGTTGCTTTGCCCCCACGCGGCGGGTGCTAGTAATATACATTCTTAATTTTTTCCTACTCAAAAAGTATTATTCTGATTATTATACTTTATAAGAAGTATATATATATATATATATATATATATATATGCTGCATTTACTTTTTTTTTATAAAGAAACGCATTCATAATATAAGGGGGGTCATCGTTGTCTGATCATGATTGGTGTGATAATGGGGTGGGGATGTGGATTACTTCACATTGAAGTTTTTGCATTGACGTGCTAAGGTTTACATTTCTATAAAAGAATAAATGCCAGGGGGTATGTACCGGCCTTCTAGTGGGTCATTAGGGATCTTGATTATGGGATATTATGACCGACATTATAAGGTTGAGGTTTTCAAGGTTATTAAGATTTTAAAAATTATATGAAAAAAAAAAAAAAAAAGAAAAGAAAAAAGAGGTGAGAAGGGTGTTGGTTTATAAGTAAAATTGTTTGGTTAAAGTGGTTTTTTAAAAAAATTAGAATTAAAAAATTATTGTTTATAAAAAAAATATTATTGAAATCAAAAAATTCATTTTAAAGGTAATTCTTATGACCATGGTATTATGTTATTTGGAAAAATACAGAACATGATTGATAGGTGGTCTATGGTTGCAAGAGATGTAACATTGCATAGGAGGAAGAACACTTGGATGAAGTAGAATTTGACTTACAAACAATATCAAAATTAAAGATTCGGTGCTCTATGAAGAAATCATTGTTGAAATAAGGACTTTCTCTTTAGAAGGAATCGCTATGATTATGGTACTATTTTACCTGAATAAATATAAAACATGAAGATTGATATGGGGCCTAGGGCTGTAGAGATGAAAAGTTGTATAGGAGGAAGAATACTTGGATGAAGCATAATCACAAATGAATGAATAGATGAGATATCAACGTAAGAGAATGCCCAAACCATAACAAAGACATACAAAATTATGTGAATGAAAAGTTTAGAATGGTAATGTGGAGGAAGTAAACAAGAAATAAAAGAAAACACTATATTTCAATGATCAACCTAAATCATGAGCATGGTGAAAAACATAGATTTAAATGGAGGGAAAAGATTCTCGTTGTTGGACGGCTTCGAAGAAATAGTGGGAAAAGAGGCTTTGTTTTTTTTGCACGACAAGGACAGTTGAAATGTAAGTTGAATTCATCCTTGAGTGTCCTCAATACACGGATAGACAAGCTAAATTTGTAGAAATTTTAAGAGTTAGTTCTATGGTAAAAATATTTGAGTAAAAAATAAATAAAAGAATTGGGAGACATGTTAACTCAATTCAGTGAAAAACACATTAACATTCTAAAAGATCTTTACGATTTTAAGAATCTCTGAACGATTGAAATAATGAGCATAATCGATGGTCTCATAAATTATTCGATCTCGTAAATATAATTAAAACAATTTCATTTCATCATATACTAATTCTTATCAAATACAAAAACTCAATTTTTAATCTGAGGATAACCTCAATATTTAAATGCTAAACCAAAAAACTTATCATATATATAGATATATTCACCTTGAAAATACACATCATCACCTACCATAATTCTCATTCAATGCATTTTTGAATTCACACGAAATCTGAGGTTATAGAGTAAAAGATCAGTAGGATCACTTTTTACAGAAATGCAGGTTATAGGGGTGCACTTTTTCTGGATTTGATAAAACAACAAAAGTGAATGGAATCCAATGTAAATGAGTGTTCCCCTGGTTGCTAAAGTTTGGCGTTAGTGGGTGAAGAGTAGAGTTAAAAATGAGAATAGTGTCAATGGCAGGTAACGTGGGGAGGTGAATCTTTTCATTAATAGGCAGACACGTATCAAAAGGAGATTTTCTCGATGCCGCTGGTACGTGGCAGTTTCTTCATTAAGCCTTGCTGTCCATCAAAGCTTATCGCAACGTGTCAAACTAGTCCATTCCCTATTTTCCCCATGACACACCATTCACTCAACACAAATACCTCCCCATTTACAATTCCATCAACAGTAAACAGCTCACGAATCCGCCAATTTCTCAGTACAATTAAGCCCACAAATCTGTTGGCCGCCAGTTCGAAACCCACACCCCGTTCCCCTTTGAGCATCGAACAGGAGGAATTGTATTGCTGTGGCAATGGCTCGTTCCACAGATCCTCTGGTCGTAGGAAGAGTCATAGGGGATGTTATAGACTTGTTTGTGCCCTCTGTAGACATGACTGTTCACTATGGAACAAAGCAGGTCACCAATGGCTGTGAGATCAAGCCCTCTGTTACGGTTAACCGACCAAATGTTCAAATTGCTGGAAGATTCTATGACAATAGTCTCTACACTCTGGTACAACATTATTTGTTTTAGCCAAATTGATGTTTAGGATCTGTACATTTATATAACAAATTCATCATATTTGATTGATTTTAGGTTTTGTTTGTGTATATAATCACTATGGATATCCAACTAGTGTACTCTGTGTATATGCTGCTTAGTGGTTTTGTGTGGCTACATGCATTGATCAGGTGATGACTGACCCGGATGCTCCTAGCCCAAGCGAGCCCAATTTGCGAGAGTGGATCCATTGGTATGCATGATCAACCCATTGTAACATCATTTTGGTCAAATGTTCAACCCAAATTCCTCTGCACGACCTATTTTAATTTGCATTTAGGCCAAATTGGTCCAAACATATTCTTTGTTGAGATGATTGCTCAGTGTTAAAACAAAATTGTCAAGCATTGTCTTCAAATTATATACTTTTTATAACAAATAAAAATTGACGCGTTGTCTTCAAATTATACATGTTTAGCATTGTTGAAAATAAGTTTTCTAAGCATTTAGTAAGATTTTATGTTCTGCAAATATCTTTTTAATTCTGTCTGAAATGGATTTCTTCAATCTCTACTTAATGTATGCCATATAAATTTTAAAGAGAAGTCTATTGGAAAGTGTTCACCATCTGTTTACAGAGTGTTTTGGATTGGACTGTTTTTGTTTTTTTTTCAGTGTTTTTGGATGGCACCATTTGTTTCTAGAGTGTGTTTTGATGGGACCATAAATTATTTTGAGTGTTTGTGGATGACACCTTTTGTTTCCAGATGTTTGTGGATGACACCATTTGTTCCTAAGTGTTTTTCGGTTGGCACTATCCGTTTCCCTAGTGTTTTTTGGATTGAACTGTGTGTTAAGATTTTTTTTTTCTTATTTTTTTAAATTGTGTGTGTTAACAGTGTTTTTTTAAAAAGGACTAGATGTTCTATAAAGCTTTTAATGGAACTTTCTATTTACTTGGCTCAAGGTGGTTTTATTTTAAATTTTTTTTGGGAAGAGGGCAGTCCACCTCATTGAAATTAGGTAATTATTTGTTGGGTTTATTCTAGAGACTTCAACTTAAACATCATATATGTTTGTAAGTTGAATGTTTGACCACTCAATGATAAATTACCACCAATTTTTTTCTAAATATCTCATTTGAGAGTCATTACCACCAAATTTTGTTTTGAATACTCTATTTGAGACTTCAACTTAAACATCATATATGTTTACAAGTTGAATGTTTCACTATCCAATAACTGAACAGTCAAATAACTTAAACATCACATATGTTTGCAATGTTTCACCACCCAATGATAAATTATCTTTTAAAAGTTCTAAATATATCATTAAAGAGTCAAACATTGAACTCACAAACATATGTTTGCAAGTTGAATGTTTCACCACTCAATGATAATTCCTTTAGAAAAAAATGTTAAACACTCCATTGGAGAGTCAAAGATTCAACCCACAAACATATATGATAAATAAGCTCTTAATTCACCTCCAAAAAGGTGTTAAATATGTTATTAGAGAGTTAGAACATTTAACTCACAAACATATGTGATAAATAACCTCTTCGTATCTTTTCATTCATCTTCACCTCTAAAACAAAAGTGCTAAATATGCCACTGGAGAGTCATAAATACTCTATTAGAGAATCAAACATTCAGCTCGCAAACATATGATAAGTTTTTTTCAATTAGATTCGCAAACATATGATAAGTTTTTTCGATTAGATTGTGTTTTTAATGGGACTTGCATTGGAGAGTCATGAACACTCTATTAAAGAGTCAAACATTCAATTTGCAAATATATGATAGATTAGTTTTTTTGATCTATATGATAGATTAGTTTTTTTTTATCTAAATTGTGTTGGGAAATTGCAAATATATGATAGATAAGTTTTATTGATATAGATTGTGTTTGCAAACATATGATAGATAAGCTTTTTGGATCTAGATTGTGTTTTTAATGGGTCTTGCAAACATATGATAAATAAGTTTTTTTTTGGGATATAGATAGTGTTTCTAAACATATCATAGATAAGTTTTTTAATTTTTTTGGATTAGTTTGTGTTTTTAATGGGACTTTCAAACATATGATAGATAAGTTTTTTGAATCTAGATTGTGTTTTCAATGGGACTCGCAAACATATGTTAGATAAGTTTTTCCGATCTAAATTGTTTCCCATCTAGATTGTGTTTTTATGGGACTATGTTCTACAGTGTTTGTTTTAGTAGAACTATCTGAATGTTCTACAATGGGTTTTATGGAAACTATTTGTGCTCAAAAATGTTTTTGATGCAACTCTCTATGTAGATGTGTTTGTCTACTTAATTGAAATTACATAATAATAATTTTGTTTTGGAGTGTTTTTGGACAGGACCACAGTGTTCTTTGATGCAACTAGGTTTGTCAGCAGATTTTTGAATTCATCTATTTAGTCTTTTTTTGAGTTTTCAAGCTATGCTGTTTCTAGTTTTTCCAATGGGTCGGTAAGAGTTTGTTCTGCTTCTACAATCCTCATAGGTTAACTGACCAAGGTAATTGAATTTTGTCACAGGCTGGTGACTGATATCCCTGGAGCCTCAGACCCAAGTCAAGGTCTCTGCATTTCATTATATTATGATATTCCTTAGAATAATGGTGACGAGTCTTCCATTGGAATTATGAGTGATTTGTTAAGGGTATGTTTTTGTTTGCAGGCAGAGAGGTGTTGCCCTACATGGGACCTCGGCCCCCAATAGGCATCCACAGGTATGTGTTCGCGCTGTTTAAGCAGCAAGGTCCCATGGTGATGGTGATGCCTCCACAGCAACGAAACAATTTCAGCACCCGGGCTTTCGCTGCGCACTATGGGCTTGGCATTCCTGTAACTGCCGTTTATTTCAACGCCCAGAAAGAGCCAGGAAGTAGAAAGCGTTAGGGGATCCTAGTCATTAAAAAAAAAAGTATAGCGCTGATGTTGATATTATATGTAATATGTACAGAGTGGGAATCAGGCTGACGTTAATTGCTTCTGAATGTTATAACAAGTTTCGGAGGACATGCATTGGCTCTCAGTTTAGTTTCTTTTCTTTTCCTTTATGATGTGAACGATATGTTCACATGCACATCCATGCCCCCCTCTACAGAGAGGAGAAGCATGCAGATTATATATTGTGTTTATCTGTCAACCAAAAAAAGTTTAGTCAACAATAAACCTCTTGTAAGGGGAGATCCAAAGAGAAGGTAAAACATTAAGTCAAAAAATCATTACCCTTTGCCACTAAATAATTGATGTTGGTCATGGATGTGGATGGGTCTTTCTTGATTTGTTTTCTTTTACAAAATTTCTTTTCTTTCCTCACAGAAATTCTGTTTTCTTTCACCATCTTTTGAGGATAAGATTCATTGACCAACTAATCATAAATTTGACGTGAAAGATGTGGAATTGAACGTGGGGTGGGCCCATTGTAAAAGTAGGATGTTTGTGTGTGTTATAAACTAGATTTGTCACTTTCTGAAAGAAAAAAATTAAATATTTGAAATTAAACGATTTTAAATGAAAGGTGGGGTCACAGTAAAAGTAGGATGTTTGTGTGTTGTATAACATGGCATGTTTTATCTGTCATAAATTTTATTAATTTTTCTTTTCTTTTTGATGAAAGGTGGGGGTCAAAGTAAAAGTAAGATGTTTGTATGTTATAGAAAGGTGGGGTCAAAGTAAAAGTAAGATGTTTCTATGTTTTATAACATAGAATGTTTTATCTGTCATAAAATTAATACAATTTTTTTTTTAAGATGAGGTTATAGTAAAAGTAAGATGTTTCGTGTGTTGTATAAAATCAGATTAATATACGTTCACGTATTATAAAAATAAATAAAGAGGTGGCCTTCCTAAAAATAAGATGTAAAAAGTAAGATGTTTGTGTGTTGTATAAAATCGGATTAATGTGCATTCATGTATCATAAAAATAAATAAAGAGGTGATCCTTTTACAAATAAAATGTTTGTTTATTTTTGTGTTGTATAAAACTGGATGTGTGCATGCTACCTACTATAAAATCAATATAATTTTTTTTTTTTTTAAATGAAAGGTGGGATCATAGTAAAAATAAGATGTTGGTATGTTATACAAAATTGAAAAAAATAAATAAAAGGTAGTCCTCCTTTCCAAAAAGAAAAATTGGAACCTCTAAAATCAATCAGTCAACACACATTACCTTACTTTTGACTAAGAAGGACGTTGAACCAAAAATGTTGTTCCATGATGTGGGGTCTCTCCCATATATAGTCACAACTTTAATTGTTTTACTTAATCGTTTGAATGTTAAGATCGTACCGAACGTATAAGTCGCATAGTAAAGCGCCAAAGCTTTAGCGACTCTTAACCGTGATTTAGCGTCGGTTAACATACAACAGGTTTGTGGGGATTGTTCATTATAAATGATAGACATTAACACCCATATCCAGTCTGCATCTTTATTCATGAATCATGTGAGATATGGTTTCTTAACACCCATCTCCATCTTGAAAACTTACCATGAATCATGTGAGATATGGTTTATGGAATATGGTTTTTTAACACCTTTGTCCAATCTTTATCATGAATCATGTAAGAGAGTTAAGAAATCACGTATGATATGAATGGTGAAGGTATGGGTAGATTTTTATAGTTACATAATGTCGGAAGGGATGGAAATTGTTGTTTTAAGAGATTAATATATTATTAAATATAGATAAATAGAAGTAATAATATAATTTTTAGGACTTTTGTGTCTTGTTTCATGTTAGCGATATTGAATTGTTGATTTGAGTCCATATTAGTGGTAGCGTTTTTTTCAATTAAATCAATGTTCATAATATTTTTGTTCATTTTTAACGATAAAAAATGATAAATCAAAGATGTTGTCACTATCTAAGTTACGGACCTTTTTGAAATGAGTGATGAAGAGCATGTAGATCTAACCACTGTCATGAATCCGGATTTAATATACAATATAGACCTTTTGGCATTTGTATCTTCTAAAATATTCTGTTATATTTTGAATTAAATATCATTATAGTTAAGTGTGCCTTGTTGTCTAATTTAATTTGGTTTACATATTATAATTGGATTTTAATGATTTTAACATTTTTTTGTTATATATTGTTGTCAATTTATTAGTTGCATATAAATGTATCAAGATTTTAAAATCTTCTTATTCTTATAGAGAAAAGTAATCATTTTTGACATGAACATATTCCAACTTTTTCTTATTAAGTTTGCATTTTTTATGTTGGTTAATAATTTATTGAATAGTATTTGATTTGTTATGTTTCTTTGTTGACGAAAATTTGTGTGCAATATTATAATTGTGTCAAATATTGTCAAAGTATGTGACCAAATGACTTCCCCACATACATCAATGTATGTCATTTATAGGAGCAATTGTCCAAGGTCTTCAACAAGTATAATTGAGCAATCACTTAAATTTTTGTTGTTATGTTGAAGGAAAGCCGCATGCAATCGAATATTTATATTGATGAGAATATTTTGACTTATGAAGCTCATTTCGTCAATGAGCACATATTCAATGTGTCTCATTTTCTCTTAGAGAAATGTGAGTACTTGTCTCTCAAGTGCCTTCATTTCTTAGATAGTAATGCGAAGCCCTTAATGAATTTTCAATGCATTTATGCTAAATGTTGTGACCCCAATTGGAGTGAGGAGAAGCAGGGGAGAACTACTTCAACGTGCAAGTCCATTTAGGCCATGTCTGATGCTATTAATCAAGTATGATTTTTTGTACATGTTCCTTGAATAATTATCATGAGTGATGGATCCTGTGTTATTTTTTAGGCATGGTGTAGAACAATTCTAAATGTTTGTTGATTACCTAACAACTCTTTTGGCAATGGTTCACTTGAGCACACTAGATCTGTAATTTGGGTGATTATGCATTGAGTATCTATAAATTGTGTCATATTGTTGTGTGTAAGTTGATTAATACCTATGCATAATTTTAAGTGTGGTTGTTGTTGAAGTTACGAAGCCCAAGAATGTTGACATCATCTATTTTAATGTTCCCTGATGGGTACTGTAGAAAATACCCTTGCCTATACCTTTGTTAGTGTGGTTGTTGTCAACATCATCTTTTTTAAAAGTAAAGGTCCCAACAGTGAGTCGAACAATAAACACTAGGCTTCATGGAGCCCCCTTTTGATAAAGCTCAGAAAAAGGTTTCGAGATTCAAATGAACACAGATTAATGCCACTTGTCACCTTGACGCTCCCTCAAAGAAAAAAGAGTTTTTACAAGCTTCTATTGAGCACGAGACTGACATGTGGTTAAACAGTGTTTTATTTTGAGTCAAGAGGTAGCAGGAGAGTATGAAGCATGTGAGGGTATCCATGTGTCACCACTGCACTCCTTAAGAGCCAAGGCGAATATCAAAGACCTCCCAACTTGTGAAAGGCTTCCACGTGTAGCTTGCGGATAGCAAAAAAAGGATCAATGACTCAGTTGGGATCTATGGATTTGACGATGTGGAACCTCCAAGAGCCGTTAAAACTAAAAGCTAAGTAAAGAGTGGGAAAGAGTCTCAGTAACTCTAAAAGGCCATGAAAGCTTCCATGTGTCCATGTTTGGGGAGACTACATGTTAAAAACAAACAAGGATCAATAATTAAAATAGAATCAGAGGGACAGTTAGCAGAATTAACAGAAAAAGGCCCAAGTGGTTCGGCTCCAATGACATGCAGTTTCTCAGATCTAAAAATTGCAGACAAGTGGTTAAACCCAGACAAGTGGTTAAACCCGAACAAGTGGTAGAGACTCACAGTAGATATTTTGTTGGGTTATAAGTAGCTGTAAAATGGAAAAATAGGGGGATTCATCTAGATCATATACAGAGTTTTAGAAGCTAATTTTTGAAAGCATTGGACTTCCTTGGTAGTTGCCTTTCTTAAGAGTTTGAAGATTGTATTATGTGCATTTTGCCTTATGTACTTTGTTCATATATAAATAGAGTGGTGTTTTGTGCAATAATAGTGTGCTTTCAGTATTGCTTCTCATTTTTTTCTATAAGCCTTTTGTCAGCTTCACATAATTATTGAGATTATTAACCATGTTGCATACTCTTTAATCCTTTCAAGAAAAATTGTTGAAACTAATACTGTGCTATTAGAAATAGATGATGATTTAGGTTACTTTTATATTATGAGCCCTTGATTAGTCTATAGTCTTTGCTAAAATTATTGATCATGTTTTACGGTCTTTAATCTTTTGGTAAACTCTGTTAGTACTCTTCACTGTGTTGTTCAGTAGGGGAATACAATCTTGGCATATCACCTTAGTAGTTTAAACAATCTTTTTATGAATTATTTTCTCTCCCTTTACACCAAACCCCCAAGAGAAGAGCCAATTTCTTTAAAATCTGGAGATTGTTTTGAGGGTCAAGTCCCACATCTTTGAAACTTTCCATGACTTTGGTGATTAGTTATAAAATTAAGCATCGACAATTTTTTTGGCACACCCAATGGGACATGACCTAATATTGTTTAGAAGTGTATGAGCGAACATCTTTCAAGGAGGGAGAAACGTGGGCCGATTACAAGATCTCAATCTGCAATAAACCCAGGACTCTTGGTAACACTTTGGTGACTACTTCAAGGAGAAAGCCAACTCAACAAGTTAATTTGGGAGGTCAAATGGCTATTCAGGTGCCACTTAGAAAATTTTTCAATTGGAATGGTGGAAGTCCACTTATCCTACCAACGCCTCTTGATACATGGGATCCCATTCCAACTAATGCTCTAAAAGCATTATCTAAATTCACTAGAGAGGACTTCAAACCTCCAGCGGAGCATCTTCAAGATGTGGCTAATGTATGTACTATCCACTTTATTATGCAACACGATGTAGCCTTGAGACTACTTACCACATCTTTGAAGGGAAGAGCTATTGACTGGTATAGATCTTTAGCACCAAATTCTACTACAAACTAGGACCAACTAGGAACCGCATTATATGACAGATTCAATGAAAAGGGAGATAAATCATCTCTCCTACAACAATTAATCATTATTAAGAGAGCCCCCCAAGAAGCAATGACCAATTTCAATACTAGATTCTAGAAGACATGGCAAAGAATCCCAATCTTGGCTCGACCACCTACAGGTATGGCAATCATTTTCTATCTCAAAGCTTTTAATTCTGATATCTCAGTCATGATTCAGTCATTAGGAGGACAGACTCTTCTCAATGCTTATGAACTCACTATAAGACCAAAGAATAATTTGATAGATGCTGGGAAATTACCCCCAAGGCCTCATATGCCTATGTTCCTCAAATTATGCCTCCCAGCTCAAGAAGGGCTTCCTAGTAATTCCTAGGCTAATACTTCCCTATATACCTTTCCTTCATCTCAAGAAATACTAGTCATAGCTACATCTTCTACCTCATCAGAGATGAATGATGTTTGGAACATCCTTATAACCTTCTCTAATGAAATTATCAATCTTAAGAGGAACTAGGCTTCACACCAATGACCTCCTTATTAGGGTTTCCAAGGGAATAGAGCCCCCTACCAGCCGAATCAGTACCAAGGGACTCAAAGATCAACTTCTTCAAAACCACCTAACCAAATTGTCTCCGTACCCCCACCATTTTAGATGGTTTGACCAAGCTTAGGAAGAGATCTAGTCCCTGGCCAAAACAACTTGACAAAAGAATCAAATGCATGGTGATTTCATTGTAATGACTCACATACCAAGAGATTTCCCTATGGGAAATCTACAACAAAGAGTAGCTGAACAAAGAAGAATGGGAAGCCAAGAAGCAACCTCATCAGGACCATACCAGTCACTCAAAGTTCAAAATGCAGCCATGGTGACTCAAATGCAAGGCATGCCACTAGAACAGGAAGGAGAAATTTCCTGTGAACATGCTTTGTTCTCATGGATTGAAGATGAGGAATATATGTTCATTAATGAAACATCTACCTCTAAAAATGTGGTTCAATCTAATTATTTCACATAGTCAAAAAGAAGGATGGTTGAGTCTGCTAAAGTTCTCCCTATTATCAACATTGAATCAAGGAAGGTGCCATTAACCCCAATTTTTCAAGTCCCCAAAACAAGGTAAGAAGTTCCAATAACCACTTATAAATAAGGGATCTCTAACACAATAGTTGAAAGGAGATAGTGTCCATAGTATGTCAAGGCACAGCCACTCAGACCAATCAATGTGGTGGAACAACTAAAGAAAGTCCTTGTTAATATTTCATTATGGGATATGTTGGCCATCCCCGAGAAAAAAAAGATATTGAAATAAGCACTAAAGGACCATAGTGACCCAAAGTCTAATACCACAAAGGAAGCTACATCAAATAAAGGCAAAGAGCAATTGGCAGTACCTCAGCCACAACAACTAGTAATCCTAATGAACACTGAAAAGGAGGTAAGGAAACCTAAACCTAACCCCTTCTATATGACTCTTATAGTGGGAGAGAAGTTGCTTCACAAATCTATGATAGACTCGGGTGCAAGCATTACAATCATGTCTAAATTTAAAAACTGATACCTTAAAGATCAAATATGAGCCATTGACTAAAGGAGTCATGTAGCTTGATGGAAAGTCAGTACAGACCATTTGGATCATCAGAGGGCTTCCATTACAACTATATTCTTTCCCAAATGTAACTATTTCACAAGATATAGTAGTTATAGACATCCCTCTTATCTTCAAATATTGCCTATCTAGAGACTTTACAGCAAAGATTGGAGGATTATGTCCCTCGATTGGTCACATCTGATTCTAAGAACCAAGTATGGTTCTAAGATGAAAGTGTTATCATAACCCTTATGCAAGGAACACATTACAGACTAAATGGAATCAAGTTTTGAAGCCTCCCATGTGATGATCACAAGATAAGAAAGAATTTGTATAGAGGAATCCATATAAGAAGTTGGTGAACATGAAGGTAAGGACTATTTTTCAGCTTTGAAATTGGAAGATCCTTTTGGAAACTTTGATTCCACCAGTTTAGGAACTTATATCATCTTTGATGAGAATCTCAAAATTCCTGACATAATGAAGAGTGAAATCACTAAAAAGGAAAGTCCCATGAAAATTCTTTAATATGGACTCTAAATTTTGATGGATCGAGAAGCAAGAAGGGCTCAAGGGTAGGTATATACCTCACTTCCCCAAAGGGAAAAAAGATCCTTAAGGCCTTGAATTTTCAATTTGGTTGCACTAACAATTAATCAGAGTATGAATCTCTAGTGCATGCCCTGATTCTCACTCATAAAGAAGGGATCAAGAATATAAGAGTCTTAGGGGACTCAAAGTTGGTGGTCAAACAAATTAGAGAAACTTCTACAACAAAGAACTTGAAGATGAGGTCTTACCACCATAGAGTTTGGGACTTGATCAAAAGTTTTGATGCTTTCAACATTGAAGTCATCCCAAGGACTCAAAACGTTGAAGTAGATAGTATGGCTCAAATCAAATCCCAGTTTGATTTGACCAAAGATCTGCTAACCAACAAGGGAGCTGTCAAGGTAATCATTTGACCCATTGTACCTGATAAGGAGGACAATTGGTAGGTCTTTGAGAGTGATCAACAGATCATACTTTTTATACAACAGTCAAGAGAGTTTACAAACCAATTATAGCCTTAAATTGAAGAATCATATGGTGGCCAAATCATACAATTAAGGTCCAATAAGCTTCAAAAGGGGTTAATAACCCTTGAGAACTTGTTTGATCATGATGATACAAACATAGATAAAAGAAAGTTCATGGCAAGTAAAGAGGACTATTCTGAACTTGAAGTCTCCACTGAGAGAAAGTTGAGAGTAGGGAAGGTGACCACTCAAAATGAAAAGGAAAGATTGGTGGCTTTATGTCACAAATACAATAAAGTAATGGCGTGGACATAAAAGGATCTTCACGGTTAAAAGAGAGAGATTATCCAACATGATATTGACCTAATTAAAGGATCAAAACCTGTTCGCCAAAAGCAAAGACTAGTTATTCCAAAGATAGAGTCTCTCATGAAATAAGACCTCAAGAAATTATTGGAGTTTAGGATTATCTTCCCCATTAAGCACTCCACATGGGTTTCCAACTTGGTCCCAATAAGGAAAAAGAATGGAGAAATTAGACTCTATGTGGACTTCAAGGATCTCAATAAGGCCTCTCTTAAGGATCACTACCCCTTACCCTCAATGAAACAGATTCTATAGACCATGGTAGGAGTAGAGAAATTTTATTTATTAGATGGATTCTCAGGTTATAATCAGATATGGTTAGCAAAAGAAGATCAACACAAGACCACTTTCACAACAAAGTGGGGGACTTTTGCTTATGCCAAAATGTCAATCAGACTCTCAAATGTGGGGGATACATTCCAAAGAGCTATGGGCATTGCCTTTGGGTAATTAATAAATAAATCAATTTTGATTTATTTTGATGATCTCACCGTCTTCACTAGCTCCACTGAAGATCATTTTGATCAATTGGAGGCTATTTTTCAAAAGTGCCAAGAATATGGGATCTCTTTAAACCTTAAAAAATGTGTGTTTGGAGTACCCCAAGGGAAGTTACTCAGACACATTTTCTCAAAAGAAGGGATCTCCATAGATATAGAAAGAGTTAAGGCAATATTGGATTTATCCCTACCAGTAAACAAGAAAGTGGTACAATCTTTCCTTAGGAAGATTAACTTTGTAAGTAGATTCATTTCAAACTTTTTTGGAATGGTTAGACCCATCACCCTAATGCTTAAAAAGGACCTCAGTTTTAAATTGATGACTAAGGGGTGACATGATTATGAGAGTATCAAAAGGGTAATTGCATCTGCCCCAGTCTTGTGCAACCCTGATTTCTCAAAAGATTTCATCATGTATGTCTAGGGGGTTAACATAACATAGCATCAATACTAACCCAAAAGGACACAGAACAATGAGAACATCCAATTGCCTTCTTCTCAAGGACTCTTCGGGACTATGAATTAAGGTATAATTTTATTGAGAGGCAACTTATGCTATTGTTAAGGGACTCAAAAAATTTAGGCACTTAGTTACTAGTAATAAGATCACAATATTTGTAACACATTCAAGTATTAGGGAACACATAATGGAGAGTGAAATCATCAAAAAGAGAGCTAATTGGATAACTAAGATATTGGAATATGATATCAAAGTTAAGCCCACTAAATTAGTAAGAGCTAGGGGTTTATGTCAATACCTTTCTCAAGATTCTAAAACTCTAATAGAAGAACTTGCAGTTGAAGATATTGTACTCTAAATACAAGAAGATGAATTAGAGTTTTGGGTGACTGATAGGGTTAATTTCATAAAGACTGGCCAATATCCAAGTCATCTACGCTACAAGAAAAGAAGATACTATCGAAAACAAGGGTCCAACTTTGTTTTAGTAGACCATTTCCTTTTCAAAAGAAATTTTGATGGGATCTTACTCAGATGCATAGAGGGGGAAGAAACTGGAAAGGGTTTACACAAATTGCATTATGGAACATCTGGAGGCCATTTTTCTGCAAGGACTACAACTATCAAGATATTTCAAGCAAGGTATTTTTGGCCCACTATGTTTTTTGATTTCCATACTATGGTTAGTAAGTGTCAATCTTGTCAGTTTTACATTGGTAAGAGAAGAAATGCTGTGTTGCCACTCATCCCTATAATTTTTGAAGATCCTTTTGCACAATGGGGCTTGGATTTTATTGGGATCATTAACCCAATTTCAAGCATGAGACACAAGTGGATCATTATCACAACAAATTATTTCACAAGGTGGACAAAAGCAATACCTTTAAAAGAAGAAACAAAGAATGTGATTTTAGATCTCCTGTAGGAAATTACAACTAGGTTTGGACCTCCTCGCACTATTATATCTAACAATGCCAAGACATTCTTAGGGTCCAAAGTGTCTGATTTTGCATTAAAAAATGGTATATACCTAAAGTTTTTATTGAATTATTGCCCTCAATGGAATGGTTTGGAAGAATTGACTAACAAGAACCTAATTAGACTCATGAAGAGAATGGGGAATGAACACAAAAGAAGATGGCATGAATACATAAATATGGATTTATGGGTAGATCAAATAACACCTAAGCAGGTCATAAAGGCCTCTCTTTATGAGTTGGTATATGGAAAAGAGGTAGTAATGCCTATTTCTATCAGAATTCCAACCTTGTAGTTGATAATTCAAATAGAAGTTGAAGAAAATGGTCCAATGCAAGTTAGACTAGCAAAGTTGTTAGAGCTTCAGGAGAAAAGAGAATCAACACATGAGTCAATTATGAGTTGACAAGCAACTATCAAAAGTTGGTTTGATCAAAGAACTTTAGATCTTGATTTTAAAATTGGTGCCTGGGTCTTAAAATGGGATGCAAAAGTGGCTAAACCTAGAAACCATGATAAGTTTGATTCTTTGTGGATAGGTCCCTTAAAAATAATTGCTTGTAAGTAGCACAATGCTTAAAAATTAGAGACAAAGGAAGGAGAGTCTCTAGGTATTCCTGTTAATGGAATTTTTCTTAAACTCTTCGTATAAGAATCATGTGACCATGTATCATACTTAGGCTAGTTTCCTTTCTATTTTCTTGTTTTGAGGTTGTTCACCTACCTCTCTTATTTTATGTTTTCTTCATGTGTGTTAACATTAAAGACTCTTTTGAATCCCTTATGATTTTGTCTCCTATGCCTTTCTGAAAGGATGCCTATCTAATGGTTCCCCAAGGGTATTTAATGTTAAAATTTTGAATTGGGATCTCAAAGATTTATTTTTTTGGTGACTTGATATAAGTTTTAATGAGACATGACTAACCATTAAGGAAAGTCATTAATTATCACTCACGGAGGCCACAAATTTTAAAGAGAATTTGGGTCTCATTATTATTCACTGATAACCAAAGTGGTTACTCAGAGTTGAGCAAGGAATTAGCATTTAGGTCCAATCGAGCCCAAGAAGTGATTCGAAGAATAGTAAAGAGTGTTTTCAGAGATAGAGCATTTAGGAAAATGGCCACCGCATCAACATCATCAAATTCATATGCTTTAGCTCCTACATAGCCCAAAACCATATACCTAAGAACTAGAACAGTGCTCAAAGGTGTCTCCTAGGACTCTTCCCTCATCCTCAACTATGTAGATGAAAAACTTGACCCTATTTTAACAAAAAAGACTAAGGCCCTTAGAGAGGTGGCGCATGCCAAAATGCTGAATCAAAGGATGCCCAAAACCTTTATCATGAGGATTTGAACCTTAGGGCTGGATCAATATCTAGTATTCACAGTGCACCCATACCTTAAATTAGTGGAATTATGCACACAAAATTATAATCTTGTGAGCACAATAATTTAAAAAGGATTAATCAAGGTAGTGATCACCCCCCAGACTATCCACAACATGCTAGGTCTACAAAATAACCCTTTTACCAAATTTTACAACATGAATCAGTTGAGGCATGTTTGGTCCCAGGTACACCAATAATAGGCATTTCTAAACAAGGAGTTGCATCTTCCTAAAAACAATACTCAAACTTTATCCCTACCCTTTGAGAAAGGCAGGCTATCTCCAGACTCCTAGGATGTATGTTTGATGCTCACCTTCATTTTTGGGGAGAATAGTGATGGAATGGTGCACAACTGGTAGTTGGCAGCCATTTTCCATATGAAGACCATTTCTAGGTCAACAACATACAAGTTTAATTTTGTAGAGCATATTGCCTATTCTATGAGCCAATAACTAGATAATTTCAGTATTCACCTTACCTTCAAGTATTTTTCATATCTATTCCACCTTATTTTGTATCAAAATACCCAATTTTTCTAGCATCATATGAATTTGATTCTATGGGACTTAGAAGAAATAGACCCCTGTAAGGTTATCCTCATGTCTGCATGGACTCATGTGTTGTCAGACTCATCAGATACCTATGAGTTTGCTGAGCATTTTGTGGCACCACTAATGGGGGAAATGGATCCAAAGGGAATAAACAATAGAATGAATGACTCAAATAGGTCCATCTTGTCTGATGCCCATCACCCTTGTGATTTCTTTTTCAGGGCCCATCATTCTTTCATTAAGGTTCATGGTTTTGGGGAGGAGCCCTTTTTGCTTCCCAAAGTTCTGTCTAGTAGAATAGTGGGCTTGGAAGTGGCATGGTAATTTATGGTCATTGACTTTGAGTTTGAAGTGGGAAAGAAAAAGAGGGATTTCCATGACATCCCACTGACTAGGTGCGACATTACTATAGTAAAGAGATAGGAAAAAATTATCATGAATAGGAAACTAGTCACTTATGGGCTAGTTTTAATTCAAGATCTATGGAGATATGACCCAGCTGGCTTCATGACCTCTTGGATTGCCAAGAGTAAAGTCCATGCTCCTTTTAGGCATGCGTGCAAAAATATTTTTGAAGATAGGAGTTTTCCCAGGAGAGATACACTTGACTTATATGTAGAGCTACATGACATCCTAGCTGCCCCATGGGAGTCTTTTTATCAACCCACTCAAAATTTTGACCCAAAAAAGGTCATGTCTAAGGGTTTTAGATAGGATTTAGTTAAGATGGACTAGAGCCAAGAAAAAATAGCCACCTCTTGGAGGTATACGCAAGAGATCGATGAGTTATCCCAAAATTTTGAGGCTGTACCCACATATACTCAATGGGAGTTTGGGATGAGTCTCATACCTCTCTAATTTTTAGTCCAGATACAAGTGATATCTCAAAGCCCCAAAAGGGGTCTCAAGAAGTAGAGGAAAAGGCATCTATGATGGCACACACTACTTCAACCTAGCCACTTCCACTCAGTGAAGTGGAAAAGCAAAGGATGACCTAGCTTACTTCACAACCCCCTACAATGATGGCCCCTTCAAATACCCTTCAGGCAACATCTTCCACACAAGAAGTTTTGGACTCATATCTATTGGTAAAAATCTAGATAGCAGGAGAAGATCCCTTGGAGAGCCTTGAGAAGAAGTGAAAAATAACATTTTAGGAGGGAGATAAAGAAAAAGAGGCACAACTTGCTTCATACATGTCTCTACCTCAATCTTCAACTCATGCTCTATTAATGCCACCTTCTTCACATGGTTTGACACCCTCAGTCTTCTCGGCTATTCCTAATCAAGTTGTAATGCCATTTTTTCCTCCCTTCACTCTCACTTTTCAACATATGAGTTTGCCAACCTTTTTTCCTAGGGTTTTATCAAACCCATCTCCCTCACAAGATCAACCCTAGTAGTCCATCAATGTTCCTTATGGTTTATCCCATGGGTCTCCTTTTGTGGGTGGTATTATGGCATCTCCCTCAAAATTCCATGCCCAATCTGACTTGGAAAGGAAGGCTAGAGAGGTAAGAAAGGAAAAGAAGAGGAACAAAGAGATGAAGTCTATGGCCACACAACAGATGCAATCTTTTTATGACCATAAGTAGCTTTCCCTCACTATCTCCCACATGGTCCCTAACGTGAGCAAGTCACTCGAGCAAATGTAGCCCACAGATTATATAATGCATGTAGTGGTGATGGACCTAACTCAGTTTAGGCCATAGGATAAAGTGGATCTAATGAATGAGACTACTGTTGTGGTAGCCATATCTTATTTGAAAATCTTAGATCATCTCTAGAAAGAAAAATTGGGCTTAACTCAAGCCCAAAACATAGTAAGCCACTTAATCCTAGAGATTAAGGCCAAAGCCAAAGAAATTTCCCAACTCAATAGGGATTTAAAAGGGGGGAAATATCCAAAGAAGTTTTGAAGACTTCAGAGGAAAAAATAACCGCACTCCAAAAGGAGCTTAATTCAATCAAGGCATCTACCTAACTTTTGGAGAAAGAGAAGAGGCTATTAGAGAAGTAGAGCAGTGATAAGGCAATAGAGGCTTCATAGCTTCAACAATAGCTAAGTGCTATAGTGGCAAAAAAGACTAGCTTGCAGGTCAGGTACAAGGCAATAGAAGATAAGGCCACCCAGTTGACCCAATAGTTAGCACAACAACCTAAGGCAATAGATATTATCAAAATGGTAAGGGGGATCTATGTTTCTTTCTACCAAAGGATCTCCATCGATGTTACCCAGCTCAATCCTGCACTCAGATTCATATCTGATGCACAAAAATTATGCTTAACGGTGGAGTCCTCTATCAAGAAGATCCTATTATTAGTCTTAGCTAAGGTCCCTAAATCACATGTGTTGATTCATAAATTATATGATGTAATAAAAGAGACCCTTCAAGAAGCTGGAGTCACTGATAGGAGGATAGTTGTAAGGAAGGCCAGTGAGATTTTGAGCTGCAATAAAGTTGCTTTGAAATGCAAGAATATGTTAAATATTTTAAAGGAAGGGGTCAAAGGAATGAAGGGCCACATTGAAGGTTTGGTTTAGCTGGGAAGCCCTTCCCCTTTCCCTAATGACACCACTATCTTTATGGAAGACTAGATACAAAATCTACTAGTCGAGAAGTAAAATGATTAGACTATTTTTTAGTCTTTGAATGACTATTTTGACGTCATTATGGTGGAGTCAATTTTAGATCTCATGACAAAACTAGAGTACCAATTGCATTCAATGGTGAAAGGTCTCCAATCCTTTTCCCATAAGGAAATCATCGAGTTAGATAGAGCTTTTCAAGCTCTATAGAAGCAGGAGTACCCAATAGAGGTAGAATAGACTAGGTACTATACGTCACTGCAAAACTTTAAGGGACGGTGATGGGAACCACAATTTTGGGCATCTTTTTGGTTGTGAAAGGCTAAGGATTATTTCACGTAGGCACGGATCCCCTAGTGATTTTCCATGAACTGTATAATTATTTTCTACAAAGTTTTGTTTTTACTCAGGACTCTTATTTTATTTTGATAAGTACCATAATAGTGTTCTAAGTATTGAGGCTGGAATAACATAAGTATAGAGATAAGCACAGAGGGTATCCATGTGTCACTTTTTTTCTATTTCTATCTCAAAGGAATGAAAAAGAGCCTTCAGCTTGTGCCCGATGGACATGTGGTGCAATGATAGTCCCTTTTTATAAAATTATAAGTCCCAACAACGAGTCGAATGGTAAACACTAGGATTCATGGATTCCCCTTTTGATAAAGCTCAAAAAAAGGTTTTGAGATTCAAATGAACACAAATTAATTCCACTTGTCACCTCAGCACTCCCTCAAATAAAAAAGAGTTTTTACAAGACTCCATTGAGTGTGAGACTAACACATGGTTAAACAATGTTTTATTTTGAGTCAAGAGGTAGTAAGAGAGTATGAAGCACATAAATGATATCCACGTATCACCACTATGCTCCTTAATATCCAAGGAAAATATCAAATACCTCCCAAATTGTGAAAGGCTTCCATGTGTAGCTTACAGAGAGCATAAAAAGGATCAATGGATCGGTTGGGATATATGGATCTGACTGTGTAGAACTTCCAAGAGCCATTAAAACTAAAATCTAAGTAAATAATGGGAAATAGTATTAGTGACTCTAAAAGGCCATGGAAGCTTCCACATGTCCATTTTTGGGGAGACTACATGTTCAAGAAAAATGAGGATCAACAATTAAAATAGAATGAGAGGGACAATTAGCAAAATTAACAACAAAAGGCCCCAAGTGGTTTGGTCCAATGACATGTAGTTTATCAAATCAAAAAATTGTAGATAAATGGTTAAACCCAAACAAGTGGTAAAGACACACATTAGATATTTTTTTGGGTTATAATTAGCTATAAAATGGAAAAATAGGGGGATTCATCTAGATCATATATAGAGTTTTAGAAGGTAGTTTTTGGAAGCATTGGATTGCCTTAGTAGTTGCCTTTCGTAAGAGTTTGAAGATTGTATTCTATGCATTTTTCATTATGTACTTTGTTCATATATACATAAAGAGTGGTGTTCTGTGCAATAATATTCCACTTTCAGTATTGCTTCTCATTTTTTGCTATAAGCCTTTTGTGAGCTTCACATAATTACTGAGATTATCAACCATGTTGCATACTCTTTAATATTTTCATGAAAAAATATTGAAAATAATATTGTGCTGTTAGAAATAGATGATGATTTAGGTTAATTTTATAATATGAGCCTTTGGTTAGTCTATAGTCTTTGCTAAAATTATTGATCATGTTTTATGCTCTTTAATCTTTTGATAAACTCTGTTAGTACTCTTCACTATGTTTTCAGTAAAGGAATCCAATCTTGGCGTATCAAATTAGTATTTTAAATAATCCTTTTATGCATTTTTTTCTCTCCCTTTACACCAAACCCCCAAGAGAAGAGATAACTTCTTTAAAATTTGGAGGTTGTTTCAGGGGTCAAGTCCCACATCTTTAAAACTTCCCATGACTCTGGTGATTAGTTGAAAAATTAAGCATCAATAGGTACATGAGGGATGAGTTTCTATTCATTACTTTTAATTTCCATTTATACACCTTCTTGTATGACACTATCACCACTACTTGATTCACCAATGTTGTTTTATTTTTTAGTTGTTCACTCAATATATTATGGAGTGTAGGACTATTTGATTTGATCCCAATGTGTAACAATGTCTTTCCTAGATGCACCATTGTCCATTGCACTATTATGAAACAATTTGTAAAGTAAGATCTCCATCCAACTAAAAATCTCCATAAGATGGTGAACCATAATAAAAAATAAAAGAGAAATGAGGGAATATACAAATAATTGTTTGAATTGTTCTATTTTTCCATTGAATAATTTTACTGATTGGTGAAATACCATGTTTATTGATTTAATCTACATGTGAGACATGAAGTCTTTCCATAATTAAATAATTTATCATGATATCCTTTTCCACCTTTGAAAACATAAAATGGTCAATCAAATACGCTGTGACCTTGCAGGTTATGGATCCCTTTGCAATGGGTGTTGGTTATGTGAATCCAATAGTTGCCCTAAACTTGGGTCTAGTGTATGATATGGGAATCTTTGTGTATGATATCCCATGAAATACCTTACCATTTCCTTTCAACATCACTATTTTCATGTTATGTATGGCTCTTCCCTTTTTTTCAAGGATATGAGTATGACATTTCCAAATGTTTTTTAGCCTAATAGAGTTGCTTTGGGTGTCAATAAATTGGCATCATGGATGAATGGAAGATACATAATACATGATCTACCATAATAATGAAATTAAAATTAATTTTATGTAAACCAAAAAAATAATTAATTCATAATATTCTAATACCAGAGCAATAATTGATGAAGTTAGGGTTTAGCAAAGTATATTATTTTTTGGGAAATCTAAAAAAAATGTCAGGAAGATTTATTTACAATTTTTTGACCCATTCACTTCTTCTTTTCACAAGCACAAAAATAATTTATACTATCATTTATTGTGTATAACTCAATGTAAGATGTAACCCTGTAGCACTTCATGTCTATAACTCCAAAGTTGCCTTGTGTCATGTCATGCTACACTGGATAATATTGCAAAAAATCCATACTACATAGTCTACTTTTGGGCAAGTAACACTACATTGAGCCATGTTGCATCTCCTATAAAACTACATAACTTCCATGTGGAGTAGTCCTTCTATATTGCATATTTTTCTATGAGAACATTTAATGTCTAAGTGGTTCCCCTTATGGACCCTTAACATACATAGGTTTAATTAAATACTAATGTTTTATTATTTAATAAATCATGTTGAAAACCTTGTGTAAATAAATAATAAAACATATTTATTTATTATCATTGGCTTAAATTGTTTTCATGGAGAGGTTAGACCCGTTGCTTACAATGGTCAACCTCCACACCCCAATAAATACATTTTACTTTTGTTAATTTACACACTCATGATAACACACAATGCTTTGTATGATGAAATGCAATGATTTGCATGATGAAATGTTAAGAAAATTAAATATTGTATGTGGCAAATATTATTCAGATAGATCTATGAAGTTTTGACAGAGAGGAAGTGATAATTGAAGAAATTGTATTGGGTTCCATTTTCTTGCATATGAATATCAACTGTGGGTTTTTTAAACCTCTATTGGATGTTTTTCCACTTATATATGTGCCATCTATTGATCCATATCATTTACTTATTCAATGTTCATCTAGATCTCATTTGCATGTATGTATGTATATTTATATCTATATGTATGTATGTATTAATACATACATACATACATACATACACATACAAACATAAACACACACACACACACAAATATATATGTGTGTGTGTCTTTCCATATCATGTAATATATTACATTGGAAAGTAGATTTAATGTTGTGCATTGATCTCTGTTTATTTTTTTCAATTATTTTAGACATGTTATTCCTTTGAGTTTACCTTTCTATATCCTTATTTCTATGAAAATTTCTATAGAGAAGGTCAAAAAGGGTAAATAAATTATTCCAAGACATGAAGGAGTAATTTTTTTTATTCATAAATAATTCAAAGGAATGAATCAAATCTCCCTTGATTTACCCAAACACCAAAAAGGTAAAGATGAAGTCAAGAAAGTTTAGAAGGTTTGGATACAATATTTGGTTAGTAATCTTCCTCCTAAAAACAAAATATAATACTACTAGGAACATCCCTAAATCATAAGGGGTTAGTATTAAGAATCGGCTAAAAAATCTTGTCAAAATTTCTTCAAGGGATGGCCTTAATAAAAATAACATAGTTAAAGATGGATCTTCTACTGGGTAATTTATTTCCTTTAATGGTGTTGTAGGAGATAAGGAAGAGACTAATACCCATAATGTGACTGAAAGGGAGAAACACAAGGTCTCAATTGACAAATTTGACAAGGGTAAAAGGAAAGCAAGAGATGGCCTTAAGGAGATAGAGATGGAAGACTTGGGAATCCAATCAAATAACCTTAATGAGAATTTTAATGCCATGGTTGATTCTCTAAAAGTAAATAAAAAATGGCCAAATTTGAATAAGATTTGGATTTGGATAAATAGATTATGAGGTGGTTCATGAGGGAGTTTTCTAAGCTCAAAGGCAAAGTAAAAATACTTCAATAGGATAATAAAAGATTAAGTCATAAATATATTAATAAAGACTAAAATACCCAAATTCAAAGATTTAGAGATAGGGTTGGTGCTCTAGAATGTGAAAATGACAAGTTAAAGAATAATATTAGCTACTTGGTCAATTGTAGTAAAACAACCATGCATGAAGGAATTCATAACCTAGAGAACTTAAGGTCTCATATGGGAGGATTGATTGATTCGAAGAACTCTTCAAAGGGTAAGGGTAAGTATCTATAATGTAGTGAATGTTCTACAGACATAGACAAGGAAAAAATACTTCTTCAAATTGACTTGAATATGAAACACATGAAATGTTGTTGGGAAGATGTGACAGGGAGCTTGGAAATTTAGAGTGTTTATAGTTATTTTCTGGCTATTTTTTGTCTTTGGTGATACTTAAGCTATTCTCAAGCTATATTTAGGCTATTTGTAGCTATTTTTATGATTGTTTTGTCTTATTTTTATTTTGGACTTGGTGGGTCCTTTGGTTCTATTTTGTATCTATTCTTCTTATAGAGATTGGGGTCCCTAATTAAAAAAAACCCCACCTTTAACCTCAATACACACACACATACATACATACATACATACATACATACATACATACATACATACATACATACACACACACACACACACACACACACACATGCATACACATATACATATAAATTTTTTCATGGTATCAGACCCTAGTGATGAGTGATTGATTGGTAAGATTTTGGAGTTGGATTATTTTACATGCACATATCAAACTCAAGCAAGTTCAGTCCATATTCAACATATGATATGATATTGAAGGTCTTTGGATTTTTTTTCCATTAAAAAAAATTGTTTTGGTTTATGTGCTTAGTATTTCATGTTTAAAGCCCTAGTCATTTTTTGACATGTTATGACACTTGATCTAGACTATTATTTGTCGATCATCATCTTTTGACCAATTGATTTCTATATTTTTAGGTATTTCAAACACATTGGTGTGGTCTATTTTTTATTTTGAAATTTTTGATTATAATTTTTTCAACTTTTTTAATAACAATGTTTAGATAGTTTTTTCTTGTGTGATACATGCGAAACTTAATTTAGTACAATTTGTTACAATTATTTCACATATATTTGAATAATTAATCCTTTCTTACATAATAAATTTACTCTATTTTTAAGTAGAGTTCAAAATCACATTTAAAAAAATTATTTTTAAAGCTTTATCTAGTGTTATAGTGTCAATTTTAAATGGAAGTAATGGTTTATCCTAACTTTATGCTTGAAAATTATCAAATTCTTAATGGGTCTAAATATAATAGCTATAAAATTTATATTAAAAGATAATTTATGTCCTAAAATTTTTGGAACATTTTTTTTGGGATAGAAAAACCCTTATTAGGATGACATGTTACACCTAAGCTTACCAATGCATTTCAACAAAAGTTACAAGAAGCTATATTGATTATTTTGTAGAGTGTTAAAGATGATTTACTACTCCATATTGAAAATTATTTATCTCTTAATAATACTTGGAAAATTATTGATTTAATGCATGGGGGCACTCATCTCTTTATGATTATTACGCTGATTCTTGAATTATTTACTACACATATGAAAGGCGATAAAAAAGTTAATTTTCTTAAAAAAATTAAAAAATTAAATCTTAGTTAGATGGTTGTGATTGTAATACTATTCAAGATAAGCTTATGTATTTAATTATTCAGTTAAATATTCATGGAAAAATTCACAATATTATTTTAATTATGTATTTAAAATAATAAACATGGCAAGATATCTCTGACCTCACTACTCTATCTGACATCTGATTCAAGAAGAGAAAGTGATATCAAATTTTGATTCTAAAGAGAATTCCACTCAGACACTTCTCTCTCTCAATCCTATTTATGAAAATAATAGAAACCATAAATCTAATCTAATTATGCAAATTATAAAAATGAGAACAAGAAATCTAGTAATAAGAATAATAGAGTTAAGTTTAATGGGAATTGTAATTTGTGTGGTAAATTTGGAATATAAGGGAAGACTATTATAAAAATAAAATTTTTAAAAATAATAAAGGGAAAAAATGTTCTAATCAGAATCAATAGAAAAATTAAAACCAGAATTAAGAAAATAATCAAGACCATAAGATCAACATTATCATTTTATAAGCTACCTTGTTTGCTTCTAATGAAGTTGAATGGTGTTTAGATAGTGATGTATCACATCATATGAATTGTTTATCAATTATTTTATCTAAAACTACAAATATATATGAAGATATTAATTTAGGAGCTAATTCATTTTTTAGGCAAGGATAAATAAAATTTGTAAATGTTTTTATAAATGATGTGTTCTATGTTACTAAACTTAATAATTTTTTGTTATCCTATTCTCAGCTTATTAATGATAATTTTATATTAATTTTTATTAAGGATAAATGGTTGATTCAAAATCAATATGGTTCTTTGATTGTTGAAATAACTTATTATAATGGCTTATACATGTTTTCTATTTTTTCTCTACATGTTATCTTTCATCGTATAGTAGAAATGAATTTCAATTATGACATGAAAGATTAGGTCATGTTAATTTTAGAAGTTTATATGATATGTTTCATCATGATCTTGTGATTTATCTTCCTTCTATTTATTCTCAACATGAAACTTGTTAAGGGCTACTTACATGGAAAACAACACATTAAATCATTTCACAAGAATCATTATGATATATCCTCGTATCCCTTAAGAGTTTATTCATAGTGATGTTATAGGACCACTAGACATTTCATCTCTTAAATGGTTCTTTATATATTAATTAAATTGATAATGTCTTAACTAAAATGGTATTTGTTAGTAATATTATTTAGTTTGATTCTTGAAAAATGCTAATTATATTTATATTGTATTAGATATATTGGTCTTAGATAAGAAAGCAAAGAAAATATATAGACATTTATATTTTTTTAAAAATGATTACATTTATGTTTTTTCTTAATTCATATGAGTTATCATTGAAATATATTATATACATAAAATTATGCTTCATTTGAAAAGATGATCATGTTTAGTTATTGCTTTTGATAACAAGATCATACTCAGTAAAAAAGAATCTTTTATATTTCAATTGTTAAGATATTTTATTTTGATAAAATGAGGAAAATACATGCTTACATGATTTATTTGATAAGAAGATATGAAATGAAAAGTGTAAATGAAGTTTGTATTATTAATTGGCTTCTCATTATTTACTTTAATAAAGATTATATTCATACATATTTGAATTTATTTGTTTCAGTCTCATATTTGTTTGATTTAATGATTGAATATCATGTTAAAATTGTCCATATTTGATGTATGAGAGGCTACATACCTCAATATTTTGTTATATCCAATTTTAGATCATCAGAAAATGAAAAAAAAAAAACAAACATATTATGCTTGCAAAATTATTTAAGACTCAATTTATATAAATAAGTTATTTCTAATAAGATATCTAATGTTTGGCTAAACTTAGTATCATATTATTAGTGTTGTTGTGTATCAAATTAAAGTTTGGGATGATCATTTTGTAAATATTGGAGACCTCCAATAATGAATTGTATACAATAATATATATATATGTGTGTGTGTGTGTGTCACTAGCTTAGTAATCAAATTAGTGAATTCGTTTACCAAAAAACATGACTTGATTGTTTAAAATATGTTTTACCACAGATAAACATATATTTTAATTTATATTTATGTATTTGGTTATTGTGACTCTAATCATATCGTGATATCATAAATATAATTCTAGATATGTGTTTAAGTTTGGTGCAGTTGTTATCACTTGTACAACAAAGAACAACCTATTGTATCTATCTCTTCTATTGAAATAGAGTACAAAAGTGATATGGAACCTATTAAAGAACTCAAGTGGTTGTGAAAGTTTTTAGGAGAAATTAAATTATAATTTTATGATAGTACCAACCTTCTACATGATAACCAAAGTTGTATAGCTTTAGCCAAAAATTTAGTGTAGCACTAAATAACTAAGCATATTGAAGTTCATGTGCATTTTATCTAAGAGAAAGTACTCAATAGTGATATTGATATGTAGTTTTGTCCTATAGATGAACAAGTGGCATATATATTCACAAAACCACTTGGTGTTACCAAGTTTTATTATTTTTCATTCAATGTTAGGCCTCTCAAATTTGCTATTGAGAGGGAGTGAGCATGATAATGTCGCTTCTTAATGGCCTTATGTTTCCTTCTTATTCTCTATACTTATTCTTGTTGTAAAATATTGTAATACATCACTTTATGTGATTTTATTAAACTTCATGTGGAAGTTTTACTTTTGTACCCAATACATAAAAGAATAGTTTGTAATGAAGGTCCTTATATTATAAAAGACTCCAAATATGCTTGGTTGATTATTCATGAGATGTAGTCTCATGATCATGATAGTTTAAACTTACTTTTAGTAGTTTATGGATAATAATTTATTTTGTTTTAAAAGGTGATATTGGCATGATAAAGGTTTTGAAATCTTTTAAAATTTACACAATATAATTTGTTTATTAAGATGAATATGGCATATATCCCAACTTAACATTAAGGGGGAGTGTTAGAACATCTAATCTTTAAGTGGTTCCCATTATGGACCCTTGGCATACATAAGTTTAATTAAATATTAATATTTTATTATTTATTAACTTTGGTTGAAAACCTTGTGTAAATAAATAATAAAATATATTTATTTATTTATTATTGTTGGCTTAAATTATTTTCAGGGAGAGGTTGGACTTTTTGGTTATAACGGTCCACCTCCACACCCCAATATATAAATAAATTTTAAATTTGGTAATTTACACACTCATGATTATGCATAATGTTTTATGTGATGAAATGCTATGACATTTGAATATTTACATGTGACAAATACTATTTAGATATTTTTATGAAATTTTGATAGAGAAGAAGTGAGAAGTGAAGGAATTATATTAGGTTATAGTTTCTCATATAGTAATATAAACTGTGGGTTTTTTAATTTCTATTGGAAGTTTTCCCACCTATATCTGTGTCATATATTGATCTATGTCATTTTCTTATTCAATGCTCATCTAGATCTCATGTGTGTGCTATTTATATATAACACACACATGAGATCTAGATGAGAATTGAATAAGCAAATAACATATATATATATATATATATATATATATATATATATATATATATATAATTTTGTCATTTACAGATCACATAAATGACACAACCACATTTTAGAGACCTTTTCCATACCACATACCAGCCAATATATTCAATCCATCTCCAATAGATACCACACACACTCTTAAAATATTACTGTTTAGTATATTATTCAAATAACTATAAAATTTAAGCCATCTCTGACAAACTTGTAAAGAAATTAAGACAAAAAATTAGGAGGCAAGGGGGACATATAAAAGCTAGAGTGAAGCTTATTCATTCAATATAGATACAAAATGATCAAAATGAGATGGGGCATGAGGTTGTACATTTCCTTGCACTTGTGCAAGCTCTTCATTTGAGCTTTGTAATGGTTTTATATAAATTGTTTTTCATAGCGACTTATCACTTAATAATGTTCAAGAGAGCTTCATCTATGGGATGTTTAAAGAAATTGTTGATGTTATTATTTTTGGTGTCATATTTATTCTTTGCCAAATTATATTTTATTGTGATGGGATAAAATCATGGATACCAACCCTTGATCGACCCAATCATTATTACACTGATATGTTCTACTCTCTTCTATTGTGCTCCAATCATAAGTGTAGATGATCAATACACCATATATTCCTTGAACTCTTATTTTTATGGATCCATTTCCATTCATAACTATATTCCATGAAACACTTGTCTTATATCCCTACAAATCTATTACAATTAAGTAAAAAATATCTATCACTTCAATATGCTTGAATTTTACCAGAACCCTTTGGCATAAAAAATTAATTACAAGAAAGATTATATATATATATATATATATATATATATATAATCTTTCTTTCAATTAATTTTTTATGCCAAAGGGTTGTATATATATCATCTTTCTTGCAATTAATTTTTTATGCCAAAGGGTTCTGGTAAAATTCAAGCATATTGAAGTGATAGATATTAAAATTAATAGGCATGTGTCAATTCAACATAGGTTTTATAACCTGCTACAAATATGATGTCATAGTCAAGTGGAGAGTAAATGTAATTATATAATAAAGAGGTGTGAGATACAATTGTAAAGACTAGTCAATCTATGTTTAGTGTTAATTAATGTTTAGACATTATCAAGGATAATAGATATAAATTGAAGGCTTTTAAATAATATTTAAAGTTATCTGAATAAAGGATAAAAACACTTGGCCCAAGATGAATTTACTCCAATTGTAATAATGTTTTTGATACAATTAAAATATTCAACAAAAAAATGGCATGAAATATTATTTAAGAGGCATGTAAGCACAAAAAATTTATAGGCCACTTTTTTATTAGAAATCATTTATAGGAGAAACCATTAAGATAACTTGGGTAAATATAGATGCATAAGTGTAATATTGAGATTCTGTGTTATCATGTCTTGAATTTCCTTTACCAATTCTTAAATCATTCCAAAAATTTAGAAGCATCATACCTCTTAAGCCATTGTGGACCTCTCTATACATATTTTTGAAGATTTTAATGCCACAAAACATTGGCACCATTATTTTATAAAGGTGGAGAACTCTAGAATTCTTTGTTTCCATATAAATAAATAAGATTTATCAATAGTTGGAGAAAAAATGATGTAAATCTATGATATATGTTTTAATTATTTTAAATTTAAAGGTTGTTCTTGCTAATCTAAATCACTATCAATATCTAAACATGGTGAAACCTTAGTAACTGCATGGAAATTTATAAGTAGATAAAGTTGATTTCAGGAAATATTCTCTAGTTTGTGATGTGTGCTCATCCACTTTTTTGAAGAAACTGTACCTCCCATACTACAATCTTCTTTACATGTTGCCAAATTCATGACCTCAATTTCTTCATTTTCACTAGGTTCAACAAATTTTAAGAGCAACATAGACATTTGTGGGAATTTTACCATGCTTATTTATTTTATGATTACACATTCCTTAGGGGATTTATTTTATAAGACAACAAGATGTATGATTTTGAAGAGAAGAAGAATCATGTTTCTCACATCTAGTTGGTTCAAAGGCTTTCACAAAAAATATGTAAATTGATTTTGTTGGTTGAAAAGCTTCAGATATGATGGGAATGACATATTTTTGATGTGATGATGAATCTATGGTTTATTGATGACAATAGAAACACCTTTAGTGTACTTTAGACTAATAATTGATAAGTAAAATAAACACCTAAAATCATACATTTTTACAGCTACTAAATGTGTAAGGGCCATTTTTATGGGTCTGAATTTATGAATTGATCTAAAAAATTCACAATTTTCAATGAACACTTGGTTAAATTTGAACTTGGCAAGCAAATCTCCAATATGGTCAATTAATTTTTAATTTGTATAAAAGAACTATTTTGATGGTTAAATATTCAAAATTGATGAGTTAATTGTATGACAGATATCCAATGGTGTCTTGTTCTCTATTTTATGTGATCATTAATGAACTCACATTTTTGTATTACTGATGTGATCAAAGTTTCATTCTCAAAATTTGAGTTCTGCATGAAATTTTGTCATCACTATTGTTGGCCAACCCTTATAGGCAAAAATTTGATTTTTAGGTGTTTAAAGGGGTATAATATTTTTTCATAAGGTGTATTATAGGTCATTTAGTGTGATTCATGTTATATTATCCTTGGTCATTAGTCATTTTACTCTTTATGTTATTTTGAGTCATTTTTAAGGTCATAAAGGAGCATTAACTAAGTTGTACAACCTCCTTGGAAAGTGTGAAGGTGTAAGAAGGGTGAAATCACCTTCCATGTGTCCTATTATGCCTTAAATAAACTATTCATAACTAAAAGTGATAGGTTCTTTAGAAGAAAGAACAATTTTCTTAGGAAAAGATAAGAGTTTGGCACTTGTATGACCCATGAGGGAAGGTTACACATGAGAGAAGATGTCTCTCCAGATTCCTCAAGATAAATTCTAGATTTTAAATTCTCTAAAAGTGCCAATTTTGAGCTAAAACTATTCTACTCCTTCACCCTTCTAGACACATAGAACTAGTCAACAGGTTTATGCTTTGTACGGACAGTTGGAGAACATCTAAGTCAAACACCTTTGAGAGGTTAAAGTAAACTTAGAGAGATTAATTTAAATAACAAGATTTCAAAGAATGGTGTCCTGTGCTTCATGAAACATACTCATGATGTTGACTATGTTTTTTACTTGCTAATCTATGCACCCTATAGGGGTTTCTCTTGTTTGGATGATTTTGTATAATCTAGTTGCTGAGATTGGTTCCAAATGATGTTTACTACCTTATCTCATGTTATCTATGATTTGTTTCAAATTTGGAAAGGATTTGATATCTCAAACAACTCACTTTGTAGGAGGGTGTTGAGATTGAACTTTCATTCAAATTCCACCATTTGTAGAAAGCTTATTTATCTAAAAGGGATTTGATATGATGTAATATGATGTTTTAATCATATAAATGGTCATGGTAATGTATTTATTCCAAATTTTCAATCTCCAAGGTGAGTATCATCAAGGTCACAGTCTATTGGCATGCACAGTTAACTCCTAGCCCATCCTTAATCTCAGTTATGATTTGTAAAAGCTATGAAATAAATTCATAGAGGAGTCATTATAGTCTCAAGGTGTTGATTATGATATTGGATCATGAACAAATAGGATAAACCCAAGTGACACCATAAAAATCATGAGAAGATAATCAACACAGTCACTCATAGTTTCCTATCATTAATGCACATATACAATGGTCCTCATGATGAATATCATGTTTAAGAGGAATTTTTGAGCTGAGAAATGTCATTGATAGTAGGGAGAGTCTATTTTTAATTCTTGAGGAAGCTCAAAAATCATGTGAATCTCACAAACCATGTGTTCTACCCACTTACCCATCTTCACTGGCTGAGTGTACAAAAGTCCACCTACAGGTGGCTTAACAAAGAATTAGAGGTATTTCAATTGTGTCACTTGGATAAGGAGATATGAGAAATATCCTCAAAGGGTGAAAATCCAAGTGGCAATAATTTTTGGCATGCCTGGTGGGATTCTTAGTCCAAAAAGTTGAAAGCTTTTTGGTGTTGTCTTTCAACACATCAGCCTTTGGAGGCATCTATCTAAGCATCAATGGAAATTCTAAAGTTACATCAACTAGTAAATCAGCCCAAGTATTCCTTTTGAATATTCTTGATGATCATTCCTTATGTTATTTCTTCCTAATAAAGCTTCATGGTTGACTTTGGTGTTGAGTATTGTTTTACACAAGTTGGTGAGGTATTCCAAGCCTATGACATTCCATATTAGCCTTGTTATGATACTTACCAATTATAATATGATTATTAATATCTCCAATATGACCATTAACATCCTTTACATGAGTTTTATCAGACCTATAACCATCCTTCTCAATATCTTGCTTCTCTTAGTCAACCTAGTCACTTCTCAAGTCAATCCACTTCCAATTTCAAGAAAACTCTCTTGAGATATGAGAGGTACATGATAAATATTGACACACAAAGGGGACATGGTATCGATATTAATATTAATTTAATTCATAAGGTGAGAGATTAATTAGAGTTGGTCAAAAGATAGTGGGCATCTATTGAGAGAGCTAATTGGCAAAGTCTCACAAGTGAGATACTAGATGTGAGTGGCCCAGTTTCATCCTTAGAAGATAGGATAAAAATGCATGAGAAACAACCTCACAAAACCTATCAAACTTCATATCCACTTCCCTAATATTTATATCAGTCATACATGATTCCTACTGATGAACTCAATCAAGCTTATCAAAGTCACCCTTTTTCCAATCAGCTGGAAGAGAGAGTTGGAAAGACAAGCCTTATTTTTGAAGCAAATATTGATAGGTAGATTGAGTTAGACAATAAGAAGATGAAATAATCCATATCATCAACAAAGGAAGTTAAATTTAATCCCTCATTTCCCTCTCCTATTACATCCACAGCTCAAGAGGAGACCTCTATATATGAGATTCCACGTTGGAGAATCCAAGCCTAAGGATATTCCAAGTTTCTTGAATACTTCATCTACTCCTCAAGTTTCATCACTACCTAAAGAATATAATCCTAATCCTAAAATAATAATTTGGAATAAGGTAGTGTAATCATGGGGAAATAAAGATGATAGAAGCCTTGATAAGGATTGTGAAGTTGAGAAAGAGCTTGATCCTATGCAAGTCCCTCCCACCCTTCCTCAAGAGACCTATTATGTTCCATGTCAACCATTTGTACTCCTCATCCTCATGAAGATGCCTATAAAATTCAAGAAAGACTTTTCAAAGAGAAATTAGTCAAGAAAATTAAAGAGCTAGAGTTGAGAATGAAATTGCTAAGTCAAGGCGCGATGGAAGGTTTAGATCCAAAAGAAGATCCTATGCCTAAACACACCCCATCTAACCTCCATCAAAAGAGTGTTCAAGTTGGATCAAATTTCAATGAAGTGATTGTTAAGTGGAAGGAAGAAAACCAAGCTATTTTATCCTAAGGTCTACCTACCCTTCCTCAAGAACTCCCAAAAAAATCCCCTATAATGCATTCTCAATTTGATTTTGAGTCCTATGTTCGACCTCCACCAATTAGTTCATGTTTTCCTCACCACATAACCTTTTGCATTGATGGACCTGTGGTGTGGGAACCTAAAAAATAACACTTTGTTGAGGAAAAAATAGAAATTTTACTTGAATAATGTGTAGCTCTTTGGCAGCCTCATTGGGCTAGGTCACCTGATTTTAAGATGCCTAGTCTTGGCATCACCAAGAAGGAGAAGGAAATTGAATATCTTTCAGCACTTGAGAAGAAAATTTAGGTTATGATAATTAAGATACAACTTGAGAGACCTCAAGAGGTCCTAAATGCTAAGGAATAGGTGAGTCCTTATGTTGAGTCTTCTTGTTGTGTTGATAATGAGGAATGCCTTCTTTGTGTTAAAGAAGAAATCTTGGATGAAGTACTTTTAGATTTTAAAGAAGAGGATGAAGGATATTATATTTTTTTTTCTCTTCATGATGCTAATAAAAAATAAGATGAGGACTTGTGGCAGCAGTTCGAAAACATGTGCAATGAGTTCAAGTCTCTATAGGGGTCTACAACTTCCTTAGATCTAATTAAAAGTGATAATAATCAAGATGAAATATTTTAAAATGTCATAAAGGAGCCAATGAAAAGTTAACCTTAGCCTTTGGAGGTTAAAACAAAATTCTATTAGCCTCAATCTTCCAAAGAACAAGAAACCATTCATCTTGAAACCATGCCTACAAGGAAGATTAAAGTTGATCATGAGATGAAGAGTGTGCAACAATATGAGGTATGTGTATGAGGCCAAGAGGAATAATTTTACATTGGAGACCTATTTTAAGATGGTCTACTTGAGAGAGTAGCAAGTGAAGTGCCAAGAAGTAGGTTTGATCTACCAAGTGTTCAATCCAAAGAGTAACATTCTTGGTACCATGATTCATCTCACCAAGAAGGAAATTCAAGAAACTTTAATTTTCATCTTGTAAAGGAGGCATGTTTAGTTGATATTTGTGCATAGTTTTTTTTTTTTTTTTTTGATTTCCCTAAGTTCTTTGAGCACATGTGTGTCTTGTTAGTGTGTTTGCTTTGCTTTGTGTGTGTCCTTTGTTTTGTATAGTTGAGGTAATTAGTTGGTCTTGTCTTGATCTAGCTTGTTGTCAATGGTCAAAGTACTCTTATGTGTTTTATACTTTAGATGACTCCCTAAGCCTAATGGATTGATAAGGCTACTAGTCTAGTTAGCATAGCAGGCATGTTACCCCTATGAGTCACCAATTTGTTGACCAAATTTGACCCTGTAGGTCAAATTGGGCCCCCTATAGCAATAATTTGATTTTTAGGTATTTTAAGGGATATAATATTTTGTCATAAGGTTTATTATAGGTCATTTAGTGTGATTTCACGTTACATTAGCCTTGGTCATTAGTCATTATACTCCTTATCTCATTTTGAGTCATTTTGAAGGTTATAAAGGAGTAGTAAATGAGTTGTATGACCTACTTGGTAAGTGTGAAGGTGTACAAATGGTGATGTCATGTGCCATGTGTCCTATTATGCCTTAAATCAACTATTTATAATTGAATGTAATAGGTTCTTTAGAATAAAGAGCAATTTTATTAGGAAAAGAGAAGAATTTGGCACTTGTATAACCCATGGGGGAAGGTGACACATGGGAGAAGGACATGGATTGTATATAAAAATTCCTAAAGATCAATTCCACATTTTAAATTCTTTAGAAGTAACAATTTTTAGCTAAAACCATATTGCTCCTTCTTCACCCTTCTAGACACACAAAACCAGTCAACAAGTTTATGCTTGATATGAATAGTTGGAGAACTTCCAGGTTAAAAACCTTTATAAGGTGATAGTACAATCATATTGATTCGTTTTCATAAAAATATTTCTAAGAAGAGTGAACCATGCTCTATGAACCATTCTCATGAAGTTGACTACATTTTTTTGCTTACTAATTTGTGCACCCTACAGGTTTTACTCTTATTCAGATGATTTCATATAATCTAGTTGTTGAGACTGGTTTGAGATTATATTTACTCCCTTATCTCATGTTATACATGATTTGTTTTACATTGGGAAAGAATTTGATAGCTCAAACAACTCACTTTGTAGGAGGGTGTTGAGATTGAACTTGCATTCAAATTCCACCATTTACAGAAAGCTTATTTCTCTGAAAGGGATTTGATATGATGTAATATGGTGTTTCACTCATCTCAATGGTCATGTTAATGTCTTTATTATAAATTTTTAATAGCCAAGGTGAGTATCATTGAGGTCATAGTCTATTAGCATGCACAATCAGCGCCTAGCCCATCCTCAGTCTCAATCATGATTTGTAAAAGCAATGAAATAAATTCATGGAGGAGTCATTATAGTCTCAATGTGTTGATTAGGCTCTTGGATCATGAACAAATATGATAAACCTAAGTGACACCATCGAAAGCATGAGAAGACAGTCAACATAACCACTCATAATTTCTTGCCATTAATGCACATATACAGGGGTCCTCAAGAAGAATCTCATGTTTAAGAGGAGTTTTTGAGATAATAAATGTCATTAATAGTATGGAGAGTCTATTTATAATTATTGAGGAATCTAAAAACTCATGTGAATCTCAAAAACCATGTGTTTTACCAACTTACCCATCTTCGTTGACTGAGTGTGCAAAAGTCCACTACATGTGGCTTAATAAAGAATTAGAAGTGTTTAAATTGTGTCAATTGGATGAGGAGAGATGAGACATCTCCTCAAAGGGTGAAAATCTAAGTGAAAACAACTATAATAAAATATCATTTAAGAATATTGCAAAGTTGAAGTTTGTTGATGCCTCTATGTGTATCATAGGTGCTCTTAGTGTTTAAAGAACACTTCTCTTTTTAGAATTCTTTGAATTCATAGCATGAGTAGTAGGTTTTAGTAATCTAGTTAATCATGGTGAAATAGAGGTAGAGCAAATTAAACTATTCCACAAATTTATATTGATTGGTTATTGGGAGCCATCATGGTCCTTGTAAATTTGAAGTATCTACACTGATGTTAGTGAATTATGACCAATGTTTTACACTAAAACTAATCTAGATGAATGTTTACAATGAGATATAAACTAAAGTGATTTAATTAGAAAAATAAGCAAAAGTTAGGGTAGGGTAGAAATAAAGTATGTGATTGTTTATCTTTACCTTAAACATCATGACAAGGTTTTGATTTTAACTGAACATGCATTTAACCAATATATAATGTGAAGTAGCAGATGCTTAGATGTCACTATATACTAGGCAAATATCTAAGGAAAACATGAAAGAATACAAGTATGAACTAAATTTGCTTTAAAGCTTTACTGCTTCCTTCAAATAACATTTGCATATCCTAATGCAGAGCAAATAAAATGAAATAAAGTCTAAGAACATTCAACTAATCTAGCTTTAACACAAATTATCAACCTTATATCAAAAATGCACATTCAAAATTAATAAAAAACTATTCAAATTTAAGACTTAGAACAAAAAATTAAGAGAGAAACCATGTAACAATTGACACAAATAAATTTGGATAAATTTTTTAGAATTCATTACTTATATTAATTGCTTAGAAGTATACAAGTTTTTATCTCAAAAATCCCTCTCCTTACAAAATGGTAATACTATCCTTTTATAGAAGACTCAGGCAGTATATTGATCAATCATAATATTACATATATACAAAGATAAGGATAGTTATCCTTCTTCATAGTTATAAAATACACTTCTCTTTCCAAATAGACTAACCTATAAGTAAATACACTAATAAACTAACATATACCTTTATAAAATAATATTCCTCATTCAAATATTACAATGCTTTACATAAAATGGAATATTAATTAGTTGGTGGGCCCTAGGCTAAAGGACTCCCTTATTGCTCTTGGAGGATCTCCATAGCTCTTTGATGTTGCTCACTGACCAACTCAGTATCAATAGCTAGATTTAAGAGATAACAATCTTCTTGATCATCCAAGTCATCAAAGTCCTTGTCATTCCTTGCCATGGCCTCTTTGATGCTCCTAACATCAATAATCTTCTCTTCAGCAGTGAAGATCTGCCCAAGACTAAACTATTATCACTTATAGATTGGCCTTGACTTTTGCTCCTCACTTCTTGCATTACCAAAGTGTCTTTGTGCTTGAACTCATCATCATCAATGATGCCTAGGGAGGTAGACTTTGTAGGGTTGGCCAACATGATACCAAGGAGTTACTTGATTCTAGCTATCAGTTCCTCATCAACCCTCAGGAGTCTATCTAAGATCTTTAACCAAACACTCAAACCTTGGATCTTATCAACAACTATTCCTAATATCACATTCAAGTGGGCTAGGCTGATGGATCACCAATCCTTTGGCTATTTCACTTTGTTGGGTCAATGCATCTTGCCTCAACATCATTTAATTTAAGGAGTTAAATATGTCATATAAAGATGCTTTAAACATATTTATTATTACATTTGGGACTGACATTATAGCCTATGTCTCCATATTCTCCTTTACTTTCTCCAAGTATTATATTTTCTCTTTCATACCCCTAATACCTACTTTGAGCTGAGCTAAATGAGCATCAACTAGTCCTTCAATGTCTTCCTCATGAATAGGATGCTCACAAAGCCTCTGACCTCTAATGGGGGTAAAACCTACAAATGGTTCAACCCTCTAAAATGTGAATTCTTTTCTCCCAATCATGGTTTTCTTGGTCATCATCCTCTCCAGTCCTATTGTCTTTAGATTGAATTGTACACTAGTTGATGACTCTGTGACTCTAGGAGGATCAGGAGTCTCCACCTACATACTACTTGAAGCTCCTAGAGTGTCCATTTGTGTGCCATTTCACCATGCTATGGAAACTATTCTTCTCTCTTCTTCCTCTTTCATCAAAGCTAATATCTATGGCTTGACTTCCTCATGAATGTCAATGTGGATTGTTTGGGTCATTGCCCATGAGTGGGAAAAGGTGGGAATCTTTTGCATTTTTCCATAAATGAACCATTTAGGAATAATTGGTCTATGAATGGGGTATTCATCACTGAATAAATTGACCTCACTCATGAGATGGGTTAAGGTCAATTTGGGCTTCTTTCTCCCAACTAGGACCAATGAAAACTCAACTTTATTTTTGTGTGGGGGTGCTATTGGAACCATATCCAAAGCAACTTCTTTCCCTCTATCTTGTTCTGCTTCCTCATCCTGAGCTTAGGGTTACTCATTTTTTTCCTCTTCATCTTTTGATCTATAAGCCTTAGTAAGAGCCTTAAGTGCATCCTCCACTATCTCATTAGATTCTAAATCAATCACGTCCATAAAATCTATTAGAGATTATGGCATTTTACTTGGGGCTAAAGACGATCCTTCCCTATGTCTCTCTTCCCATTTCTCTTTGCTAGGTCCTTATGCCACTTGTGGTTGGTGTTGTTTCAGTGGTTTATCTAGAGGGGGTCTAGAAGATTTCCTAGGCAATAATTGATATTGTAGGGGCCCCATTTTCCAAATCTCACACAGTGGCTTTTCATCTATCCTAACCAACCTGGGCTCTAGCTTAATGTTATGCCTCTTCAATTGGGCCAATACCTCTGGGAAACCAGAGGCATTGGTGCATAGTGGATCATGGACACTAGGCTGATCTTCATAGGCCTTGGTTATGGTTTTAGACTTTAGATGTTTGGTGACCATCTCATTAGGGTCCCATTGCCTCAAATCATCTTTCTATAGGGTGAATGAGTCCCTGTGTCTAGAAATAAAATTCACATGTTCCAAATTTTGTAACAAAATTATACTATGTGTTAAAGGAAAAAGATGGGGGGGGACCTTTTATTTTCTCTTTGAAAAATACATCTACACCATGAAGAATTTGTATGCAACTTCTTTCTCTATTAGCTTGGTGGGCACATAGATGGGTAACCTATAGGGATGTGTCAAAATCCCTTCAATCCTTATGATGGTGCAATCTAGGTAAAACCATATATCCCCTATGAAATCCACATATTTCTTAACCAAGGGATAACCCTAATCATGTGGATTATTATGATGGCTTCCACTAGGGCTAGGTAAACACAATCATAAATGAACTACATGTTATGCCTACATTTGAATATGTGAAGCTTGGAATAATGATGGGAGATAGTAGGTCTTCCATCAGGTGACCAATTCTTAATGTTTGGGATCTAGGTAGAGGCCAAAAGGGCATCAAGTAGATAAGAAAACATGTAAAGTGTTTGATGGTTTTCTTTTTGATGGTTATGAATTGTGATTTCAAGAAGATATTAATCATCTTACCCAATTGGGGAGTGAGTCCCTTCTCTACCATGAAGTAAACATAGGGAACCCAAAATTTATCAATATGTGTGAAAGAGGGTGTTTTTCATAAGCTAATTATCAAGTTCATAATTATCCTAATCCCCTCCCTAAATTAGACAACTAGAATCCTACCTGTGGGGTCCTAGATTACTTAGTTCCTGGTAAGTACCCATAGGGCTAGGATTGTGTTTAAGTTATGTTCCCCATTCTAATTTTTATTTATGGGAACGTCTATCTGGGGCTTAAAATTTTTATATTATCTTTAAAAATAAAAAGGGTAAATGTATGCTATTTTATTAAAATTATGCTCATGCACTAACCAATCACGTTCAATTTTATAATCCTAGAAAAGAGGAGTAAGGACATCAATGCAGTGTCATATCTCAAGATTTGTGGTAAAATAATGGAGGCCAACCATCTGGATGGAGACTCATTCATGGTATCTCTGAAGGATGGTTGTATTCTTCTATTCTTCCCTTATAATAGCTTACATCTCCTCAATGGTCTTAAAAGAGTTTGGTCCAATTCCTATTCCTATTGTTTAAAGCTATAGTATCTAAGTTTTTGTCTTTAAATATTCTTCCCTCATTGTTTGAGGTTAGAAACAACTTGGTCTCATCACTTTGTTTCTATCTATGAGCTTCCATGGCTATGGAAGTTATAACTACTTACCAATGGATTACAAATAATCCTTAGGTCAACTTGCTCTTGCTCAGTTTGTAATTAAACTCTTCTTGTCTTGACTGTGACTTATCTGAGCTCAAATTAGGGATTTTATGGATGTTGGGGATTTTCTAAAACTTTAATGGTAATGTAAATTTAGACTTAGCTTCATTCATGTCTCATATTTGATTGAGACCCAGGCCTTTATACCTTGGCCTTTTTTAGCACACAAAATCTCTAATTTTATCATTTTGTGCTTGTGTGGTGCCCATATGGCATTCATTTGATAACTATCATGGCATTTTTAATAAATTCCCTTAGGTAATAGCCATTGCATTTTTAAAATCCAAATTTTCCTTCATACCATTAGATCCTTATTTATGGATCAATGCAGACCATTGATCATGATCATAGGGATTGAGAGTCATTAGTTGCTTTATGTCAGTTCCCGTGGTTGTGCCATTGGTTCCTTTACAAGCCTTATGGGATATGCAGTCTATGTAATGAATGCATGATTTCCATGTGTTGATCCCATAGGCCCTTAAGGGATCATTTAATAGTCTCTAAGAACTATGCTCGATCCGATCGATTTTCATGATGAAGCACAAACTATTGATCACTAAACAAGTAGATGTATGCCATTAGTTCGATGGATCAAATGTGTTAGATTCATTAGGTATTTTTTACCTATCTGATCAATCTACATAATGAAGCATGGGCTATTGATCTTATGAAGGATGAGAAATTTAATTAGCGTCATGATAGGAAGAGACTTAGGCTTAAATACCTTAGGCTAAGGTTTATTTCATGCTTAATAAACATATTATAAACTTTAGGATAAAACATTTTAGCCTAAATTTTTGGAATGCATATAAAAAGGACTTAGGATAAATATTTTAGGCTAAGGTTTATGTTGTGTTAATAAACACAACATATATTTTAGGCTAAGATATTTATGCTAAGTTCTTAGAATATGCCTAAAGGGGGCCCAAATAATAAGTGGTTCAAATGTTAGGTTTTAACCTGGGGTTTTATTGTATTAATAGACATGATAAAATATTAGGTTAGAAACATTTTTAAGTTAAGTTTTATGTCATAGGGACATTTTAAAATAAGACTTAATATTAGTCTCTAGCTTAAGGTTGATTGCATTTAAGCAAAAATAATTGGAACCTTAGGAAATAGACTTAGACTAAGTCTGTGTATTCATATATTTAGACCACAAGATTATTTTATTATTTCAAGTTCAAAGATCTTGAGTGTTTGAACATCTTCTGAGGGGTCCCATTTATTTGTAATGCAAGCCATAAGCTTGTAGTAACAGTTTGAAGGGTATCCTTATGTCTAAGAAAAATAATTGATTAGATTAAATTTGAGGGCCTCATGGATGTCAATGATGGCCTCATATATGTCAAATGATGATCGTAAGAACATAAAATTTAAGTTATTGGATCATTAGGTTTGATGGTATTAAAGTTGACAGCCTCATGGATGTTAAATGATGGTCGTGAGAACATCAAATTTAAGCTCATGAAGTCCTTTTGGTCTATAGATCTTGGATTTGATATGTTCAATTTGATCAATTGGTCCCAATGAAGTGTAAACCATTGATCACTATCTTAGCTGATGCACACCATTAGCTCTTAAGCCCAAATTTTAATTTGTGAGACCTTTTGTTATTAGGCTCAAGTGCGAGAGTGCCATGTGGTAGCTCAGCAAGGCTCCCTAAGCTTTTGAATTTTTAGCACCACATTTGATCTGTTTGATCAATTCTATATGAGTAGCCATAGATCATCGATCTTGATTTAGATGCTCTTAAAAAATTGGTTTTATGGATCAAAGCTTTAAGTTTTTCAGGATTCCTTCACTCCATCAGATCAATCCTTGTGATGAATCTCAGATCATTGTATCTACAAAGAGGTGATGGGTTTAAATTATGATGTAGGTTAATATAGAAAATTAGGCTAAAGTTTTAAGACTAAGGTCTTGTTCATGTTGATAAATATTAATGGGGACTTAGGGTTAAAAATTTAGGCTAATCATATGACAAAGGGGACCATTCTAAGATAAAATACATTGTAAACATAAACATTAGACCATGTTAAGAATATAGGGAATGGAAGGGGGGAAAGAAAAGGGGACCAATGCATGATTTTTAGGCTAAGGTTTGATTATGTTGAAAAATATGACCAAAATTAGCATAAAAATTAGGCTTAAGTCCACAATTAATTCAAAATGTTCCCAAAAAAATGTTCATGCCAAAATTTGAATTCATACCAAAGGTCTAAACTAGGGTTTGCCAAATGAGGGTTTCATCAAATGAATCCAACTATAAGCTACCATAAATTCAAGACTAGTAAAAGTCTGAGTATGGTTAATATATAAATTCTAAGTATGATCCATGAAATACTCCATGAAACCTATAAATTAAGACATGAGGATAAATTAGTAGCAACATCAGGCAAGGTTAAAATAAAAACATGAACAAATGGGCCAATTTCCTCACTTGTGGATGATCTTTAAATTTTGATAAAGAGAAAAATATCAAGATTTCAATTCTAAGGTGAAAAATAATCACAAGGGTCCCTATTTTTTAGAAATGGGGGTATATTGACCTCAACAAATGGAGAGCTATGAGGGAAACATAACAATATGTTAGAACTTAGAGACTCTGGTTCAGACAAAAAACTAGGTCATTTATTCCATTTGATCAATGCCATTATCAAGATTAGTTCATGGTTAAAACAAACCTTACATGTGTAGACTTAGGATCAAACACCAAGACATAGACATGTTGTGTGTGTTCTTTGATTCCACTTACTATTTGCCATGGGATTCAAGGGACAACTTCTAAGTTTCATACTTTTAATAATTAACACTGACTTGGATCATGTTTAGATATTCATTAAGAACCATGCTTCCAGTTTAGAGAAGGCTTGGGAATTTCTCTACTACCAACAAAACATTTATAATCCTAAAAGAGATGTCTTTGGCTCCACTCATTGACTTGATCCACTGCCAATTAGGCATTCATAGCCCCAGTGGATATTACTAGAATCACCTTTGCTTGAAAAGCTTTTGATTTTACAATAAGTTCTTATTTTTGTATTTTTAGGTCTTTTAGGATTTCAAAAAAGGTTGGAAACTAGGGTAGCCATGTTTAAAGATTTGGTCAAGTGTTTGATCTTTAGATAATCACCTATGGTTTCAACATTTGACTTAGGCAAGGATTTTTGTTAAGTGAAAGCATGACTATACCTTAATGGATTGAGCTTTCATTATAGATGTGTAATTCTTCTTAAAATAAGGTTTAGGTCAAGATAATGTTTAAGGTCTTTTCAAATGGTTAACCAATTCATAGGTCCTTACAAGTTTCTTTAAATCCTAATATTAAGATCATATTTCCAATCCATGGTCAACATATTTATGAGGTTCATATCAACATTTTTGAACTCCTAAAGTTTCAAGAAAACTTAGGAACTTTGAGCTGCGGGCTTCCCAAAAAGGCTTATTAGAAGGAAGGAATAAAGAAACAAGAAACAAACACACAATACAAAGTAGCAAAGTGGGAAGCAAATAAATATATACATACTTATGTAAAAACAAGGGACATGAAGAAAGAGCTAAAAGAAACTAACTATCCTACCTATGCTAACTCTAATTATCTTACAGATTTACTCCATGAAGACCCCATGAGGAGCAAAAATAAAGTATTGCTTGAGATACAACGCATTGGTGGGAAGTGTGAACTTTTTTCCTTGTAAATCTTTGATTATGAAAGTGTTATCTCCAAGTGTATCTAAAATTTGATAGGGGTCAATCCATAGAGGTGTGAACTTTGTATGTTTGCCTTTAGGCTTAGATGCTTTATCCCAAAGAAGTATCAAGTCTCCTTATCTAAACACCTTGACATTTGATCTCTTGTCAAACCACCTTTTTAATATATTTTAGTGATTTACAAAGTTAGTAAAAGCCTTTTCTCATGCATCTTCCATCTGAATAATGTCTAATAGCCTCAAGTTTTCAAATTCTTGGTTTTCCTTCATATACTCTTGCATAAACTTGTAGGTTGGCAGCTTGAGTGTGATGGGGAATATAGGCTTGTGGCCATATACCAAAAAGAAAGGAGATGCTTTAAGATCCTTCTTGACTCTTGTTCTATCTACCCATAGGGCATACTTGAGAAGTTTATGCCATGTTCTAGGTTTGTTTGAAATAAACTTCTTAATAGCTTTCATTAAGTTCTTGTTTCTTGACTCAGACACTCCATTACCTTGAAGATAATGGTTAGATGTAAACTTGAGAATAATGTTGCTATCATATGACCAATTTTTCATCTTTATAGATATGAATGCTAACCCATTTTCATATACCAAAGAGACTAGTGACCCAAATCTAGTGCATATGTTTTCTTCTAAAAACTTGATCACTTCTTCTATTTGGAATTATTTGGTGGCTACTACCTCAGTCCACCTTGTGTAATAGTTAGTAGCTATTAGAACATACTTGTGAACTTATGATGAGTTGGGTCTGATTATTCCTACAAATTTCAATCCCCATTGGGCAAAGGGTTTGTCAATCATGACTAGTTGTAAAGGCATTTCTACCTTTGACTCCTTAGTGCTAAAGATCTGGCATGATTGACACTGTATCACATGCTTATGAGCATATTTGAAGATGGTGGGTCAACATTAGCCAGCCCTAAGGATTTTGTGAGTTATTTTTCTCTTAGATGGATGCCCACTTCCCAAATTCTCATGAAAAGTGCTCATTACCTCAGTGGATTCTTTGTTGGAGACACATCTCAGGTATACACCTTCAAAGTGCTTTCAATACAAGACTCCATTTTTGATGAGGTAGTGAGATACCTTGAGCATTAAATATATTCTCTGATCCTTGGTTAGCCTTGCAAGATAAGTTCCATTAATTATAAAGTGAATAATGGAGTCATACCATTCATTATCTTGGAAGCTTTGCTAATCCACTTGTATAATACTTAGCTTAGGGTTGGTATTAACAATCATTTAAATTAGACCTTGACACCTTACCAATTTTGTAGTCTTTATTTCTATGTCATATTATTTGAGGATAGACATCCACTTACCTCTTCACTCTCCGATTTCACATTGGCTAAACATCAACTTAGTGGTTAGATCTAGTAAAATGGTATATACTTTGTTCCTAAGAATGTAGTGCCTAAATTTCTTGACAACTTTAACTAATGCAAAGGCTTACTTATCAATTAAGGGATAATTTAACTCAAAAATTTTCAAGTTAATACTCATAAAATCAATTATATGGTCATATCCTTCTATTTTTTGAGTTAAAACAATAGAAATAGTGTGGTTAGAGGAGAAAGAGTAGAGGTAAAAATCCTTTGAAATCCAGGACTTATCAAGACTAGAGCTTGGTTGATTATACTTTTGATGTCCTCAAAGGCCTTCTTGGATTCCTCATTCCATGAGCTTTATCATCCTTATTTATCATATCATTCAATGGTTTAATAATTTATACAAAGCTAGAAATGAATTTTCTCATGAAGTTTATTTTGCCAAAAAATGATTTTAATTCTTTTTTACTATTGGGAGACTCTATCTTAGATATAGCTTCCACCCTTTCAGGGTCTATGGAAATTCCATCCTTAGTGATGACATGGCCTAAAAATTTACCTTCAATGATATAAAAAAATGCTCTTCTTAGGGTTAAGGTAGATCCCATACCTTCTGTACCTTTCAAATACCTTTTGTAAATGCATGAAATGTCCTTCCCTATTCTTAGAGAAAATAGTTAGAGCATCCATGTAAATTATGATGCAATTACCAATCAGGCCTTGAAAGGCATGATCCATGGCCCTTTTAAAAGTGGATCCTAAATTTATCAGTCCAAAAGGCATCCTCTTGTATGCAAAGGTGACCCACTTAGTTGTGAAAACTATCTTCATCCTATCTTGCTTATCAACCAACCCCTGATTTTATCTTGAAAAAGCATAAAAAGACATCATGGCTAATCTGGAAACAATTTGAATTAATTGGTCAAGAGAGGGAAGAGGATAATTATATTTTTTAATGCTTTATTTAGATTTTTAAAGTCAACACATAGTCTAATTTCACCATTCTTATTTTTGACCAGCACCAAATTGGCCACCTAGGTAGAGTGCCTATTGGGAAATACAATTCTAGAATCTAAAAATCTCTTGAGTTATTTAAAAATCATGGGTTGTAAAATAAGATTCATTGGTCTTTGTTTCTTCCTAAAGGGTTTAAAACTCTCTTTAAGAGGTATAATATGGGTGATGACTCTTGAATCAAAAATCTTCAAGTCATCACAAGACCAAGTTATGACATCCTTGTATTTTGTTAACAGCTCTTTGGATTTCTTGTTCTCACAATTAGTGTAGGCTTTTCTAATGTTAACCAACTAAGGTTAATCTTGAGGTCTAAAATTTACTGCATTGTGATCTTTTCCACTTACCTTGGGAATATTAGAAGCTTTAAATATCTGATCTTGATCAAACAACCTTTCCAAGGCAATCATCCCCTTGGGGATTTTGTTGTCATTCAATTGAATGACTTTGACATCAAACTTGCCTTATATAAACACATTTTCATTAGCTTATCAATGATATGAGCTTCAAATGCTCTTTAATTAGTCATGAAGTTTAGGATTTGTTGATCATCACTTAGGACCTGTATATGGGTCACATTATCTAGGACTAAAGGGCATGGTATCAACTCAATACTAAATTTTGGTGAATATTTGTCAGGATGAGATTAGCTAAAGTAGAGGCAAGCTCATCAATAAATTTATTATCTTCCCTAGGGATAGAAACAATATTGAAGGCATCAAAATATTCCACAAGATCCTAGACTCTAATTTTGTACCTCTTGAGGTATGCCAACTTACACTGATACTTTATTCTTACTTGGTTTACTACTAGTTCTACGTCACCATAAACTAATAGTTCTTTAGCTTTGTTATTTATGAAAAATTGTAGACCTAAAATGAGGGCTTCATATTCTACAAGGTTATTGGTGCAAGGAAACTAGAGTCTATAAGAGGCATGACATTTATTACCAATAAGGTCAATTAGAATAATGCCTACTCCAAATCTAGCTTTACATCTAGCCCCATCAAAATACAACTTCCATAGCCTAGACACAACACTAGAAGGTTTAGTATCACACACATTGGTAGTTTTTAGGGTGAAAACCCCTAAATTAGAATCAATTATGTTGACCCTTTCATTAACAACATTATACTCAGTAATCATATTTTTCATTCTTGTCTCTCTTTCAACCCTGATCTAGTTAGGAACTCCATTTCAAGGTAGCCATATGTGTGAACAATATATGGAGATATATCTATTCAAATCCTTTATCCATTATCTACTTAAAATTAATCCATATGCATCAAGGATATCCACCACTTGGATATTTATAAATCGCTAGACCCTTGGCTTGGAAGTTAATTACATATGTACATTTAGCAATTCTCCAACGACCTTGACCCCAGACTTATTTAATTGGGTGACAACCCTATCAGACTTAATGAGGGTCAAACCATAACTACATTGGCATTATTAGTCTAGGATATTTTACTATATTTCTTGGACAAGGATTCAAGCAATATATATCTCTACTCTGTAATTTATGTCAAATCATGAAAGGTAATATTAGCTTTGATTTTATTCATGTCCTCTACAATGTTAAACCAGTCCTATTGGAAGAATTGGAAGCATCAGTGCTAGGCCTAGAGGTATTTACCTTTGGAGGCTCTGGATTATTATCTAAAGTGGTATCCAGGGGAGTATCAAAGTTATTTGGAGGAGTGGAAGTGGTCCAAGTCTGCCTCTATTATCTATTCCTTAGAGTGTATGTCTTCTTTAAGAACTGATGGAAGGTGTGAACTTCTTCAGGAACATCATCAAGTTCATTATCTTATTAGAAGGGGAAATCAAATGTTTCTACCATGAAAGTCTAGCCATCAGGTTTGGATCCTAAGGTACCTACACCATTTTCTTTATTAGGCACTACCTCAAAAGTGTCCAACTCTTATTGAGATGCCTCAAAAGCTTTACATAATTCAATTCAATCAATCTCACCATGCTTATCATTACAATGGAATATACAATAATCAAGAAAAACAATATCAATAAGATTAATATCCATATTCTTATTTTTAGAAGATGGATCACTATTCTTATTTTTGTGGAAACTATCATTATTAAGCCTATTACTAGGTTTATTGAATCTTTAGAAAGATAATTTTATAACAAAATTTTCTCTAGTATTACCAACTTCTTTTTGTATCTGAAGGAAGCTAGTGCTCAATTTTTGGGCCATTTTCAAAATGGACTCATTCTCACTTTTAGGGGTTTATGAATTATGAACTTGGTTGCTATTGGTACCAATGGCTAGTATTAAGGTCTTTCGATCAGTTGCATTAAATCCATTATTATCAGGGTGGTTCAAGAACCCCACAGTCTAGTTAGGAGCAACATGTCTTAGAGGCAAGTGGTTCAGATTTGGGAGCTGGTTGAGAACATGCACATTCTAGTTATTATTAGGAAAGACATTCAAGGTAGACATATGTGGATTGATATTGGGAACATAGTAAGACAGATAACCTTGAGGTTGAATTTGATCATTAATGATCACAACCTTAACATAAGCTAAAGTTAGTGTGTTAATTGGACCTACAACCCTCTTTATGAATATGGAATTCATGGGATAAAGAGAATATTTATAGACTTATAGGGCTAAGGTCTAATCAAGTTTATAAGGGCCAGTGGTTTTTTTATACATATTTTGGAACCTAAGATCTAAAGCTATTATAGGTTCATTAGCATCCATTTTCAGGGTGGTAAATTACTAGTACATGACACAGGGGTTGATTATTTTGACAAATTAGTCAATGAAGATGTTAAATCATCCTAAGTGGTAATACAATCATCAATTAGGTTTAGGAACACTCATATGAAACATATTTATATGTGAAAGGGAAAAACCTACATGCTATATCTTCATGAGTTACATTTAACAATTTTAATGCAACCTTAAATGATTTGACATGTTCTTCTACTATTATAATACCAATAGGACTAAAAGTTGGAAAATACTTTTCAAGATTGTGAGGTAGGTCATGAATTACACCTTGTACATTGATAGGAGAACTTCCTAACCAAGCCATAACTTGATGAAGGTTGAACATAGGGGTAATGGAGTGGTGAAGCTAGTAAGGAATTTGAATGTCTATGCCTACCTTTATCTCATTTGGCTCTCCTATAGGATTTCAACTCAAGTAGAGGCTCTCTTGTTTTAGAGTTTGATCTAGTTTGGATTTTTGGTAGTTTTAGCTTGGGAACTTTGGATCTTATTTGAGATACAATGTGTCAAACCAACCTTTACAAAAGATAAGACTTAGATTTGCACATTAAGCTAATTTTGCAAAGCTATAAGTATAAAATAACAAAGGGAATCAAATTTTAACTAAGTTAGTTAAAAGATGTGTCTAATTATGTAAATATGGTATACCTTTACAAGTCTAAGCTTAAATAAACTTAGATTTGTAAAAGATCTACCAATCTTTGATCAAAGCAAGCTATTTTAACCTCAAATATTATAGATCCTCAGATCTTAAGCTATCTTCACCATAATTAAGCATCCAACCTCAAATAACTTTAACCTTTATCTAAAGGAAGCACAAAGATAAGTCAAAGACCACATATATCAATGATCTTTACGCTTTTGAGTAAAGAATCATGAAAATGTGTAATGATAACACAAACCTTTGGTGTAACATACTAATAATAACAAAGATTTGACAAATTTACACCCTCCTTCTAGCGCTAATGAAGCTTGTCCTATTGATGCCTCTATGTGTATCATAGGTTCTCGTAGTGTTTAAAGAACAATTCTCATTTTAGAATTCTAAGAATTCATAACATGAGTAGTAGGTTTAAGTAATCTAGTTACCTATGGTGAAATAGAGGCATAGAAAATTAAATTATTCCATAAATTTATATTTATTGGTGGTTGGGAGCCACTATGGTCCTTGTAAATTTGAAGTATGTACACTGATGTTAGTGAATTATGACCAAATTTTTACACTAAAACTAATCTATATGAATATTTACAATGAGATCTAAACTAAAGTGATTTGATCCAAAAATAAGAAAAAGGAAGGGTATGGAAGAAATAAAGTATGTGATTTCTTATCTTTGCCTTAAACATCATGATAAGGTTTTGCTTTCAACTGAACATGCATTTAACAAATATATAATGTGAAGTAGCAGATGCTCAAATATCACTATATACTAGGCAAATATCTAAGAAAACCATGAAATAATACAAGTATGAACTAAATTTACCTTAAAGGTTTACTACTTCCTTCAAATAGAATTTTCATATCCTAATGTAGAGCAAATAAAATGAAACAAAGTCTAAGAACAATCAAATAATCTAGCTTCAACATAAATTAATAGCCCTATATCAAAGATGCACATTCATAATTCATAAAAAACATTCAAATTCAAGACTTAGAATAAGCAATTGAGAAATAAACCATGTAACAATTGACACAAATAAATTTGGACAAACTTTTCAGTATTCCTTGCTTATATCAATTGCCTAGAAGTATACAAGTTTTTAGCTCAAAATTCCCTCTCCTTAGAAAATGGTAATACTACCATTTTATAAAAGATTCAGGTAGTATATTTATCTATCATAAGATTACATATTTATAAATATAACGAAAAATCTCCTTCTTCATAGTTCTAGAATACACTTCTCTTTCCAAAATGGACTAACCTATAAGAAAATATTCTAACAAATTAGCATATACCTTTAAAAAATAATATCCCTCCTTCAAATATTATAATGCTTTACATAAAATTGAATATTAATTAGATGGTGGGGTCTGGGATAAAGGGCTCCCCTATTTCTCTTGGAGGATGTCCATAGATCTTTGATGTTGCTCACTGACCAGCTCTAAATCAATAGCTGACTTTAAGATAAAATCATCCTCTTGATTAGCTAAGTCACAAAAGTCCCTATAATTACTTGCCATGGCCTCTTTGATGTTCCTGGCTTTAGAAATATTCTCTTCAGTAGTGAAGATCATGCCCAAGACTTCGTTGTTGTCACTTCTAGATTGGCCTTGACTATTTCTCTAAATTTTTTTCTTAGTTTGGAAAGAAAAGAAATTATTTATGGGTGTAGTATAAATACCTAGTTAAAAGTGTGTGCATGATCTAGATGAATTCTAAGAACTCCTCTTTATCTAGGATTGAATAACCTATAGATAAGAAAGCACTTAAAAAGGAAAATTTTTCGTTAGACAAGTAGTTGGGTGGATTACCTAGTATGAGCTAGATCCTAGAAGCGAGAGTTTCCTTTTGGATATCAATCCACCTTATTTAAACAATAAAATTTGATAAATGATAAAAAAATTAATTGAATTAAATAACAAAAAATAACTAAAATTAAACACAAGAATGATTTACTAAAAGGATGACTAAATAAAGCAATATATTTTCAATGCTAATGCCAAAACTAGTCAAGTCATACATGTGGTTTTGGTTTGGTAATGTGATAAGGGTTAAGAAAAGAAGGTTTTGGTTTAGGTTGGTAGTTGGTCAAGTTGGTATAAATGTAAAAGGGTAAGTCAAGAGGGTAAAGAGGCAAATGGTTAAGAGGGTAAAGAGGTAAAGGGGTAAATGGTCAAGAGGTCAAAAGGGTAAATGGTCAAGAGGGTAAGGAAAAAAAGAGGTTTAAGGGGTAGAGGTTTGGAGGTTAAGAAAAGAAGAAGGCCAATGGGTGAAGAAAATATAACTATAAAATTGACAAATTACCTCACATTTGAAGATTGAAGATAGTTGATGAAGATGTTATTGTTGTTGATGATGGCTTGCAATTTTAGAAGAGTTTGGCTACTTTGAGGTCCTCTCCTCCAAGATGGATGACCTCATTGACAAGTGGACACAACCTGTAAGATGAAATGCTTCCCACCCAAGACCTCCCTCCATGGGTGAAAGGGGGGTCATATTTATAGAATTTAGTGCCAAGAAACATGACAAAGGAGAAAATAGTGGAAATGTGGCACCATTTTCCAAGTCAGTGGATAAATGGGTTAAGGGGATAAAGGTGGTGGGATTCCCATTTCACAAAGTGTGTCTTCCACTTTGCTAAACTGCCTCCCACTTTGCTAATGTGTCAAAAATGGGTAGAGATAATGCCCATAGACCCAAATGAGTCCAAAATACTTTCCACCACCTACTTCTATCTTTTGCCCATGGGTGGGTAAATGGTCATGAAGGACAAAGATGGTGGGATTTCCACTTCATAAGTGCGTTTACCACTTTGTAAGTGTGTCCAAATTAAGTGGATATCATGCCCATGTGTCCATATGGGTCTAAAATACTTTCCACCACCCACTTCTATCTTTTCCCAATCACTTAACAAGGAAACCCACATACTTTGGTGCCACTTTCATGCATGAAGATAAAAGCACATGATTTAGGATGGTCTCATAAGGAAAAATGTGCCATACTTGAAAGGGTAGAACCTGTGGTGCTTAATGATGTCATTAGGCACCTTTGTCAAGGGTCTCAAGTGGGGTATGATGTCCCACTCCAAGCCACCTCACTTCCAACCCATGTCACTTTCCATGTCGCTATTGAGTCACTTGCCATGTCACCTACCATGTCATTATGAATAGTGACATGCCATGTCATCATGAATAGGGCTAATGAATAGTGTTAGTGAATAGTGTTTTCAAATAGTACTTTTTGGATAGTGATAGGTGAATAATGACTTGGTTAGGTTAAGAGGGGTCAGGTTAAGGGTTAAGAATATTTAGGTGGTCTCAAGGCATTCAAACATCTAGAATTGATTATGTGTAGTTTTCTAGTGTTTAAATTTTACCCCTTTTTATTATGTAGCTTTAAATTAACAAGCTATACAATAAAAATGACTTACTAGTTGGAGGTCCAATTTCCCTGAGTATGGGAGGAGTTGTTCCCCCTCAAGTTTAGAGTCGATGATGAAAATAAAAATTGGGTACAAGTTTGATAAGAGGTTGATGGTGAGTCACTAGGTGGTGATAAAAAGGGGTGGGCCTTTGAAACATAAACATGCACACAAAATGTGACCAAGTGCAATAGCTGAGAACACACATAAACTAAAGTTGCCAATGTTTGTAAAAATAAGGGTCAATTCTAAGGGACAAGTGACCAATGTACCACATGACTACAACTATGGTTGGGTACACCTATTAGTCTCTTAGATAAAGTCAGTGTGATTCATAGGTATTCAAGCTAGGAAGTGATCCCTTGAAAAACACAAATGGTTTGTTTGAGCTTTAGTTAGTGAAAATTTATATTTTAAACATGGAAAGACTGGTCAGTATAGGCAAAAGGGCCAAGACAAGGTCATCATAAAAATATGTGATACTTTAGGTCAAAATGGCCAACATTAAGGTGGATATGATCAAATGGTTGGGTTGGTTAGGTGGTTTGCAAAGGTAAAAGTATGGGGTGGTTGATTTGAATCCATATGTATAAGGCAAGTGGACACTACCTACATAGTTCCATGGATGTAATATCTAACAAAAATTCATGCCAAATGTAGTTCTTAGGTATTAGGGAAAGTGGTGTTCAAATGGGTTGCCCTAATTAGAAGTACCAAAAGGTTGGGTTTAGTTGAAGGTAAATGGATGTAATTATGGTTAGGATGTTTGATTGGGAGCACATAAATTAAGTTAGATAACAAACTTAGATGTGGGAAAAGAGGTAAGAGTCAAGAGACATACATCTACACGAACCAATGATGAGAAGATAAGAATAAAAACATGGTACATCTTCATTTGGTAAGGATAAAATAAAACCTAAGGTTAGATTAGCTTAAGGAACATAAGCCTTACGAATGCATCACATTAGCATGAATTGATTGATAATAAAGGTGTTTTGATCATATTGTGTCAAGTAAGCTCAAAATGGGTGATATGTAGTGTGAAGGGAGTAGTTAGAGAGGGACAAGATAAAAAGAGGACCCATGAACAACATTTAAATATAGTGAAGGAAGAAATAGATGCACTTTAAGCAACAAACTTGACAAGATTTTGTGCATTAAAGTAAGAGAGTGGAGGAAATGAGGAATTATATATATATATATATATATATATATATATATATATATATATATATATATATATATATATATATATATATAGAAGCAATACAAACTGGTGACTCCACTCTAATGAGTGAGGAGCTAAAGTGCGAATGGGAAAATATGAGGGAGATCCAACAAAGTATAAAGTGAAGGTAGATAAGGAGATGGATGAATTAGGAGTGATAAGATAGTGAAGTCACATATAAAGATGAATTTGGATAAGGATGGAAGAATCTAGACATGGATAAGGAGGAAAAAAAGATCATGAAGCATAAGGAATGTCCTCAAGGAGGATGAGAAAAATGAAATGAAATAGAGAAATGAAAAGAAAAATAAATGGTAAAAATTGGGGGCATGAGGAATGTACTAAAAATAACATATTGAGGAATTGAAAAGGAATGGGAGAGAAGGTTGGAAAATATGAGGGGGAAGGGGAGGGTTAGAAATATGGTAGGCCATAAAGGGATGGAAAATAGGTATAAAAGAGACCAAGGAGAAAATATTTTGGTGATGAAAATTAAAAATAAGGAAACACAGGGAAGAAAAGGAAACATGAGGAAAAAAGATCAGAATGAGGACACAAAAAGGATGATAGGGGAGTGAAGAAGTAGGTAGTATCGTGACCAAGTAAGCATGGATAAGAGAAGTGATGATAAGAACAGAGAGGAACAATTAATAAAATTAGATGGTGGCATTTGAGAGAATAATGGGATGGAAAATGAGAAAGGGTTTAAGAAAAATGAGGGGAAGCAAAAGATGGGTGGATAAGAAGGTAAAGAGATAAGGTAGGTGGAAATCAGCTTGTTAGAAGAGATTGATAAGTTGAACAGGTGATTAGAAGAGATTTACAAGCTAAAAAGTGGAGAGGTGGTGAATAAATAGGGGAGAGAAACTAGAAAATGGATGAGAGGAAAGGGAATAAGTGAAGTAATAGAGAAACACAATCAAATTGAATGAGATGAAAATAAGAGATGAAGATCAGGGATGATAAAAAAAAAAGAAAGAAGAAGTAAGGGGGTTGGCAAGGATATAAAACATGAACACTAACATAGATGCAAAAGAGAAGTCTAGAAAGATATGGGAAGTGGAAAAGGGGAATGCAAAATGCAAAAGGCTAGAACATATAAGAAAAAAAAGGGAAATTATGAAAGACTTCTCAAAGGATAAATACCCAGTGAGAAGCTAGTTATGGAGGAAAAAAGAAGATAGAAAAGATGAAAATAAATCAAAGAAGAATAATGGAAAATGAGAAATGAGAAATGTGGGAAGAATGGAAAATGGAAATAAAATGGTGGTAAACATAAAAATAAAAGTGGGATGTAGAAAAAAATAGAAGAAATAGAAAGCATGCAAGATGTAAAAGATGGAAAAGAGGAAAAAAACTAAGAATTGGAATGAAAATGTTTTAGAAGTAGTGGAATAGAAGTAAGAAGGTGGTATCAAAGAAGAGAAAGATGTAAAAGTGTCCATCGATGTGCAAGGGAACATGATGATGTGGAATTGGTAAGGAAAAGAGAGTGATGAAGAGGGCATGACATATTTCCAAAGGCAAGGAGAAATGATGAGGATGGTGAAAAAAGACAAAGGAGATAGAGGGAAAGGTTACTAAGAAGAGGAGAGAGAGACAAAAAATGAGAAAATTGGGTGGGGGAGTTAGCAATGAAGCAATCACAACAAATGCAATGAAAGGTGATGGGGAGGCCAATAAAGTGAAGCAAATGGTGGATTTATAGGAGATAAGATAGGTGGATGAGGAAGGTTGTCAATCCTTATTTTAAAAGAGATTGACAAGATATAAAAATGATTAAAAGAGATTAACAAGATGGAGGCAGGGAGATGGTGAGATAGTTAGAGAAGTGGAGGAATAAATTTCAAGTGAGAAGGGAAAATAAAATGATTTATGTGGCTGAGCTACCCTCAGTAACTAAGCACTACCTAAATAGTCTAAAAATACTTCATGCCAATGTATTTCTCCTAGAAATAGGGGGAAAACAAAGAAGTATTAAATGATGTGAAAATATAAGGATGCTAAGAAAAATTCAAAGCTTCCCTGATGTAGGATGCCCTAAGAAAGAGGGTGCTATTATAAATGTAAATTAAGGAGAAGAAAAATGGGATGAGTTGTTAATGGTTGAGCTACCTGTAGAAGTTAAGCAACACCTACATAGTCCATGGACATCAGGCCAATATAGTTCAACCAATGTTGTTCAGATGGGTTGCCTCAATTGGATATACCACATGGTTTGGTTTGGTTGAAGGTTGTTTTAAAATAGAGGTTGTGGGTTTTGGTCAAGGTGATGATGAGGTTTTATGGTTTAAATGGGTGAATAGTTACCATAATGATCCCATACATATTAGGATGAGAAAACATGAATAAGAAAGGTAAGATAAATAAGAGGGTAAAAAAAGGCTAATCACCACAAATATCCTGCAATGGAGCTAAGCCAAAGAAGAGGTACCTTCATGAGGAGGATACACCTTCTAAAATTATGCAAGGGTATAAGTATAGAGATATCATCTATCATTACGAGCTGAGTTTTAGGATATAGGAATCTATCAGGATCTACATAGTATCTTTGGTAAAGGTTCATCACCACTATGGGCTAAGTTTTATGGGAAGGAATAGAATAATGACTTGAAAATAATTTCTTGGATGGCTAAGTAGATTTTACAAGGTATAAAATCAACAATGTGGTGAATGATAGAGGATAGACCGTGCCTGACCCAAGAGTTGCATGGGTAGGCTAGACAAAAGGTGTCCATGTCTATATCCTTTATCCCAGTACCTCAGAACTAATGACTTTAGGTTTTACTTAGAAGAGACCCTACCATTAGGGAGCCATGTGGTCTAGGATATTGGTTATATAGCTGGATAAGATGGGGGAATTTCTACTGTGATAAGTATTTAGAAGTTGTTACCACCAACAATAGTGGTAGTTTCAGAGGCATGATCATTTCAGGTGGGAAGACTATTCAAGGGAATCAATGACATCATAGGATCCTCCCCATTGATAGAATGGATAATCATGTCAGTGAGGAATAATAGTTAGGTATTCTATTTAAAGAATCATGGAAATAATGAACACCCATTGTGAAGTCATTTGGTTTTTTAGCTTGTTCAGCGTGTAGAGAACTACAAGAGGTTGAAGATGGAAAACAATGAGAACAATCATAGAGATAATCAACAACCCCCATAACCTAAAATAATATACATGGTTAATGTGTGTATCTATCAGATACTACAACATGTAATGGTGATAATGAAAGTGCTACTAAACTAACAATAAGAGGAAAGACACCCATGGCCTAAGTTTGAGATGGAACTCTTACCTCAACAACATCAAATAAAGTGAGAATTTTGATATGTCAAATATAGGGATGAAGAACATCACCCTTGACCTATCCATGGAAGGAACCCTCATTGTCTAAGGGGATGTATGTTGAGGCAATGATAGGGGTTACCCATGTAAGCATAACAACTAGAACGGAGGGAGGTAATGGCTATAGTGATTGAGCAGGGTGAAAGACCTAGAGCAAAAAATGATTCCCACCCTATGGGGAGGAATGTGAAAGAGGATAATAGAATATTCCCTCCAGTGGTTATTGACATAGGGAATGTTGTTGAGGTTAGCTCAATAAGTAATCAACAAGGAGGATGTCTCGACATAAATCTAGAGTCACTGGATAATCAATGTAATGCCTAAGTAGTAAAGGTATGTATGTATGCACCTTAGGTAATGTGTGTGTAATATGATGACTTTGTGTGTGTCATGTAACACCTCACACCCTAAATATTACATATTTTTATATTATTATGCTTATGGTTATGTAGATAGTCATGATTATGGTTTTTGTAATCTCACTTAATGTAAAACATATGATGTAAGGCAATGAACAACACTGGATGGTAAAGTGAAGAATATAATCAAGAGACAAAAGTCGTAATGAAAATATCAACTAAGCACATTAGGATAAGAAGAGGACATGATGCTTCTTCTTTGATACGGACTAAAAATAGACCCAAAGTGTGATTGGCTTACTAAACATAAGCCCGTAAAAATCTTCACATGAGTGGTCATTAATGAGTTAGAAGGTGTTTTTGACCACATGATGTTAAATAAGTTCAAGAATTTATTGTACATAGTTTAAAGGGGATATGGGTGAAAATGAAACCCTATTTTGAGACTAGTATGCCTCTTTTATAGGTGCCAAAAGAGTCAGTTATAAACAATTCTATGCCAAAATTATGTAGACTGATCGATGCGGGAAGTCTACTTGTGAAAGCCGATTATGGTTTCCACCTTAATATGCTACTTGTTTTTGATTTTGTGTTTGATTTTTTATAATGGGGTTTTTATTGTATTTTTGTATATGGGAAGTTGATCGATGCAGGAAGATTCTAAAAAAATGTTAGGCTATTGACAAATGCTATACTCAACCATCCTTCAAGGGAGTGGTCTAAGTTTATGTGATTTTTTTGATGTTATTGATAGATATCCTTTAAGGGAACATTCTACCTTATATTTGGTAATTTAAAATAAATTTTCAACAACTATATTTTGAGGGAGCAATCTATGAATGCTAGGAATGACCCATGATTGCTAGTGATAGAAATTATTTGATTAGGCTTGGCATAAAATTTCCTAGGCTGACTTAGTAGTTCAACTTTATGAAGGAAAAGCTATAAGCACAAGAAGGTGGGCTAGGTGTGCAAAGTTTTAGGTGATAATGATCATGGGGATCCATCCTAAAAAGGGGTAGAAAGTACTATGAGAACCATGCCATGGGTAGAGTCATGATACCCATTATTTAAAATAAGGTTATGCTGGTGACAGTTAATAAAATGATTCTATTTTAATTAGTTACCCCTAAAGTAGGGAGATGAATGTAGGTGTATAACAAGTAATTAGCTTAAGTTAAATAAAAAGTAGATTTGATCCTTCTTAACAAAATAATGGTCATAAATGTGAATTATTGAAGGGCTCAAGTTCTCGGTAGCCTTTGAGAGAAGACAATTGGTAATATCCTGATATGTACTTATGGGTTATGATATAAGGTTCAAGCCAATTTAAATCAAACTTGCCTTGCTTGCTTTTCTCCATATTGGTGACATGTTGATTTTATTTTAGGATGAGGTCTTTGATATTCAATTCTTGCACTTTGAGGTTTTTTTTATAGGCACACTTGATAAACTCTTGATAGACATGGAGATGGGTAAGGTATTCTAGATGATGCTCGTCAAGTAGCTCAAGCTAGGCTGAATGGTGTTGATGATAATCATCCTAAAAAATAATATCTTGTAAAGATATGCAAAGAGAGGGAATTTAGATTTTAAGAGGTAAGACCACCTCCTCTCCAAACACAAGGGAGAAGGGTGTAGCACCCATAGGGGTTATAATAATAGTGTGGTAATCCCATAAAGTGAAGGGAATATGCAAATTCTAATCTCAACCAAAATCATTGACCATTTTAGTGAGAATTTTATTAAGAGTTTTGTTAGAGGCCTCAGCTTGTTCATTAGCTTGAGGGTGATAGGGTGAGGAGAAACTTATATTAATGTCAAAGGCATCACACAGACCTTAGACTTGCTTATTATTAAAGGATTTACCATTATCGATGATAATATTATGAGGAATAATGAAGTGGTAGATGAAATTATGCTTGATAAAGTCAATAATCTTCTCCACTTTGGTCGAGATTAGAGGAATAACCTCTACCCATTTGGTAAAATAATCAATCATGGTGATAATAGAGTGGTGTCATTGTGAGGAATGAGGGTTAATTTCATGAATAATATCTAGGCCCCATTATGAGAAAGGCCATAAATCAGTAGAAACTCAAAGGTTATGGCTAGGTGCATGATGCAAATTGGCATATTATTGACACTTAACACACTTTTTCATATTATCACAATGATCTTGGTTAAGGGTAGGTTGATAATAACTGAGATAAAGGATGCACTTAGCTAAAATGATACTACTAAAGTGTCCTCTATATATACCATCATGTATTTCCTTGATAGTGTAAGAGGCTTCGAGACTATGTAGGCAGTGGAAGAGGAGGCCATCAAAGCCGTATTTATAAATAATCCCACCCATAATGGTATAACATGAGGTATTCTGAATAAACACTCTTCAAGTGTTATTAGAGAGGTTGGGAGAAATGATGTAAATGTTTAGGTAGTCAAATATTTATTGGTACCAAATGTTTGATGGGGATTATTTCACAATACAATTGGTAGGGAGGTCAGATTTTTTATAAGAGGGTGTGGTGAAATGAATGGTGGCATAGATTTTGAAATTGGAAGGCTGAGAAAGGATCTAGGAAGTAAGGGAAGCCATTGTATCAACAATTTTGTTAGTAGATCGAGAAATAGATTGGATATGGTAATGATCAAATGATGCTAAGAGTATATCTACTAGATATTTGTACTTTTTCAAGACATCATTATTACATTGATAGGAGCCATTGACCTAGTTGACCATGAGTTAAGAATCACCAAAGAAATTTATTATCTTAATTCCTCAGGCTATAGCAATTTAGAGACCAATGACTAATACTCAACCATGTTGTTGGTACACTCAAAATCAAGATTGAAAGAAAGAGGTAGGGGTTCACCATCGAGGGGAATGAGAATAATCGTATCACCCCCACCTCATTAGCACATTGAGCCATAAAAGAATAGAGTCATTTGGTAATTTATGTCCTCTTAGGAAAGAGTAACGATGGATTCATCTTAAAATGCAAGAGAAAGTGGTTGGTTATCTGGTAAAGAAGCATCAACCATTTGGTCAGCAATGACTTGCCCTTTAATCAACTTCTACTAGAGGAACTCAAGGTCAAACTTAGTTAGGAACATGAGCCACTTATCCATACACTAGTTTTGGTATGGTTTAGAGTATATGTACTTGAGTGGGTCAGTGTTAGTGATATTAAATGTTTTATGATTGAGAATGTAATGGTGCAGTTTGGAAGCCATAAAGATTAAGGTGAGGCAAAGTTTCTCACTATGGGTGTATCGAGTCTCATTACCTATAAGTGTTTGACTTATATATTACATAGCTTGTTCTTTTTTTTTTCATCATGGTGAGCGAGCATTGCCCCTAGGGAATGGTCAGTGGTAGAGATGTAAAGGTAGAAGGGTTGATCCTCTTTAGGAAGGATAAGAATAGGTGGAGAAAGGAGATATTTTTTGAGTGAATCAAAAGCTTGTTGGTAGTACTTCATCCACTTAAAAGTGGTATCTTTCCTAAGAAGATGGTAAAAGGGTTGACATCTATCTAATAATTGAGAGATGAAGTGATGGATATATTGAAGCTTCCCTTGTAGGCTATAGAGTTGCTTAAGGTGGGTTGGAGGTGGAATTTCAAGAATTGATTTGAATTTGGTAGGATCTACTTCAATTCCTTGAAGAGAGATGATAAAACCAAGAAGTTTTCCTAAAATGACCCCAAAAACACATTTCTTGGGGTTTAGTCAGACATGGAAATGGATCAGGTGCTCAAAGATAAGGTTGAGAACTTTTAGATGAACTTTTTGAGATTCAAATTTTCCCAAGAGATCATCAACATAGTCCTCTACAATGGTGTGGATGAGATCATGGAATATGTAAGTCATGACTCACTGATAGGTTGTGCTAGCATTCTTTAGACAAAATGACATGACCCTATAGCAAAAGGTTCCCTAAGGGGTGATGAAATAAGTTTTATGTTGATCTTTAGGAGCAATTAAGATCTGATTATATCCCAAGAAACTATCCATGAGAGATAACATCTCGTGGCTAGTTGTAAGGTCAATAAGTTGGTCGATGCTAGACAAAGGGAAGTCATCCTTTGGATAACAAGGTTGAGGTCACACAAATTGATACAGAAGTGAAGTCCCCTAGTAGAATTGGTAATGGGAATGATGTTAGAAACCCATTAAGGATAATTAATGGGTTGGATGAAATTGATAGATAAGAAGTGTTGAAGCTCTTCCTTGACTAGAAGGGCAATGCGAAGGTGCATCCTATAAAGTTTTTGATAAATAGGCTTAACATCAAGATGTATTATAGAAGGAAATATATGGATCAATTCTATACATATCCTGATAGGACCAAGCAAATTCTATGCTTGGGTCATGAAGGAAAGAAGGGTAATCTTGTTATTCTATGAAATTCAATGATTGACCTATTTTGATAATGTGGGATATTGTTCTATGGAATTAGATGATTGACCTATTTTTATAATTCAAGGGTCATCCTGAGTACCTAAGTGGACATCGATAGTGGATTTGTTTAACATGGTTTGGTTCTCAAGAGGAAGAGATTTGTGGATAGAAGAATCCCCCACACTGAGGTAGGTAAGAATGGAAGCATCATCCTAACGCTGAATAATGTTAATGGTAAGAGAATCTTTCTCTATCATCTTAGGATGGTTCAAATGGATGGTGATGGTTACCCCCTTCTTTTGATAAGTTAGGGGTCTAAGGGTGATCATGTTGACAGAAAAAAATGTTGGGTGGGATGATGTCATCACCCTCACACATAATTGGAGGTGAGGTTGGTGAGGAAAGGGTATCCTCCTTAACAATAATGATGGTAGGTGGTTTGGGTTGCTTCTTGTTAGGTAGGATGAAACCAAGGCCATGTATCTTGTGAGGTTTCCTAGTCTCAATGATGACTAGCTCATGTGGGCCCTAATCATATCGTCAAAGGCCAAATATTTTCTAAGCACATTGATGAAGGTATATCTTGGCAAAGATTGGTTTATCTAGGTAAGAGAAAATGGTGGTAAATGGTTGAGGTGAGGAAGGGGTGATAGAAGCATCAAGGGGTTTATCAATTCCCCCATAGATAAAATGGGTCTAATGGTTGGGAAGTCCAAAGGGAATGATAGTTTTGATATTGGGGTCATATCCTAGTTGGTTGGTGAGTTTCCCGTACTCATGGGGAGTAGGGAATGTGTCAAGAGATAAAAGGCAATACTCCCATAACAAGAGACTTTGGAAAATAAATTCTAAGGGTTCTTCTATGGGGATTTATGAAGAAGGGAGGGATGAGCTAGTTGATGCTTCATGATGGTTGGCAGTTAGGGTGTAACTACTGAAGGTGTGCTAGATGGGGGTATGGGGACATAATTGGGGCAATAGGCCATGTTGCATGTTGAGAAAGGATTTGGGTCTACTTGGATGGTGATGACCCTTCATGCTAAAATTTGGTGCAATGATGGAGGGTAGAAGGAACACATGCCATGGAATGAATCAAAGGTCATCCCAACAAGATGTATTAGAATTCCCCTTCCACAAAATAGAAGAGCTTAGGGAGAGTGCAAGGTCCTACATGGATATTAAGGATGATAGTTCCTAAAGTAGTGGCTATGGTATTATTGAAGGAGTGAAGGATAGTTGAGGATTTTGACATGACATTATTTGGCAAGTTAAGTTGGATGTAGGCATGAGAGGATATGATGTTAATGATATCTCCACCATCAATCATGATATATTTAATATGGATTTGGTTAATGTAAGTGGTAATAAAAAGTGGGGGATTTGGGTCCTCAGGGTAGATAGAAGGTATTTCCAAATCTTTGAAGGTGATAAGGTTGGAAATTTGAAGGGTACCAACAAAGGTGGCTAGAGGTTGAGGTTCATTGGGTTGGAACTGAATGGATTGCAAAGCCTCTATAAGTGCTTAGCAGTGATGAGAAGAGGTAGAGATAAAATCATACAAGATCATTTTAGCTGGGGTCTGATGAAGTTGCTTAAGGATAGATCTCTAGATTGATATTGATATGTTAGATTTGGGGCACCTAAAATAGACACCTTGAGTCTAGTTGAAGATGGAGATGGTTGGGTGTGGTTTGGTTGGGAGTTAGAAGAGGGGTAAGTCCAAGGAATGGACACCTTAGCCTTCCATTTATCTTCCTAATATAATATAGTGACCACATTGATAGTATGGCTAAAAGGAGAGGTTGAGGTAGTAGAGTGGTTAGATTCATCTTCATTTTTAGGTGAGAGTGGAGGAGTGGGTAAGTGTTCACCTATTTGGTAGGTATGGGTGATGGTTGGTTTGGTATGGGTGATATAGGAGGTTCATATGTTAATAGATCATCCTCATCATAAAGCTAGTGGATGAGTGTTTGGAGAGCTTTACAATTCTTCATATCATGTCTTGATGTCCTATGGTATAAGCAAATCAAGTTGTCATTGAACCATGATGGTTTTGGGCATGAAGGGTCAAAGTGTTTTATAGGTGGTAGGCTCAAGGTAAATTTTTTCAACAACCTTTGTAGAATGGTTGAATAGGATTCAAGCAAAGGTGTTGGTGGTGATAGGTTTTTGGTTTTAGGGGTTGTAGCATTTTTAGAAGTAGACTTCACCATGGGAGTTGTTGATGGTGAAAGGGTTTTGGTAGGTGGTTTTGGTTAGGATTATTTGTTTATGGTTTGTTTGAAGGTGGGTGATTTAGATGTGGAGGTTGAATGTTTAGTGATATGTGAGAAGGTAGAGGTAGACTTGTTAGCTAAGGATGATTGGTAGTTTGATGATTTGGTGGAGGTGGGTATAGGTGGAGAAAAAGATGAAGGTTTAGTAGATGAGGAATATGTGATAGGGATAGTAGAGGGATGGGGTCCTAAGATAGAGGGTAAGAGGGAAGGATGTGCTATGGGTCTAGTTCAAGGTAGAGGTTTGGGTAACTCAACCTTCTTGGTTTCTTTGGTTGGTGGTTTCTTTGGTGGACTAGATGGAGTTAGGTTCAACTTCAAAGAAGGGTGATTATGGATAGGTGTAGGAAGTATACCAAGTTTTTTGGTAAATTTAGTTAGGGTGCTAGGAGAGGGATTGGATACTTGGGTATTGGTTAGTTTAAGTGGTTGAGGGTTGGTTATTTTGGTGGAGGTTTTGGTTGGTTGGGTAGATATAGTAATAGGTTGGTTAATAGAAGTGGTGGGCTAGTCTGCCAAAGAAGGGGTTGGAGGTTCTAGTCTAGTAATATAAGGGAGACCTAAATATTTCTATAAGTTGGCTTGATCCATGTCAAGGTTGGAGGAAAATTCCAATTTTTTCACTAGCCTAGAGTAGGATTCATAGGTTGGTTTGATTCCTTGATTGGTGGATCTAAAAGATAACCCCTTAGGTGGAGACATAGGGATGGTAAATTTGTACTCTTAATCAAAGGATGCAAGCTTGGGATAGGTGGTTCCTCTATGGGAGGAGTAGACATAAGGATTTCCTCCTCAAAAATGATTTTTGTCAGAATGGTGAGTTGTTTGGTAATTAGTGAGGAAGGTAAGATGGGTATGTGGTTTAGTATGTCAATTGAAGGAGAGGTTGGTGACTCCACCACCTCGATGAGTAGAGGAGGAGAAAGGGGTATTTCCTTGGTTTGGGTTACCAAAAGGGGAGAAGGTAACTCTACTACCTCAATAAGCAAATAGGGTAAGGGACATGTAGGTTGGTGAGTGGGTTCTTTAGTAGTAAGTATGTCAAGAACCATGTTAATAGTATAGGTATCATGAGAGCACTCAATTTTGTTGCTCTTATTCTTGATAGGGGAGGGTTTGGGAAAGGTTACTTGAATATATTGAGGGCTTGGTTTAGTGGTGCATTGGGGTTATCCAATGTGAGTTCCCCCTTATCAATGAGGGATTGGATAAGGTTTTTGAAGGTATTACACCTATTAATATCATGTCCTATCACATGATGGGAGGCACATGAATCATTTTCATTGTACCAATTGGATATAGGATGAGAAGATTCAAATTTTTGGGGTGGTTTAATAGGAGGAAGTTGAATGATATTAAATTTTAATAACTTCTCCAAGATAGAATCATAGGATTCTCCAAGCAGAGTTAATTACTTCTAGTTTTTCTAGGTTTGTTTCATTGGCTTTTGTTTTGAATAATTACAGGAATTTGGTAGGTTTGTGGATGGTGGGTGAGTGGCTTTAAGGAAAATTTAATTTTTGGTTCTTTTTCCCTTAGTATTGGTATTTGTTTGGTTTGGAAGAAGAGGCCTCATTGGTTTTATAGGTGGAGTTTTTATTTTTCCATTTTAGCCTCCCTTCATCAATGGATCTATTCTCTAGCTTGTGTACCATGATAAAAGATTAATCAAAATTATATAAGATTTGGGAATGTAACATGAAGGAGATATGTTTGGTACATGCCCAAGTAAAGAGATCTATGAGTTCTAGTTGAGGCAAGGAAAAGGAAAGTTGGTCAATTAGGCTCCTCTAATGAGCCACAAAATTAGTAATGGACTCATCCTCAAACTTCCAAATGGATTATAGGTTGGTAATGAAAAATTTCTTGGAGATATTTATCAAGAAATGATCTAAGAAAGTTTGGGCCAATTGGGTGAAGGAGAAGATGGAATGTTTGGGTAAGGCACTATACCAATCTAAGGCTAGGCTGACTAAAGACATGATGAAAGTGTGGAGAAGAAGGGAATCATTGTAGATGATGAGATAGAAAGAATGCCTAAATTCCATAAGGTGTTGTTGGGGATGCTCCTTACATCAAAATTTAGAGAACTTAGAAATTTACCATTGAGGAGGATAAGGTCGGATAGGGATGGATGGGTGAATGGGTTCATTACAAATGTGGTCATAAGATAAATGGTCATGAGCCCATGAAATAGATGATTATAGATTAGAAATTTTATCCATCAACATATTAATCAAATTAATTTGAGGTTGGGTAGCTGTATAATTATGTGATAGGTTTGGTTGAGGTTGGGTGGAGATAATGTATGAATAAGAGGTGGAAGGTTGAGAAAATTCCACATATTGGTATGTGGTCATTAAAAGTTGGGATAAAAGGGGTATGTATCCTTCTAGGTTAAGAACATATTAGGATGATGTTATAGGGGTTTATTGAGGGATGGACATGGGTTGGTTTGAAGGTATGGTTGAAGTGGTAGGTTGAGGTTGAGTGGTAGTCATTGTGCTAATGGGTAGAAGGATAGAAGGTATGGAAAGTACCAAACTTTGGAGTGGGGTGAAAATTGGTGGGTTGGTAGTAAAAAGAGGAAAGGTAGAAAAAGGGGTAAAAGTTACCCATATGGTAGATGGGGTATAGGTAATAAGAGGTAAGGTTGTCCCTATATTGGAAGTGTTGGCTAATATAGGATGGGTTTGGTTATATGTTGGAATGTTGGATTGGGTTTTGATAGTGGTAGTGGTTGGGATATTGGTAGATGAAAAGGCCGTGATGACAAAATGTTTGATGAAGGTAATGCCAACCATAAGAGGGGGAGGCATGAAATACAGTGGATCCATATGAGGAACCGAAATAGTAGAGGTGTGATGAGATAAGGTGTTTAGGTAATGTTGGAGGGCCACATGGTTGTTGTCAAGGAAGGCTACGAAGTCCGCATCTCTTTGAGAAACTATTAGAGGCATGGTACGATGGGTATAATAATGGGGATATCCTTCCACATCTAAGGTGTATTATATGGAGGAGGAAGAGGAAGAATAAGGTGGTTTTTGATTGGTTTGATTCCTCAATTGGAGTCTAGTAAAGACCATGTGAGGAATGAAAATAAATGAAACTCACAACTCAAACAAAGAGAAAAAAAGATATAAAGATCCAAGGAAAAAAAACCATACACTAAAGTACATTATCTCTTAGGATATATTTTATCTCGCTCTTGGATTATGCCTTAGTGAGAATGTGTGAGGGAAGTTGGCTTGTAGAACAGGTCTTAAAAAGAAGTCTATGTTTGGTTTCAGGTTATGTTTAAGTGCTTAAGAGAGAAATTTGTATTGGATCAGGTACATGGCTTGGTACTTGGGGATTGCTCCCCTCACTTCATGTTCCTACATCAAGTGTGGGCACTTAGCTGATATACCATTTATCCAAAGTTTATACTCAGCTAGAGAACTGAGTGGGTTGTCCCCTTGGTAATGATCTCCAAGTAGGATTATCGATAAAGGGTAAGGTTATCACTAGGTGATGAAATACTAGTTGGGCCTTGCCTCAAGTGTGTTTTATGTTTGATTATGCAAGTGGTTTGGTCTATGTAACATAAGTGAACTATGATTAATATGATGCCTTTAATTAAGCTAGGTGAGTTAAGACAAGCAAGAAATCAATGTATGCTCTTAATTTTAGAGCCAAAGGAATTTTTTGATTTATTTTTGAATGAATAAAATAAAAACTAGAATGAAACTAAATAAAAAATTAAAATACAAGTCATAATCCTAGGATGAGTGCTTTTTGGTTTTTATAAATGCAAGTAAGAGAATGATAATTTTTTTCTTTACTTGTTTTCTAAGAAAAAGAAACTAGAATTTGCATTTTGAAGGAAAGAAAGAAAATTTAAATTTTAGAAAAGAATGGAACTAAATGACTCTTTTATAATGCAAATAAATGTCCTAAAACTATGAACCCAATAAAATCACAAGGGTCCCACTGGGTGTGCCAAAATGTTTCACTTAATTTGCTTTTTTTTTAGTTTGGAAAGAAAATAAACTATTTACGGGTGTGGTAAAAATACCTATTTGAAAGTGCATGCATGATCTAGATGAATTTTGAGAACTCCTATTTGTCTAGGAAGTAATAACCCATAGATAATAAATCACTTAAAGGAAACTTGTTTGTTAGACAAGTAGTTGGGTGGATTGCCTAGCATGAGCTAGATCCTAGAAGTGAGAGCTTCCTAGGAGACTGTCAATCCAAAATTTTTAAATAATAAATTTTGATAAATTATAAATAAATTACTTACATTAAATAATAATAAATAACTAAAATTAAACACAAGAATGCTTTGCTAAAAAGATGACTAAATAAATCAATAGTTTTTCAATGCTAATGCTAAAACTAGTCAAGTCATAGTTGTGGTTTTGGTTTGGTAATGTGATAAGGGTTAAGAAAAGAAGGTTTTGGTTTAGTTTGGTAGATGGTCAGGTTGGTAGAGAGGTAAAAGGGTACAATTGTCAAGTGGTCAAGATGGTAAAGAGATAACGGGGTAAATTAAATGGTCAAGAGGGTAAAGAGGTAAATGGTCAAGAGGGTAAAAAGGTAATGAGGTAAATGGTCAAGAGGTCAAAGGGGTAAATGGTCAATAGGGTAAGGAAAAGTGGAGGTTTAAGGGGTATAGGTTTGGAGGTCAAGAAAATAATAAGACCAAGGGGTTGTGGTTTAGAGATCAAGAAAGAAGAGGCTAAGGGGTGAAGAAAATGAAACTATAAAATTGATAAATTATCTCATGTTTGAAGCTTGAAAATAGTTGATGAAGATGTTGTTGTTGTTGATGATGGATTAAAATTTTGATAGAGTCTAGCTAAATATGGATGACCTCCTTGACAAGTGGGCACAACCTGTAAAATGAAATGCTTCCCACCCAGGACCTCCTTCCATAGGTGAAAGGGGGGTCATATGTATAGCATTTAATTCTAAAAAACATGACAAAGGAGCAAATAGTGGAAATGTAACACCATTTTCCAAGTGGGTGGATAAGTGGTTTAAGGGGATAAGGGTGGTGAGATTCCCACTTCACAAAGTGTGTCTTCCACTTTGCTAAAGTGCCTCCCACTTTGCTAATGTGTCCAAAGTGGGTGGAGATAATACCCATAGACCTAAATGAGTCCAAAATAATTTCCACCACCCACTTTTGTCTTTTCCCCATGGGTGGTTAGGTGATCATGAAGGAAAAATATGGTGGGATTCACACTTCATAAGTGTCTCTTCCACTTTGTAAGTGTGTCCAAAATAAGTGGATATCATGCCCATGTGTCCATATGGGTCCAAATTACTTTCCACCACCCACTTCTATCTTTTCCCAAGCACTTAATAGGGAAACCCACATACTTTGGTGCCACTTTCATGCATGAGTACAAAAGCACATTCTTTAGGATGGTCCCATAAATAAAAATGTGCCATACTTCAAAGGGTGGACCTTGTGATGCTTAATGATGTCATTAGGCACCTTTGGCAAGGGTCTAAAGTGGGGTATGATGTCCCACTCCAATCACCTCACTTTCAAGCCATGTCACTTGAAATGTCACTATTGAGTCACTTGGCATGCCACCATGAATAATGACATGCCATGTCATCATGAATAGTGCTAGTAAATAGTGCTAGTGAATAATGTTTTCAAATAGTACTTTTGAATAGTATTTTTTGAATAGTGATAGGTGAATAATGACTTTTTTAGGTTAAGAGGAGTTGGGTTAAGGGTTAATAAGGTTTAGGGGGTCTCAAGGCATTCAGACATCTAGAACTGCTTGTGTGAAATTTTCTAATGTCTACATTGAATTTTGATCCTCACTTCTTGCATTACCAAAGTGGCTCTATGTTTGAACTTGTCATCATCAATGATGCCTAGGGAGGTATACTTTATAGTGTTGGCTAGGATGGTAACAAAGATTTTCTTGATTCTAGCTATCAGCTTCTCATCATCCCTTAAGAGTCTATCTAGGCTCTTCGACCAAGTACACAAACCTTGGATATTATCAACAAATATTCCCAATATTACATTCAAGTGGGATAGGATGATTGTTTTGATGCTAATAATCTTACCCTTAATCAATATGTTGATAAGCTTCCTTATTTTATCCTCTACCCCTACCATTGGGCCACCAATTCTTTGACTATTTCACTTTGCTAGGTCAATGTATCCTACCTCAACATCATTGACTTCAAGGAGTCAAACATGTCATAAAAAGATGCCTCAAACATATTTATTATTGCATTTAGGATTGAACTGATAGCCTATGTCTCTATATTCTCCTTTTCTTTCTCCAAGTTTTGCATTTTCTATTTCATACCCTTGATACCTACTTTAAGCTGAGTTAAATGATAATCAACTACTCCTTCAATGTCTTCCTCATAAATAAGATGCTCAACAAGCCTCTAACCTCTAATGGGGTTTAAACCTAAAAATGGTTCAACCCTTTGAAATGTGAATTTTTCACTCTCAATCATGGTTTTCTTGGTCATCACCCTCTCCAATCGTGCTACCTCTAGATTAAATTGTACACTGGTTGATAACTTTGTTACTCTAGGAGGATTAGGAGTCTCCACCTATATGCTGCATGAAGCTCCTAGAGTGTCCATTTGTGTACCATTTGACCCTACTATGGTAACTATTTTTCTCTCTTCTTCCTCTTTCATCAAATCTAATATCCATGGCTTGACTTCCTCATGAATGTAAACATGGACTGTTTAGGTTATGGCCCATGAGTGGGAAAAGGTGGGAATCTTCTACATGTTTCCATAAATGAACCATTCAGGGTTCCATGAATGGGGTATTAATCACTAAATAAATTGACTTCACTCATGAGGTGGGTGAAGGTCAATTTGGGATTCTTTCTCCAAATTGGGACCAATGGCAACTCAACTTTCCTTTTGAGTGGGTGTGCTATTGGAACTAGGTCTAAAGCAACTTCTTTCCCTCTATCTTGTTTTACATCCTTAACCTTAGATTGGGGTTATTCATTTTGTTCCTCTTCATCTTCTGACCCATAAGCCTCAACAAGCACCTTGAGTTCAGCCTCTATTATCTCATCAAGTTCTAAATAAATCATGTCTAGGAACTCTATTGGAGATTCTAGCCTTTCAATTGGGGCTGAAGATGATCCTTCCCTATGTCTCTCTTCCCATTTCTCTTTACCATGTCCTTGTGCCACTTGTGATTGGTGTTGTTGCAGTGGTTTCTTTGGAGGGGGTCTAGAGGATGGCCTAGGCAATAAGTGATATTACAGGGGACCCATTTTCCAAATATCACCTGGTGGCTTATCATCTGTCCTAGCCAACCTAGGCTCTAGATTAATGTTATGTTTCTTCAATTGGGCCAATACCTTTAGGAATCTAGAGGCCTTGATGTATAATAGATCATGGACATTAGGATGATGTTCATAAGCCTTGGTTATGGTTTTGGACTTTAATATGTTTTGTGACCATCCCATTAGAGTCTCATTGCCTCAAATCATCTTTCTATAGGGTGAATAAGTCCTTGTGTCTTGAAATAAATTTCATATGTTTCCAATTTTGTAACATATTTATGCTGATTATCAAAGGAAAAGGATGGAAGGGCCTTTTATTGTCTCCTTGAAAAATCCATATATACCATTAAGAAGTTGGTATGTAACTTCTTGCTCTACTAGCTTGGTGGGCACATAGATGGGTAACCTATAGGGCTATGTCAAAGTCCCTTCAATATTTATGATGGTGCAATCTGAGTAGAACCATATATCCCCTATGAACTCCATATATTTCTTAACTAGGGGGCTGACCCTGCTCATGGGGATTCTTGTGATGGCTTCCATTAGGGCTGGGTAAACATAATCACAAATGAACTGCATGTATTTGAATATGTGAAGCTTAGAATATTGATGGGAGATAATAGGTCTCCCATTAGGTGACCAATTATTAATGTTTGGGATCTAGGTGGATGTTAAAATGGCATAAAGTAGATAAGACATCATGTAAAATTGGTTTTTTCTTTTCTTTTTGATGGTTGTGAATTGTGATTTCAAGCAGATATTAATAATCTTGCCTAATGGGGGAGTGAGTCCCTTCTCTACCATGAAGTAAACATAGGACACCTAGAATTTATAAATATGTGTGGTGGAGGGGGATATATATAACCTATTTAGAAAGGTCATGATTATCCTAATCCCTTCCTTGAATTATCTAATTGGTATCTTGCCTGTGGGGTCCTGGATTACTTGGTTCCTAGTAAGCAGCCATGGGGCTAGGATTGTGTTTAAGTCATGTTCCTCATTCCAATTTTTAATTATGGGTAAGTCTATTTGGGACTTAAAATTTTTATAGTAGCTTTTAAAATAAAGAGGGGAATTGTATGACATTTTCTTAAAACTATGCTCATGCACTATCTAATCATGTTCAATTTTATAATCTTGGAAAAGAGGAGCAAAGACATCAATGCAATGTAATACCTCAGGCTTTGTAGTAGCATAGTGTAGGCCAACCATTTGGATAGAGATTGGGTCATGGTATCTCCACAAGATGTTTTCATTCTTCTATTCTTCCCTCATAAGATCTTTCATCTCCTTAATGGTCCAAAAGTGTTCGAACCAGTTCCTATTCCCATTGTTTAAAGCTATAGTATCCAGGTCTGTGTCTTTAAAGATTCTAACCTCATTTTATAAGGTTAGACATAACCAAGTCTCATCCCTTTATTGCTGTCTGTAAGCTACCATGGATGTGGAAGTTGAAACTACTTACTAATAGATTGCAAATAATCCCTAGGTCAACTCGTTCTTGCTCAGTTTGTAATTGAACTCATCTTGGCTTGACTATGACTTATTTGAGCTTGAATTAGGGATTTTATGGATGCTAAGATATTTTTAAAATTTTAATGGCAATGGAAATTAAGACTTACACTCATTCATGTCTTATATTTTATTGATACCTAAGCCTTTATACCTTTGCCTTTTTAAGCACACAAAATCTCTAATTTTATCATTTTGTGCTTGTGTGGCACCCATGTGGCATATATTGGACAACTTTCATGGCATTTTTCATAAATGCCTTAAGGTACTAGCCATTGTATTTTGAAAATCCAAATTTTCCATTATGTCATTGGATCCTTATTTATGGATCAATGTAAACAATTGATCATGATCACAAGGCTTGAGAGTCATTGGCTTCTTTATGTCAGGCCCCATGGTTGTGCCATTTGGCACCTTTACGAGCCTTTTGGGCTCTACATTCTATTTAGTGAATTCATGCTTTCCATATATTGATCTTATAGGCTATTAGGGGCTAATTGAAATAGTCTCCAATAGCTGTGCTCTATCCAATCAATCTCCATGATGAAGTGCAGACCATTGATCACTAAATGAGAGGATGCATGCCATTAGTCTGATGGATCAAATGCCTTAGATTCATCAAGTCTATTCACTCCATCTAATCAATCTCCATGATGAAATAGGGGATATTGATCCTACGAAGGGTAAGGACTTTAATTATCATCATGATAGGAAGGGACTTAGGCTTAAATACCTTAGGCTAAGGTTTATTTCATGTTTAATAAACACATTATAAAATTTAAGCTAAAACATTTTAGCCTATGTTTTTGGAATGCATATAAAAAAGACCTAGGCTAAATATTTGAGGCTAAGGTTTATGTTGCGTTAATAATCACAGCTTATACTTTAGGCTAAAATATTTATGCTAAGCTCTTAGAATATGGCTAAAGGGGGCCTAAATAATAAGTAATCCAAATGATAGGTTTTAACCTAGGGTTTTATTATATTAATAAACATGATAATAACTTAGGTTAGAAGCATTTAAGTTAAGTTTTATGTCACAAGGACCTTTTAAAATAAGACTTAATATAAGTCTCTAGCCTAAGGTTTATTGCATTTAAGCAAACACAATTAGAACCTTAGGAAATAGACTTAGACTCAATCCATGTCTTCATATATTTAGACCACAAGATTATTTTATTATTTGAATTTCAAAGATCCTAAGTGTTTGAACATCTTTTGAGGGGTTCGATTGATTTGTAATGCAAGCCATAAGCTTGTCGCAACATTTTGAAGGATATCCTTATGTCCAAGCAAAATAATTAATTAGCTTAAATTTGATGGCCTCATGGATGTCAAATGACAGTCATGAGAACATCAAATTTAAGTTAGCAGGTCATCAGGTTTGATGAGCTTAAATTTGATGATCTCATAGATGTCAATGATGGCCTCAAAAACATTAAATGATAGTCATGATAATGTCAAATTTAAGCTCATAAAGTCATTTTGGTCCATAGATCTTGGATTTAGTATGCTCCATCTGATCAATTGGTCCTGATGAAGCATGTACCATTGATTACTATTAGATTAGATGTATGACATTGGATCTTAAGCCTAGATTTTAATTCACATGACCCTTTGTTATCAAGATTGAGTATGAGAGTGCCACATGGTAGCTCTGTAAGGCTCCCTGATCTTTTGACTTTTTAGCACCACTTTCACTCCATCTAATTAATTCTATGAAAGTAACCACACACCGTCAATCTTGATTAAGATGATCTTACATGATTGGTCTGATGGATCAAAGCTTTAAGTTCATCAAGTTTCCTATGCTCCATTATATCAATCCTTGTGATGAAGCATGGATTACTGGATCTATAAATAAGTGAGGGGCTTAAATTAAGATGCGGGTTAATATAAGAACTTAGGCTAAAATTTTAAGACTAAGGTCTTGTTCATATTGATAAATATGAATAAGGATTTAGGGTTAAAACTTTAGGCTAAGCATATGACAAAGGGGAGCATGCTAAGGTAAAAGACCTTGCAAACATAAACATTAGACCATGTTAAGAATATAGGGAATGAAAGGGGGGAAACAAAAGGGGACCAATGCATGATTTTTAGGCTAAGGTTTGATTGTGTTAAAAAATATGACCAAGCCTTAGCATAAAAATTAGGCTTAAGTCCATATTTAATTTAAAATATTCCTGCCAAAATGTTCCCACAAAAATTTGAATTCGAACCAAAGGTCTAAACTAGGACTTACCAAAGGTGGGTTTCATCACATGAATCCAACTATGAGCTACCATATATTCAAGATTAGTAAAATTCTGAATATGGTTAATCTATAAATTTCAAGTATGATAAATAAGAAACTCCATGAAACTTAAAACTTAAGACATGAAGATCAACTATTAGCAACATTAGGCAAGGTTAAAACAAAACCATGAATAAATGGGCTAATTTACTTAGGTGTGGATGATCTTCAAATTCTAATACAGAGCAAAATATCAAGCTTTCAATGCAAAGGTTCAAAATAATCACAAGGGTCCCTATTTTTCAAAAATGGGGGTATGTTGACCTCAACAAAGTTGAAGTGACAAATTTAAATTTTTGGCTTTTTTTCCACATTTACAATGAAATTTACATGTTTTACATTTATTTTTTCTAATTCATGGAAATAATTGTAGTTTTTATATAACCACCTAGTCTTGTTACTCAAAAATTTAGAAGTATTTCCATGTTATTTATGCACTAACACCCCTATTTTTGACTAAAATCTTAGATTTTGAATTATCTAGGTTGCTACTTCATATCTTGAAAATAAGCATGTGCTTATTCTCTTTGTTTACTTCCATACTTTATCAAAATTACTAATAATTAATAAATGGGATGTTTTTATTAAAATGTACAATAACTATTATGACCTATGATGATAACCACTGTGATGAAAGTAGATAAAGACATTTTATTGAAATCACTTATTGGTACAAAAATTTATACTAAAAATGTTTGAATTAAGTAAATGTAAAGAATCGATGATAGCATTCAAAGGACAAAAGACTATCATACAAATTTCACATGAAGTATTCATTAGTAGATGAAAAATATAACACTATCTACAAATAGATAATTATAAATATCATACAATAGTTTAAGGTTTAATATTAAAATATCAAAGGTAATCATATATATAAATAATAATAATGGATATACCTTATGCACTTTGATAATTATTAATTATCTATTAGAGAAAATGATAGTCAATCTTGATACAATTAAACCCAACTAAGATATTATCACATAATTTTAAAAAATTAAAAGAAGAAGGGTTATATGATGTTATAGAGCTTCTTGATACATTCCCATGATCTCCCTCATATAATATGCATATGAGTGTTTTATGTCTCCATTTTCAAGAGCTAGTTATAACAACAAGATAGTTATGAAAATAGATTTATAATTAGATTTAGAGATAAGAGATGAATTTATAAATAAACTAATTGAACTTAAAAACAAATTTAGGTAAATAAAGGTAATAGATCAAATGGGTAAGTGTGCAGGATATTAGAATAACATAGAGGCTTTATAAAATATATCAATCATAAAAGAATAATTTATCAGGAAAACAATGACAAATATAGAGAAGTACAAAACTTAATATTTCACTGATAGCATTCTGAAACACCTTACTTACCCATAAAATAAAATAGTATGCCATTCCATTGGATTCTAGAAAGACTAAAATGTAAGAATTTGAGATTAAATTGATGTAAATAAAAATGTTTTAATAAAATGTAAATATTATACTATAGATGAGAAACACATATCAACACGTGTTATTCATTTTTCCATATGCCAAGAAAATACAACTTAGAAAAAAACGTCTCTTATAGAACCAAACTATAATATAGAGTCTGCCTTCAATGTTTTATATATCTTGATCACATCACCTTAAAGATACACATCAGAGGAAAGGTGAAAAAATACCAAAATTTTAAAATAAATTGCATTACATGACAATTTAGATGTGATGGAAAAAATTGTGAGCTTCTTTGAACAAGTCAAGACAAAAGGTTAGTCGTCGTTTCTCTTAATAAGTTCATTTTAAATAAAAATTGAGTATTTTTTCTATTGATAAAAAAGGTAAAATAAATTATGAGATGAGGAAGGAAAGAATTTATTTATCTTTAGAAGTAAAATTTCACTTATTTCTCATACTTTATAATTGCATTTCAAAATGTTAAAAAATTATAGTGTAAATGACATTTGGGCTTGATGAACTACATTTTAGTTCTATTTATCCAGATAAATCCCATTTTCCATTTCATTAAAATGTATAAAAATATCAAAATGTGTTTCCATTCTTATAAATAAAATTTGGGTACTACCCAAAATTTCAAATTAACTTTCTTTCAATAAATCATTTAACCAAGTGAAATAATTGAGAAAATGAAATTGAAAAAATTTATTGTGACTATCACACTCTTAGTGAATTCTTTATTATTATTCTTGGAGATGATACTATGTGAACTATAAAATCTATGTATAAAAAATTTATAGTCAAAGAAATATTAAAACCTTGGGTGATGTCAAAATAGCTTAAAAATCCTTTTATTAAGCATAATAGTGGGTGGTGACTTGAAATGTTTATCACGCTAAGATTACATAGCTCTACCATAAAATTGGGTTCTCCCAATAAATTTACCATAATGGGTAATAAATCATGGAATTCAACCATTAAATTCTTCCAATTGAACCCCTCACTAATATTACATGGTTGCCACCCCAAAAAATCCCTCTAAAATTGCAGATCAATTAAACACACTCATAACCCTGCTTGTTCATTTCGTGAATGTTATATTTCCATTCTCTATAAGCTATATTTATAGTACCAATAATTATACATTATTAAATACATTGATCAACCAAATGGACAATTATATTTAATGGATATTAATTTAGCATGCTAAAAGTGACGTATTTTATGAAGTGACACAGGGAAGTTTTTAAAATTTAAAGGTGGTGACAAGTATTTCCAATTAGAAACTATTTTTTGTTGTTAAAAAATAAATATTTTAATTACAATTTTTTGTACCTATTTGCTTATAACACTTGTGATATTTTTATTCATGACATCTAAGTGGTTTCAATCACATAGTTCCACATGTCCAATCAATTAACATGCTACGTATCCTAACTGAGGTTTAAATTTAATACTATCAATCACCAACACCTTATTGTGCCACATCACATATATAATTATCCCTTCTTATTTTTTTAATGAGGTGATTTGGATTATTTTAATAAAATATTCATTAAATATTCTCAATAGTGCCATTCAAACCTTTTACCAAATCAATATTTTATATTTTATGCAGTGTATAGCTATTTACATCTCCCCTAAACAATCTTTGACACAGATGATAATGTTTAAAACTGTATGTGTGGGAAAGAGAGGGTAGTGTGTGTTAGAGTAATTGTGGAAGGCAATAAATGCTTAAAAAATAGTGATACATTTGTCGAAGTAAAACCATTTTTATAGTGTTTTGATTAAAAAAATTTAAAAGTATACTTTTTGGACTTCAAATGTGGCTATTGAGAGTTGTAAATCCCATCATTTGATACTTTTTATGTGTTATCAATTCCATATAAATGCCTCTAACTTGATTGTCAAATGTGGTGATGACATCATAACTATTATTTAAAAGCTTTAGATATGATAGGAATGGCTTAAAAGCTTTGGATATTACTATTATTTATGACATAAGATTTAGACATGACTGAAATGACATATTTTTGATGTGATGATAAATATATGCTTTGGTTATGACAATAAAAATGCCTCCAACGTAACAAGAAATGACAAATCCAAGGTTTTTTTTTTAATGGGCTAGATTCAATATTACAAATGTATCAAAAGGGTTATATTATGAGAATGACGTTTTGTTATATTATCCATAAATGTAAAAATATTTTTAGATATATGACACAAAGATTTGAATATATAGGCTTTGGATTATTCTCTGGGTGATTTTGATTAGATGTTTCTCAGACCTGATTACTTAGCCATAAGAACATTTAGACTTAGGTGTATGCTTACTAATCGATTGTAATTAAGTATATATAATCAAAAACATGGTAGATATGTTTATATATATATATATATATATATAGCTTTGAGCTTCTCAATAGAATAAAATAATTTTTGAAATTTTTACGAGGGTATGCCCACATGATTAGAAATTTTGGTATTGGTATCTATATCATTTTATAGGGTATGTCCACATGATTTTAACTTTTGGTACTGGTCTTTATATCATTTTAGAGGGTATGTCCACATGATTAGAACTTTTGTTTTAGTTTTTATATAATTTTGGAGGACATGTCCACACAACCTTGGTCAAGTATGCCCACATGATTAAAACATTGGTCTTTGTCTCTATATGATGTTATAAGGCATGTATATACAATTATAATTCTGGTATCGGTCTCTATATCATTTTAAAGGGTATGTATATATAATTAAAAATTTGATCTTGGTATCTATTTAATTTTTAAGGGCATGTTCCCATAATGGAAAATTTGGTATTATAGGTTTTGATCTCTATATAATTTTGGAGGGAATACTCACGTAATAATTGGAAATTTGATCTTGATCTTATATCATTTTAGCGGGAATGCCCATGTAATAATTGGAACTGTAGACTTACTCTTTAAAATGAATGTTCTTACTTATCACTCTACCAAGCCTAAATAAATAATATTACTTATCAATCCACCAAGACTTTTAAGATTTTAATATATTTTATACTTACCAATCCAACAAGCCTTTTAAGATTTCAATATCTTTTGGGTGAAATAGTGTTTGTCTCAACCATCAACTAAAGCCAACAAAAGTTCATTGAAGTAAATATTAACCATGTATATTTTTTAACTATGTATATTTTTATATTATTTTCATTACCCATGAGTTTATTTAATATTTTTTTATTTTTAATAACTAAGATTTAATCCATATAATTATATATACTTTTGATTTGGTATTATCCTATATTTAAAGGCTATTAAAACATGCCCCACAAGGCATTGTGTGTTAGGTTGAAAGGGAATTGCCCACTTAAATTTGTTTTAAATCCATTTTTCATATGGAAAAACTATTGTTAAGGTGTGAATTGATGGCCTTGTTAATTATGTAAATATTTGTAATTAAATTTTCATTATTAATTATATGGTAGTGATTATGGAAATATTTTTAATTCAATTTTCATTATTAGTTGCATGGTATTTGATTATGTTGGATTTTGTAAAGTAAAAGTAGTTATAGTGTTAATTTATAATTTATTATTATTATCAAGTCCATTTTGATAGCTTGTGATAATGATGTTTCAATACAGTTATGATCCATAAATTATCTAGATATTCTATATTAATTTTATCCAACACAAATCCTATATTCTTTGTTTAACATAGCATTAATAAATGAGTGTTTTATACTCTTTACAATACTAAAATATAGATAAATAAGGGTTGGAAATGGAATGTATATAATTAGTTCATTTATTATCCTTGTGGGCATTCCATAATTTCATGATTGTCTTAGGTTATGAGGAATCCATTAGTTCAAAGTCTAGTAATTCTTCTTCAATTTGAACATTCTAACAAAAATTATTTTCTCAAAACATTAGTGAATCATCAAACCCTCTCTTGATTATTACAAGGAAAAATTCACCAAGACAACTCATGCACTAGGATCTTAACTATCATACTCACTTCATTTCATACAATTGATGGTTTATGTCAGAGAATTTCATGGGAACACCTTAATCCATATGCAGCCAAGATAGTATTGGTAAACTAATGCATTGAACTAGGTAATTATGTTAGATATTTATAATATTTATATTTTAATTATAATTTATTTCATTATATCTATTTATTCTTTCTATGAGATGAATACTTATTAGTACACCCTCAGATGTCATGATCCATGATCATTGTACATTCCCCCCCACATAATCCCAATTTCATGTATTTTCACCACACCCATGACAACCCATGTCATGTGTCTCATCATTTATTCTTAATAATACCACATCATGAATTCATATTCAAAAAAATTTACATCTTATCCTATTGGCTGCATTACCCCATTATCACATCTATTTCAATTGTGGGAAAGTGAAACCATAAGGTTGAGAAGGGGATAATCAGGGATATTTGGCACATGTGATCCCTTGAAGACACACTGATTGAAAATGCACATGCAACATTTAAACCAAAAAGGTGGGAAATAATTAAAATTGTATGATTGTAATGATAGAGAACTAAAAATATGTTTCCAAGTCATCATCATCTCTCTCAACCTGACACTCTGCTACTTTGTGAAAGGTATATACCAATTTTCAAATAGAAAGAAGTTGTGGGGAGAGACAAGAAATAACCAAGAAATATATATAAGGTAAAAATAAGAGGATATATATTGATATTGGAGCTAAGTGACCACACAATGTTTATAAATAATCTAAAGGTGGTGTTTCTTTTTAAAAATGTGGTATGAATGGTTTTTATTGAAAGAATCATAGGATATGACCTATATGTAATCCAAGATTTTTCTAAGTCTTTTAAAAATGATAAAGATAATGTCAAGGGACTTGAATTGATTTTAATGGAGGAGATAATCTTTGAAGAAACTGGCTTGCCTACAATAGGAGAAGAATGGATTGAACACCATGTAGACACTAACACTAGAGCAATATTTTATGGATAAGGAGACATAATTAAAATTGATTCCCAAGGTACATGAAAACTACATCTCCCTACTCCTTGGCATCAAGTGATGATATTTATTATTATATATTTCACAAGTGAGGGTAGGTTATCCTTAGTATACACTTCTCATCTACATATTTTAAGCCACCCAAGACATGGGATTTTTTGTGAATGCCCCCAATTGTTTCCTACACTTCTTGAGAAGGATGACCAATGAATACCAAAAAAGGAAGCCTACAACATTATCTCACCATTGCTTCACTAAACCAATAGTAAAGAGAGTTTTGGCTAGAAATAAAACTCAAACATCTAATCCATTGAACCTCAACTCATAATTCCCATTCCCTATTAAAATATTTAAACAATGGGGCATCCTCATTTAGTACCTCAAGTTCAACATAATAATTCAATTCTATAGAAAGGAAGACATCAACCATCTCATTTTCATTTACAATAATTTTTTTAAAGAAGCCCTTGTTTCTTGTAAAACAATATGGGGAGAGTTAACACCTCATATGCAATAAAGGGAAACATACTATGTCAACGATTTCAAAGTTAAAGTTGGTAGACTTATAAATTTTATGAGATATTTGAAAGTATATATGGGTGGGTGGATAGGAGTGAAATTCATAATCTCTATACTTTAGTTTCCTATCCCACATTGGATTGGAACAGACCCAATCAATGAATGAGAAGATAAAATGAAATGAGCTTTTTAAAACAAAATAGGAGACATATTACTAAACAAATTGTAGGGGATGAAACACCCTATGACTTTAGAAATATGTGTGCATATATTATGTCTAATTATTCTTATGGACCTTCATGATCTAATTTTGCTACACAAAAGACACATAAAACTTAAAGTTGGGGGTGTGATGAGACTTATAAATGTCCTCATATACATATGTAATTATTTTCTAAAAAGTTCATTTTTATTCATATTTTTCATTCCTAATAATCATAACATATTCATGTGTGAGTGTGCATGCATGCAAAGTAAATCTTAATCTTAATATGTTATTTATAAGTTTCATAATTTAGTATAATGGTTTCATATTGGTTTGATACTTTCATGGATAAAGTGGATGAAAAATATACTTTTTTGTTATGTTTATCAGCTTTAAAAAATTCTAGAATATACACTTACAACCTTTGGTTGGCTAGAATTTGAAGATAGACTTGCCATAACAATTAGGAGCTACCTACAAACAAAAAAACTAGTTAAGACCACTTGCAAAAATTGATGTAGGTGGATAATTTATAGAATTCAATAGAACCTCTAGCTATCATCTCCAACCATCTTCCAACTCATTTAATGAACTCTAATAGTCATATAATGTGATGATAATTTTTTTATAATTATATGGAAACTCCATTGGACCATGTTTTCATTATTGGATCATATGACCATTTGGTTTTAACCATTATAACTTCCTTCTTGTCTTTATCTAATTTTTGAAATAATATGAGATCTTATGGTTGTAACCCATTATGAATTTATCTAGATAATAAGAAGCTACCTCCCTTATATTAGGAGAGGAGTTAGAGGTGATAGATAACATATAATAAAGATAGAGAGTGAGTAATAAGTGACATGACTTTTTAGTATCTTGTACTTTGTCATAGTGATAATTCTACTACTACAGAGCTGATTAATGCAAATGAAGTGACTTAACTTAAATTATTCTCAATCAAAGAAGGGATATAATACAAATTATAATCAAGGAGGGACACTTGCAAGGAGTTACTATGATAATCCCATTCATTAATTAGATATTTTATTCTTGTTGTGTTTTTACATTCTAGTTTTATGTGTGTAAACCATTAGAAGTAATTATTATTATTATGTGTGGTTGATAAAGTATATTATACTCAAAGCATGGGAAACTTCCAAGAGAATCCAAACTAATAAATCAATTCTAGTCATTTACACTCCTAAAAGTGTGTTTACCTTCTATCATTTACATTATTGCAAGTGTGTTTACCTTCTGTCATTTACATTCCTACAAAGTGTGTTTCCCTATACACAATCAATATTACCTATCTTTTCAAAGAGTTTAGTATTGCATATACAAAGAAAATAACTTAACAAAGTATACATACACCATGTTTATTATTTAACGAATAAGAATTATTAATAAACTAAGTGGTTTCCCCCTCTTAGTCCATTTGTTGGGTTGTACACTCCATTGCATCAATTTATTTTGGGAGTTGTTTTTTCTATTCACTTATCCATGTGGTTCTCCTATTTTTTTAGTGCCTAAGAAATATGCTTCATAGATAATATGTGTTGATTATAGATAACTTAACAAGATAAACATTAATAATATGTACTATATTCCATAGATTGATGATATTTTTGATCAAATTTAGTACACCAATTATTTTACTAATCTTTATTTGAAATATGGGTATCAGAGAATTAAGGAAGATGAAATTTGAAAACAAAAAATTAAAACAAGAAAAGAGTTGTATAAATTGTTGGTTTTACCTTTTTGGTTATTTAATTCATTAAATACCTTCATGTAATTGATGACTGAGGTTATTAGGACATTTATTGATTCCTTTGTCATTATATATTTGGATGATATTCTTGATTTTAGTGAAATTTTTTATGAGCATATTGATCATCTTAAGAAAGTTTTTCATGTTTTGAAGGATAAAATGTTAGTGTTGAGTGAGAAGACATGTGAGTTTTCTCAACAATCACTTATCTTCATATGGCATGTAGTTCAAGATGGGAAATTAATGATTGATCAAAATAGGGTAGAGGCCATCATGAATTGGACAAAACCTTCCAATGTGATTGAGACAAGAAGATTTGTGGGTGTTGTTTAATATTTACGGAAGTTAACCAATAAATTCTCTTTCAAATATTCACCTTTGCATGCTGTTACAATAAGTGCTAAGATTGTCACTTGGAGGTAAAAGCAAAAAAGTGTATTTGATATGTTAAAACATGAGATTAACCATGACGTGGTTTTATATTTTCCTAACTTGTAGCTACCCTTTGAGGTGGAAATAGATGCCAATGACTATGCTATGGGGGCTATACTACTTCAAGGAGGTAAGGCAATATTTTACCATTTATATTTTTATCATTGTGAAATTATGAATTATTGTACATATAACAAATAACTATATGATCTTATTTAATTGGTCAAGAAATGGGAGCACTCTATCATGGGTAAAGAAACTATTATCCATATGGATCATTAACCTCTTGAATATTTTCAATATCAAAATAAACTTCATAAAAATAGAAACTATAAGTGGATGGGATGTAAAAAAAAATCATTTAGTTATCAAATATAAGAAATGTGTGACTAAAAAACTAGATAAGTCATATAAACATCCTTTGATTTTAGCCATGGGAAGCATAAATCTTATTGAGCCTTTTATGTGTAAGTCTTATGTATATGGATATGAGCATGATGATGATTTTGGGAAGGTATTTATTCAAGAAAATAAGTCCCAAGGTGAATGGTTTTATCCCAAGGAAGTTTATTACCTTCAAGATGGATTTATCTACAAGCTGGATAAACTTTATGCCCCTAAGGAGGAAAGAGTTAAGCTAATGAGGGAATCACATACTTGAAAATTCACATGTAATTTTTTGTGTTAAAAAAAAATTACACATTTAAAAAGGTATGCTTAATGGCATGATATCAAAATAATTTTTTACAACTTCATAAGAGGATGTTTATTATGTAGTACAAACAATCCTACTAATAGGAAGTTTGGTTTATATATGACATTACCAATCCAATATAAACCATGGGAAAGTATTTCCATGGATTTTTTTGGTAGTTAAAATATATCAATAAATGGGTATGAATATATATTTGTAGTTGTGGACTGGTTTAGTAAGATTTTCATCATTATTCCTTGTAAGAAGACACTCAAAGGTAGTGATGTAGTTGAGTTGTTTTTTTCTTATGTCTAGGTTCATTTTGGTTTGCCTAGTTTTATTATTTCAAATCAGGACTCAAGGTTTATTGGGAAGTTATGGGCCACATTTTGGGAGAATATGGATATTGAGTTGAAATAGTCTACCACATTTCACCCACAAACCAATGGGCAAATCAAAGTCGTGAACAAAAAATTGGTATAAATCTTGATAGGGTACAAAATTAATCATTCTAAGTATTGGGATGAAATTGTTCTGAATCAAATTTTCACCATAAATGAGGTCTAATTATGCCTCCTTAAATTTTATGTAACATGTAAACATATCTCAAGTTGTGGGTGACAAATGGGAGAGATGAGTCTGTAGATTGAAGAAGCTAGCTCCCTTGCACCATAACTACAACTAACCACTAGTATATTAATATGAAATAAAAGGGATATAAGGGATTAAAAATAAAATAATAGAGGTGATTAATCCATTTTAACTCCACAATACTACCATGAACTTTCATTATGAAAGGGGATTTACAAAACTGATCTCAACAACCAAGGTTTCTCTAACATAAGTATTTCAACATAGAGATACGATGTAATGAATTTCTCAAGGTGGATGAATAAGAGGTATAATTATAGGTACTCTTACTACTAATTACACTTAAATACATAAAATAAAAAATAATTACACTTCATGTGACATTTTATATGACATACTACTTGTACAAAACATGAGAGAGTAAGATGAACACAAGGAGAAATGCCTATCACTTGACATTCAACTATGGACTACTCCACAAACTTAGAAAAGAAGTTGAGAAATAAAAAACATATTTAAATATTTTATTCAAAGGAAAAATAATTACTCAAACTATCATGGCTTCACCAAACCAAATGTGGATAGTTTATAAATCCAAAAGTGGCTTCTTATATAAAGATTATGAAGAGAGAGAGAGAGAGAGAGAGAGAGAGAGAGAGAGAGAGAGAGAGAGAGAGAGAGAGAGAGAGAGAGAGAGAGAGAGAGAGAGAGAGAGAGAGAGAGAGAGAGAGAGAGAGAGAGAGAGAGAGAGAGAGAGAGAGAGAGAGAGAGAGAGAGGGGATTGGAAAGTGTATTCATGAGTTAAAAAAATAAAAGTGTTATAAAAAATTCCTAAATATACTTTCAAATCCATGTGTATCACTCCTAAATATGCTCAAACTTTCCAAGTGGTGTAGGAGTTAAAAATTGGCCTGACACCTTGACTAACTTCTTGAAAATTATCCTTTTTTTCATAATAAGAGTGAATAATGGACGTATAAATCATAAATTTGACATGAATGAATGAATTAAAAATCATTGGACACATATCATGCCTTTATAAAATCCTTTTATCAAACATTCCATCATTCATATGCATAGGTGTCTTGAAACTCCTCATTTCCCATGCCTAATTTGGTCCAAGTGGCCCAAAACTTAAGTTCATCTTATTAAAGTAACCCTATCTCAATGAATGGATTTAAAATATATTATAATACCTTAAAAAATCCATTTTGGTTCTTATAAAAACTCCTAAGACTCCATTTTTCTCCTCAAGCTCTCATTAGGTATATTTTGCTTGTAACCCTAAAAACCTATAAACCTCCTTGTGTAGGAGACTGTATGGAGGGCAATGAAAAAATAAATTCATATTATATGAACTAGTATAGAATTAAAAATTAATGTTTAATTTAATGTTCATATTCTGAGTGTAAGTCTATTTTTCTACCTTTCTTTTTCTCTCTCTCTTTAATTAGGTCTCAATTATGCCTCCTTACTTAAAACCCTATTTTTATGCTCCATACCTCTCCAAAACATGTTAAATCACCAAAAATAATTTTATTAAATTTAACTTGTCTATCATCAACCTCAATGTCAAATTTAAAGTCTCGAGACCCTGTGTAAGTGTGAAAACTATGAAATGACCTTGCCACCTAGTCTCATTTTAGGCCTGTTTGAGACTGCCTTGGAAAACAAGATTTGTTTGACCATCTAAAAAATATAATTTGAATATTTTTATGATTTAATATGTTTATATAATCCCAAATAAAATTATCCAATGATTGGAAATTTATCCTTTACTCAAAACCCTTTCCAAACACCAAAAATCATGCAAAATAGGGCATTTATTACAATCTATACAACCAAAAATATGGAAAATGTACATATAGAGAACCTATTTTATATTAATAAACAACATAAAATAGGTTTTAATTATAAAAATATGTCATTAAAAGTGATTTATAATTCCATTTCCCTTGACTAGTCATTATTAGGATTTTAGGCATGTTTCATTCTTAAGGATTGTTCATAAAGAATAAATCCTATTTTTCTCTCATAATGGTAAAATATTGTGATTATGGGACCCATAAATAACCTAAAATAACCATTGGTTCCCATGAAAAACATTATGAAAATTCTAAGTGTGAGAAGGTGCTCATCGGGTTGCAAACAAGCCATTTGAGAGGGGTTAATGGTCTTAGTTATTGTTCATGAAGGTGATAGACCTAAAACATCAAATAATGAAATTATAATGGAGTGTATATAAATATAGAAAAATTTAGAAAAAAAATTGGATTCATACATTTGGTTCATGGTCTTACCAAGTAGGAGAATACTATTTTTGAAGTGCAAGCTTGTATGAGAGGAACTAAAAAAGGTTTTAAGGCTAAAATTGGCGTTTCCTTGCTTTTATTTATCCATGGATAGTCATATAGACTCTAAAATATGTATATAAATTAATAAACACCTTAATACCATCACCTTACCTCTCAATAATGCATTTTCACACGACTGTACCTTATGGTCTATGCATGGTATTAGACCTGTTAGGCCTGAATATGGTCTTATCTTCATTCTATTATGTCTCACTAGAATATGTATTATTATAGAGATATTTATCAATGTGTATATATTAATGTTATTCAAACCATTATCCTTACCTATTTTCTCCATTTTAAGCAAGCAATTTTCCCTTGGCAATGTAGTCAGACTTATGTGTGTCCTAGGCTCAATAGGTCTTAGGTCTAGACATAGTTTTGAATTTTTACACACTTACCATTAAGTCTGAGGGTTAAAATGAGATATTTATTACAATATGGATCATTCAAAAATTCAATTTATTTATTTTATACCTATTCATAGTCCTTTACCCTTTTCAAATCAAGAAAAAGCTCATGAAGAGCAAAAAAAACTTGTAGTTTGTTGTTTAACTATGCATAGAGGTTTGGAACTTAGATTTGAACATATTCATTTGTCATTTAAACACATTAAATTTGTATTAAAACTTACCTATAATTATTTTTAAATATTGAGATAAACCTTAGTGTCCTTGATACACATTTAATTCCTTATTCTAGTTTAGAACCAACGTGCCCTGACTTGTAACCTATAGGTATGTCTAGGATGATTTGAATGCATTATTTATTTATGTCTTCACCTTCATAACAATAAATTTATCAATGTATTTTTAACTTGGTTTAAGTATGAGTTATGTTTAGAGTTATTTCTACACCTTTACCCCTTCTTCAGGCTTAAGACCAGTTGTCTCATTAGCAACGTATAGGTGTTAGTGGGTTGTTTGAGCATCAGGCTTGAAACTTAGTCCTCTTACTATTATGGTGATTTGAGAAGTAAAATACATGGATTTTTATTCACCATATAATATATTTCATATGATTCTTGTGATTATTTCAAACCCATGCATCCAAAAATCTATGCTTTCCTTCTTTTATCTACAATTATAGGTGGCCATTTGGTGATTAGAGTGTTTTACCTGCACATTGACCTAGAACCTGGTCATGGTAATTTTAAGGTGTTAACACTTAAAAAGAGTTTATTTAATTATATTACAAGGTATAAAAAATAATTTTATGGCATTTTCAAGCAACTTCTCACTTTCTTTCAAGCACAAAGTTGTAGGTGGTCTCTTAGGATTATAAACTTAGTCTTTTGACTCACAAGCACCTAGATGTTTTTATGAGTTTGTGACACTATATTCATATGAATTGAAGTTAGGTTTTTATTTTTTCACTTTTATTTGTTGATCTTATTGTTTATTTTAGTCCAAAGTGAGGACTATAGGCTTAGGGCCTATAAGTCTCTATTTACTTGTTTAGGGCTACAAAAGGTACTTCTTGACATTTTCAACTTCTTGACACTAACAACTTAATCACACTTATTTTTCATGATTCAAATGGATCACAAAGATCATGACTAAGCATCATATCATATTCCACTTACCTAACTAGTTCATATATATTGAATATATAATCAACCAATATATAAGGTTTTTGTGTTGAGAAATGGAGCATCTAGTCTATTTATATCACTTGGTGATGGTAGTGGGGTAGTAAAAGACATATGAATGGATGAGGAGATGCATCAAGTCTCTCCATGGCTATGAGCATATTTAACTTAAAACCTAAGATCCATAAAAGGTTATTGATAGGTCTACAAACTTGTGATTGAATGAAGCATCTTACAACCTTGTTTGAGAATGTAGACTTGGACTTGCTGTCACTACCTTGGAATTATAACCTAATTAATGAAATTATTATGTGATATCACTAGTTTATCATTTCCATTTGAGTCAATATAAACCTGAGTGTTTTAGGAAACTATTCATACACAGTGTCATGTTTCCATGAGTGATAAATTTGGTATCTCTTAAAGAGGAAGAGACATTTTTTATAAAATAAACTATGAAACATCTAAGATTGAGGGATTATACATGAGAAATGAAGTATGGGAAACATATGAAAGTGACTAACATCTTAGGGAATCAAAACATTTAGTACAAGTGATTGAAACACCTTGTACATCAAGAGACTTTTACTCTGAGTGAAGAAACTAAATGGAGATTATTTAGATAATAAAACTGCCATGGAAAGGAGATCATATACCTATAAAAATATACCTTAAAACCATTCTTATCCATTTAATTATAAAGTTGATAAATAAATACAAGAACAAACCCTGCTTGGATGGACAAGTCATAGTGACCTGTTGTCACTCTTAGTGATTGTTCATAAATAAGGGTCCATTACTATAAAAACTAATGCCACTAATTTAAATATTACTAGGACCCCTAAAAATGGACAAAGTTTTAGATCCTAACTCTCTCCTAGTCATACCATTCACTTCAACTTTTCCTTCTTGATCTTATGAAGATAATGATGGAGGAGAGAGAATGCCTAAAGTAACTGTTCAACCTAAAACTTGGTCCAAATCCTAAAAATGATCTAAGAAATTGTTAAGGTGTGGAGCCTAAAAGCTTCACACATGAGCGCAATTACCAAAGTTGTAGGTTTACACAGTCACCGGCATCGGTCAAGAGCGACCAACGTTGATCTGGAGTAGTTGAAGAGATGCCGACGTCGGCAGAGGATCGGCTGACGTCGGTCACAGGCAAGCAGGCAGGAATTGGCGTCGATTACCTATGCATCCAGAATGCTATTTTTGAGGACAGAAGCGAGTGTTTGCATGATGAGTTTAAGTCTTAGTCTTAAGTTTGCATTTCTATTATTAGTAAGATTGTTTTTAGAGCCCTTGTTCAAGAGGCTTAACTATTGGTTGTAAGTGCATGCTCAAGTTTCCTAATTCTATATGTAGAATTAGATCTTCTTAGCCTAGTGTGATTATTGTAGTAGTTCATTGTATGTGAATGTTGAAGAATAGTACAGAGTTGTATCAATCCAGGTTGTTGGAGTTGATTGTACTTGAGAGAGAGAGCTCTTAAGGGATAGAGATCTAGAGAGAGATCTTGTGCATCTGAGAGAGGTGTGGAAGAAAGAAGTTTCTTCAATTGTATTCCTTTTGTAAAGAGTTTTAATACAAGTTTTTAGGGTGGTTTCTTGTATCTCTTGTTCGTTGCTATTATTTGATTCTAGTTACTTATCTGTCTGATTTAATTCCATGGTTTATTGCTTTCATAAGTGTAATCTATTGTTGGTTGATCCCCAACAAGTGGTATCAGAGCCTTGGTTGTAGGTTTAAAGCTTGATATCCAATAATTGGTATCAAAGCTCAGGTTCACTAACAGGCGGTTCAGATCTGTGTAGTGTGTATTGATTACAGGTTGCTCACAGGAGTTTCTGCAGGGATTTCTATTTGAGTGGGAGAAGCAATGACAGATGAAAGTAAACTGAGAATGGAGAAGTTTAATGGCAAAAACTATCAACATTGGAGAATGCAGATAGAGGACTATCTATATCAGAAGGATCTATACTTACCATTAGGTGGGATTGCAAAGAAGCCCACAAACATGGAGGATGAAGAATGGGAAGTTCTTAACAGAAAGGCTCTGGGTTCTATAAGACTGAGTCTTGCATCTACTGTGATATATAATTTATCACAGGTAAAAACAACGGTAGAGTTGATGACTACTCTAGCAAATTTGTACGAAAAACCCTTAGCTTCTAATAAGGTATATCTTATGAAGTAGCTATTCAATTTGCATATGCAGGAAGGTGGATCTGTATCTAATCACCTGAATGATTTCCATGGTATTGTAAATCAATTAAGTTTAGTCAAAATTGTATTTGATGATGAAATTAAAGCTCTTTTAATATTATGTTCTTTGCCTGAAAGTTGGCATAGCTTAGTAATGGCAGTTAGCAACACTGCATCTGCATCAAATATTTTAAAAGTAGAGGATGTTGTTAGTGTTATCTTGAATGAGGAAATTCATAGGAAAAGCACAGAAGAGACATCTGGGAATGCTTTAAGTTTTGAGAGCAGGGGAAGGCAAAAAGAGAAGAGCAAGAAAGGGAGATCAAGATCCAAGTCTAAGGGGAAAGGTAGATCTAAATCCAGAAATGGCAGAAGGCCACAATGCTGGAATTGTGGAAAGATGGGGCACATAAGCAGAGATTACTGGTCAAAGCCTAAGGAGGACAATCAACATGAAGGAAAAGAAGAAGCAAAGGTTGCAGGTATTGCACAAGATGCTTTAATATTCTCTTTGCATAATAATATAGAATCTTGGGTGTTAGATTTTGGTGCATCTTTTCATGCTACCCCTAATAGGGAATATTTCTGTGACTATATCCATGGAGATTTTGGAATAGTATATCTAGGGGATGATGAACCCTATAAAATTATTGGCAAAGGTAAAGTGCAACTGAAAATGCAGAATGGCAACACATGGGTGTTGAGAGAAGTTATGCATGTTCCTAGCTTGAAGAGAAATTTGATTTCTATAGGAAAGTTAGGGGATGAGGGTTGTACAGTAACTCTCACAGCAGAATCCTGGAAGGTGACCAAGGGTGCACTTGTTATGGCTAGAGGTAAGAGAGTAGGTACTATCTATTTGTGTAATTATGTTACTAACAATTCTCCTTCTATATTATCTACTTCAGATGTGGATGCAAAATTGTGGCACTCAAGGCTTGGCCACATGAGTGAGAAGGGGATGTCAATTCTTAAGTCTAAAGGTAAGATTTTAGATTTGAAAAGCATGGATCTAGAATTTTGTGAGCACTGTGTATTTGGAAAATAGAAAAGGGTTAGTTTTCTCAAGACTGGGTCTACAAAGAAGAAGCATAAGTTACATCTTGTTCACACAAACATGTGGGGACCGGCTCAGGTAGCTTCTATTGGAGGATCACAGTACTATGTTTCGTTCATAGATGATGCTATAAGAAAGGTATGTATCTACTGTATTAAGAAGAAATCTAATGTATTTGAGACTTTTAAGATTTGGAAAGCTATGGTTGAGAATGAAATAGGGAAAAGATTAAAGTGTTTGAGATCTGACAATGGTGGAGAGTTTTGCAGTTATAAGTTCAATTGGTATTGTTACATGCATGGAATCCATAGGCAAAGGATGGTTCCAAGGACACCTCAGTAGAATGGTGTTGCTGAAAGGATGAACAGAACAGTCATGGAGCATGCAAGATGTATGAGATTGCATGCTGGTTTGCCTTTAGAGTTTTGGGCAGAAGCTGTTGACACTGTAGTGTACCTAATTAACAGAGGACCCTCTACAGCTCTGGATGGTGGAATTCTAGAAGAGGCTTGGATAGGTAAAAAGGTAGATCTCTCTTTTCTAAAAGTTTTTGGTTGTGAAGCCTTTGTGCACATAGATAAGGAAAATAGAAAGAAGCTCGATGCTAAGTCTATGAGGTACACATTTATTAGCTATGGCTCAGATGATTTTGGTTTCAAATTTTGGAATCTAGGAACTAACAAGGTAATTAGGAGCCATGACGTTGTTTTCAACGAAAAAGTGATGTATAGTGATCATTTAAAGAAGCTGAATCAATATGGGTAGAGTAATAGTGAATTGGACGAGGTGACGGTCTAAAATGAGCTTGTGGGAAAAAGAAATAATCACTTGCAGGAAAACACAGAGACTGACGTCGGTAGGATAGGAACTGGCATCGATAGAACAAAAACCGATGTCGGTCATACAGAGACCGATGTTGGCAGGACAGGCACCGACGTCGGTCAGGTAGAATCGGTGTCGGCCAATAACAGGTCTAGAGGTGACCGAGGTCAGTCACTGTCAGAGAATTTAGGTGGACATCATGTTGTGAACGAGTCTCAGACACCCATCAGGAGGTCTAAAAGGGTAAGTAAGCCTCCAATTAGATATTCTCCTTCATTATTCTATTTATTGCTAACTGATGGTGGAGAACCAAAAAGTTTTGAAGAAGCAACACAGGTGGAGTCCAAGAGTCAGTGGGAGCGTGGCATGGTTGAGGAGATGGAGTCCTTAAGAGAGAACCAAACATGGGATTTGGTTGAATTGCTAGCTGGTAAGAGAACACTGAAGAACAGATGGACCTACAGGTTGAAAGAAGGTGAGAATGGATAGATGAGATATAAGGCTAGATTGGTAGTGAAAGGATTTGCACAAAATCCAGGTATTGATTTTGGTGAGATTTTTTCTCCTGTTGTTAAAATGACTTCTATACGGATTGTACTGTCTTTGGTTGTTGTTGAGGATTTGCATCTTGAGCAGCTAGATGTTAAGACAGTGTTTCTTCATGGAGATTTGGATGAGGAAATTTATATGGAACAGCTGGAAGGATTTGAAGTCAAAGGTAAGGAGAAGTTAGTGTGCAGATTGAAGAAAAGCTTGTATGGCCTCAAGCAAGCTCCTAGACAGTGGTATTTGAAATTTGACAGGTTTATGACTGAGCATGGCTACAATAGGTGTCAATCTGACCATTGTGTGTATTTTAAGAGATTAGATAATGGTAGATATATTATTCTATTTTTGTATGTAGATGATATGCTAGTTGCATGATCACACATGCAGGATATCTCTGAGCTTAAGATGAAATTAGCTCAAACGTTTGCTATGAAGGATTTGGGAGCAGCAAAGAAAATCCTTGGCATGAGCATTAAGAGAGACAAGAAAAATTACAGGTTGATATTGTCTCAAGAGGATTATGTGGACAAGGTGTTGAAATGGTTTAATATGTAGGATGCTAAACCGATAAGCACACCTTTGGCTGGACATTTTAAATTGAGTAAAGAACAATGTCCTAATTCATATGATGAGGTAGAGTACATGAGTAAGGTTCCATATTCTTCTGCAGTAGGAAGTTTGATGTATGTAATGGTGTGTACTAGACCAGATATTGCCCAAGCAGTGGGAGTTGTAAGTAAGTATATGGCCAATCCAGGTAAGGAACATTGGAAAGCAGTTCAGTGGATCCTTAGATATCTGAGAGGAACCAGCAGTAGGCACTTGTGCTATGGAGGTTCAGATACTTCTCTACATGGTTATGTAGACTCAGATATGGTAGGTGATTTGGATGGCAGGAGGAGCACTACAGGTTATGTTTTCACTGCAGGTGGAATGGCGGTTAGCTGGATATCTAAGTTGCAAAAGGTTGTTGCCTTGTCAACTACAGAAGCAGAGTATATTGCAGCCACAGAAGCTAGCAAAGAGATGATATGGATGACACGGTTCATGGAAGAGCTTGGAAGGGAGCATGGGAGTTGTAGATTGTATAGTGACAGTCAAAGTGCAATCCATTTGGCTAAGAATTCAGCCTTTCATTCAAGAACCAAGCACATACAGCTAAGGTACCACTTCAGATGGCAGGTATTGGAAGATGGTGATTTGAAGCTGGAGAAGATCCATACAGATAGAAATCTTGCTGATATGTTAACCAAGCCAGTTACAAAGGAGAAGTTGAATCTTCATTCAACTTTTGTTGGTCTTCATGATTGAGTTGAAGATGGAGGAGCTAGAAGATGTTGCTGTACAGGTACTGGTGCAACTGTTTATCTCCAAGTGGGAGATTGTTAAGGTGTGGAGCCTAAAAGCTTCACACATGAGCGTAATTACCAAAGTTGTAGGTTTACACGGTCACCGACATTGGTCAGGAGTGACTGACGTCAGTCTGGTGCAATTGAAGAGATGCCAGTGTCAGCAGAGGATCGGCCGACATCGGTCACATGCAAGCAGGCAGGAACCGACATCGATTACCTGTGCATCCAAAATGCTATTTCCGAGGATAGAAGCGAGTGTTTGCACGATGAGTTTAATTCTTAGTCTTAAGTTCGCGTTTTTATTATTAGTAAGATTGTTTTTAGAGCCCTTATTCAAGAGGCTTAACTGTTGGTTGTAAGTGCATGCTCAAGTTTCCTAATTCTATATGTAGAATTAGATCTTCTTAGCCTAGTGTGATTATTGTAGTAGTTCATTGTATGTGAATGTTGAAGAATAGTACAGAGTTGTATCAATCCAGGTTGTTGGAGTTGATTTTACTTGAGAGAGAGAGCTCTTAAGGGATAGAGATCTAGAGAGATATCTTGTGCATCTGAGAGAGGTGTGGAAGAAAGAAGTTTCTTCAATTGTATTCCTTTTGTAAAGAGTTTTAATACAAGTTTTCAGGGTGGTTTCTTGTATCTCTTATTCGTTGCTATTATTTGATTCTAGTTACTTATCTGTCTAATTTAATTCCGCGGTTTATTGCTTTCATAAGTGTAATCTATTGTTGGTTGATCCCCAATAGAAATCCCAAGGGACACTATAAAACTATGTAAAACTAAAATATTATCTTGAAAGGCTATAAAAGTGCCTAAAAGTGCTTGTAAAGTGTCACTTTACTTAGTTTAAGCATTGAACTACAGATGTTGTCAATATCTGACTATCCCTAAACATTATCTAAACCATTTCCAACATCAGGTATGTTAGGAGTCTTCTTAAAACATTTGGATTCTAATATGGTATGTGAAACTCCTCCAAATAGTCCAAAAGGTGTCCAAATTGTCATTCTAGCACAATAGAACATAATAAAAGGTTAATGCATAATATTATGACCTCAATGACACCTAAATAACCTTTTATAATTACTTTAAAATATGCCAAACCTTTGACCATGTTTGAAAACATCAAGACCTTTTAATTGGCCCTGAGGACTAAATAAGTCCACATAAGATCAAACTTTAGACAAGGTTAGACAAGGAGAAATAAAACCATATGAAACTATTTATAACCATTTAAGACCATATACAAGTTTTTGGAAAAACCTATAAAGTTTCAATCTAGAGGGTTTGACCAATTTTGAATTATGGTCAAAATTTGGTCAATACTTTGGTGATTCATAAGGGTAGCATACCTACAATGCTAATATATCAGTGGCCTTATCCTCCCATTGGGTAATGGAGTCACTCTTATGCTACAATCTAAAACTGACCTACCTTATAAATGCTTCAAACTCACACCACACCACATAACAAGAAGCAAACACACTATGCTCAAAGGAATTTGTGGAAAACCACACAAGAAAACCATAAACAACACACCTAACCTATTATGTACAGACCTCAAAACATGTTTGAGGTGATGAAACAATTATCCTTGCTTTAACTAGGATTAATGACAATATTCTTTGAGTCATAGTTGATCCATGAAAACAAGTCACCATATGATGGATGTTTGTCAAAGAAAATTTTCTTGTGAAGGTGATCAAAGGACTTATCACTCATGGGACCTTTATTAGTTGCAAGTGCATCACTTGAAACTTCTTTGAAGCATATTTTAAGCTCTTCTTGAGGTACGCTTGATAATGCATCTTGATTGACCTTTTTCATTCTCATTTGATATTTGTCAATCTGATTCTTAGAATTCATGAAAACTTTCTCAACTTCACCTTCATCTAGACCATGATGTACTTGATGTCTAGAGCCTTCATGTTTGCCTTATTACTAGACAAACACATCTACAATGCATTGGGATCAAATTACTACTTACACTACTCCTCAATTACATAAACTTCTATCTTGGCCTGATTGCAGTCTTCCAAGATTGTAGTTTTTCTAATAGGGACTTGACATTCCTTATTCTCATTAGGTAATTGTTTGACCTCACCACCAAACTCATGTTTATTTTGAGGGAAAATTAGGCCACTTATTTAAACTCTTGAAATATGGTATGGAACTACTATCGTAGGTCACCACAATATTCTTGACTATCACACTCATGGAATTATTCATCTTGGGTAGGCATAATTTCACCATATTCTTCATTATTATATTCTATCACACTTGGAAACTCCTTCTCATCATCCATATGAAGAAAGTAGTTACCCCATGCAGCTTGTTGAAGGGGATCATCAAGACTTACCTCAAAATACTCATTATCCTCTTCATGAATGATATATGTACTAAGATCTATCTCTTAAATATGATTATATGGATCAAATTGATGTTGATCAGCTCCCCACTTATCAAGGTATAAATTATCTTTTCCATCAAGAGGTGTTAGAGGTTATTGATCACTAGGATAGTCTCCTTCATCATTGATGTTTAAATTCATGTTTGAAGTGTTAGGAACATATGGATCCACATGAAAATTAGCTGAGGGTTCAACCTTGATAGATAATTTAGCACCACACCTGGTTCTAAATGCCATGTAGGACCAATCTGTAGTCGAATAACCTCAAATATTGTCAGTGAAGTCTCTTGACAAGTAAAGGGCAAAGTGAGGTAGAAAATATATAACCACCACATATTGGGAGATAAATAATGTAGGAGAATCATGGAGAGTGAGATTTAAACCTTTGATACTACCAACCATCTTGGAAGATGATCCATCCAACTGTAACACCTCCTTAGAGTGTGGTTCATACTTCAACTTCAACTTATCTGCCACTTATTTAGGCACGACTGATGTACTTATTCCACTATCAATCAATAAATTGTGCACGAATACATCTTTAATGATTATTTATTTTTAGAATGGAGGAGGTATATATTTATTTTTATAGTTGATTGGTTATTAATATTTGTTCTTCACTTCATTTGTTAAAACTGCCCCTCCTTCACTAGGCATCCTAGATGATGCATTAAGCTTGGAGAGATCATTTTGAAGTAGGTCTATTTGAATAGTTATGAATAGTTTTTACCATAGTGGGATGTTTACATGAACCTTCTTCATCTACTCCACAATATTAATAAGAGAGCTACCAACCTTTTTATACACTCTAGAATCCAAAGCACTACCACTAGCTTGTGAAATTTGATGTGTAGGAGAAGGTATAGGAGGATATCTAAAATTATAAGTTTTTAAATTTACCTAAGACATAGGAGTTATATTTGGAATACTTGATTCTTAAGGTGTTTGAGATCTCAAATTTTTAACATTACTTACTCTTTGAACCTCTTCAACTAGTCCCTTCTTTGACCTTGTATTTGTAGCTATGGATATTGAACTAATGTTAAAATTACCTTGGTAGTTGATTGTACATGAGTCCTCTTGATATTAATTCATCAAGAAAACACCTGATTTAACATAGCCTCCAATATTCTCTCCTCCACTAGGCATCTCTTCTTGAGTCATACAAGGCATTGTTCCACATTGAGCCATATAGGCTTGGTTGAAGGCATCATTTATGTAAGTGGAAGAGTCATGAGGCTAGTCCCATGAAGGCTACTCTTAATTGTATTGTATAAGGTTTTTTTGGATAGGTACAAGTGCTTTAGAAATAAAAGTAACATTTTTATTTTGTCTATTGTGTTGCCTCACTTGAGTTAGCTACCCTTTTCCTTGATATTGACTTTGAAAAGGTTGTCTAGGATTTTGGTAGGAATGGTAGGGATGGAAATGGCCTTGAAGAGACCTGAATTGTTGCTGTTGTTGTATCCTCTTAAGATCTTGGACCTAATATCTAATATATTTAATCACATCTTATTTTTTATTGCTTGGTTGATTAGGGTCAACTTGCTTGTGCTTGGGTTTGGGAATAGGAGCAATGGTAGGCACAAGAGCTTGCACATCATGAAACAAAGGCTTGAAGTTCTAGGGGTTATATTACTATCTTGAATAAGGAATTTATCTTCTCTTATAGAAATCTCATAATAATTAGGAAAAGTATTCCCTCATATAGATTGAATAATCATAGAGATATCACAGTTAAAATCCTTGAGGTAGTAAATAAAATCATGATGGGAAATAGGCCTTACCAAGAGTGGGATCCTATCCCAAGTATTTTAGAATATTATGTTAAAATATTGAATATCCTCATGAGGTGATCTTTGTATTTTGGTCAGATACTCGGTCAAAGACAAGTGATCAGATTTGTCTTTAAACCTCCTTCTCAAAGCATCACCCAACTCATCCCATGTAGTGATATAATTAGGAACCAAAGTTCCATAAAAATAAAGTGAATTTCCATTGAAAGAGATATCCAACAACCTGATGGAAACATCTTCTTCATTAATATTATGAATAGTAAAAAAATTGGCAATGTTTCCTATGTGCTTAATAGGATTAGTAGCAGCTTCTCCCATGTATGAAGGCACACTTTTGAGGGTTGACATAGGGATTACATTGTAGTGATGAAGGGATAAAGGAATATGGACATTGAATTCCAAAAAAATTAAATTTTATAGCCATGTTATCAAGCTTAAGAGAACTTGGATAATCTAGAATAAAGAGCTTCCTAATGGGTAAGTGAGCAACTAAAGACTTTTTGGAGTATGGATGGGTGTTAGCACACCTATTTTCTCTAAGAGAATAGTAAGGTATATATAAAAAATCAAATGTAATGAATTTAGTATATGGTATTGTGTTTACCTTAGGCATGAAAATGAGTCACTAGTCTACAACTAGGAGCCAATGAGTGTTGGAGTCATCAAATGCTACATGAAGGAAGCCTTATAACTTCAAATTTGCAAGGTCAACATCTAACTTTGATAACTTATTGTACTATGAATCCCACTGGGCATGCCAAAAATTTTATGCATAAAATTTTCACCCTAAAGTAGGGCTACTTTTGTCTCAAATTTTATGTAACATGGAAACATCTCTCAAGTTGTGGGTGATAAATGGGAGAGATGAGTCTCTAGATTGAAGGGGCTAACTTCCTTGCACCATAACTATAACTAACCACTAGTATATTGATATGAAAGAAAAGGGATAGAAGTGATTAATACTAACCTAATATAGGTGATTCAACAAGATTAAATCCATAATACTACCATGAACTTGTACTATGAAAGGTGATTCATAAAACTGATCTCAACACCCAAGGTTTCTATAACAAAAGTATTTCAACATGAAGGTAAGATGCAATGAATTTGTTAAGTTAGATGAATAAGATATCTAATTATATAAAATATTACTCTTAATTACACTTAAATACATAAAATAACAACTAACTACACTTCATGTGACCTGTTAGAGGGTAGACTACTTACACCAAACATGAGAGAGTAAGATGAACACAAGGAGAGATGACTATCAATTACCATTCAACTATAAAATAATCCACACAATTAGTAAATAATTTGAGATATAAAAAATGGATTTAAATATTTTATTCAAAGGAAAAATTATTACTCAAACTATCAAGGATTTTCCATACCATATGTGGATAGTTTACAAAGCCAAAAGTGGCTGCTTATATAGAGAATTGTGAAGAAAGAGAGGGGGTTTATTAGGAGGGGATTAAAAAATATCTTCATGAGTTAAAAAAAAAATGAGTTATATAAAAATCCTAAAAAAAACTTCTAAATCCTTTTGTCTCACTTTTGAAGATGCTCCAACCCTCCAAGTGGTGGAGTTAAAACTTGGCTTAACACCTTTACTAGCTTCTTGAAAATTGCCCTTCTTTACAAAATAAGAGTGAAAAATGGTATAATAAATTTTATATTTAATTAATTTATACCAACTAATAATAAACTTACCATGCCTTATTAAACTCATTTGATATGACATTCCATCATTCATACGCATAAGTGTCTTGAAATTCCTTATTTCCCACACCTAGCTCGGTCCAAGTGGCCCAAAACTCAAGTTCATATTATAAAAGTAACTATACATACATGTATGTATTTAAAATATATTATAATACTTTCATAAATCCATTTTGGTTCCTAGAATATCTCCCAAGACTCCATTTTGCTCCTCAAGCTTTCAATATGTCTATTTTCCTTATATCCCTAAAAACTTGCAAACCTCCTTGTGTATGAGAATGTATAGAGGGTATTGAAAAAATGAAGGATTATTATAGGATTTAATATTTACTTAAAACTTTATGTCAAATTTCATGTTTAGATTTTGAGTGGAAGTCCATTTTTTCTACCTTTCTCTCTCTTTAATTAGGCTTCCTTACCTAGATCCCTATTTTTCTACTCCAGACCTCTCCCACACATGTGAAATAAAAAAAAAATGATGTTATTAAATTTAAACAGGATATAACCAACCTAAATGTAAAATTTTATGTCCTGAGACCCTGTGAAAGTGTGAGAATCATGAAATGACCTTGCCACCTAGTGTCATTTTAGGCCTGTTTGAGACTGCCATGGAAAACGAGATTTGTTTGACCATATATGAAATATATTATGTATATTTTTGGTCTTTAATAGGTGGAAAACATAAAAAAATATATTATCCAATGATTTTAAATTTCTCCTTTGCTCAAAACCCCTAAAAAACCCCAAAAATAATGTAGAATAGGGCATTTATTATAGTCTTTACAATTGTAAATACAAACAAAGTACATGTTGATAACTTAGTTTGAGTAATAAACATCATAAAAGAGGTTTAATTATAAAAAATTTTCATTCAAATTTATTTATAATCCCATTTCCCTTTATTGGTCATTGTCAAGGTTTTACGAGGGTTTTAGGCATGTTTTATTGTTAAGGATTATCCGTAAAGAATAGATCCTATTTATCTCTCTTAATGAAAAAATATTGTTTTTAGTGGACCCATCCATAACCTCTAATCATCTTTGGGTCCCATGAAAAAACTCATGAAATTTATAAGTGTGAGAAGGTGCTCCTCGAGTTGTAAGCAAGCCATTCGAGAGGGGTTGATGATCTTAACTATTGTTCATGAAGGTGCTCAACCTAAACCATAAAATTAAGACACTAATATGGAGTTTATAAAATTTTATACCACCTTATAAAACCATATATATATAATTAAATTTGGTTCATGGTCTTACTAAGTAAGAGAAGACTATTTTTGAAGTGTAGGCTTGCATGAGAAGCACTCAAGAAAGGGTTTACGACCAAAATTGGCATTTAATTGATTTTATCTATTCATGGATGGTCCTAAAGGATATTAAATATGCATATAAAATCCTAAACACATTTATACCATCACATTACCTCTTAAAAAGGCATTTTCACATGACTTTACCTTATAGGCTATGCATGGTATTAGACCTGTTAGGCTTGAACATGGTCTTATCTTCATTCTATTCTTTCTCATTAGCATATGGAGTATTATAGAGACATGTAATAACTGTGGAGATATTCATGCGATTAAAAACATTATAATTATCTCCTTTATCCCTTATGAGCAAGGATTTTTCCCTTGGCAATGCAGTCAGACTTGTGTGTGTCCTATTCTCATTAGGTCTTAGGTCTAGATAGTGTTTTGAATTTCTACACCATTGACATTAAGTTTAAGGGTTAAAATTATATATTTATTTAAATACAAAAAATTCCCAAATGTAATTTATTTCCTTTATACCTATTCATAGTCCTTTGCACTTCTCAAATCAAGCAAAAACTCATGAAGACCAGGTAAACATGAAGGTTATTATTTAACTTGCATAGAGGTTTGGAACTCTAATATAAATAGATTTATTTATCATTTTGACATGTTAAATTTGGTATTAAAAGATACCTATGAGTTTTTTTTATCAATATTTAGATAAACCTCAGTGTCCTTGATACACATTTTATTCTTTATTCTAGCTTGGAACCAGCCTGCCCTAACTTATAACCTATAGGTATCTCTAGGATGATTTGACTGCATTCTTTGTTTAGGTATTCAAATTAATACCAATAAATTTATCAATTTATTTTAAACTTTTTTTAAGTCTCAATTAGCTTCAAATCTCTTTCTACACATTTTACCCCTTCCTTAGGCTTAGGACCAGCTATCTCATTAGCAACCTATAGGTATTGGTGGGTTGTTTGAGCATTAGGATTGAAAATTAGTCCTCTTACTATCATGGTGATTTGATAAGTAAAATCCATGTATTTTTATTCACAATAAAATAGATTTCATAGGATTTTTGTGACACTTTTAGACCTTTTCATCCAATAGTATATGCTTTCCTTCTCTTGTCTACAAATATAGGTGGCCATTAGTGATTAGACTATTCTACCTACACATTGACCTTCTAGAACCTAGTCATGATAATTTTAAGGTGTTAAAACTTATAAATATTTTATTTATTATATTAAAAGGTTTGTAAACTCATTTTATGGCATATTTAGACCACTTCTCACTTGATTTCATGTACAAAAATGTAGGTGGTCTCTTACGATTATGAACTCAGTCCCTTGACTTGGAAGCACCTAGATGTTTTTATGAGTTTGTGACACTATATTCATCTACATCTAATTTAGGTTTTTTTTTCACTTTTATTTTTTGATTTGATTTTTGATTTTGGTCTAAAGTGAGGACCTATAGGATTAGGGCCTGTGAGTCTCTATTTGCTTGTTTAGGGATACAAAAGCCATTTCTTGACCTTTTCAGCTTATTAACACTATCAAATTGATAAAAATTAATAATCATCCTTTCAATGTCTCAAAAATATTATGACTAAGAATCATATCATATTCCACTTACCTAAATGGTCTATACAGATTATATACATAGTTAACCAATGTATAAGGTCTATGTGTTGAGAATTGGAACATCTAGTATATTTATACCACTTGATGATGGTGGTGGGGAAGTTAATGCCATATGAATGGATGAGGAGATGTATCATGTATCTCCATGGATCTGATGATATTTAAATTTAAACATGAGATCCATAAATGGTCACATACAAGTCTACAGACCTGTGAGTGGATGAAACATCTTATAGCCTTGTTTGAGAGTGTAGACTTGGACTTGTTTTCACTACCTTGGAATTATAAAATAATGAATGCCATTATTATGTGATATAACTAGTTTCTCATTTCCATTTGAGTAAAGGTAAAACTTAGTATTGTATGAAACTATTCATGCATAGTGTGATACTTCCATGAGTGAGTAACTTGGTATCTCTTGAAGAAGAAGAGACTATTTTCTTAAAATAAACTACCAAACATCTTAGTGTTGTATTATCCATGATAAATGAAGTATGGGAAACATTTGAAAGTGACCAAAATCTTAGGAAACCAAAACTTGTAGCAAGAGTGACTAAAACACCTTATACATCAAGAAACTTTTCCTCTAAGTGAAGACACTTCATGGAGATGAGATAACTTATTAAACCACCATGTAAAATATCTAATTTAACTATAAAAACATACCTCAAAACCAATCCTATCCATTGAATTATAAAGTGGAGAAATAGATGCAAAAACAAACCCTACTTGGATGGACAAGTCATAGTGACCTTCTATCACTATTAGTGATTGTTCATAAATAAGGGGAAATTAATCTAAAAAATAATACCACTAATTTCAATATTTCTAGGACCCTTAATAATGTCTAAAGTTTTATCTCTTAACTCTCTCTTTTGGTGATACCATTCACTTTAAATTTGCCTTTTTGAGCTTATGAAGGAAGTGATGGAGGAGAGAGAATACCTAAAGAAAATGTTCTACCTGAAACTTGGTCCAAATCTTAAAAATGATCTAGGAAGCCCAAAGGACACTCTAAAATTGTTTCCAACTAAAATATGATCTTCAAATGCCATATAAATGCCCAAAAATGCTTGTAAAGTATTATTTTGCTTAGTTTAGGCATTAAAATCCAGATGTTATCAATTTATGACTATCCCTAAACATTATCTAAACCATTTATGACATCAGGGAAATTATGAGTCTTTTTTAAATGTTTGGATTTGAATATGGTACATGAAACTCCTCCAAATAGGCCAAAAGGTGGCCAAATTGTCATTTTAGTACAATAGAACATAATAAAAGGTTAATACATAATATTATGACCTCAATGAAACATAAATAACCTTTATAATGACTTTAAAACATATTAAAACTTTGACCATGTTTGACAACATCAAGACCTTGTAATTAACCCTTAAGACTAGACAAATGCACATAAGACCAAACTTTGGATAAGGATAGACAAGGACAAATATGGCCATATAAAACACTTTAGAACCATTTTAGACCATGACAATATCATATACAATTTTTTTTACAACCCTATGAATTTTCAAGCTAGAGGGGTTGACCAATTTTGACTTGAGGTCAAAATCTAGTCAACAAATTTTTTGATGTATATTCAACATTCCTATAATAAGGTAGTACATTATTATAATAGTAAAACTCATTTTAAAATTTGTGTTGGATACCTACCTCCATGTGAATTTGATGTTATTTTTGATAGACATACAAAGGCAATGGGAAAGTGAATCCAAAGGTCCAAAAACCTTAGACATTAATAGAGAAGATTCAACAAATTCACTTCCAATTACCAGAGATGTTTAAGGAGTCACAATCCAAATACAAAAAAAGAAATAATAATAATAGTTTCCTTGTTTGAGATAAGTTTATGGTTGTAATTTAGTAGGTAAGGCTCCAAGACGAGTCTAAGAATCTTAATCCTCTTAGGTATGGTCCATTTTAAATTATAAAACAAGTGGGAAAGAATGCTTTTAGACTTGATTTGCCTCCTTATATAAATATCTATTCAATTACCATTGTTGATAAATTATGTATTTTTTTATCTCTATATGATATGAAATTAAAATGAAAGGTTGTTGTTACCTTCAACTAAGGACCTCACTCTATAAAACTAGTTAGAATTGAAAGAAGATGTTATATTGTAGAATAAGTAAATGACAATATGAAAAGGAGTGAAAGAAAACTAGTTGGTTGGGTTAAAGGATCATATATGTGGAAAGGTAAAATGGTATTTGAGAGAAGATGTGGGGAATAAATTACGTCACCTATAAAATTCTTAAAATTTTTAGGGACTTAAAATCCTCAAAATGGGAATGTATAATCTAAATTTGTATCTTAATGTACAAGTCATGTATACCAAATGTTTTTAATATGCCCAATTGTATGTAATTCAAGATTTTAAGACACTATTATAATGAATTTAATATTCAAAACATCAATAAGACATGTTACAATGGTAGGTTTAGTGTTAGGGTGATACAAACATCTTCATAATGATGAAGTTAGTAAGTTTTAGACCTTAAAATGAAGGGGTTTATCATAGATAGTAAAACCACCATTATTTTTAGGGTGTACATTGTGTAACCACCCTAGACATTATGTAACCACCAATGTTTGTTTTTGGTGGTTTCATAATCACCCCAATAGTTTCAAAACCATAAATTTGCACACACTTGAAGTTCCATAATTAGATAAAACATGAGAATTAAATAGTTACAAGCATTTAAAATCCTGAATTATAGTTTGGTTGAGATTCTTGTTGAAATCCAAAGTTGAGAGAACAAAAATATGCATTTTGAAAAGGTATAATATATCAAAAAACATAGAGATAATTCTTGAATTTGGATTCACATTGCAAGTTATAATTTTGAGTCTTTGTTCTTGTTGTTTTATTATTTCCTTATTATAGATGGTTGGTTCAATTGTGTTGGAGTTCTAAGAAGCATCTTATAAGAGCAGAGTAGTATGGTGTACATGTTTTGGATATATTATTAGTGATTATTTTTTAAATTAAGGCCATGTTGGTTAGTACCTTATACATTTATTAAATTACATAGTGGAATGAGATTGTATTTGTCTCACCCACTAGAGTTTTTCCCACATCAAGTTTCTTTAGGATAAATCTTGTGGTCATTTTGGTCTTTGATTATTATTATGCTTCATTTTTTATGTGCAATATGATATAATTTTAATTTAAATCACTTTTTTATCTCTATTTTATTATTGTAAATAGTCTATAACAGTCTTTTTTCAATTGTACACTAAGATAGGATCAAATGATCCATGTTGGTAAAGCTTAGTGTGGAATATCCATCTAGTTTACAGATCAATTTCTCTCCCCTTCCACTATATAATTCAATAATTATACAAGTGAATTATAAAAATGACCTTCATGGATATAAATTCAATTACTACACTATTCAAAGAATGCACACATGACTTCCTTTCACTTCTTAGACACTTCATAGAGATACAACACAACTAGAACAACCACTCACAACTAGGAAAAACTAAGACAACATGAATAAGGACCCAAAATTTAAAAAATTTAATGTGAATTTAGATTAAAGGATTCTATTTAAATTACTTGATGATATTTACCTTCAAAAAAAACTATCTTTAAGCCTTTGCTCTTTAAAACGAATTAAATAATTCAAATGAACTATCACCATTAAATAGTATTGGCGGTTTCAATAGTATTGGTGGTTTCAAAACCATTGTGGTATTTTCACAACCAATACCTTCATAAAATAGTGGTCGTCTTACCATTTCTTATAAATACTAGTGGTTATACAACAACTTCTTGTGCTTATTGGTGATGTTGTCATCTTTGATGAAACCCTTAGATTCAAAGGCTAACAGATATTGCATTGATTAATATAATAATTTTTAGACCTTATCAACAATGATTTTTACATTGTAACTTAACTAAATAGTTCACTTTACATGAACAATGTTGAAGAATATATTACATAGTATTTTACATACATTATTGAATATAGTGGAAATGAACTATACAACATGCCCAGTATAATTGATCCATATTTTGGATAAAGTTCCATTTAATATATTGTAGTAATAATATTTCCCATCCAAAATTAGTTCCAATATTATTATGAAATGTATTTTCATTACCAAATTCTTTTTTATAGCTTGTAGTACTAGTCATTCCCTTTACTTCCCTTTTATAGTTTGAAATAATAATGGTTCCCATACAAAATTAGTTCCATTGATGTTATAAAATTTATATATAGTTCCCTTTCCTAGTTTTTGGTAATAATGGTTTCATAAATTGTGGTGATAATGGTCCCCCTCCAAAATTAATTCTATTGATATTTTAAAATTCATTTTTATAGCTTAATATGATTAATATTCATTGCGGTTCATGTTCACTGTCAGGGCATGAAATTCATTAATTATTTTTCCAAGGAAATAAATTTATTCAATAGACATTTATCTCAAATTTTAATTTAATAATATCTTGAGGATGCTCAATAATAACATCTCCTTCATCTAAGTTATCCTTGAAATTGAGAGGTAGTGGGTGGGTTGGAGTAGATTAAAAACATCAGTAGCAATGAAAACCATTTGATGAGAACCATTTATTTTTAGGGTAGAAGATGATCCTAATATTACTTTCTTATTATTGGTATCATTAAAGGAATAATTTGTAGAAAATTTTTATCCAATAAGGTTTTGACCCAAAAAAATTAGATTAGGCTCATTTGTTAGTATTTTCAAAGTATGAAAATGGTATGTTGACACCAAATGTGGCAAAACCTTGTGAAAGGAGCAATTAAAAAATTCAATGATGATGATGATGATATTTTTTGAGTGCAAGAGGAAATGGGCACAATGACAAGAAAATGGTTAGTGTAGAATGTGATACATTAGTTTGAATCGAAGAACATGAATTCATAGAGAATTTAAAGGAGGCATTCAATAACTAAAAAATTGGGAAGAGATAGGTGAAAAAAATTGAGGAAAAGTAGAATAAAATGGTTGTAAAAATGGTTACCATGGAAATAGTAAAATAAAATGCTTTCTATGATTTGAAGGCTACAAGTATATATTTGAATGGGGTAGAAGGGAATGTGAATGGGGGTTGTAAAAAAGGAAACAATGTAATTTCCTTAAATATTTCCTAAAAATTATAACTTGGAAATAAAAAACTCAAGGTAGTGAAGAGATGGTCCAAATAATCCAATATCGCTACCATCAAAAAACTAGATTGGGCTAGGGTTACAATAATAAATTGCTCTAGTAAACCACAAACTAGATTTATAAAATTTACACAAGCCAAGGAGCTAATTATTGAGTTGTCTAGTGTTTCAATAAAATTGAATGATTAAAATGAAAAAGTGGCTCTACATTTCACATCTGATAAATTTTATTAAGTCAAGAAGTCTGTAATCTATACTAGGCACACCAATGTTGATGATAAGAAGCTAAGGAAAATTTATGCTTTTATTATTGCAACTAAGAAATTATAATATGGAAAAGAGGATGTTTTAGATACATGTTGAAAAATCATGGATTTTATGATAAATAAAACAAACCAGTCCAAGGATTTTACTAAGGTTGTAATGAAAACTATCTACAAACAAAAGAAGGGATTTTATAAACACCCTTTACATGTTGTTGAGTTTTTTCAGGAGACAAATCCTGTAAACTTTTCTTTCCATTATGAGCAACCAAGAGTGATAACTATTACTACTAGGATGCTTTTAGAACCCCCTCAAGCTGATTTGGGTTTGACTCAATCTAATGTGATAGAGGCCTATGATGTGAATTACTTGGAGATTGGAGATGATCCCTTAAATTTTGTAGTGGGGATCCCCAGATATAAAGAATTTATACTCTACCCTCAACTCAATTTATTAATATGTTGCATCTGGGGATTTGATATATAGATTTATAGGAGCTAGTGTATGGAAACACACCCTTTTAAATTTTACTTAGGCTATATTATTATTCCTAATTCAATAACATTAACTTTATTAGTGGCGCATTTAATAATTGTAAATAAATATAATTCTCATAATTATCTTGATCCCATAGATAGTTTTGATATAATATTTACATTATAGGTTGTTTTAGCTTTAGTTACATATTTATATTTACATATATTATGCATGTTCTTGCATGTATGTTTCCTAGTTGTTTTCTTTAAGTTTATCTTGGAGAATATTCTTCTTCTTTATCTCTTAAGACTTATAAATAGAGGAAGATATTGTATTATTATTAAGAAAATTTCATTAATCAGTTATAAAGTAATTTTGTAGCATTGTATATGTGTCTTGGGATAAAATTACATATTGCTATGCTTGTAAAATAATTCTAGGTGAGATCATTGTTTGGATCCATTAACATGTTATTTGGATTTTTTGACCATCTATTTAAAGATTTTTCAAAAAATTTACATGATATCAAAGCATATTTGAGATCCCAAATGTCATTTATTCCTTTTCTCCTCCTTCTATAAGTGTTGTTCATGATGTTTTTATTAGAGATAATATTACAGTTTACCATAAGAAACACATTTTTAAGGCATAAAAATAGATCATGCATCTAGTTGGTAATTTTTATATCACTCCCTCATTTCTTACTAGATTTTAAAAATAATATTTGAGTTGGAAACTAGATTCGAAGGCACTCAAAAAGCTATTGTTTCCTTTTTAAATAACTTTTGTGATATATTTTACTCAAAATAACATAGAATCTATTTTGTAATTAAGGAGATTTTACAAGACATATATTTATCATTATGAGTTTTTTTTAAATGATTTATTTTTTTAAAGTGTATAATTTTTGTGCATTTTATTTTAGAAAATAATTTGTCTTTTATATTTTAAAAGAGTTGATTTATAAAGTATCATTTTTATGGAAATATTATAACAAAAAATTGGGGGTGTAAGGCTAAATAATTTTTTTTATTATGCATTATTATAAGTATATTTGAAATGACTAAATTATTTCTCAAATTTACCTTGGTTGGTTCAAACTACTACTCATGAAAAGTGTCTATGGATGGAATTATCACATAGAAAGGCCTTCGTCTTGATATTTTTGGAAAATTTCTTGAGTCAAAACATTATGAAATACATGATAATTAGTTCAATAAATGTGACATGGTGCTTGGTTACATTTTCATGGCTATCTATAAGGAATGCCAACATCATATTGTGTACATTGAGTGTTATTTTGTTGCATGGATAAAACTTAAATAGTTGTTTGGGGACACATCAAATTTACCTCCATCCTTGGATGATTTCATGGATGTATTTTTTTTTCAAATGATGAATTATTTGATTCTCATAATGATGATATGGATGATGATGCATCATATTTTCCTCCACTTACTATGAGTGCTTCAATAGAGACTTCATCATATCATTTTATTGTATCTTATGATGTAGATTTTGATGATTTATTTTGTAATATCTTGTTCTCCTCTTTAAAGATCCACCTTCTTGGGATGAATATCTATAGTGTATTGGTCATATATTTGTAGATCCATCTCATGTTGATGACTTTAATGATTGCTTAGAGGATATTATCTCATAATTGATCAAGGTTTCCAAATTGATGTTCTTGGGACTTATCCATCGATTAATTTCATTGATGATCCACTGCATTTTGTGGATACTTCCACTATGCATGTAATGATAGTAAATGTTATAAACCCTCTTCTTTTTTTGGTAATTCATCTTATTGATTATCCATGTCCTCCATTTTATCATTTTCTTTCTTTAGTGGAAATGCATGCAATGTTTTTTGTATGATGTCACCAAGTTATATTTTCTATACTTCAATGGTTATTTAGAATGAATTGAGCTAGTTTTGGAAATTTTATTGTTGCTTCCATCCTATCCAATATTATAATGGTAATAATTTTAGCATATAATTTTGGTTCTACTTCTTCCTAATTGAAGAATCTTTGTTAAATGTAAATGGACCTCCTTCAAAATTAAAGATGAGGCCATGTTCATGGACCTACTTCATATTTTGATTTACATTCATTAACTATTTTTCATTGTTTGGAATGAATAAAGTTGTTATTTAGGGGGATAGTTGTAAATTCATCCTTCTTCCCCAAATTCCAAATTAAATATTAAGGGGGGATGTTTGTTTATGTAAATACACCCTTTTATTATTTAATTAAATTATATTATAGTTCCTAAGTCATGCACACTTATTTGATTATCTATGAATTTAGTAATATTAAATTAAGATAACTCTTATAACTGTCTTGATCCCATATATATATATTAAATATAATATTTCCATTATAGGTTGCTTTAGTTTTAGGTATATTTTTATATCTACATATCTTATGCATGATATTGTATGCATGTTTCCTAGTTGTTTTCTTCTAAGTTTATTTTAGATAATCATTCCTCTCTTCTATCTATTTAATATTATAAATGAAGGAGGGTATTATACAATTTTTAAGGAAAATTTATTGACGAGTTACAGAGTAATTTAACATCTTTACAAGTGTGTATTTGGATAAGAATACATATAGATACATTGTGGAAATAATTATATGCGAGGTTTTTAGTTGGATATATTGATCCCATTGTTTGGATCTATTCATCCTGTTGTTTGGTCATCTATTTCAATATTCTTCAAAAAAATTACAATAGGAGCGAGACCAAGCTTGGAAGAGCTATTTCGATATTTTTCAAAAAAATTACAATATAAATGAGACCAAGTTTGGAAGACCTAAAAATTTGTATGTCATAGATGTGGGTTGATTTCCCTTTTGATAGTGTTCATTTCCTACCCAACAACTTCTTACAAATATTATTTCATATTTTCTTCTTCAAAATGAACCTTGATTTTAGGGTTTTAATGAGTTATGTATATTAATTTAACCCCATTTATTTGTCCTTAAAATTTAGAATATATTTTCAATTGCCCTCTATATTTTTTTGGTATAACTACAAGTTGAGATGGACAACATGGAAATGTTGAAATTGATGGATAATGTTGTGGGGGAGTTCATTAAGGTGAAGAGATAAATGGAAAGGATAAGAACTTTTTAAGAATGTGTGTCACAATTAATCTTTGGAATATAATTTTCCATGTTTTTGATATGGTATCCTTTATTTTTAATGGATTCAAAACTTGGATATAAAGGTTTGCCCTTATGGTGCTTCTAGTGTAGACAAATTAGACATAAGATTTTTATGTGTCCCATCTAATGTGATAGAAGTTAAATGCCAAAAACTCATATATAAAAGAAGAAGGATGGTAATACCAAATTAAAATTAATTTTGTGAAATCATCAAAATTTTAATGATCATTAATAAGTTAATAAAGGTTATCTTGAGGTAGAGGCCTTTGTGGGATAAGATGAAGACTTACTAAGCCATCTTGTAATAATTAATTTTCTATCTTTGATAAATGAAACCTTAGAGGCTATTCCAAAAAATAAAATAAAATTTGGAGCTAAGGACTCAAGTTATGTAATAAAATCCTCAAGCTCTATAATTGAAGCTTTAGGTTTTCCAGTATAAGATTATGGTTTTTCAATAAAACATTCAGGTTATAAAAAAAATATTTAGGTTAAATATTTATAGCTTCCATAGTCCATATTATGAGAAAATGATTTTTTTGAAATAATTGAGTATATTTTAGTGACTAAAATATACACATATTTATTACCAAAAGAGGATTTGGGTTTTGTAATAAAAGGTTTAGATATTGTAAAAACGTTTTTAGTCTCTACATTTGAGGATTCACATTTTGCTACAAAGGATGCAGGTTTAGTATCCAAAGGTTTACATATGTATATATTGAAGTAGGACATATCTTTTTTCACCAATTTGGAGGTTTGTGTTCCAAAATACATTGGCTATCACTAGCCCATATGGGATTCTTAAAAATATTTTGGTTTCTTCCTCCTCTCAAATCAATAAGAAGTGAGAAATACCAAATATGTTGGAGAGGATTTATATATAAGCTTTAAAGGAAATTATATAAGGTTATAAAATGACCTTGTAACAAATGTTTTTTTTAGTTAGGGTAGGAGAGCTTTGAAAAAATACTCTTGATAGATTTTGTGAATGTTAAGGAAATTTTTAAATTTTTGGACTATTTGATCTATGTCTTAAGGGGTTCCAAGTTTTTTGTACTCATTTTATTTTCTAAAATGGTGTCTTAGGATTTTAGAACTATCAACTTGATGTGAAAAAAATTCCTTGGTAGTGAAGGTTAATCATTGTTTTCTTGTTTTTTCCTCCTCTTGATTATCTTGGCTAGTACAACTAAATTTATGTACAAAGTTATTTTTGAAATCAATACACGGTGAAAGACCCAACAACCTTTTTTTATTGATAAAATAAATAGTTATTTTTTACCTTAATTTTTTAATGTGATCTTATAAGATATAAATTTTGAACTAATTAAGATTACATGGAATATAGTAAGAAACATGAATCTAAATGTAAAAGGAAAAATATGATTTAAAAATTGTACTTGCTATAAATTTAGAAAATAACTAAGGGAGTAAGATACTTAGTGTGTTTCTATTCTCTGTAGATCTGAGACAAAATGTAGGTGGTAGAAAAGGTGTAAAACTAGATCAAGAGTTCATCAAATTAGTAATTAAGTTTATGGATGTGCCTGTATAAAATCACTGGTCTCTAGATGATATCAATTGATGTTAGCATTTGAAACTTGACATATTTGTGTGAATGGATTTTGATCCATTTATGAGACCACCTTGTGAAGGTCCTCAAGAGATAAGGTGAAAAAAAAACATTTATACATTAGATATTTGGCAAGGAACCACCTGAAGGAATTTATTATGAGCATCCTCATAGACTAATGAGGATGGTTGATCAAAAAATATCCCATGGTAATGAGTGACAAAGGCTTTTAGGATGCCTATAAATCTAATGGATTCTTGGTTGGCCCCATAAATGGCCCATGCCTTTTCAACCACATGCCAAGACTGAATTAGTGTTAAAAACTCTTTTTGAAACCTAATATTCTATCTTTAGCCAATGCATATGAACTTGGAGTTAAGAACCATAATATTTATATGCCTCTTCAACCTTAATCTTATGCATTTATTTGGACCTTTTTTTAAGGTCCTCATAATAATGGGAAATATATAATTCTTGTAAATTTAAAAGGAATTCATAGTATGAAGCCTTGTGAGCCTTGTATAAATATTGTAGTCTCTTTTCCATAGAATCAAAGAAAAAACATAATATGAGAGATAGATTCTGACCACTAGCTAATCTAACTAATCCCCCAAATGGATAAGGCATGGAATTAAATCTCACTTATTTTGGTTAAAAATTTATTCATGGGTTTAATGTGCACTTTTAAGGTAAAATTGGGATTTAACCCTTTTTATTTGAGCCATAGACTATTGATTATATAAAAAAATGGGGATATGGAATGAAAAAATAGCATTTGGAATAAAATTAACTAAGAAATCAAATATGTTCGCAAAAGAGAAGATAATTTGTACAACCAAAACACTTGATTTTTAAGTTTTTAACACCATATCTTTAACTTTTATTTGGTTAGACTGGGTGAAAAATGTTGAGATGGATTATCAGTGTTGGTGGTGGTTGGGGTCAAACAACCAAAGCTTGTGACACATGTAAAACAAATCCTCACTTTTATGTGCACACAACCACATAATAATAATTCCTTATTTTTTCTTCATGGAATTTGTATACGCATAATATTTTAAACTTTATCATTTACTATCACTTTCTCTCTTGTAGAAACATGTTGAGTTTTAATTTCCCTAAGTGCATGCCTTAAAGAGTACATTAGGAAATGGGTGGGCATACCATGGGTTCTTTAAATTATTTTTAGTAAATTATATCATATGTAAACCCATTACAAATATTACTTATCCAATTCCATAAGCAAATAAATCCCTCTTATCTAACTCCCTGAGTAAATAAATTCCATTTATCCAACTCCCAAAGCAATATTCCTTTCATATGGCCCCTAAGTAAATACCCATTTTTCTTATTAAGTCAACCTAGTTTACCTTTTTATGAAAGTTATGGAACATATTACATAACTAAGTTGGCCTGGTCGACCTAGTTTGAGGACTAATAATAACTTTTTCTCAATGAGATTGAGCGGGATGACCTTGTTGGCTAAACATTTAGGACTAGGACTTATCTATTGCTATAAATACAACCTTAACTTCAATTGAATATAGAGGAGCATTATTTTTCACATTATTAAAACTCATAATTATTCTACATCTACATTTGAAGGAGCTATTGCTTAGGGTTTTCATTAGAGGGAAGATATCTTATCTTGTGGGAAGTCGTGGATGTAAGTAGGAGTATTTTAGCATAGAGATGATTTATATAGTGTAATCCTTACAAAGCCACAACAATATCTTACAAAGAACCATTGGCCAAGTGGGAGATTGAGAATCTATAGGTTTTCTCAAAGATAAGTATCTCTAATTTTTGTTATTTCATTTGATGGATAGATATTACACAGAGTAATAGGTTTGGAATGTATAAATGATTGCTTAGATTAACTCTATACTTAAACTTAAAATAGATATAGAGTTTTATTTGATTTCCATCTTCCACCTTAGGTGATCTAGGCCCCCATTTGTGTACCATAATCCATTATTTATTTTGTTTGTTTTAAACCATCCCTATTTTTTTTATAAGTTTTGATAACACTATATTAGATTTCATTTTATGGATTAAAAGACCAAGGTAAGGTTATTGCAAGATATTATTTGCCTATAAGATTTTGAATCCTCTCATTTAGTGTTTTGTGATAAGTGATCCCTTAGTTAGTTTTAGTAGATCCAATTTGGTTGTGCTCCCGATATAAAAAGTATCATAATATATGTTAGTTGATTACCTTATTTGAGATTGTATTTACTATGTAGGATAAGCTATAGGTCTATCTTAATCTATTACATAAATTTTAGTGAACTTGACATGAATTTAACCCTTGCTTTTTAAAATTTTCATTTATGATTGACTAGGTTGCATTGGTCAACTAGTCTTATTCTCTATTTGTATATTCTAGTTTTATAGTCAACTAGGTCATGCTGGTTAACCTAGTTTTATTCTCTATTTGCAGATTTGAGATCTATAGTCAACTAGGTTATGCTAGTTGACATAATCTTATTCTCTATTTATATATTCTTAGTATCAATAAACTAGGTCATGTTGGCTGACCAAGTTCATTTTTTTGTAATTTTTAGATTTCAACCTCAAAAAATTAGGTCATGCTAGTTGACCCTATTCATTTTATATAATTGTCAACTTTTATCTTCAAAAAATTAGGTCATACTAGTTGACACTTTCATTTTATGAAATTTTTAGTTTTCATCATTAGATAACTAAGTAGACTTGGTTGATCTTGTTATATTATCATGTTCCTTCTAACTAGTTTAGTACTTCAAATTTATCAATTATCTTAGTTTTTTTGGTTCTATTTTTTAATTAAATTATTTAGTGTTTTAGATCTCCATTATGTCCTTTCCAATATTTTAATTTTGTTAAAACTGTATCATAAAGTCATCTAAGTCAACTTGGCTAACTTATTTCTATGTCTACTTATCCTAATAACAAAATAATTTGACCTAGTTGAACTAGTTTGCTTTTACTTATTTTTATAAAAGACTATTTTTGACTAATGTTGACCTTGTTTTGTTTTATTTTCTAAACTAGATCAGCTTGAATGACCTTATTATATGCATTTTAATTTCATCATAAGTAAGATAATTCAATTTATTTTCATAATATTTAATATCACTTCTAATTTGAAAATATTTGGTTACCTATTTATTTACATTCAAAAATTTCAAATTTGTTTTTGCCACTTAATTTTCACTTTGTCTTGATTTCCCTAGAAATTATGTACTAGTACTTTTTAAAATACTTAGCTACTATTATGAAGGGCTACATGATACTCTATTTATGGTCATTGTCTATTCTTTATAGATATGAGGGGCTTTCTGTAATACTCATAGCCATAGTATAGAGATAAACATAGTATTTAGTTTACACATACTTCATAGTATTTAAGAAATGCCTAGGATTTCCCTTTATATTAAACCTTAGGAATCCAACCATCTATTTAATACTTTGGTGCATCAGTTAGTATTTAAATTTGAAAAATTACTTCTAAATTACCCTTGAAACTAATTTTATTGGGATATGGTAAGGTATAATTCTCCATGGTTAGTTCTATAAAGTATTAGACTGTCACTATCCAATAGATAAACAACTATCTTTGGGAGATTGCAAATCAATCAAATACTTATAGAGCATCTTCTTGACCTTATTTTTAGATATCTAGTTAAAAAATTAGTTATTTTTACATTTTTATTTCTACTTTTTGCTTAATTTACTCTTTTGTATTTTATAATATGTTGACCAATGTTGACATAGTTATATGTTGTGTGACTCAACTAGATCAACCAATGTCAACCTAGTTGACTATGTTTGAAAAAATTAAGTTGACTAGGCTCGATTCAATAGTTTATATTCTACTTATTTACCTCTAATTTTAGACTACATCATCTAATTTATAGTAATGTTTTTCCATATCTAACTACGTAGACCAAATTAACTTAGTAGGTTTCTAGAATACTATTTTTGCTTGTATATTTAACTAGGTTAACCAGCTTGACCTAGTCGGTTTTTAGACTAATATTTTTATCTATCTATCTAAATAGTTGATCAACTCAACCCAATATGTTTTTAGAGTGCTATTTTTACCTTTTTGTCTAAACTAGGTTGAACAAGTCAACCTAATAGGTTTTATAGATTGTTATTTTCACCTCTCTATTCATCCAAATATATAGACTAGATGACTTAGTAGCTTTTACAAACTATTTTCTCACTTTTCTATCCAACTAAGTTGACCAAATTGACCCATCAGGTTTTCATAACTATTTTTCTGATTTGTCTATTCAACTATGTTGATTAGCTTGACCCAATAGGTTTTTAGACTACTATTTTCACCTATCTATTCTACTAAGTTGACTAGCTTGACATAGTAGGTTTCTAACTCTCTATTTTTACCTCTCAAAATCAACTAAATCAACTAGGTCAACCTTGTAGCTTGAAAAATTTATGTTTATGCTTCCTTAGTTGACCTCATCTAGTAGGTGTTGACATAGTTTTATTTCATTAGCCTCCTTTTGTATCATCCTTTTAACTACTACTCATACCTTCCCCTTTCATCATGTAGTGTATTTATGATGAAGTGGAATTACAACATCAAGATGATATGATGATTTTTACTAACCCCCCTAAACATCCTTATTCTTTCCTTCCTTATGCTCCTGTAGAAAATAAAAATGTAATAGATGTTCATGTGGCCACTAGAACCAAACATTATTGGTCACCTCCTTCTAAATTTTTTGATCCTCTTAACTATCTTCCAAAAATGCCTATTGTTCAGAATGACAGTAATCTTGAATATACTACCAAAATGAACATTTTAATCAATAAAAACCCTAAAAATTAGGGAAAGGATCCCAATATAATCTATAATATCATGATGGGACATTACCTTTAGTGTCCCCCTTCACCCACACATAGCTTTTCTACAAGTCTTGGGGAAAGTCACCTTATGACTTCTTCCATGACTTCTTATTCCTCCACATCTTCAACTTTCTCTACTAATTCTTCTTTTACCTTACCTATTATATTGACTAGTATGGCATGACTTTAATCTAGTGGGACTACTCAAAGTTCCCACATTTATACTCAAGTTAATGATACCACTAGTGCATCTCACACTACTTCTACCAGTCAAGCCACTATTAATACTAATCAAATTTTAATACAAACCATTAATCAAATGATGGATTTTAAAACTAATAGTGTGAATCAAATGATGCAAATTCAAATTAAAATTTTTAAATTAAAAAATCATCCTCAACCCACTCAATGTGGAATAAAAAATCCTAATTGCCCCACCCCCCTTAGAAATGCACAAGGTAACCTTATACCTCAATCCTAACTTCTTAACAAGTCTATCAAAAAATTACAAAATGAACCCTTAGTTACTCAAATTTCAAACATTGACATAGGTGGTATTTTCCCTACTATCACTTATAATAGATCCATTGATCCTACATTGTATTTGAAAGCCTTTGAAAACTTATATAAATTTGGAATAAGCTTAATAACTTTGTTGGCACTAAGTTTTAGCTAAAACCTTTTATGGTGACACTTTAGATTGGTATAATTAGCTCAAATATCATATTATATCTGGTTTAGAATATTTAATTAATGCATTGGTACATTAATTCCAAACTAAAAACCTTCCTAAAAATAGTTTATCTCACTTTATCAATTTTAAAAAATCAGAATATGAAACAACCCAAGTTTCATTAAGAGCTAAAAATCCTTATCCAATAAAATTGAACATAACAATGTAGAATATAATCTATTATATTTGTTTACTAATTCTCATCCTAAATTTAAATATAATGTTAGGACTCTCTCTCTAAAATCTTTGGAAGAAGCCCTAGACCGATCCAAACATCAAGATTTTCTCATAATACCTTCCCACCCTCTATTTAGAACTCAAATGCTTATGAAATATAAAAAACAACATGCTACTGATGATGGTGTTATGAATACATATACATGCACACTATTCACTATATCTTCTCAAGTGGTTCTAATGATACTACTCTTTCACAACCACTTTTGACCAATCCTTTCCAACAACCCAATGCTACATCTTCCCATGTGAATAATGTTGATTCTCATAAACCACTTTTCATGGAATAAATTTAAAACACCTTCCTTGTCCTTCACCATGAGATATTGACCCTACTCACCATACTATTCATTGTTATAATCCACATAAGTTTTTTTGGTATCATGCAATTTGGGGTCATTCTCATGAGACTTGTCACCAACTTAAATTTTTTTCTCTTGAATATCTTCTTACCCTTAATTTTGATTATGACTCATTAATTCATAAGTGCCAACAAACTTATGAATTGGTAGCTAAGGTTCATGAAAGGAAACTTAAGTATGATTCCCTTAATCAAGCTAATGTTTATCTCACTATTTACAAGGATCCTCTTCCTAATCATCAATCAAGTACCACTCAACCTCTCACTTCCAACACCATTGGAAATTTTGTCGATCCTAATTCTATCATTAATTATGATAAAGTTGTAAATATGAATAATATGAGAATATTAGTATATTACATTGATACTTATCCACATTCCAACTATAATAACTTCCCAACTTTCCATATTCTTCAAGACATTTATCCATCTCACTTTATAGAGCTTGAGCATATAGTAAGGACTCTAACAAATCTAACAACATAAATTACTCCTTTATCCACTATCCCACATGTATCCAATCAAAAAATAAATTAATATACTCATTATATATCCATTTATATAAATTATAATTCTCACCTATTATAAACTTCTCTTATATCCAAATTACCCACCTCACAAACCAAAAATCAGTCTATTTCCATGATTTGTTCACCACCTACAATATCCACATATTCACAAGAAACAATGACATACCTAATTCAAACTAATCAAACACATTTATCCAAACCTAATCAACTATATCCCAATCAAATAATGCTTATCAACATCAATATAAATTCACTTCTACTCTACTTTAATGGATTCACTTCAACATCACACACCATTATCTAATAAAGTTCTAATAGGATATGATTAATTGGACCCTATAAAAATTTCTCTTCTCCCATATCAATTAATTTTATGGAACTCATTAGGACTTACCCTCATCATAATAATCACTTAATGCAACTCTTGTGTGAAATGAACATTCCTCTAACTCCACCTATGGGGCAAGAAGCCACTTTGCCTAAGTCTGAAGATAACATCCTTCAATAATGTGAATAAATGTACATACATGTTGATGAAACTATAAACACTTCTCTCTAACTCAACTTTCCTATCAATTCAATGATTCCTGATGAAATACTATTTCATGTGGATGATCTGTGTTATTCATTAGTGCCCAAATTAGTGACATCTAATTAAAGTGTGTGTTGATTGATGAAGGTTATGGAACTTGTGTTGCTTCCCTTGACTTTATAAAAACACTTGGATATTCTAAATGTAACCTTAAATCAACTCAAATCACAAGTTAGGGATATGATTGAAGATAAATGCCTCATTTAGGTTGTGTTTAGATTCCTATCACAATTAATCCTATCACTATTTACATCAAGGTCATGATATTAAATTTCCATTTATCATATAACATTTTACTTGGTTGACCTTGGACACACGACATGCAATCTATAACCACATTGGCATGTTGATGTGTCAAATTTACTCACAACAGTGCTATCTATAATATTTAAGGAGACATGAACCATTAGAATTTTAAATAATTCTAAGATTGCGGTGTTTTCAAAATACCCACACTTGAACCTTTACCTATTGTTACCTTTTATGAATCTCAAATATTTAATTATCCCATCAAATCTAATAGAGGTCATAATGGACACCCATAACCTATGGAGAATATATTGCCTAACCTATTATATTATTATGATGATAAACAAATAATATCAATTTGAAAATAAAAACATCCAATCTCTATTCACACATAATTGTTTAATTGAATCTTCCCTAAGGTTTGGGTCTCATAAAAACCAATAGATAAGACTCGTATCACCTTAATAAAGTCTAAAATATATATTTTTCATGATTATTCCATAAATAAATTCATTTATGCTTTTACTATTGAAATTTATAGTCTTGATTATGATGATGGATACTCATTAGATGATCCCATTTTAACTATTTTTGCTCAAGTGAAAGATGCAAAAGTACTTAGATATTGTTATTCTTTACAACATTATTTACATTTACGTAGTATAGTTCCTTCTCCTTATATTGATCCTGAAATTATCTCTACTTCAGTCGATGTTCATAGCTCTAAGATGGAAAACACACACTATTTATCATTTGGTCACTATTGAGCCTCTTCAAAGTATGCTTCTTGATCATGCCATGATAGGACCATATCAATTCACTAGGTTTTAGGATCATTGAATCTTACTCCCTCCTAATATGTATACCACATTACACCAACCTACATTGAGATATTATACCATTACTCCTAAACTTACTCTTGATCCTATTCTAAATTATCTTACTAATGGTGATGGCATATTACCTTTGCCTAAGATTGATCCCCTACCTATACGATAGGTAGAGGAACCATATTGTGAGTGGCATAAGGTTTATGGTCATTGGGCCTAGGATTACTATGCCATCTTAGGTTCTTAGAAAAATATCATATATTAGGCTCTACCTCTAATATGGATAGTAGACCTACATAGCAGCTACTCTTAGATGCACTTTATTTTTATGAAATGAGCACAAAAACCTCTACTCATTACTAACAAATTCCATAGTACATTGACATGCTTCATCTAGGGAAGACATAAATTGATAATAAAAACATGCATCCTCATAGTATGTTTATAGAGAATATGCCTAAACATGGGGATGTTTATCATCATTTATCAGTGTACTACACATCACACAGAGAGGTGTAAAGTACTATAGTAGTACTTCCATAATTACCCATGACTTAAACCATCCCTTATCAGTATCATACATAGGGTCATTTATAGGCAAAGTCTCAGTCTTCCATGTACCCTTCATCATCCTAGATATCAGATGCTTTTAGTCACATTATATAACTAGTTCCTTGCATTGATTATCCTTTATAGGAGATGTTGCATGCTTAACCTCCTCATTATAACATACATACATCCTCCATAGATATAGTGTGACATGAAATCCTTATATTAATTTGATGAAGCTAGATGAGATTATTGTTAAGCCTATATTCTAGTTACAATAATATTTATTTGATGTTATTTATGATGTCTGTAATGAAATATATCATTATCTGTGAGCACATTATTTTTCTATGGCATATTATGTCTCATATTTGCACTTGAGTGGTTTTTGATATTCATAATTTATTATATCATTTGTGATGTACTGTTTATGTTTTGTTATTATGAGTCTCTTTTTTATCTTTACACTTTTTCATTTATAGTCATGGCTTTTAATTCACAAATCTTGGTTTTTTACATATTCAATCTCATCTCTTTTATTACATTTCATTATATACTTTGAAAATACTTATATTCCCCATATTGTGGGATGATTTTTCTTTACATTCATGCTCATTCTAGGTTATTTTTTGAATAATATGGTTTATTTATGTGACAAGTCTATTATATCGCACCCAAAAATATCTTATTTACTCTCTGATCAACTACAAATCATAATTATCATTGTACCATCTATTACACAAATAGATTATCATTTATCCAATATCATCCTATCATTTTAAAACATACATAAGGTTAGTATTGAGATTGCACACTTACTTATGGGCAAGTTTAAGAACCTTTTTGGATGACATAGTCTTTAAGAACTTTTCTCTTGTAATCAATGTGTAACCTTTATTGTGTTTATCACTTAGATCACGCCTGATTATTTTTCTAAATCCATATGAAGGAGGAACAAAAAAATACATAAAATCTTACAATCCAACTCATTAAAATAAAAATAAATGATCAAAAGTAAAACAAAATTCAAAATTTAAAATCATACCAAAAGATGTGATTATTTTCAAGCACAGCTCATATCCTAGTAGAAGCTCAAAATCCATAGTTATCCTCATGGTAGAACCAAGGTCCATTGGGGTGTGATAAGATGGTAGAATAGGGTCATGAGGAACATATAACATGTCTTGGGAAGGTAGTTTAATTTTAATTTTTCATGGGATGATCTATGTACTTAATTTTTTAAGCCCAAACTTTGCATATACTTGTTAGAATATCTTAGGTCTTTGTTGTTCAAACAATTCTTATCATAGGAACATTTAATTAAGTGTGTCTTAGTTATATTAAGGGTTTCTACAACACCTATGTAATGATTTTAATTTCATCTATTAATTATATTATCCCTAACAGTCTATTTAATCAATATTGTTTAATAATTGATCACACTTCATTGGTTCTCATTTTATGAGTTACAATGTAACACCTTGGATAGGACCATGTATTCCTAAAAAAACATCCTTATTTATTTTAAAACACCCTAAATTTTTACACCTTTTGGGTTTAATTTTTGTGATTTTCACTATAAGACCTTGAACAGGACCAAGCCTTCCTCACGAAATTCCTTTCACACCTATAACAACTATATGTCACGTGTTTTTATAAATGGCCACACTCTCTTACATTTCAGATTAACATAAGACCTAAATTTGGTTTTCATATTTATCTTCATTTTATTAAATTTTGAGATATATTTGTTTGTGCTCTTACACTAATATTTATTTCATTTAAATATATTTGTTTGTGTTCTTACATTGATATTTCTTCCATTTTCATATCTTTCATAAAGTTCAAGATATCTTTTTTTGTTCTCTTACATTGATATTTATTTAACTTACATATCTTTTTTTATGTTCTTATTTTAAATTTATTTCATTCTCACTTGTTTTTAATTTTCCATATATCTATTTGTGTTCTTACTTTGATATTTATTTTATTATGATTTACATTTTTATATTTTATGTTTTGTTCATTTTTTACATCTTTTACACAATGTTATCAATTAGTAATTTTTGGTTTCAAATTTTCATTTCCTTTAAATAATTATTTTCAACCATGCATTTGCTCACATTTGATAAAAAAAAATCTCACATACATTATGCATTTTATTATAGCATATAACATATCAACACATGTGATAAAAATAAAATAATAAAACCCATAACATCCATAAACACATTTGACCATAGCATATAATAATCAATACATGTGTTGTGAAAGTATGCAAAAATAAAAAAGATGTGTTTAACTCATATACCATATGTGGAAGAAGTAGAACATTCTAACATCAATGAACTTACCAAGGAAATCATAATATTTTAGAGAAATAGGCCTAATCAGAAGAAGGATGGGGTCAAGCCTAAGAATACCTCCATGGGTAGAATACCTAGTGCTAAGGATACAAATATTAGGGTTGATAAATATGGACTATAAGAGGCAATGAAGGGTCTCAACCTTATGAAGACTTAGAAATCTCTCACTGTCAATAGAGAAAAGGAACATACCAAGACTAAAAGAAAAGTTGGGGAAGATGAGGGGGAGAAATCTATTGACAAGGAGAATAATAATCTCAAATATATTTGGGAGGGAATTGATTTACATATATATTTCCTTAGATGGTTCCAAAAAGATCAATGCTTGATCTAATAGTTTATTAAAAAAGGATCAAGAACCAAATAAGTGGCCAATAACAAAATATAATTCCAGGATTTGGTTAACTAGGTGAGAGGGTTGGAAGAAAGGGTAAAAAAATAAAAAGAGGAGGACATATCTCTCAAACATAATCTCAAAACCCTAGTAGTACATAGTAAGGAAAAAATTACTAATTTTATTTCTAGTATGGGGGCACTTGTGTAGCTTATTAAAAAGAATTTTGAGGGTGAAGGCATGAGTAAAAATACCAATAGAGTAAAATATATGTCTAAGGGTAGAGATCAATAGATTATCAGTAAGGAATAAACCCTGAAAGAAATGTTGTCCAATTAGAATGTATCCCTTATAGGGTAAGATCTGTTGATTCCTAGTTGTTTGTACTATCATTTTGTTGTTGGATTTTTTTTATCATGAGTTGGCTTTGACCCAACCTTTAGCTTATTTTTGTTTCATTGTGTAGTCCTTTTTTGATCATTTTAGTACTTTTGTCCTTGACTATGGATTTTGTATATAAGGGTAAGTCCATTTCAAAAAAAATCACTTTGCCCTTAATACAAACAAAATCAATACATGTGATAAAAAACAAATACATACATCCATGAGTCATCAATAACATATATGCATATAATGGATTATAAGGTCTAATATAAATACAACATGATATAATATAATCATAGTAAAAAATACAACTCTAATCCTGAGGGCCATCATGAATACATGCTACACTACCCATATAGGCATGTGAGTGCTCTATGAATAGTCTAATCTAGCGATCATGTCTTTGACTAAAAAAAATCTACCTATCCCTATATTTGGGCCATATATACCTACACTTGTGCTAACTATCTAGATGTATTCAAGTGTATGGATTACTCCTTAGATAATGTATTCCATGATCACAACTTCCCATATCCAAATTATAGTGGTATTTCTAGATGAGATACATTTGATAGTCTCTACAACTATCGATCTACTTCATTGACCAATTAAAACCAACCAACATAATCAGGTGTTGAAGGCACCATAAGATAAATCATATAAACCATATTATGTTAAGGTAATATGCCATTTAATCGATGATGATGGACCATCTCCACCATGGTTTCCTTTGGTCTCCTCCACTTTAGCCTCTACAAAAAATCAAACCAAAAATAAAATCAATGCTCAAATATATATATCTAAACACACATAGACAAAGACACATGCACAAACACACACACATGCACATGCACATGCACGCGCGCGTGCACACACACACACACACAAACACACACACACACACTCACACACACACACACACACACACACACACACACACACACACACACACACACACACACACACACACACACACACACACACACACACACACACACACACACACACATCATGTATCTCTATGTCAAATTGAATTAATCATAAGAAACTACATCTTACTCACCAATAGTCACTTCATCTACATAGCCACCAATCACCTCATGTGATGCATGGATCTATGGTAGAAAGAACCCTATATAGCAAAAAATATGAATCACATGAGAATGATGCATTCTAATATGCATCCACCTCATAATATAAAAATGCAGTGTAGGCTGCTCAGATGGATATCCCTATGGATACAAATTTTCATGTGGTTGTACTGGCACCTATCTTTGTCTTCATGGCTATGGTAATGGATATAATATCTACTGATATGTTATAATAGTTACTAATCTATCCATTCATTATCACTAATGTCATATTTTTATACTTAAGTTAGAAAGGATGAATAACAATAACCTCTATGGGAATAATTACAACTCCTAATCTATGCCACTCTCTCGCATATTATACCCAATATGTTAGGATGACTATTGGAAATGTAAGATGTGGTAATGCAAACTAATCTATTAAATGAGCTACTAGGTGTGGCTCTACCCACCATGCATAATACCTAGTGATCCTTAGTCAATCATACACTTGAAAAGTACTTGGCCAAGATCACCAACAATATTTTATGCCCTGATATGGCTGATAAACGATCTACCCTCATGTGATGATCTATAATCTAGAGGCATATGGTAAAACATGTACCATGTGGTCTTAACTCCACCTTATCACACATGTCAAGGCATCATCCAATACATGTGGTAATATTTTTGGCTGATACATAATAAATATCTCATATATCCAACTACTCAATAATATAATGGGACCCATGGTCATTTGTCCCCACAATAGAATAATATAAAAATAATACATCAAATACACTTAGATAATATATCCAAAGTCATATATCATGACCTTCTCCAACATGGAATGAAATAATGCAATATTATACAATGGGATCTTCCCATCCAACTTGTGATAGATCACATAAATTCTCACAAGTCCAATAATGTCCTTCTAGATATCTAAAATCATTGATACATACACATTAAATAGGTGTACTTACAAGTATGTATTGGCATATCTCTATGATTTAGTCACCCATAAGGCTAAGTCTCACTTCTTAGTGTCCATCTTTAGTTTATCACATACCACAAATGTGCTCATAATTGAAAGTAGTAAAAAAGCATGGACATCCTCCAAGGTGAAAAAAGTATCAGTCAATCATTTATATGATCCTATGAACATGAAAAATAACTCAAAAATTAGCATAATCTACCATAGCTCCACAATCTCACCAACCCCAAAGGCTGTCAATTGTGCCTGATCTCTCATAGGAAACCTATCCAGTAGATCTAGTAGTCACATTACATCTACTAATCTCGATGGCATCTATTATCTCTATAAAATATCAAATAATAAATAAAGTATCAAATCTATATCCAAATGCCAACTAAATATATTTTAAAAACTATAACCATAAGCAATTAATATACATAACTAATTTATCAGCATGTTTTAATTTTTATCCACCATTCCTAACTAAGTCAGCCATGTATCTAACTACATCATATATTTTATTATTTTATAATAAGTTGGCCATGTGTCTTAGTACACTAGCCAATCTTCCATACTAAGTCAGTCATGTATCCTACTATTTTTAAATGGATCTTGTACCCATTTGATCAATAAATTGATCTAGTACAACAATGGGAACGTCCCCAAGGTGTGTGACCTTGAATCTTTAGGATGAACCTCTGGATAAGGCTAAATCCTACCTAAATTGATCACACCTAATGTATAATCAATTTTTAGGCCTCAAGCATCACTTAACATGGACTATTTACAGCCTTAACTAAGTATTTCATCATGAAAAGGGATATATGTAACTAAAAATGTAAAGTGGTGATGTACTAAATCTTAGAAAACTCCTCAACTTGCTTGAATATCAAAATAAACCCTTAGAAAAGATATAAACTCACACAACTCCCACATATACACTACCTAAAGTTACAATTAAAGAGATAATAGTTGTAAAAAGGATGAAATGTCTACAAATCACCTTGAAATAGGACAAAAGAGATTGATAATCCATAAGATGCATCTAAAACTCATATATATCCACAATATAATAGCAAATTATAAATCTAATATCAATAGTTTATTGATTTCAAGGCCAAAATTATGTGTACAATCTTCAATAATGTTGAATTTTACTACAAAAAAGTAGAGGGTGCCCATTTCAAATCATTTTATAGTCATATATAGAGAGTACGAGTGAGAGAAGAAAATACAACAACTTCTTCAACTACCTCCATTAGTCCATCAATGTATAAGAAAAATAAACCAAGAAGTTGAATACATTAACTCCTTTAATTCATTAAACTTTTTCCATGTAGACTTGGTCATTTGATTTGCATAGTGGAGGATAAACCATCCTATTTTCACTCCATTTGATCACTTAGAATAATTACATTTGATGCTTCTTAACTGATGACCTAGTCTTCTTACTTGAGAAACTCCTGGAAAAGCTATGAACTCATCACTTTTCTCTTGAACATGTGATGGTTGGAGAGAGGGTAGTTAATCTTGACTTGTTCTCATTGTTTAGATTCCTTGTTAAGTCTCCTACACCAAAATAGGTCTCAAACTGATAAAACTCACCCATTTATATCCTTTGCACATGTTTCTAATGAATTCTAATCACCTTGAGGAGGTTACACTTCTTTAGAAGCATGTTTCCAACTAGTTTCCATATTTCATTCATCCTCTCAAGAAAATTGAACCATCTATTAGTATAAATAGATATTTTTTCATTATTTAGAGACTATTTAGGGTATTTTCATGCTTTGTGGATGCTTGAGAAGGTTTAATAGACTTGAATCTCCCTATTTAAGGTCTGAAATGCTTAACTTATGATACTAAGAAGGTGTTTCCAATAGTTATATTAGTTAAGATTAGGTTGGTAACATGTTTCATATGAGTATTATCTTCAATACCTTACATTCTAACCTACTCCTTTGCTTCATACCCTATAAATTTACATTATAATATGAGCTAGGAAGGAAATAAAATTCCTATGTTAGTTTGGTATATATCAACTTGATAAACCTATTTTAACATTAAAATATCAAGGAAACCTTGGAAAATCTAAGGTAGGCCTGTTGATATTCTTCAGTGATGCTTGAAACCTCTATTTTTGATCTTATATGCATGTAACTTCATGTTTCTTGCCTTAAATTCTATACACAAACCTAAAAACTTGCTCAAAGACTTTGTTCTAAAATTAAATACCTTATAGTAACCTTGTAAAAATGTTTATAGGCCTACAACTTTTATATTACCTTTGTTTGATTAATTGACTAAATCTACAACCTTATTTCTTACCTCTTCAAGCCTTCAAACTATGGAAATGCACTATCATGGTTTTAAGTTTTTAATAGTCTTTTAGACTATATATAGGGTTTTAAATGTTTCTCAAGAGATCTATGTGATTTCCTCATTATCATAAATTATAGAGACCACTAAGAGATGTGTTAGCACTTACTAAGATCCCTCCATAACTTTCCACATACCATGCATGAGGAGAAAAATTAAAGAACATCAAATGGTTTTCTTATAAAACCCTACAAACATAGTATTTTGGCCTACAAATTTGCTTATAAAATCATTTTATTTTCATGAAGTCTTGTAACCAATCATTGATAGCCTTCAAGACCTTTTAATCTTCTCAACCCCTATTTCTTGCTTTAGATCCTTGATAGGACCCTGCAAATCTTATACAAACATGCATATGTCATTTTCTATTTTATTACATAGCTTGTAGGGTTCAATTCCTTCCTTGAAGGCTTGAAAGCAATAATTAATGGTTTTTAGGACTCACTTGACCTTCTAAAACTCTATTTCCTACTCAATATCCTTGAAAGGACCTTGAAAATCACTAATAGACCGTGGATCTATTTTTTGTCTCATGAAAACTTTGTTTTTATTCTATAGACTTATTGAGGACCTTATAATCATGATTAAAACCTTTGAAATTTCAACTTATAGACCTTTCAAACCTATTTATATACTCATATGCACTTCCACTATGTTTCATGCTCAAGATCTCATAGAAAACTACTTCTCACCCTCATGATGTATGAGTTGGAAACTTTCTTGCAAATTTTTCATGGAAAATTGATCAACCAAGAATAAATGTTGTGCCTTAAACATGCCAATGGATTCATATCCTTACTTGTACACCTATATGAATCCTAATATGGCATTTTTTGATGCACAAGAGGATAAAATATTAAGAAACGTTCCTAAAAATTGTATTGAAACACCTTAGAAATAATGGAGTCTACCTTAATTTTATTGAATGATAACTTAGAAAGGTGAAATAGGCATGATCATGGTATTGACTGAGCTTTTCACATGTTGGAAGTTTGAAATAATCCATAAGGAGGCAAAGATAAAAATGAAAACAAGGTCAAAGATGTTCTTTGAGAAAGATGTATAGACTTAGAGGATTTGTGAAGGTGTTTTAAATATCATGAGTGACTTTTAAGTCCCTTTTGTAATGTTTCACCCTTTTTAATGACCTAATGAAATGATCTAGTACATTTTTTTAATATGCTTTTACATTAAAAAGCACATTTTAATTCCTTTAGTCATCAAATATGTCTTGACAAGGGCTAATATGACCTTATGACCTCAAAATGCTTATTAGGCTTTAATGAAACATATAAATCTATGTGAAATCCTGACTAATCCATGAAATACCTAATTTTGGTCTAAGGTGATCCACATGAAGGTAATAATAGTGTTAAGCATGAAATATACTAAGGGGGAGGGTGAATCAGTATATTATATATCTTTTAATTAATTTGATTTCTTTTATTTAACCACTTAATCACACATTCAAGATATTAAATAAAACTAAAACAATAATATGCACCACACAAGAGAGAGAGAGACACCAAATTTCTATGTGGAAACCCAAAGTGGGAACAACCATAGAGAACAATCTTAAGTATACGAATGAGCACCAGCTCAAATTACAAAGTTTTCAAGCACCAATTTGTAGGAGCACCAAACTATTTATCAAGCACCAACATAACAACTATTTGTGAGCACCAACCCACAAGAGCACCAACCCCTCTAGTGTATAAAACACAACTATCTCTCAATGTTGCTTACTCAAAAAATGATAGAACTCTATAATATCTCATGATTCTCTCTCTTCAAAAACAAATACAAATCATGCACTCTCTTGCATATTACAAATTTTTTTTCAAGCCTTTATTTATAGTTTTCTAAATGACCTTTGGCATTCACCTTTTGTGACCCTTCAATACTCATGGAAAATGGTGATAAAATTGCATGACCCTTCGTATCCTTGCATTTGAAAATTCATATGGTGACCCTTCATAAGCAAATTCATCCTTTCCTCTTTTGTATTTATCTTGGTGAATTTTTGAATTCCTTAAAGTGTCCCTTCTTGGAAAAATGTGTCATACCCTCTTTTGTATTCACATGGTGACTCTTGGAATTACTCAAGATGACTCTTCATGAGAAAGTGCATCCCATTCCTCTTTTGTCTTTTACCCCATGACTCTTTGACTTCTCCATGGGCCCTCTTTTTTCTTATATGCAACAAAAAATATATTCAATAATATTAAATAAATATTAACACACATTATCAAAGATATGAATATTAAAAACACCATTAAATGCAATGGGGCCTTTATCACCAATAATGCTATACCTTTGACATCAATGATAATATTTCCAACAATCCCCCCCTTTGTCATTGATGGTAACCTCAAACTAAAACTGCCATATCCTAAAACCTACATATACTACCATCTAAAAAGCATACAATAACTCCCCCTTACTATAGCAACCTATACCTATTACTTGTACCTATTTTTTGACCTATACCTATACCTATACCTATTTATATTCTTCTCCCCTTTTGACATCAATGGCAAAGGGCCTACCTAGAGCTAACACTTAGCTCCCCCTTAACTGATGTTGAACCTTAATGGCAGAAAGTAAAAGAAATTACTCCTAACTTCTCCCATAGATACTCAAATGTGTATTTTGGTAGTGCCTTTATGAAAATATATACAATCTATTATATAATAGTAATATATTCCATCTTAACCTATTGATCTACAACCTACTCTCTCAAGAAGTGATATCTAATGGGACTATGTTTTATTCTTGAATGCATCACTGGATTCTTCAAAATATTAATAGCACTTGTGTTGTCACAAAAAAATAGAAATAGGTTCATCATATTTTACCTTGATATCTTCTAAAGTTTTCTTCATCCAAAGCACTTGAGTACAACATAATATCACTGCAATATATTTTGCTTCAGCTGTAAAAAGTGATACTAAATTCTAATTTTTGCTTAGCCATGATACTAAGTTATCACCAAGGAAGAAATCTCCTCCACTTGTACTCTTTTTGTCATCCAATCAACCTACCCAATCTAAATATATATAAGCAACTAAAGTGAAATCTCTACTTGTGGGATACCATAATCCATAATCTAATGTCCCCTTGATATATCTAAATATTCTCTTCACCAACTAAACATGACTATCATTTGGAGATGGTTGATATCTTGAAACCATACCTACTACATGCATGATGTTTGGCCTTGATGCTATCAAATATAAAAGACTACTGATTATAGATCTATAGAAAGATTGATTTTTAATAGGTGAATATTCATCCTTGCTCACCTTATTTTCTATACACATTGGTGTGCCAACTGGTGCACAATCCTCAAAAACAAATTTCTTTAATATTTCCTTGGCATATTTACTTTGAGATATGAAAATTCTTTTATTTAAATAAAATATTTGCAATCCTAAGAAAAATGAAAATTCTCCAAGCATAGACATCTCAAATTATTTTTTCATATTATCAAAAAATTCTTTTTTCATCTTTTCAATGTTTCCTCCAAAAATGAGTTTATCAACATATACCACAACAATCAATTGATTCTCACCTTCTATTTTAAAGTAGAGATTAATGTCAATAAATCCTCTCTTAAAACCTTGATCCTATAGGTACTTATCAAGTCTTGCATACCAAGCTCTAGGAGCTTGTTTCAATCCATACAATGCTTTCTTCAATCTACATACATGGCTACTAATATTTGAGAGAATAAATCCCTTAGGCTGCTTAATGTAGACCTCTTCTTCTAGATTCTCATTTAGGAAGGTAGATTTGACATCCATCTAAAACACTTTAATATTTTTAAATACTGTATATTCAAGAAGCATTCTAATAGCCTCTAACCTTGCCACTGGTGCAAAAGTTTCTTCAAAATCTATTATCTCAATTTGAGCATATCCTTTACATACTAATCTTTCTTTATTCCTAGTCACTTCTCCATTTTCATTTAACTTATTTCTATAAACCCATTTTATTCCTATCACATTTTAATCTTTTAGTCTAGGCACTAATTTCCAAGTATCATTCTTTTCTATCTAATTTAATTCTTCATCCATAGCCTTAACTCCATGCTTATCATGTCTAGCTTTTAAAAAAGTTCTAGGCTGAATTTTGGATAACAAAGAGAAATTAACTTTCTCAGATTCACTTACCATCATTCTTCTGATGTGAATTCCTCCATTTATGTCATTGATGATCTCAATTTCATTATGATTTATTTGAACATATGTGGTTGGAATTTTTTTGTCCTTTTTCTCCTTCTCATCTTCATCTAATTCTTCAAAATATTCCTCTTCAATGATTTCAGGAATGTCTACTGGATCACTAATTCTTTGTGTTCCATCTTATTCTATCCTGACACTTACACTTTTAATAATTTTCTTGTTTATTTTTTATAACATTTATAAACTTTACTTTTTCAAGAATAACCAAGAAATATACCTTCATCTGCTCTGGATTCAAACTTCCCAAGTTTTTCATCAGTTCTCTTTATGAAGCATCTATTGCTGAAAACTCTAAACTAATCAACTATTACTGGTTTGTATTTTCATAGCTCATAAGGAGTCTTTTCACTATTGAATCTCACTAATTATCTATTATAAATATGCACTACTATAGCAACTACCTCTCTCTAATATTTATTTGGTATCTTGGATTCATTTAACATTGTCCTTGCCATCTCCTAAACTATTCTGTTTCTCCACTCAACTACTCCATTTTGCTATGTATTTATGGCTACTGAATAATGTCTCTTTATTCTATGGTCTTCACAAAACTCAATAAATTGATCTGACATGAATTCTCCTCCTTGATCTAATCTTAGAAACTTAATCTTTAAACTTGTTTCATTCTCAACTAATGCTTTGAAATGTCTAAAATCTTTCAATTATTTATTTGAAAACATTACCCAAGTCATACATGAAAAATTATCAATAAGTAACATGAAATATTTCTCACCTTAAGTACTTTGAGTGCCCATAGGTCCACATAGCTCAGTGTAAACAAGCTCTAACAACTGAGTGGTTAAGTACTCTTTTATTTTGAACCACCTTCAGGCCTACTTCCCATGTTGACAAGGTTCACAAAGCACGTTGGATGGCTTTGTAATCTTTGGAAGATTTTTGACTACTTGATTTTTGTTGATGTTGACAAATTGTCAAAATTTGTGTGTCTCATTCTCCTGTGCCATAACCAACTTTCTTCAATCTAACTCAAACAACATCTTTGACCTTTGATGTCTGATAACATATACAAATTATTGCCTGTTCTTTCAGCATCTACAATCAACACATCTAAATATTTTCTCCTAATTTCACAACATTTTACATAAAAATTTAGTGTGTGTCCCTGATCACACATTTGACTTACACTCAAAATATTATGCTTAAGACATTCTACATACAAAACATTTTCATTTTTAGTTCTACCATTATCCAAACTTAGTGTACCTTTTCTAGTAATTCTAATAGTAGTATTATCTCCAAATTTCGCTATGCCACCATTGATCTTCTTCAAGGTTATGAACTTGATTTTATCTCTTGTCATGTGCCTCAAACATCCATTATCAATAAACCATGGATTTTCTTCATTTCTTGCATGAAAATCTATCTGTACCAACATAGATTTTCAAGTTATTTCTTCTGCCATGAACCTGTCCGAACTTTCTTCTTGATGAATAGAGCCTTGAAATTCTGGTCCTTCTTGACTGACTCAAACACACTTCTACAATAACAGGCTATGCATCTAAAATTGATTCACTTGTAACATATTATAGCCTCTTCATTAAATATTGATATAAGAGCAAAGGAGTTGTGGCTTCTGCTTGACTCTACATGACTTTCCTTCTTATTTCTGAAATTGTTAGCCCTTTTTTGACATTCTATTTTCTTATGAACATATCCATTACAATAAAAATAGTAACCTGATTGCCTTTTGTATCTTTATTCACTCCAACCTTCTTTGTTTGATATGTCCTTTGTATTCTTAAATTCTTCTCTTTTTATTTCCTCTTTTGTAAGAGCTTCAACATAACTCTTTCCTTTTTCCTTGTCTGTAAAAGTAGTGACCTCCCCTTTCTATTTTTCAAATCCAATACCTATCTTATTTGACATTAATATTTGATTTTCTAATATCTTATTCAACATATTTATGTTATTCTCAATTTTTGAATCATTAGCTACTTTATCATTGATTTCTTTATTTATTTTCTCAAGATCTACTTTTAAAGAAGCAATTTCAATAACATACCTTTTACATTCTTAACTTCCTATTTGCAATTGTGCTATTAGATCTTTTTCATTTTTTTTGGCTTCTTCAAAGTGTGCTTGTAGATAGTTAATTATTTCCTTGGACTCCTTTTCATTTTTCTTGATCTTGAGCTAAAATATTTGATTCTTCTTTTTAAGAGCTTTTAACTCTTCTAAGGCACAATTGAGTTTTCCTTCCATATTTACTTTAGCTTCATCTTGTTCTTCTTCTTGATCAACTATACTTTTACTTATGGAGGAATTTTCATAGATGGCCATGAATAAAATCTCTTCTTTTAGATCACTGACTCCACTATCTTTGACTAAGCTAGGATCTTTAGAATACAAACTCTTTTTCTTGAATCCCTTCTTGAATTTTCCTTTGAAATTATTCTTGTATGTAGACTTTCCTTCTTCATTTTCACCATTGCCCTTATCTAGGCACTTAGATACAAAATTTCCAATCTTTCCACAATTAAAACATTTAAAAGGTAATTTTTCTTGATATTTACCTATGCCCTTTTGTGGCTTGCAAATGAATAAAGCTCCATTGTCATCTTCATCATTACTAGAACTGTCACTTGATTCTTGAATCTTAGCCTTCTCTTTCTTTGACTTGAAAGCTTCTTATCTTTTTGAGGGTTTCTCTTGTTTGATCTACATCTCATATGCCATAATAATACCATGTAGCTCATCCATCTTTAGCTTGGCTAAATTCTTCATCTCTTCAATTTATAAAACTTTTACATCATATCTTAATGGTAGAGATCTCAATTTTTTTTGAACCACAATTGATTCTTCTAACTTTTCTCCAAGATCTTAAATTTGATTAACTATTTGATCAACCCACAAAATATAACTTACTATATTTTCTTCCTCTTCCATCTTCAAACTCTCAAACTATCTTTTAAAAGTTTGAAGCTTAGCTTGCTGAACCTTTCCATCACCTTTGTAAATATTCTTGAGTTTTACCCAAATTTCATGAGTAGATTTACATTGCATAACTTAAATAAAATTTGATTCACATAAACCACATAAAATAACATTTAAAGCTTTATCATTATTTTCATTTGCCTTCTTTTCTACCATAGTTACAATTGTATATGGCTCTTCATATTCCTCCACCACTACTTACCAAATGTTGAATCCAAGGGCCATGAAATAAGTCTTCATCCTTAAACTCCAAAAATCATAATTTATCTTATTAAACAAAGGTGCCTTATTTATATAAAAAATTTCATGTGATCCAACCATCGTGCTTCCCGATCTACCTTCAAGCTATAATTTTTTTTCAAAAGGAACCTGTTTTGATACCAATTTTTAATCATGAAATATACTAAGAGGGGGGAGGGTGAATTAGTATATTATATATCTTTTATTTAATCTTATTTCTTTTCTTTAACTACTTAATCACACATTTAAGATATGCAATAAAACTAAAATAATAATATGCACCACACAAGAGAGAGAGACACACACCAGATTTTTACATGGAAACCCAAAGTGGGAAAAACCACAAAGAAAAATCTCAAGTATATGAATGAGTACCAACTCAAATTACAAAGTTTACAAGGAAAAAATTGTAGGAGCACCAACCCCTTTATCAAGAACCAACACAATAATTATTTGTGAGCACTAACCCACATGAGCACCAACCCCTTGTAAAGATTTGGGAGCACCAACCCATAAGAGCACCAACCACTCTTGTGTATAAAACACAACTATCTCTCAATGTTGTTTACTCAACAAATGATAGAACTCTACAATATTTCCTACTTTTCTCTCTTCAAAAATAAATAAAAATCATGCACTCTCTTGAATATTACAAATGGTTTCTCAAGCCTTTATTTATAGCTTTCCAAATGACCTCTAGCATTCATCCTTTGTGACCCTTCAATCCTCATGGAAAATGGCACCAAACTTGCATGACCCTTTATATCCTTGCATTTTAAAAGTAATATGGTCACCCTTCACAAGCAAATGCATCCTTTCCTCTTTTGTCTTTATCTTGGTGACTTTTCATATTCCTCAAAGTGTCCCTTCATGGAAAAATGTGCCATACCCTCTTTTGTCTTCACATGGTGACTCTTGGAATTCCTCAAAATGACTCTTCATGAGAAAATTTGTCCCATTCCTATTTTTTCTTTTACCCCATGACTCTTTGACTTCTCCGTGGTCCCTCTTTTGACTTATATGCAACCAAAAATATATTCATTAATATTAAATAAATATTAACACACATTATCCAAGATATGAATATAAAAACACCATTAAATGCAATGGGGCCTTTATCACCAATAATACTAGACCTTTGACATCAATGACAATATTTCTAACAAATATCTCTTAATTATCTAGTCTTCGCCTAAAAATTCCATTTCTATCATGTGAAGTAATGTAAAGATTAAGGAGACTTAAAAAGTCAATAACTACTACATCAACCAATCATCATTTCTACTACATCGGCCATAAGGTACATGGTTATCCAATTTTTTATGTTGTTGAACAAATTTGAAACTAAGTTGGCCTATTTTCTTTACAACATATTCATCTAGATGGTACATAAACAACCACTTTCCTACACATTCAACCACCTTTACTTTTTGACACATTTTTCCACCTTGTACGAGTCGACTACCTTTAATTTCTAACACAATCAACCACCTTGTATGTTATTAGGTAGTCTTCCATCCAATTAAGTTGACCAACTATTATGCAATCAACCACCTTACCAAATACACCCTATTCAACTAAGTTGGCCAAGATGACCCCATTCAAACTCAATGGAAAATTTTCACTAGCTTGTAATTAATTACCTAGACCTATTTTTTCACATTTTGACTTATACCCATTATTTTTCATAATTTTTACCCTATTGCTAATTTTTTTGGGGAAATTTTCATAACATGTATTTATCCCAACATCTATTTTTCTAAACTAGTTCAATTTAATCCCAATTGCTAAAAATCACTATTCAATCGACTCCATACCTAAACCACACTAGAAACATCCATGATCCATCCTCCAACCCATTCTCTAGCACACCCACCTCCTCGAGCTTAAACCATCATCTCTCTCTTCTCAAATAAGATACCTAGAGTTTTGATAGTCAATAACAACAACTGAATAAATGAAAAGTTATTTCTCCCTTTTATAATCAAAATTTAAAAATTCTAAAGCTTCAATTATTTATTGGGAAATTATGTATTTTGTTCATAAATTTATTTCTATAAGCCCTTTTGACAAACTAAAATAATTTTTAGGATATTGACAATGTAGATAATTTTTCAGTGTTAACCACATATTTTTTTAAAATTTTCAAATTGTATCTCCTTTTTTAGGTTCATCTCTTGTTATTCACACTAGACACCATTATCACCTACTTATCATGCATATATTATTCAAAAACAACATGGTAAGTGAAAGTATGTACTTAAAAGTTTACTTTTGTTTATTTTCTACTTTCTACAATAATTTTTTAACTCAGTTTTATGAGTTGCCATGTTCTTTCTCAAATCACCATCCCATGTTTCACCTATGTGACATGTGATGAGATTTGAGTGGGGAATATTTATACACATAATGTTTTTAAACTTTATAATTTATTGATGCTTTATTTTTTAATAACATGACGAGTTTCAATCTACTTGAGTGTACACCTTAAAGGGTGCATTAGGAAATGGGTGGGTATGCTATTGGTATTTTAAAATATTATTGGTTAATTATATCATTCATAAACCCATTAAAAATCCCACTTATCTAAATCTATAATCAAACAAATCCTACTTATCCAATTCCCTAAGATAATAAACCCCTTTTATCCAACTCCCAAAGCAATCCTCCTTTGAAATAGCCCCTAATTAAGTAAGTACCCATTTTTCCTACTAAGTCATCCTATTCAACCATGTTGTGATATGGAAAATGGTACAAATCTAAGTTAGCATATTAAAACTATTTTGAGGCCTAATAATAATATTTTCTAAATGAGATCAAACAAGATGAGCTTATTAGCAAAAAATTTGAAAGGTTTAGGAATTATCCATTATTATAAATACAAACTTCACTTCAATATAATAGAGAGGAATACTAATTTTCACATTATTATATCTCATAATTATTCTACATATAATTTTGAAGGAGCCATTGCTTAGGGTTTGCCTTGGAGTGAAGATAGCTTGTCTTGCGGGAAGTCTTGGATGCAAGTAGGAGTATTTTAGCCTAGATCTTATTTTTATAGTGTGATCTTTACAAAGCCAAAAAATATCTTATAAAAAACCATTGGCTAAGGGGGAGATTGAGACTCGACATGTTCACTCAAAGGTAAGTATCTCTAAATTTTATATTTCATTTGATAAATATATTGCACAAAGTAATATGTTTTGAATGTATAACTACATGCTTATATTACCTCTATACATAAAACTACTATAGCTATGGGATTTATTTTCTTGCCATCATCCACCTTAGATGATCTAGGCTCCCATTTACCTACCATGATCCATTATTTTTTGTAAACCATCCCTCTTTTGTATTATAAGATTTGATAACACTAGATTAGATTTCATTTTATGCATTAAAATACATAGCTAATGTTATTGTAGGATATTATTTGCCTAAAGGATTTGGAACCCTCTCCTTTAGTGTTGTGTAATAAGTGCACCCTTATTTAGGTATATTGGATCTAATTTGGTCATGCTCTCAATATAAACAGTATCACAATAGATGTTAGTTGATTACCTTCTCCAAGCTTGGATTTAATAAGTAAGATAAGTTTTATATCTATTTTAATTTGTTGTATACATTGTGCACTTTAAGGTAAAAATAGGATTTGACTCTTTTTATTTGAGTCGTAGACTATTAAATATATATAAAAATTGGGATATGGTCTAAATCAATAGCCTTTGAAACCAAATTAATCAATAGATAAAATATGTTGGCAAAAGAGAAGATAATTTTTTTATCCAAAAACACTTGATTTTTAATTTTTTAACACCATATCTTTACCTTTTATTTTTTTAGATTAGGCAAGAAAAGTTCATATGGATTATTGGTGTTGGTGGTGGCTAGGATAAAATAATCAAAGCTTGTGATGCGTGTAAAACCAAGCCTCACTTTTATGTGCACACTACCATATAAGAAGAATCCCTTATTTTTTCTCCATGGACTCCACCATTTTGAAGCCACCATATAAGATCTAGTGGAATCAAATAAACAAGTCATCAATCCACTAACAAAATTCCACTTGCTCCATAACATCATTAGAGGCATATTTTTAGAAAAAATAAGAGAGTGGTTGTAAAAATATAAAATCACCCATACCACCTGATGAGTGGATTCACTCCCCTAATAAAAAATATGTTGTTATAAATATGATGAAATAAATGTGATCACTCTACCAAAGTCTAGATTCATAGTTGGACACATGGTATAACACTTTGAACTAGATGGTTTTAGTGGTGGAATGGAGTAAAAACCACATAATATTAGCTTATTGAAGGCCCAAAAATATTAAATATTATAATAATAATACAAATTGTCCTTGGCCATATGATTATAGGATGGGTCAGTGAAGCCAAAAAAATTTCAAGAAGAAACCATCATGTAGAAAATTGAGGTTCATGATTTTGCCATATTCTTTGCTTATATTAGTGTTTCTATTGCACATAATCAACACTCTCATGAGGTGATAAAGGATTGGGAAAGATATGCATAATAATTTTTTCACTCAAACATCACTAGATATTATATTATTCCCATTTATTTCTCCTTCAAATTAGTTTCTAAAAATCAAGAAATTGATACCTAAATTTTAGATCTCAAGAAGATAGTGATATCCTATGGAGCATGTGCAAGAGATATTTTGAGAGATTAATGTCAATAAAGATAAAATTTTATGGTCTATCAACATAATTTGTTTCATGTTTGTGGAAAATAAAATGACCTAATGGTTTGATGTGTTATCTAATAAAACCCTATAAATCAAGAGAAAGATGCATTTAACTTTATCCAAAAAGGAATTTTGAGTTTTTCTTTCTTTCACACTAAAAAACTTAGTCCACTTGGATAACACAATAAGGGTATCAAAAATGAAATAAATACCATGTTTAACTATCAAAACATAATTCTTAGTGTTATAAACTTAAAATAAAAAACCTTTGATCAACTTATACACACCCTCAAGCCTGATGTCATGGGGCTTCTAATTGGTGTGGACCTAATTTTTAATCATGATTTCTGAGGGGACATGGAAAATAAAAAATCACACTACATAAAAATTATCAATCCCATGGCATAGTGTTTCAAATTTAGGAGATTTAAACATAAATTTAGGCATTATAATAAAATTTAAATTGTTCATTACCTCCTTCAATACTTTTAGGATGGAATTTCTTGATCATTTTTGTTTCATGATTTTCAATATCTCTATTAGAAACACTTGGTGTAAGTGTTGAGGAATCGGCCATGATATAGGAAAGGGTTGACTTGCCACCTAAAGATTAGAGTAAAGGTTGGGTCAAAGAAAAAAATGTGTAATGGGGAAAAATATTAATCTTTGTGATTTAACCTTTTAGGGTTTTACACAAGTAATTCCTATGTTTGGTTAAAGGACTGAGATGTCTAAATTAGTTAAATAATATGCAATAATGAAGTACTAATTTGTTAAAAAATTTAACCTCATTTGGATTTATAAAAATAGTAATAAATATGAATAAATATATACTTATCTAGAAAGTGACTATTGTAGATGATCTAGGTTTTAAAAATTGGGTTATGGATAGTTTTGAGTGTCATCAATAGGATTATATGATTGGTTGCTCACTATACAATAGCATCTCACCTAGACATTAGCACCATGTTGTTGTAGTGTCCTTAAAGTGGTACTAGTGCCATCTTTACAAAACTGTTCCTATTTATTGGGATCACATGCACCTATGTTTTTAGGTCTTATCCCTATGCTCATGAAACCTAGAGATCTATGTTGTGCTTGGAAAATATTATTTAGTGTGCAAATCTTAATCCTCCTTTAAAGTATAGAATGGGAAATAATTTTTTGTTCATTATTAGGATACGCTAGACATACTCAACACCCCAATATGAAGAGATTTACCTACATACTAATACTCTGAAGAGGGATCAAGCCCAATATAGTTCTTCCACCTAGTGCTTAATGCAAGTGCAAGTGAATGTTAGAATAAGAGTGGACTTGGATGCATTAAATGTGCTTGAGATTTGAAATATTTAAAATATAGGTTTAGGACTTATGCAGATGGTAGTATGTATAATTAGGTAGAATAGGGATCAAATACCTTAATTTTACTCAAATTGTAATTTATTTTGAATAGGTTTATGCATCTATTTTCTATATAGTGAATAAGGGTCAAATAAACTTGTATTTATAGAGATTTATAACTTGTGAAGATAATAAAATGTGTTTAGGCTAACCTTAGTAGGGAAACACATTTGAAAAATTATTCATTCAGGAGAGTTAATACTAAGGATAGTAGTGTCCAATTAGGGACACTAGTGTCATGTGGTTGTAGTGTCCCAAATGCCATGCTAATGTCCACTTGTTAGACTACTAGGCAAGTTGGGTTAGGATCCAAAAAATCTGTCTTGGGACTATGTTTTGGTTGAATCTAGTTGTATATTATCTGTAAAATGATTGAAAAGGTGTGGTAAAGGTTCTAGGATATGTATATGGTTAAGATATGAATAGGCTAATTTAATCAACACTCCTAGCATCCAAATACCACTTTTAGGTGAATATATTTACCCTCCTTTTATGCTATAAATATAATAAAGTGAAATGACTAGTATATATATATATATATATATAAAATACCTAGACTTAACTTGGAAGTGAATCCTATGTAACTAAGTCTGAGTATGTCAATCTGGGTTTGCATATCTAAAACATCATCCAAAGCATTGACCTACAATAAAACATGCAAAAATTAGTCCTTACTTAAGAGATAATCAAAAGTAAAAGACTATGCCAAAATAATGTAACTAAGTAAAGAGAGAAGAAAGGAATGAATACACCTCATTGGGTATGTAAACCAATTTATGAACTTGATGATAACCTATGTGTGTATATAGTGATCATATCATTGATTAAATTGGATTGATCTGATGGCTTACTCAATCCTCAAATGGGTGGCTCAAGAATTCAATTCAATTTTGACTCAATCATTGCCCACCCTTAATCAGTGGATCCTAATCTATGAATAACTTGGATAAGACTGTAAGTGTGTCTAACCCTATCATATAGGTGGCTCAATAACTTAAGTAGGCCATGACTCCATCATTACCATCCATTTGAAGTAGATGCATATATAACTAAATTATGCAAAGTGTTGAAAGTATCTAATTGAGTATATCTAATTGTGTATGTTGACTCTGTAGCCACTCAGGAATATTAGGTGGATCTAGGAAACTTGAAAATGCTAACCATTAGAGATGGAATGAGGCATGAATGTGGTGACAAGCTATAATTTGATAACAAGTATATATAGCATAGAGAATAACATGGAGTTTACCATTCCATCTTATCAAACTCTATGTATTTGAGTATATAGAAACTATATTCCACACACATGCCCCCAATCTAGTATCTGAGTATACTAAATATGAATAGAAAATATAATAAATAAATCTGTGTAGCTAAATTACATGTGGGAGAGATCATGCTTCACATTATGCCTTGAATCTAAGTAACTGGTATAAATCTAATCTATAATGAATGTATTTGAGCAAATTATAAACATATCTATTAGATTTGTGACTATATCTATTCAAATCTATACTATATCTGGTGTACTAGTTTGGCTAGTCTAGAGTGTCCTAAAGCTATGGCTACTAGATAATAACATTAAGTAGTGGAAAATAGTGCTATGTGGTTCTAGTGTCCTAATGTGGGTATTAATGTCTACTTGGTCTGAAATTTGGGTGATCAAAATTGACTTTTAAGTCTCTATTTTGTTCTATGTCTACCCTATGTCTAATTTCTAAAATTGAGAAGCTTATGTGCTAAATTTTATCTATGAATAACAATGTTAGAGCCTGATCTCTATAACAAACACTATGAGTTCACCCTCTTTTGAGGGTAGTTGTGAAATTTTTGTAAGAAATATCTTGAAAATAAGTATATCTATAAAATATGTTAGCCAAAACATGTGTATGATATTCTAATACAATGTACAAACACAACATTAAAATGCAAATGAATTTGAGAATAAGTAGGTAATATAAGATGTATGTTGTAACCTAGCATTACATAAAGGTGTCAAGATAAATGTAATCAATGTGTATAGCATAAAATATGAGTAACTACCTAGGGGGATGGGGTGTGATGACCATCATGACACCCTAGTAAGAAGGGTAGATTCATGATGTCTCTCATGGCAGCAAAAACTAGTGTGTGTAACAAGAAAATACAAGTGTCATGGTGAAGAAACATACAAGGAAGAAATACATAAAAAACACATGAGGCATGTGAAATTAAGCCAAGGGGCCATACTACAAGGGACATGAGCACATGTCACTAAATCTGAGAATGAAGACATACAAGGACATGTTCAAATTTCAACATATGCAAGAAACAAGCAATTTGGCTTAGAGCTACATAGAAGGGCATGCTCAAATGTCCACATATAGAAATAAGAAATCACACACAAGGAAAATGGTCACATGTCTAAGGCATACAAATAGATAAGTGGCATATAACTAAAGAATAATGACATATTCAAATGCCCTCAATGATGGAAGAATCATAGGGAAAATAATCAAGTCTAAACTAAGAAAGTTATAAATTAAAACATGTATAAATGTGTATTATAAATATATTCAAATTATAGGATGAACATATACTAAATCTAACTAGTGATAATCGACAAAAAATTTGAGAAACGAGTAGCAATGATCAATATTAAAATATATCAATGCATACACTAGAATGTATAGAATGTAAGGATAGAACCTGGTAATAACAACCATGTAGGAGATGCCCCTAAGTGGGTAGATGTATAAAATGAATAAACTTGGATCAATGTATATGACCCCAATGGATAGATGATATCAAGTCTGGATTAGTGTAATGGAATGGAGTCTTGTATGTAATCTTCAAGCACCCAACAAGAACAAGTGAAACATATGTGTACGATAAAACTGACTATACTAGGATAGCTAAAAATATGCAATATATAGAAAGTAGTATAAATGTAAACATAAAAATGCATATAATCTATAAATTTTATGTTTTATAAATATTTGAGTGTTTTTATATTTTGAAATGTTATATTATTTTTGTATTTTCTAAGTATAATCTATGTATAATCAAATTAAAATAAACTATGTATAAAGAGTGAGTGAGAAAAGGAAGTATGTACAAGAGTAGAAACCATAATAACTAATGAGTCTCATGGGAGACTCACTATCATTTTGACCTATGTCAAATAGGGAAACCATGATCATGCATGCAGTCTAAAAGGGTAACTATCAGCCCACAATATATTGTGCTATATAATATGCATTTGAAGATGCTTGTGTAGTGATACTATGATGTTATGGCACTGATTATGATGCCTTACGAACTATAGGGGTCTTAGGAACCCATTTAGTAGAAGAAGAAGCTATAGGTAATGTAGGTGCCCTATGATTATAACCCCTAGACTACAATAAAACCTATCTTAGTGTAAACTAAGTAGAGGAAGGTCTTCTATAATTTGTAACATATTTCTAATGTAGGGATATCTCTAATAATGGTCTCTATGGGAGAGTATGTGTATGTGTAGATACCATAAAAGTAGACCTATCCTAGACTGATGACTCTGCTAAAGATTGTGATGTATCTATAGTGTATGCAATCATAAATGCATCATGTCTATAAATCAATCCTAGCTTAGATAAGATAGTACCTACACTTCTGATTGGGAATACATGTGTTAAGTGGGAGCATGACCAAGATGGGGATCTGTTAGACCTGATTAAGGGATAACTTATCATAATACACTATTATAGGAAGGGTTATAAATCCTATAGTTTAACACAATCATGCAATAACCCTAAAAGAATCTTAGGTTTGATATTAAATCTATTTTGATAAACAAGAAAGTAAATATAATCTAGTGCACACCAAAGCTTATGTCACAACCATGATGGCTTAGAAGCAATCAAAACATGTATAAGAGAATCTTAATTAAACTAAGTATGAGCAAGAACCTAATACATGGAATATAAAGAGTAATATTATTTGAGCCAATACTTAAGCTACTTCTATCTACTAAAGAGAGGAGAATAAAGTTAGAATATACTTACCTAAATGTGAACTCATTGAGACTCAATCTCTCCCTTGTAAAAAGGGGATTTTTAAGAGGTTGTTTTCATTTTTAAGGATAAATAAGAAAGGCCAAAACATCCAAGACTTATCCACAAGATTAGATTCTCCAAGTATAAACCTTAAGCTAAGACTCCTCAAGTAGAATGGTAGAATATCAGATTGTAAAGAAGCATGAGTGAATAATAAATCTTGATTGCATATTAAAATAATGATGAAATGATCTTATATTTATAAGCATATCTAACCCTAAATCCTTTTAATTGGCTGTATGAGGTTGACCTAGTTGACCTTGTATGTTTTTGATCAATTATTCACTAGATCCCAAGCTAGATTAGCCAAAGGGCTAACATAACTATCAAGTGGAAATATCCCAAAATAGTATAGGGTCAACCCAATTGACCCTGTATAGTAATTAGAGGTTAAAATTATGTAGGGTCAACCCATTTTATCTAGTATAACTAACTATCAAAATGGGATCAAGGTGAGGAAAAGAAGGATAAAAAGAGGAAAAAGACTAGAGGAGTGTGTAAGTAAGGAGTAATAGCTTAGGGAATGGTTTTAAGAGCTGTTTGGTTTGGTAATAATGTGGAAATAAGGGGAAAAAATCCTACGAAGCACCAAAGGTATTCCCACCCCTTTCTCAGTGCACCCTTTAAGGTATGTACTCAGAGAGATTGAGTCTTGATGGGTTCTTGAAAGATTTAAAGCATAATTATTTAATAAAAGTAGAAAATATTATGTGTATACATATGACCCAATCAAAGCTCATCACATGTAACTAAGGTGAAATAGGGTATGGTTTTTTGAGAAAGAACATAAGGACACATAATGCTGATGCTAAAAAAAATTATAGTATTTTAAAAACAAAAATAACTGAAAGTAAATGACTGAAAGGGAAATAACTAAAAATTAAATAAATAAAAAGTAAATGTGATGTGTAACTTAACTTACCTTTATCATTGGATGGTTATTTACCATGTTGTTAATTTTGATTTTGAAGGGTAGAGAGACTACTTTCAACAAAACTAAGAATACAAAACTAAAGAGAAAAAATAAATAAACATAAGAAAGCCAAGATAACTGGTGCTATGAGGATGGGACATACTTTGGAATTTGGTAAGATGGGGTGATAAGTGATATGTTAGAACAAATTACCAAGTCAAAAATAAGAGTAAATTAGGTAACCAAAAATCTAAGGTTACTGAAGATTGAAAAACTCAAACGGGTAAACCTTAAGTAAGAAAGGCAAACTTACCAAATCAAATGAAGGATACATGTCAAAAAAGATGGTAATAAAACAAATGGTAAAATAAAAATAACATTGGTGAGTGAGTAGTAAAAATCCTTATCTCAATCATCAATAAAAAAATGAAGTGCATAAAAAGGGAAAACAACATTGATGAGTGAGAAGTAATAAGCCAACTTCACTCAACAATGGAAAAAGGTACAAACATAAGTGTCTATAATAGTAGAATATTAAATGAAATGATAAATGGTAAAATGAAAGTAAAAACATTCTATAAGTGTAAACTCTATGGTAATAATAGAGTGATCTAAATTTTCTCAAACATGTTTTGATCTAAGGATAGATAAAACTTAAATACAATAGTGCTAGCATGTTTTTAAGAGGTGAAGAATAATAAAGTATAGAAGAGGGCAAATAGATTTGGAATCACAATTTTATTTTCAAGGGGGAAATGAAATGGGTGTAGGGGAGAATGAATGAAAAAATAAGGTATAGGAACTCTTTATTGAAGTCAAGACACTCAAATTAGGTTTGTCAAAACAAGAGGACTGCCAACCTTAAGGACTCTAAAGAACTTCTCTTAGCTACATAATTCTTAGGTCAACAAATGTAGTATATATATCATCCCATTAAGGCTATATGAATGAAAATTAAAACGGACCTACCTTCCCATAATGTGTGCCCCATTCATTAGGACCCCTTATAGAGCCATTGGTCTACTACAAAGATTGGGTCATTGTATGAGAAAGTAGGTATCACCATAGGGTTTTTTGAATTCCTCTATTCCATTATATTGGCCTACCACACCCCAAAGGACCTTGGTTCTATGTGAGGCCAAATATGGAGTTTGAACTTTGATTAGAGATATGAGATGTGCTTGTAATCACATATGTTGGTGTGACTTAGACTTATAAGATTTATATGTTGCCTTTTGTGTATCATTGCCTTTTGTTTCAAATGATTTGGATTTTAAATTTCTTGATGGTTTTTTATATTATTCCTCTATATGTATTTGGAAAACCAAACATTGGTTCTAAATATGACTTTCATTTGAATACTTGGAACTTAGTGCTAAGAGAGAGAACTTCAAAGAGCATGGGGTCTAGGAGTCTCATAAATCTAGTGAAATAAAAGTGCTATCTTGACTTTGACCTTATTTTATCTAATGTGGAGTGAAATAAAAGGGAAATCAAGAGTTATGACACATGGAATAATTTGAATTACTTTAAATATAAAAAAAATGTGACAAAGGGAAGAAAGGGATACAATGATAGAAAAGTTTGATTCCTTATCATAAGAATGAGGGAAATGGAGGGAAACATGCTAACATAGATTATTGTGAAAATTTCAAATATTAAAAGAAGAAAATTGAAAGTTTAAGAATAAGAATAAGGATCACATATATTTTATTATAGAAGGAATTACAAGATGAAAATTTTAGGAGGAGGGCCGGGTCTTATCCATGGTCTTACACTGTAACTCATAAAAGAGAAACCCATGAGGGTGCCAAAAATCATGTATGTGAAAATAAATGAGGTAGATAGAAGATGGTATTTTTGAGTAATTTTGGGTCCTATCCATAGTATTATAAATCAAATCACAAAATAAAAAACCAAGGGGTGCAAAAAATAATGTAAAAGAATAAAGAAAAAGAAGACTATGGTACATCAAGAAACCAAAAGACCAAAAAAGGAGGACTGAAGGTTTGTAAAAAGAAAGGGAACTACTATAGAGGGAGAGACCCATGATTAAGTAACCTAAAAAGTGTTATATATATATATATATATATAAATCATTAAAGTAAGGAAGGATTCTACACTAACCTCTATATCAAGGATGAAGATGTGAGAGACAAGCTTGTGTCTCGATAGGTTTCTTGAAGTTGAATTAGTTTGGTAGAATGTAATGGAGAATAAGAGTGGGCATCTAAATATGCCCCAAAGGGTAAGTAGATGTAGGTATGGGCATCACAAGATGATTCAAAGGCTAGAGTAATGTGTGGATGGGCATCACAAGATGCCCCAACAATTGAAAAGAGGAAAAAAAGAAAGGAAAATATAAGAAGCAAAGAGAACCCCATATAGAATCTAAATGGATTCAAGTTGTCCAAGAAGATTATGATAGGGTATATGGTGATTAAGTAAATAAAAATAATTCTAAACAAGAATAATAAAAAACAAAGATAAAAAACTAAGCCGAGTAGACAAATAATTAATACAAACATATAGGTAAAGTAGAAAGAGTACAAGGTCAATTGGGTTGACCTAGTTCAAAAAATAGGATCTTAAAATAATGAAATAGGAATACATGGTTGATTGGGTTGACCTAGTTCTATATATTAGACAAGGAATAAATAATAAAATATATAGGGTTGAATAGGTTGACCTATTTTTGTATCTGAAGGGTAGAAAAGAATACTGTGTTGATAGGGTCAATCTAGTACTATAACTATATGAAAAATAAAAATGATAAAAGAATGAAATAAGTGAAGTAAATTTTGAAAGGGTTAGTTCACATCAAGTTTACCATAATGCATGCAATAAAAAATTCATCATGTCTATAAATCAATACTAGATCAGAGAAGATAGAGTATATCTACACTTCTGATTGGGAATATATTTTTTAAGTGGGAGCATGACCAATATGGGGATTCACTAGACCCGATTAGGGGATCACTTATCACAATACACTATGTTAGGAAGGGTTCCAAAGCCTATAGTCTAAAATAATCATGAAATAACCATAAGGGAGTATTAGGTTTTATATTCACTCTATTCTAATAAACAATAAAGTAAATATAGTCTAGTGCACACCAAATCTTGTGGCACAATCATGAGGTGTTAGAAACAATAAAAACATGTATAATATAATCTCAATCAAACTAAGTATGAGTAAGACCTTAATACATGGAATATGAAGAGTAATATTATTCAATCCAATAATTATGCTACTATTGGAATCAAATTATGCAGCCTAGGATACTCTATTCAGATCCTACAATTTGATGCAATAGTGAATCATCCCTCAAGTTTTGGGGAACTTATAAGAGAGACAAATCTCTAGTTTATGAGGGATAGATCCTTAGATTCTTATTTAAATCCATATCACCTAATCTAATGTTTGTTTATGAAAAGATTTAGAAGTTTTGAAATAAATTAAAACTACACTAAAGAGGTGATCCACCAAGACATATCCCACAGACTATGAAATTCCTATTAAGAAACATAGCTTTCCAAGACCAATTCTAGGCATTGAAGGATTCTAACATAATTTCTTTAATGTGAAGGTAGCATACATGGAAAAATCAACAAGATAACTAATTTAGGTGTAGATTACACACCATAGAGATAATTTCTTTCTTTAATAAGAGCCTAATATAATCAATACACTTCACATGACTTGTTAAAATCAAAACTCTTACTTAAACATGAAGGATAAAGGGAGTAAGGATGATACTATCACTTGGATCCACTATTCATCACTCACACACTTAGACAAAATGTTCACAACTCAGAATTAGACTTATATTCAATGTTTAAAGACAAAGTGTAATGTAAGTCTATTAGGGCTTCACCATACCAGCTATGGTTAGATCCATACAATGCCAAAAAGGTTCAATTTATAGAAGATGTTTGAAGAGAGAGAGAAGGGGAGTCTAAGAGCTATAGAGACACTTGTCATAGATAAAAATAATATTTACTTGTGCATGTGAGAGAGAGATAGGGTGAGCCATGTAATGTTAGGAGCTACAAGTTTCATCTCAAATGATCCAAACCCTATAAAATGCTCAAGAAACTCATTCCCTTGTATAGAAAATTACCCCTCATGATTTGATTTCTAAAACCACCTTATCATTGAAATTGATCAATTTTGATGATGGGTATGAGTAAGAGGGTTTAAAAATAGGTCCTCATATGCATTGGATTGGCCTTTGATCACTCCTATTCTTTTGGTCATGCACCAACATCCATGATAGTTCTAAAATGAGCCCTCTCCATGTAACTCTCACACTTGGCACCTAAAACCTTCCCAATTATTTAGTATGATCCATGAAAAAGGAGATATGACATGTGTCCAAAGTTTCCATAGCATCAGTTTCAAGAAACAATCCTTAAAAGGCTTTAAAAATTGAGTTTCACCACTTTTCCCTAAGTGTTCACTATCTACCCACTAGACTAGCAGAAATGAAAGAGGTAGTATATAGGATTAGGATCTGAGATAGTAAATAATATGAATATAAGGACTTATAAAAAGTCATAAAATATCCTCCAAAAATTATTTGGCCTCTTGAAAGTTTTGTATGCCTACAAAAATCACAAAAAGGTAAAAAAAAGCCCTATTATGACCTATTTCATATAGGTCCATACAATAAAAAATAATTGGAGGATTCCTAATATATTCCCCTATATTTTCCCAAATTTTCATGTTATTTAAATTTCATCTTCATGCTTAATTTTCAATCTTTTTCCAATTGGGTCCTTGTGTAGGGTTTGTAAGGGTTTCTAGTGGTGTGGACTCTTAACATTTGTTCATAAAGAATAGACATTGGAATAATTTAAAAATTACACTAAGGGATTCTTAGGGACCATATATAACTTTTACAATAACCTCAAAGTCTCATGCAAATCACTATGGAAGATCTAAGCATTTGAAGCTGGCATTCGAGATCCTTTTTTGCATCCTGTGAGGGTCTGAGCACATATTAGGACAAAAATGGTTTCTTGGAAATTTTTCCTTAAAAAAAAGGTTTAATAACCTCTTATAATTCCATATAAACATAATCTAATCCTTATAATATCTCACCAAGGGCTTAGAATAAAATTGACCCCTATTTTGAGACTAGGTCTATACCTTGTCAATGGGTCTACTTGCACCTTTGAGCCAAATGAATATTATTTTCACTTACCATGAACTTTAATAGATTAAACACATCATTTTAAACTCCATATTAATTATTAAAAACACTATAATGTTTTTCAAGGATTGTAATTTGAAATGACCTTGCATTGGGAGCTAAATTTGCATGTTGGTTCACTAGGTCTACTTGTAGACCTTCTTGTCAAGACCACTTTGTTTGAATTCAAACCTTATATACCAATTTATAATGTTTATCCATGTGTTTTGTAGATATAAAAACCTTATTTAATAATCAAATGGATTCTTGGTTCATTATTCATCACTTTTTCCCAAAACTGCTAGTCTTTTGCATGGGAAAAGCACCTTACCTTTGAGATAAAACAGAGGAATATTTCCCTATTTTTTAATAAAAATTTAATGATTTAGAAGATTCATAAGTTCATAATGACCAAATTTACCAATTTTGTTTCCTAATTCCATGGTTAGGCAATTTAACCAGCCCAAAACTCCTCATAGATGATCTTTCCAAACTAATTTCATGATTCTAAGTTGTTTATACATTCTTTTAACCTTCATTTAACTCTTATTAAACCTTTGAGTTCATAAAAATCCTTTCTTGTTTGTGAAATCTCTATGTTTACCCCTTGAGCCAAGGGTTTCCTAACCTATCTGTACGGATTGATTTCATTTTGCTTAGAGAGAAGGGTATTTAGGTATCATGAGAGTGTCTTAGGAATGACATTAAATTCATTTAATTATAGTGAATCATATTACCATGCTTGAAAAACTTACCTTCCTTCTTAGGGAGTCAAACTCTCATCATGTTCCTCCCAAGCTAGGACCCTATTTGACTGTAATCGTGAACTAGGATATTTTCCAGTAGGTGTCTCTCCTTAAAGATCTTATCAAGATGATAAAACCATTACATAATCCTTCTTAATAAGTTTTTCATGCTCAATTTGAATCCATTCCCTTGATTCTTAAATCAACCTAGCACTTTCAAGGCTTCACACTCCTCACTACCTTCTATAGTCTATTTGGCTTGGTTGTAGGTCACTTTATAGGTTTAAGTAGGGCCACAGGGTAGATAATACCTTCTCAATATCCTCTTGTAAGTTATTGACCTTATTTATCACTTTTAATCCATATTAGATGGTTAAAATGATCATAATATATGCTTATTCCTTGGCTTCCTTGTTTGACCTTTGTCTCAGTCTATAAAAAGGCTATAGGTGCACCTGGGATTCCTAATACTTCTTTGAGGGTTGGGTTTCTTTGCTCAAATTTCATAAGGTTGTCAATAATTTCACTTAATTCACCTTTAAATCTCAAAAACAATGTCAAAACATGAGTTGTTAACCACTACTTGCTAATCCTGCTGAGAGTGTAAATCTTTGCCCTATTGTACGGACAAGGTGTGGGCCTAGGAGGTCATTACATCCAAATATATCTTCCCTCATGAAAAAATTATTTAGGAGTGTCTTTTGAACCATTTTTAATTATTTCCACCTCTTTTTCATTGTCTAGGACTCTCAATATGAGGTGCAAGGTGAACTTTCATTCAAAATCTTGTAGGTTTCACTATCAAGTTTTAGTGGTTTCTTGGACAACTTTGAACCTCTAAAGGACCTCTCTCCCTTTATCCTATACTCTTTAAACTTTATGCATTACTTATCCATATTAGGGGAAAAAACCTAAACCTTAAAAGGGAATTGAAAACTCCTTTTTCCATCTCATATGATGCTTAGAAAAAGTAAGAGGTTCTCTATTTAGTAGTTTCAGAGTAGACAGTCCTAAACCGGTCCTTACTTTCTTCACATGATTTGATACCTTACCTTGTCATATTGTTACCCTCATATGCATTGTCAAAAAATTCTTGTCATATTAATAGATCTCAAATGTCAAGCTATCTCATTTATTCATATAATTTCCTATAGGTATATGTTTATCCACATGTATGTGTGCATTAGCACGCTCTACATAGATAGAATGTGGATTTGAAAAGACTATGTCAAGGATGGCCTTCAAAAACCATTCAAGAGAATTATTCAACCTTTGAAACATGTTACTAATCAAAAACACATTTTGAACCAGATTCAACACCAAAAATACAATGTATAAGACACTTGTAAGCATATATGTTGACTATTAGGAGCTGATAGTGAGGAGAAACTCAACCTTTTAGGTGTTGTTTTGACATGTCAAAGGTTCAAAACTGGCTCTAGTATTTACAAAAATATATTTGTGTTAAAAACTCTAAGACAAACTTTATTTTTTCATTCTAACATGGAAAACACTCCCTTAAGATGCCTGTAAGTGCTTAAGGAGCTAGCAGTTTATGAACCATCCAAGCCTATAAGAGGCTTCCTTGACATTTTATTACCTTTATGCTATCATGGTGATGGATAATCTATGTATAAGTCATTATAAACATGTGAAAACATCAAACCCATCAAAACCAAACACAAGAGTTAGAAATAAGCTTAAAAGGAGATCCCTCATGGTTGTAAATGTATAAAAATCTGCCTAGAGTGTTAGCAATGATTCATAAAGGAAAATATACTAATATGAGAACTCATTCTATAAAATTTAAGTTCACTCAGAGACCTTTCACCCACCAAGACCATTCTTCCCAACTCCACTTGTACAGTCCACACCAAGCACTTAAAAATGGCCTTCTTTAGATTGCAAAGAGAAAATGGAAGAAAAGAAGTTGCATATGGACTTTTTTACATCCTCCTTGAAAACCAAGCATTTAAAAGAGTGTGACAAGGTGAAGAGGCATTTCACCCATGTTTTTAGCTAATAGTGAACTCAAGGAGTCTGTACAAGTGCCCAAAAGGGTGTAAAACTAAGGAGAAACTACCCTTTTATTCACATTGATGACTCTTTAACTACTATCTCACTAATCCTGACATAATATGAGATCTTCCTCATTTAGATCCACTTTGGTGACAAATATTCTAACCCGACCATCTATACAAGTCATTTAATAGGCTAAAAAAGTGGCCCCAAATGCATATTTGACATATGAAACATGATAAAGATAAATAAATGAATAAGAGAGATCTTAAAACATATCCAAAACCATATTAGGACAAGATCAATACAATTTATACCTTTGACTAGGTTTGACCCTATTTGATTAGGGTTGACTTTCATTGACTTGACTAGTACAAGGGAGCTAGACTTGGACCAAGACTAGACTAGAGATAAGTAAAATATTTAGATCAATATGAAACCCATATAGGACATGAATAAACTTATAAAAAGTTTAGAAATGTAGGGGTTAACTCAAATTTGACCAAAGGTCAAATTTAGTCAATAATTTCTTCTATCTATTAAAGAGAGGAGAACAAAGTTATAATATAATTACCTAAATGTGAACCTATTGAGACTCAGTCTCTCCCTTAGAAAATGGGGCTTTGTAAGAGGTTACTATGGTTTTTAAGGATAACTAAGGAAATCTAAAGCATCTAAGACTTATTCACAAGATTAGATTCTCCAAGTAGAAACCCTAAGCTAAGACTCCTCAAGTATAATGGTAGAAGAGTAGATTGTAAATAAAATCAAGAAAATAATAAATCTTGATTTCATATTAAAATAATTATGAATTGATCTTGTATTTATAAGTGGATCTAACCCTAAATCATTTTGAATATGTTGGCTATATGGGGTTGACCCAGTCAACCCTACATGTTTTCAATCAATTATTCACTAGATCCTAAGATAGGTTGGCCAAAGGGCTAACATAACTCTCAAGTGAAAATATCCTAACATAGTACAAGGTCGACCCAATTGACCTTGTATAACAATCAAAGGTTGAAAACTGTATAGGGTCAACCCAGGTGATCTAATAAAATCAAATATCAAAAGGGGATCAAGGTGAGGAAAAGAGGGATGGAAAGAGGAAAAAGACTGGAGGAGTGTGAAAGTAAAGAGTAATAGCTTAGGGAATGGTTTTAAGAGCTGGTTGGATTGGTAATAATCTGGAAATAAGTTAAAAAAATATTGTGAAGCACCAAAGGTCTACCCACCCCTTTCTCAGTACACCTTTTAAGGCATGTACTCAGAGAGATTGAGTCTCAATGGGTTCCTATAAGATGTAGAGTGTCAGTATTTGATAAAAGTTGAAAATATTGTGTGTGTGTGTGTGTGTGTGTGTGTGTGTGTGTGTGTGTGTGTGTGTGTGTGTGTGTGTGTGTGTGTGTGTGTGTGTGTGTGTGTGTATTTATATATGAGCTATAATATTTGTTGTAACTAATAATCATGTAATATCTAGTAATGGTTCTAGAACTATAGCTAGTGTTTATGCTAGAACTGTGGATTGAAACCTTATTGGAAACTATGATGGAATGGGTAGAGGATACTCATATGGGACACCCTCAACTTTAACCACATGATTATCATGTATATACTTTAGGCATTAATGTAGTATAAATGGGATGGCTCAAAGCTACTGTAACCATGACCTTCCCAATAATATATCAAATATATCTACACTAGGTTTTACTAGGAATTGAGTGGCTATGTGTGTTAGTCTAACCTATAATGGAAGAAAAATTTCCTTGATGGAGCTCTAAACATAGCCACTAAAACCACTAATGACTATATATGTTTGGAATATATCCCACTCTATGAAGCCTAAGGGTTATAATAGTGTTATGGTAGACATGCTTATGCTTGACTTATTGTCAACCATAACACTATGAATAGGATGGTGTTTTATGTATCATCATATGAAGAGTGCATGTAAATTTGTGTCATCATACACAATGTCCTACTCTAAAAATGTGATAAGTGGTCTGAGTAACACTATAGTGTGATACATGCAAATAATTTTATGTAGTGGATGTGTCTCCTTTATAACTGTGTGATATGAATCTAGTGGTGGATGCACCTAGTATGTATAATGAACACTTCATGTGCTCCCTACCTCATTAATTGTATGATTTGGGAAAGGATCTAAAAATATATTTAGTGCCTTAACCTCTATTTTTTATTATTTTGGTGCTTTTTTGGGTAGTCCCACATCAATAATATTAGGCTTAATGAGATCTTGTATCTTTTGCTTCAGGATAATGCATCTAGTTTATGTATCATGGTACCCTATGATACTCATAGAATGAATTTGAATCATAACTCTTTTAAAGAGGATGTGTCATATCAACATATTTAATGGGAGTGAGAGATATGACATTGAATTCCAATAGTTGTTTTAGAACCCATGTTGGTGACTCTAAAAGGTTAATAAAGAGTCTGCACTGAGGAGCAAATAAAACTAGTCTAAGGGAAGGCTTTGAAGCTACATTAACTATGGCCTTTTGATCACTTTTGTTTTATCTGAACCTTACCTTGTATGGAGGTTTGTTTTAACTCTTAATAGTTGATTTTTATCCATTTGTGTACTTGATTTTACCATTGATAATAGCTTAACCTTTCTCTCCTTGACTGTGTGACATAAATCGTTAAATGTAGAAAACTTATTGATTAAGATAACTTTGTGTAGTGTTAGTAATACACTTTATTTAAATATGTTTTGAATCTCTCTTTCTGCCATGGGGCTAGTCAATTTGAATAATGTTATCTTGTATCGTAAGACATAATATAAGATAGGCTCATTTGACTTTTGCTTTAACTGTGACAGTTTTGCATATGATATCTTATCACTGATGTTGATAGAGAAGTGTGCTAGGAACATGTCATCTAAAGGATTGAATGGCATGATAGATGTATTTATTAAATCATATAACCACTATAGGGCATAAGCCTTGAGACTACTTGTAAATAAATTCATAAGAAGCCAATCATTGGACACATAGTCCATACATGCCATATAAAAGGCTTTGAAGTGATACTCTGGGTTACCCTTTCCATCATATAATGTGAGCTTGGGTTGTATGAAATTGGATGGAAAAAGAGTTGCTACTATGTGATGTGTCAAAGGTGTATGCAAGTTAATGTTAGAATTCAAGGCATGTGATGGCCTAGTTTATCCCTTATCAAGATGTAACACCTTAGACTATAGAGTATAATTCTCATGCATATAGGATTGTACATCTAGATTGGAGGAGCTAACCATAAGTGCTATAGCTATCACTGATGGTTGAATAAAAATCTTAGGTTTTGCTCTCTAAATTGGTTGAGTTTCCCCCACTAGAGGTGTAATAACATTATTAATTAGAGGGGTTAAAGATTGACCATTGTTTATCTTATTCTTGATTTATAATATGGCCTATAGGATCTATGCATGATCAAGGGGTTGTTCTTAAATTTATCTTTGAATCCTTGTAATACCTTATCTTTATTCATAATTATGTCATTATTATTAAGTGGAGGTAGTGTATCTCGATTCTCAATGTGTACCTCATCTTTCTCTTGGTTGTATTATTCATATTCAGATGCATTATCATTAAAATCCACTTAAATAGGGTGTGAAAGATTCATATATGAAGTTGTAATATGTTCCTTGTGCTTGTTATGGGCTTAGATAACATGAATCTAAATATGTTCTATAGAATTACCACCTAGTCTAGCACTTCTTCTTAATGGAAGAGAGAGAGTTTTTTTAGATGGCATGTAGTAAAAAAATTGAAATAGAGTTACTAAAATATAATATATGAATTCTTAAAAATTAATAGCAACTAATGAAAATAGGATAAAAAAGGGTATTAACCCTAAGATCGTATAAGCTTAACATTTTGGAATCTAGGGTTTGTTTGCAATAATTTAAATTATATGTAAAATAAATTGAAACCCTAATGTAAGATTGATTTAATTTAACTAGGTTGTCTAAAGAAATCATAAAATTAGAAATATGCATCCGTAATTTATTTCAAAAAAAATTAGATTAATTCAAGCTAGGGTTTAAATCAATATTCAAAGTAAGATCAATTCACCAAATGATTTAACCTTTTAGGGTTTTACACAATAAATTTATATGTTTGGTTAAAGCGTTGATATGTCTAAATACATTAAATAATATGCAATAATGAAGTACTAATTTATTATGAATTTTTACCTTATTTGAATTTATAAAAATAGTAATAAATATTCATAAATATAGACTTATTTGGAAAGTGACTATCATATATGATCTGGGTTTTGAAAAATGTGTTTAAGATAGTTTTAAGTGTCATCAACAAGATTTCGGGATCTATTTGCTCAATGGAGAGTAACACCCCACCTGGATTGTAGTGCCATGTTGATGTAGTGTCCTTAAAGTGGTGATATTGTCCTCTTTTTAGGACTATTCCTATTTTCTAGGATCACCTGCACCTATGTTTTTAGGTCTTATTCCTGCATGCATAAAACCTAGAGCTTTGTGTTGTGCCTAAAAAATTTAATTTAGTGTGCAAAACCTAATCCTCATTAAAAGTATGGCATGAATAATAGTTGTGTGTTTTTTAGTAGGATAGGATGGAAATCCTCAACACCCCATTATGAAGAGAGTTTCCTATATATAAATACTTTGAAGAGGGATCAAGCTCAGTGTAGTTCTCTCAACTAGTGTTTGATGTAAGTAAAAGTAAATGCTATAATGAATGTGGAATTGAATGCCTTAAATGTGCTTGAATTTTGAAATATTTTAAATCTAGGTTTAGGGCTGTTGTAGATGGTATAGACATCAAATTCCTAACACCTTTATGTTGAAATTGTCAATCTTACTTGAAATACACTCAAACACACAATTTAAGCCAAAATCACTTAAACACGCTAAATTGTTCAAGCTTGTCATATACAAGCATTGATTTAGGCTAATGTATCCCTAAATGGGGAAATAAATTTTATGTGATTATTAACTTTGAATAAATAATTTCAAGTAAAAATGATGAAAATGCACTTTGGTGTTGTGGTTCACTCTTTTCTTCTAATTTAAGAGCAAATGACACAAGCCTATGTTATTTTATGTTGACAATGTCCTAAATGGGGTATTGGTCCATATGAAACTAACATCACCTTCTAATTCCTCTCAATTCAAATTATAACCCAATAATATGACATTCTGACTAGTTTGATTAATTGAGCATCCAATTTCCAAAAAATTGCATAAAAATTGATTAATCTCACTTAGGCAAATTTAACTAAATAAAGAACCTAAGTGGAAAATCCATGGAAGTTATTGAATATTTATTAATTGTAAATTGATTATTAATATCTACATCACATAATGACATCATCTATGGTGTGACATCCATAAGCCAAATTGTAACAAATATTAGGTTTAAGGCCTCCCATGCCTTTTTAATGCCCCTTCCTTCTAAATATTTATGAGGATATTTATGGATTAATTATACAAAATTAGAATAATTCATGGCCACACATCTTGATCTCAAGATGGATGGTCATGGTTGATTTTGATCAATCTCAAAAATCTATAAATAGGAGGGCCAAGACCACTATTTTTAAACTTCATTTGTGTAAGATTATTATGCACAATTCTCTCCACAAGACATTTGTGAGTGTAGTTTATTATTCTTAATTTACAATAGGATATATTTATTTGATAGGCATCACATTGATTTTCATATCATGATCCTAGTTTATTTGGTATTCTTGAGATGATGGATGAGCTTTACCCTGCATTGTTGAAGAAGACTTGATCACCAAATCAAGGGGAAAAACACATTTTGAGCCTCATTTGGATGGTGTGATGCTCTTGGGAAGGTAATGTATATGTGATTTATTTAATTTTCTCTTAATTATCATTGAAAACCCCCATTGAATAGGTTGGCTTAGATTTTTATGTTTGTATGCATTTATTTGTGTTTTTCATGACTACTGCTTGATCTAAAAATCTTTGTAATCCATATCTACATCTTGGCATGCTTTGTGGGACCATGTAGCCAATTCAAGGTAGATACTTTTGCAAACTTATATTTCCTTAAAAATCATTAAAAATCCTTAACATCAAGTTTTTATGATCATTTCCCCATGTTTTTGACATTTTTTATTGATACACAGGTCACATAGTGACCAACATCGGTTCTGTGTAACCTACATCGGCCCTGACTAACTGGCATTAGTTATGTTACAAGAAAAATATAGTAGAAAAATCAAAATTTAGAGCTTTATTCAAAGTTGTAGTTATCAATTTGAGTTTTAAAGTATCTATTTGAACTTTATTTACATGATCCAAAAGTTTCTTTTGGAGATTTTATTCTAACTTTGGATAACATTTTTTTTTGTCAAAATATTTTTTGCTTAAGGGTTCACAAGTGACCATTATTAGTCATTTTTGACTAGCATCAATTCATTTATGACTAGCATTAGTTTTACAACAATCAACATCAGTCACTATTAATCGACTTTAGTCTCTATGTTTTAAAAATAGAGAACTTGAGAGAAATGTTTCACAACTTACTTGATTCATTATTAATTGTGCTTAAAAGCTAAAGGAAACTCTCTAAATATTTTTTACAGGATCTGTGAGGAAAAATGACAAAATTTGAGCATGATTTAAATCTTGAACATTCCCTTTGGTGTTTAAAAGGAACTTTAGATGGTTTGCTTGATATTTTTGTGAATTTTTTAAAAGTTTTTGCAAACTAAGGCCAAGTGCCAAGAATTTCATTAAAAATTTCAATTTGGTTCTTAAAATGAACATTTACTTAAATTTCAATTTTTTTGAAGTGTTGTTTTATGTAAAATCATCTATTACTTGTTTGTTTTTGAGAAAAATTAAGAGTGCATGTATGCTCTCCCCCACCCCCTTTAGGGAACTTGGGTGACCAAAAGCACCTTTTCATTACAATTGTGCCTTTGTATAGAATCTATAAAACTACACATGACATTTCTAGTTGTTGAAACACCTTATGACCCCTCATTAGAACCTAAGTTTAGTTGACCACCTAGTTAGCTAACTCATCAACTTACTAACTTAAAATTTAACCAAACCTTTTTAACCCCCATCTTTGACACTCAACCATTGATGATCATCCCAGCCATCGATGGTTATCTTGACCATCGACAGTTAGGTCTACGCACCTCCTCAACTTCGTAACACATCAACTAACTATGTGTGAGATAACAAAGCACCATTTAATAATTTTTCCTTATATAGTACTAATGAACTTCTAATTTTGTGATCAATAAACTCACCCTCTAAGGAACCTTCCATCCTCCATCTCTCCTTGATTATAAAATGAGGGGAGTGGGGGGTGAAAAGGATCAAACACAAGAGTGATTAAGCATACAGGTATTCAATCTCTCCAACATATAGTCTTCTTCTAACAACTTAGCATTAGTAAAATAGACTCAAATCTATACTGAATTTGCTTTGAGGCCAAAGTACTATTACTTTGGAAATATTGCTTTAGCTTTAAACCACTCACCAACTACCAAGCTCTAGTATATCAGTACTTTAGCATTGTTATTTTGTATTTCTGACCTCCCTAACCTAATTAAACATATTTGTACCTTATTTCCTCTCCACTAGATCCTCAATAGAACCTTTGTCTGCCCATCTACCTACTCTACAATTCTTCTCTGATCACCTTAAAAAACACACAAGTAACCATTGATAGCTATCACAACCACTAATGATCACCCACAACCATCGATGGTTACCCAACCACCAATGGTTAGCCAAACCCTCAATGGTTCACACAATCACTGATGGACATTATGGTAGAAAATAATAACAAGTTATTATCATATCCTTACCCTCAACCAACCCTAATTTATATTTTCATACCTATTCACTGTCCTTTTTTTGCTTTTCTAAACTAGACCCCACCTACTTTAGCATGAGTATTGATCAACTTTTTCTATATTTAGTCATTTTCTTTAATAATCATTATACTTTATTTTTATATTGCATTTCCTTTATCATATGCAAGTACTTTATTTTATCATTTCCAACTTAATTATTATCAATAGTGGAATGACAACCTCCTAGCAAGTGTATGCTTCTTGGATCTAGCTCCTGCTAGGTTGTCCACTCAGCTATCTTGTTAATGATCCCCTTTTTAGTGTGTTCTTATTTACAGGTTATTTCTTCATATCTAAAGAGGAGTTCTCCATCATCATCTAGATTATGCATGCATCATCAACTAGATATTTCTACCACACCCTTATTACTAGTTTTTTTTATCTTCTTCCAAAACTATTAAAACTCAGCTCTCTAGTTGAGTATAAAATCAGCTCAGCTCAGAACCAACTCAGCTCTCTAGTTGAGTATAAAATCTGAAATTTAGTATATCTTGGCTAAGAACTTGAATCTCTTATTGCTTTGGTGTGTGAAGTGAGGGGGTAGGACCCAATACCAAGCCATGTACTAAAGATCATTACATATTTTTCTCTTGAGCACCTAAACACAACCTAAAACCAACCCTAGATTTCCTCTTTAGGACCTTATCTACAAGCCAAATTTCTTTTTCACACTTTCTAAGGCATAAGACAAAAGTGATCTAAAAAGAATCCTAAATTTAAACACACTTTTAGTGTATGTTTGGATTGCATTGAATTCTTTTCTTTTGTTTGCTTTTTATTTGAGGTGTTAGTTTTCATCATCCCTTTCTTATTTTCTCACATGGTCTTTACTAGATATTAGTTGAGAAATCAAACCAACCAAGGATCACCTTCCTCATCCTTCTCCTCCTTTATGGAATATACTTTAGATGTTGAGGTTTCTCCTCCTCATTCTCCCCTCCTATTATGCCACAAATAGTTGTTGAGGGTGATGTAGATTTTGCCACATTCCTTGATAACAATCCCATAGCCCTTCAATATTACCTTAATACTTTATCTCACTACACCCTTATTTCTTTGATTTCTCCCATAGATCCACCTTTTGGTATGCCTTCCCATCTTATGGGTGGAGTTACTTACTACAAACCTTCAATCACCCAAGCATCCTCTTCTACCAATATCCCATCCATTACCACCACCAAAACTCAATCCAACATTCCAACCTCTAACCAAACTCCTCCTACGCCAATAGACACCTCCAACATAGGATTGATCTCCCCTTTTATCAATCATTCCTTATCCACTATGGGGGTATCTTCTACCCCCACCTCTACCAATCCTCTTATTACTACCAATCCACCAATTTCTACCCCACTCCAAAATTTAGTAATTTTTATACCTATTACCCTTTCACCCATTAGCACAAGGGTTACCACCCAACCTAAACCTAACTCTTCAACTATACCTCCAAACCAACCCTTGTCAATATGTCAAAAAACACCCATGATATCTTACCAATATGTTCCTAATCCACAAGGATACATACCACCTTCTACCTAACCTTTGGTACCTAGGTACCAATATCGGGCATCATCCCAACCTTCCATGACCACATACCAATACGTGGCACCTTATCAATATCCCACCTCTTATCCATAAATTATAGCCACCCAATCTCAACTGAACCTAATACCCAACTTTGGAGCTCCCCAACCTCAAACAGTTTTAGTTAAGATGTTAATGGATAAAATGTCCAATCTTGAATCATCTATTTTTGGAGATCATAACCTTTCATATTATGATCAAATTTGTAATGAAATACCTTATCCATATATTCATGTCTAACCTTATCCTTCTCAATGGGAATTACCTAAGTTTTCCAAGTTTCAACGCAAGGAGGACCCCTAACAACATTTGAGAGCATTCTAATATTCTTGCTTTTTAATTGCATATGATGATGCTCTCCTTCTCCTTACCTTCTCCATGTCCCTATTTGGACCAGCCTTGGATTGGTATAATGCTCTTACCAAGCACTATATCTTCTTATTTTCTCAACTAGCACAAATCTTTTTAGATCACTTTTTAGTTAACATATCTAAAAAGGTTTCCATTACTGACCTTCAATCCATTAGGCAATTCGATGATGAATCGATCATCAATTTTTTAGCTATATGGAGAGGTCTCATTAACCAAATTTATTTTTCATTACCCCAACCCAAATTGATCAAACTCTTTTCTTGAGGTTGTGCCAAACTTATTACTCCAACTCTTCAAGTTTAGACTTTTAGAACTTTCGATGAAGCATTTACCATGGCACGTAAACTTGAAATTCAATCCATTGATGAAGGGAAATTAAAATTGAGAAATAATAATTATAGCTTTAAATCTAATGACCCTTCTTCAAATAAAACTACCAATTCATCCAGCCATCCCAACACTAAGACAAAAGTAATTGCAAACATGGTTGTCTTAAAATCCACTCCACATCCAACCATCAACCAACCAAGTCAAACCAATTCATCCAAAAAATCAAACCAACAAACTCCTAACCAAAGATGAACCACTCTAAGGCAATATACTCATATAGGGGAATCATATGCTTTAGTTTTGGATAAAATACTTAAATCAAACTTCATCCAAGTTATTCCTATCAAACCACCCCAATAATTTGATGCTTCTCACTTCACATCTGGATGGTACAATGAAAATGATCTATGTGCCTTCCATCACATCATTGGACTTGATGTGAGTAGGTGCAATACCTTTAAATATATTTTCCAAAACATGAATGACAAAGGTGAACTTGCATTAGATAATCCTAATACACCTCTAAACTAATCATTAGACATCTTCTAGAAACCTTTCCCTAACCATGCACCTTCCACCAACCATGACAACAACTAGCTAGGATTATCTCTTAATCATGAAGCACACATGGTTAATGTTGTTACCATTGAACCTATTGTTGAGGAAACTATTACCTTAACTACCCCTTCTTTTACCCAACTTATTAAAGTGGTAGAATCTTCTTTTATTCCTTTAAAAAACCAAACAAAAGAAGAAACCATCTCTCTTTCAATTGAAGAAACCATTGACCCAACCACCTCTCCTTTAATATAAATACCAAAGGAGGCAACCATTACATCAACCAATTATCCCTCCAACCCACTTATGGAAGTGGTGTAATCACTACTCTTTCCATTGGACATCTAAATAAATAATAAACCTCCCTTTCCCTATCTAAACAAACCACACCCTCCTTACCTACCATGAAACCAACCACTCCTTATTTGGAAATCACTCCAAAGGAAGAGATCATCTCCTCTATTCTTTCCATAGAGACACCATCTTCTTTAACCATTGTACCTTCCACCCAAGACAAAGGTGAAGAAACTATTCCCTCACCTCAACCTATGGGTTTAATAGTTGAAACCAATAACCAAGGAATCAAACCCATCTATAAACATTTTTATAGATTAGTCAAAAATCTAGAATTTACCTCTCAACCTAATCTAGATAGGGCTACCTTTTTTCACTATTTTGGACTACCTTACCAAAACAAATAAGAACCTTTAACCTTACTTACATCTACCCTCAAACACATCATTACCTTAACCTCATGTTTAGATACTTCTTCTTCAAAAACCATAGGGAAATCTTCTAACCCACCTCAATATGAATTGGATAATTCACCCTACACCTCTTTGATTAAATCCATCAATAATTTAGGAATAATTCCTACCCTTATCTTGGCTCATCCATATTTAAAGGTGTACTTAACCCTATCAGTTTCACCAAAGAAACCTTTGAATAAACCTATCAAAAAGGTGGAACCACCTAAACCATCTAGAATGAGACCCATACCACCCCCCTCTCTTTTACCTTTAATTTTAGGACCTCATCCATCTACTATCACATTACCTATTCCTTCTCTAAAAAACCTTCTCCTTTTATTCTTATAGCACCTACCTCCACTAAAACAACAAAATTCCCATCATTATTAACTAACCTAGCTAACTCTACCTTCTCACCTATCACAAAATATTCACCTTCCACATCTAAATCTTCCATCTCCAAACCAAGCCCACCCAAATAACTCTGAACAAAAACACCCACCAAAACTATACCACCACTAACAACCTCTATGGTAAATCTTACTCCCAAAAAGGCTCCCACTATTTAAACCAAAAATCCAACACCATCAACACCTTTGGTCGAATCCTATTCGACCATTCTAAGAAGGTTGTTAAAAACCTCTTATATAACCTTACCACCCATCAAAAAATTTAATCCCTCACATCTTAAAATAGTATGGTTCAATGATAATTTGATTTGTCTATACCATAGGACACCAGTTAATGATACAAATAAATACAAATCTCGCCAAACACTAGTCCATAAAATTTTGGATGAGGATGATCTATTATCAAATGAAACTCCTTTAAAAATTCAACCTACCCAACCACCAACTCAAACCATCCAACATTTACCTACTCCCTCACTCTCACCTAAGACTAAGGAAGAATCGAAGCAACAATCCAAACTAACATTTCCTCTTATCCATACCAATCATATGATTACCCAATTGTGGGCCCAATATAAAGATAAGGGAAAATAAAAAATGTCCATACCATGGACCTACCATTCAACCCCTCAACCTTTCACCAAAATCCAAACACCTCCACCATTACCTAAACTCAAAATATCCATCTTGGGTGCCTCCCCTTACAACCCTTCTGAATCCATTTAGTGTGTAGTGTTGAAACAACTTAGCCAAACTCTGATGAAAATGATCTTATATGAATTAATCAACACCTCACCACCTCATCATCAAACATTGATAGATATTATATAATCCATCGAGGTTAAAACTGAAGATCCTCAACCCCTTTTAGCCTTTATCAGAGCCCTTTAAATTTCCATGCTAGTCACTTTTAAGGATTTAGAAATACCTTCTGTGCATCAGGAGGATCTCGATCCACCCATATTTGTCACATTATACATCAAAAAACCCATATAAAGAGGGTGATTACTTATGGAGGGGATAATATCAACATTATCTCCTCATATGCCTATGACCAACTTGACTTTCCAAAGAATATCATGTCTAAAACTGCAATGGTTCTTTACTTTTTCAATGACACCATGGCCACCACCTTGGGGATAGTTTTGCTCCAAATTTGTTTGTGACCTCAAACCATTCCAAAACTCTTTTGCATTATAGAGGGTGATCTCCAATATAATGTTTTACTTGGATGCCCTTAGATCCATGTTATGAGTTATGTCCCTTCCACCCTACATCATTACATCAAATTTGAGCATGAAGGTCATGTCATCACCATATTAGTTGACCCTAATCCCTTTGCATATTGAAATATGATGTACAAGCCTAATTATGTTATTCTTCCTTATCCATCCACCTCACTACCAATTACCAATAACTCCACCCCTATAGTTTATGAAGCTTCAACAAGATCATCCATCCCTTCTTCACAAATCCCCATAAAGGACCCCTTAAAACCCATATTCTAGTGTCTCTCACTTAGGGAATATCACCTTCTAACCTTAGATTCTTTCACTACTCCTCAAGAGTATAATAACCTCACCCATGATCCTAGTTATGACCCCAACATCAAAACCATCATCCCTGTTAGGGCGCCCAATCATTGAACCAAATTCATCTATGAGGGACTTGACCATCCACTTCTTGCTACCACTACTACCCCTCATATCTGACCATTCACCTCTGACTTCTCCTATCTCATAAAACCCACATTCACTAAAGCATACCTTTATAGGTGTGATTGGAAGGGGTTTCACCTTGGCCTTTACGAGTAGGGACCTCACAAGCTACCAATAATCAAAACCTAAAATCATTAGGAGTTATTTGACTTGGGATTCATATCAATAGAAGAAGACATCTCACCAAAACCCATCACCACCATTGATGAGGATGTCCCATCCTCACCAAACCCATCTCCCTCAAAGTCTAAGGATTTTGATATCAACCCACCTAATTTTTTTTTTTTAATACCATTAGTTTGGGCCCCTTGACCTATCAAAAGGATGGTGAAAATAAATCCCTTCCTCTCATCCATCTTAAAATGGTAGAAAAGGATTATCCTACCATCAACACCATCCAACATTAGGATGATGATTCCATTCTCACTTACCTCAATGTGGGAGATTATTCTATCCATAAGTATCTTACTCCTAAGAACCAAACCATGTTGAATGAATATACTATTGATGTCAACTTAGATACTCAGTATAAACCCCAAATTATCAAGATTAGACAATCCTTGAACCCCATAGAACAATAGAATTTCCCTTCCTTCCTTCATGATCACAACATAGCATTTGCTTGTTCATATTAGGATATGCCCAGAATTGACCCATCCATTGCTCTACATAAAATTATCAGTCATCCTAATGCTAATTATATTTGAAAAAATCCTTGCAAGATGCACCCTCACATCACCCTTCTATTTAAAGAGGAAATTCAATGCCTCATATTTGTTGACTTCATATAACCCATTGATTATCCACAATGGGTTTCTAACGTAGTTCCCATTACCAAACCTATAAGGGGACTTTGAATTTTTATTTAATTTTGCGACCTTAACCTCACCTACCGAAAGGATGACTTTCTTTTGCCTAATATTGACCAACTTATTGATCTTACAACTAGCCATGAGATGTTATCTCTCATGGATGGTTTCTCAGGTTACAATCAGATCTTGATTACTCTCAAAGATCATCATAAGACCTCTTTTATCACCTCATGGGGGAATTTTTGCTGCAGAGTCATGCCCTTCAGTTTAAAGAATGTTGGCATGACCTATCAGTGAGCCATGACCTATATCTTCCATGACCTATATCTTCCATGACCTCATCTATAAAATTGTAGAGGACTAAGATGATGATCTCTTTGGGAAATCTAAATATTGCAAGGATCATCTAGGTGTTCTCAAAATCATCTTCAAACACCTTATCCATTTCCATATTAGACTCAACCCCAAGAAATGTATTTTTGTGTCCTTTTAGGAAAGGTTCTTAGCTTCATTATCTCTCTTCAAGGAATCAAGGTATACCCTACCAAAGTTAGAGAAATATTGGAGATGCCACATCCTACCCACCTTAAGAAACTCCATAACTTACAAAGGAATCTCCAATGAATTTGACAATTCATTTCTCAATTATCTTATAGATGTAAACCTTTTTACCATCTCTTTAAGAAAGACACCTCCTCTAAGTGGACTCAAGATAATCAACAAGCCTTTGATTCACTCAAAGAATACCTCCTTTCTCCACCTATTTTGACCCCTCCTAAATAGGATAAACCCTTCTATCTTTACATCTCCACCATTGACCATTCCCTAGGGGCAATGCTCACTCACTGAGATGAACAAAAAAAAAGAACAAGATACTACTACATAAGCCAAACACTTATAGAGTATGAGACTCGATATACCCATCCTGATAAAATTTACCTTGCCCTTATATTTGTGGCTTCCAAGCTTCACCATTACCTTCTTAATCATAAAACCTATGCCATATCTAACACTAACCCACTCAAGCACATGCACTCTAAACTATACCAAAACCAATGTATGGCTAAGTGGCTCATGCTTTTAGCTGAGTTTGATCTTGAATTCCTTCAGAAAAAGTCAATTAAAGGGTATGTGATTATTGATCAATTGGATAAAACTCCTTTACCAAATAACCAACCTCTTCCTCTTTCCATTCTAAATGAGTCTATCACTACCCTTGCTCAAGAGGATCCTACCTATCAAATGACCATGTTCTTTTATGGATATAAATGCCAACATGGTGGGGATGCTAGAGTTATTCTCATTCCACTTGATGTTGAACCTCTTCCCCTTTCCTTTAAACTTGATTTTGAATGTACTAACAATGTGGCTGAGTATGAATCCCTAGTCATAAGTCTCTAAACCACTCTAGCCTTGGGAGTCAAGACTATTAATGTCTTTGGTGATTCCCAACTTATTATTGTGATATAATAATTTGACTTAAGAGAGGATGGTTAGTATGGTGTTAGTTTTAAAATGAAAACAAAATGAAAGAAACACACTAATTAGCATAACATCTCTAGGTCTAGATACTAAGGAGAACTTAGTTAACAAACATGAATAAAACACAAAACTAAAATGTAAAATAAACTCTCTTTTAACTTCCTTAGATGCTCCAAAATTCTTATTGGAGTGACTTTCTTAGCTTATGCTCATTAAGTCCTTTGGAATGGAATCTTGGCTACCTCCATCTCTCTTTAGCACATTTGGTTTATGGCTTGGCTTGGATTGGAATCAATTTGGCATGGTAACACTAATTACAATGGATTCTTGAAGATATTTGTGCATTATAACTTTGCACCAAAATAGCTTAGAAATGATGTTCATAGCCTTTATATTTATAGATTTTTGAGAATGTCTAGAATCAACCTAAACCGTTCATCTCAAGATTGAGATGTGTTTTTGAGGATTACTTAAATTTTTGGAATTAAGTTTATAATTATCCTCAACATGAAATTGGAATAAGGGGAAATTAAGAGGCATGGAGGACATCATGGAAGGCATTGATGAGGCATGAAGGGCATGAATCCTGATATTTTAGGCATTTATGGTCTAGAGATGTCTTCCAAATAAATGATGTCACCTGATGATGTCGATATTCAATATTCATTTCCAAAAATAAGTTTTCAACAAGTTTCCATGGAATTATTAATTATACCTTGATTTGGATTAATTATCTCTTACGCATGTTTAAGCACTTTATGCACAAATTACTCAAATTGATCAGAATGCCTTGTTATTAGTCCAAAATTTTGACTAGATTGGAATTGGAAGTCAATGTGTTAGATCCATTATCCCATTTAGGATGTTACCAAAAATAAATAATGAAGGCACATGTCTTATGCAAAACATTTGATAGGAAAGATCAATCCAAAGCACCTAGGTGCAAAATTGGCATTTTGACTCGAAATGATATGATCAAAGTTAGTTGGCCCATAAATTGCATTGCCCCATTTAGAGATAACCTATCCAAAATTGGCACTTGAATATGTTGGTTTCAAATCATTTAGCATGTTTTAGGTTTTTAGGCCAAATTGTGCACTTTAGGTGGAAATTGGTCAAAACCTTGATTGGAGGTCATTCATGGCCAGATTTAGGTGTCTATAGTTTGTCCCTATTTGGGAAGGAATTGAAAGCTATTATCATAGTAACATCTTCTCAAATAATGAGAGATGTCCTTGTATGTCAAAAATAAGATGATGGTTAAAGAATAAAGATCTAAATTATTTTTGGGAAGCCTATGATGATGCCCCCTTGAGGGAGTGGTCATCACATATGTTGATGGATGGTCCCTTAAAAAGAAGCAAGAAGAAAGGTGGAATTAACCCATGGTTTATATTAATCCAAATGAGAAAATGCTTTCATGAATTGATTTAAAAAGGATGCTGATTTTCCTAAAAGTAATTATAATCAAGAATAAAAGTCAAAAATAATGATTTGTCCATAGGCAGTTATAATCATTAAGAGGACCTAGATTGGATAAAGATGATTATGCCGCAATTATGGTTGATTATCAATCATAACTCAAGGATATAACCTATAATATAAATTTAAGATGAGCAGGTGTAAAGTAATGAAATAGATGACTAGAATAATAAGATTGAATAGTGTAAATGATTTAGTTGTACCTACCAACAAGGAGAAGCTCACCTTGATTAACAATGATAAAACTAGAATGGTCATTGGGTTGATTTGATCAAGGGTGGGATGAATGGATTAGCCAAGGTACCAAGGAGAAAATTTTGTGACTTTATTGATTGTAGACCTTCCTAAAGCTAATTTTTGCTATAACATGTGATGGTAGGCTTTATGATAGAACAACATGAAGAGTATCCCAAAATATGCATAAGGATTGACTCTCAATCTAATAAACACTAAAAAATAATGTACCAATGATAAAAACCATGATGAAAATGTTGACATATGAATTTGGATGGACTCAAGAATAATGTGCTCAAGGAATCACCCATGAATGCATATAGACTGAGTCAAGGCAACAGTGTTGAAAGCAAACACATAGGAAAGCAAATAAACAAATAAACAAACAAATAATTTGAAATAAATAAACAAACAAATATCTTGTACACAAAACCAAAAGAAAACATCCTAACAATGATAATGCCCTAGTAAGGTAGATTGAGGATAACTGACTAGGCTTAGATAGGACAAATATTTTTGTATTTTTGAAATGTTATGAATGTTTTTGGAATTTTGATGTATCTTAACTCATTAGAGAATGACAAGATTCCTACTTGTAAAATGATGAGAGCATTTGGCATAGGTTGCTCACAAAATAGTGAGAGCATATGGAAAGGGGGATTGAGGTGACCTCAACATGAATTGAGCATGGCCCACATAGTGATAAAGTGACCTCAAGTCATATTAATTCTATCTATATAAAAAGTGGGGAAAAACCAACTAGGTCCTAACAAGTTCTCAAATCCAACAAATAGCTAGTCAAATGAAAATAGGAATGGCAAGGTGATGTGGAAATGCATAAGAAATAAGTATTGCTCCTAGTTTGCCCATAAATGGTTATAACTAGGATACAATGGCATAGGCCAATGATACTAATTTGCCCATAGGTGGTTATAATTAGTAGCAAGACTAGTGAGACATTGATTTGTCCATAGCTAGTTATAATCAGGCTCACATAAACAAACTTGAGAGGATGAAAGATATCTTACCAGATCAACTATCAAACTAATTTTATAGACTGTCATTGTAAACATGGATTAGATTTATTATTGAAACTTGATTGGAATCCTCTCACAAAAAGTGTGGGAAGAACCAAAGGAACCAAGATCAAAATAAGATTGGGTAGGATGACTAAAAATAGGGTTTGATCTAGATAGGAATGGAACAATAGGATGGTATGGTCTTGCTAAGGATAATTATGGTTTAAATAGATTAGATAAAATGGTAAGAGGGTTCCCCCCAAGTGATGGGGTGAATTGTAGGATCTATGATAATTGCAAATGGATATATAATAATGGAAATGGTATGGCATGGTACATGTTTTTGGCCTTGGTGTGGTTTTTAATTTTATTATTCTTGTTGATGGGGAGATGCATGTCCTAATCAGCAAATGATGCAAATAGAATACTCGATCATGTTAATTGCTATCCCACGCCTTGTTTGAATAGTTACTATGTCAAGAATTGGATACATATTTGGATGCCAAGAATGCTTTTGTGATCTTCATTGGTCATTGATTCTGATTCCTTCAAGTGTTTAGACAAGGTATCTTCATAGCCTCTGCAAAGGAAAGTGAATCTATGAATGGTAAACAAGGACAAATAATGGATGGTAGCCTTGATTGTGAAATGTAATGGTAGATGATAATGGAATGTAGAATGGTGGGGAAACAAATGAAGATAAGGACTTTCAGTCACACATAATGTTGTTGATGCTAGATTATAATTTTGGTTGTGGCAGGGTTAAAGACTTGTTCTCTTAATAGGATCACTATATTTTTTTGTTATTTGATCTTGAGAGTAGATACCATCTGATTAGGCTATAGATTGGAAGCTATTTTTATTTAATCTTTGATTTTATCTTCATCAAGTAGTGAAGAACTTTTGTGCTCAGTTATTGGTGCCTCAAAGAGGTTTTCACCAATGAAATTGTCTTGATTGTCCCATAATGCCTTCAAGAAGGTTTAACTAAGGAATGTTTACTTTTGACTTTGATTATCCCCTAGAACCTTTGAAAATGTTTCACTAAGAGAGTGTTCTTTTGATATATGAATGTGGTCTTGGCCTCCTTTCTCTTCTTCAACTAATATATTTCCATGGATGTTGTTTAATAAAGTGTGATTCTATCTATCCCAATCGATACTCATGGGAGATGAAATGTCAATGATATGGCTATTTTGGTTGATGGTAATGGCATATGGAATGGTAATGGAATTGGGAGAGGCTACACAATCCTCATAGAAGATACTAATATAATTTGTGTCGAAGCTAAAGTACTCATCCTCAAAAACTATAGGAGGATCATAAATGTATTCAAATTAATCTTCAAGGTATGCATAACTAATGTTGTAATAGCCATGAACATATTCCAACCTAAAGGACTCTAAATCCAATGTTGAGACTAATGTTGATTTAGATTCTGATGCTAAATCTAATGTCGATTCAAAAATAAAACCTGACTCTGATTCTGATTCTTCATTTGATGGGTACTATGTTACAATGATGTCTTACTAAATATTTGGTATTAGATAATTAAAAACCTAGAACAACATAATGGGGTCCACAAAAATTGGTTCATCAAAGTGAGACTCTTCTAAGATGGGAAATAGGTCAAGAGACAACTCTTTAGAGACTAGCTTGTCAATAGGAGGATCTTGAAAAATAGGTACATGGTTGAGGTAATGATTTTACCAAAGGTGGTTATAATCATTATGAAGTGACTCAATAAAGACTAGCTCATCATTATGAGATTACTCAATAACTAGTATAGGATTAATAGGTGATTCATCACAGGTTGACTTATCATAAGTGGTTGTTTCAACAAAACCATCTAGGATTGGTTGGTTGTCATGGCCTTAGTTTCTAACGATTTAAAAAATACCAATTTTGAACATAGCTTGGTCTTCAAATGATTAAATCGGTTGAGGTTTGGTTAGGATTGGTTCTAGATGAGGAATGGCTTGCGATTAGATAATGACAGGGCTTGGGGAGTATGAATGCTTACATGAGCCAAAGGACAAAGTCCTAAGATGGTAATGATAGGGTGTTGTGGGGATTGTTTTCTCACACAAGCCAAAGGACTAGGTTTTGGAATGATGAATGGGCATTGTGGAGCTTGATTACTTGCACAAGATAAAGGATAAGGTCTCAAAATGGTAATTTTATTCCTTAGATATCATGAAGCTCGATAGCTCATATAATCCAAAAGGAGGTTAGGGGTATTCAATGATTGGATAACAAAAGGACATCATGGAACTTGATTACTTGCACAAGCCAAAACATCCAAGTCTTCCTTATAAACCATATCATCCTAATCGTGAGTTGGCTCATAAGTTGGTTCTTGACTGTGTTCCATGTAATGATTATTTCAAAAAGGGTATGGATCTGTATCCCAAACAACATTATCTGTAGTTAGGTCTTTAAAGTTCTCCTCACAAGCCTCTTCATGCCAATCAAGGTCTTGATCTAGATTTTGTAGATTTTGAGTATGTTCCCCATATGGAGTATTATAGGGAGAATTATAAAACTCAATAGAAGATATTTATATATAGGGTTCCTAGTGGGATTTTGTGTAGCCATTATATTATAAATTAGATTGTACATGACTCCACCATAAGTGTAGCTAGACATATCTGCATAAATGATAAAAGCTCTAAAATAAAAGGGCTTACAATTCTAAAAACTTTAAAAAACTATGTCTAAAAGGATAAATGGTTCAAAATTAGTCTAACTTGGTTGAAAGATGGAGCTGTAACTCCAATGTGGTCTGAAAGTGGAGCTGTATCTCCAAAATGATTTGTGTTAAGACTTGGCATAAAACAACCTAAAATAAAATGTCTAATGTCAAATTTCATATGCATAAAAGGTCAAGTGTCTAAATACAAATAAACATGTCAAAGGTCTAGGTCAAAGTGTTCCAAACAAGGTCTAAACTAGGAAAGGGAAAAGTTGAGTTACTAGGTCTTTTGTCCAAACATGGAGTCAAAAGTTAGGCTCAAACAAATAGGCATATGCTAGGAATTTTGTCCAAATGACGTCAAAAGCTAGACTTGAAACAAAGGCTGATGTGATTTGATCTAATCTAACAAGTTTGGAAATAATTTTGACATAGACCCAACACATGAAATCAAACATAAACATGATTAGTTAGCACAAGGCATAAGCTAAAAGGCTCTTTTAAAAAGGCTATGTTCTCCCAATTAAAGGCACAAAAAATGATGAGGATAGGAAACTCAACTCAAAAGAGAAAAATCTATGTAAAAACCCCATAAATTAAGGCCTAAACAAAAATCAATCAATGTTTGAATCCAAACTTGACAAGGCTAATTGAAAACTCAATGTTTGAAAACTAGGATTTGACAAAACAAGCTAGACAAGATTTAAAAGTATGATAGCACAAGACAAAGTTCTAAATGGTATACATGACATTGTTTGAAACAAATAGTTTTTGATACAACGTGAAACAATTCTTGAAATAAATTGATTATCCTAATGGTGTAATCATGCTCGAATAATGTGATCTATTTATTCTTCAAAGATTTAAAAGGCTCAAAATGTTTTGACATGATTTGGGCAGCATAACACTACCCTTCTCAACTCAAATGACACACACACAAACAAGTTTAGAAAAAATTTCAAGGCACAAGTGTGGTGTAAAATGGTTAGCATAATGCCTCTTTATAAAAAAGAGTGACGTATAGACAAATTGGTTTTGACATGGATTTATGAACAAATAAACAATTCTTAGTCTCAAAACATACCAAGCAAAAATAACCAAAATACTCTAAGTATAATCATACAAATATTAGCAAGGGTATGTTAATGTGGGATTGACTAAACTAGAAAGCTTTTGAATGTTTTTAGGGGAATAAATTGCACAATGACTTTCACGTCAAATAATGCAAAAGAAAAGCATAGATTTTGGGTCTGTATCACTTCGATTATTGCAAAAAGGTCTAGTCCTTTTTGAAACCACTACATCTTGTTGTTCACTCAGTGTAGTGCAATGTCCAAAGTGACACTATGTCCCATGTTCAACTCTAATTAGGAGCCAAATGAAGTCAATTCTAGGAGGTGAAACCTCAGGTCAAATCTTCCCTAAAGAACTTGTGGAAGGTGATGAAGTCCTCTTTGCAAGCCAAGTTTGCATAAAAACAAAGAAAACATGAAAGTAGAAAGACTTTGAGGTCATTTTCAAGGTCACCCAAAATTTCATGAGTTTTTGGGAAGTGCTTTAGTTGACTTTCTTTCTAAGCCTTGGACTAGGATACTTGCAATAGGAATGACACTTTTGACTCCAAGGGTTCCCTAAAGGGGACAAATGGAAGAACATACATGCAACATCCCTCTTTTTGCCAAACTAAAATTTAAATTAAACAACTAAGTGAATACAAAAAGCTTGAAAAGTTGAGTTCATTTTTAGTCCGAAATGAAAAATGAGGTGGTGTTCATTTTACCCCTTGGTTTTAATTGCAAACTTTGAAAATATTCACCATAATCATCTAAATTTTTTATTAAACACCAAAAAAAGGTTCCTAATTGATTTTTAAGCATGTAAAAGGTGATATAAATATGTTTTTAGTGAATGTCAATCTTTATCCTATTAAAAAAAAATTAGCATATCCTTTAGCCTTGAAACTCTTTTGGGTTTGAAACAATGAACTTTAGAAAAAGAGCTCTCAAGTCTATATTTTAAGAAAAACACAGTGACCAATGTCGATTATATAACCAATGATAGTTACATTTGCTAACCGATGATGAGTATCTAACTAACATTAGCTATACCAATATTATTGACAATAGTTATCCAAATGATGTTGGTTTTACTAATCGACATTAGTTACTGTGTAAACCCATGGCAAACAAAAAATGGCAAAACAAAGTTAGAAAATCAATTTGCAAGAGTTTTAATGATCCAAATGACAATTTTAAAGCTGAAAAATGATCTTATTCATGTGTGAGATGCATCTAGTCCCATTGGGCATGCCATATGTGAGCTAAAAGTTTTACTCAAGAGAGGATGGTTAGTATGGTGTTAGTTTCAAAATGAAAACAAAATAAAATAAACACACTAACTAGAATAACATCTCTAGGATTAGACACTAAGGACAGATTACTTTAAAAACATGAATAAAATGCACAACTAAAATGTAAAAGAAACTCTCTTTTACCTTACTTAGATGCTCCAAAATGCTTGTTGTAGTGGCTTACTCAGCTTGTGCTCATGAAGTCCTTGGCAATGGAAGGTTGGCGACCTCCATCTCTCCTTTGCACCTTTGGATTGTGGCTTGGAATAAATTTAGCATGGTAACACTAATTTTAATGGATTTTTGAAGATATTTGTGCATTATAACTTTGCACCAAACTAGCTTAGAAATGATGTTCATGGCCTTTCTATTTATAGTTTTGTTAAGAATGTCTAGAATCAACCTAAATTGTCTATCTCAAGATTGAGATGTGTGGTTGATTAATTCAATTTTTGGAATTAATTTTATAATTATCCTCATCATGACATTGGAAGAAGGGGAAATTAATAGGCATGGAGGGCATCGTAGAAGGCATTGATGAGGTATGGAGGGCATAAATCCTAATATTTATGGCATTTATGGCCTAGGGATGTCTACCCAAGAAATGAGGTCCCCTGGTGATGTAGATATTCAATATTCATTTCCAAAAATAAATTTTCAACAAGTTTCCATGGAATTATTAATTAGGCCTTGATTTGGATTAATTATCTCTTAAGCATGTTTAAGCACTTTATGCACAAATTACTTAAATTGATCAGAATGCCTTTTTAATGGTCTAAAATTTGATTGGATTAGAATTGGAAGTCAATGTTATATGCATTGGATTTGTTATCCCATTTAAGATGTTACCAACAATAAATAATGAAGGCACATGTTTTGTGTAAGATATTTGATAAGAAAGATCAATCCAGAGCACCTAGGTGCAAAATCAACATTTTGACTCAAAATGATCTAATTAAAGTTAGCTAGCCCATAAATTACATTGCCCCATTTAGGGATACCCTACCCAAAATCAGCACTTGAATATATCAGTTTCACATCATTTAGTGTGATTTCATGTTTTAAGGCCAAATTGTGCACTTTAGGTGGAAATTGGTCAAAAGCTTGATTGGAGGTCATTGGTGGCCAGATTTAGGTGTCTACAATTATCAACCAGGTCAATAAATTTTATCTATGTATGAATTATGTCTTACTAAAGTAATAATAACTTATATATGTACTCTTAGAATCATTAGAGCACCACCTTATCCAGTCAGTTCCATGATCAACTAAAATTTTTGTAGATACAATGGCTTACCTTACTTCCCAAATCCCATATCAACCTCCTAAATCTAAACTCTTTATTGCCATTCATCACTTTGTCACCCCATATTATATCTATTATGACCTTTTTACCATTTATAATGTGGAAGTATCTCCATTAGACATATGGTATGGATAAACGTTTGATTACCTCAACCTTAGCATCGTTCCTCCTAACCTCTCTAGGAATTCTTGAAGATCCTTTGTCCAGAGTACCTCTCATTATACCATACTAGGGGGAATCATATATAAACATGGCTTTGATGGCCTCCTTCTCCATTGTCTTCATAGTCATGAAGCTTTCCATGCCATCAAGGAAATGCATGATAGAATCTGTGGGGAATATTTTAGTGGTTTAGCCATCACTAAATGCATCCTTTACCTTGGATACTATTGGCCTACCCTTAACCAAGATTATTGTGATTATATAAAGAAATGTGTCAAATGTTAACAACATGCTAATTTACACCATGCACCAACCCATGACCTTCAAGTATCCAAAGACTTTTGGCCATTCTCGCAATGGGGCCTTGACCTTATTGGGGAAATCAATCCTCATTCATCACAATGACATCAATCCATAATTACCACCACCGAATATTTCACAAAGTGGGTGGAAGCCATTCCTCTCACCTTTACTAAAGCCAAGAAAATTTTCCAATTCATCAACCATCACATCATCTATGGTTTCGGTGTTCCCCATAATATCATCACCAATAATGATAAATATTTCAAGAACAAGAAAGTCTAAGGTCTTTACGATAAATTTGACATTAAGTTAATTTTTTCCTTGCCTTACCATCCCCAAGTAAATGGACATGCAAAATATTCTAACAAAATGTTAACCAAAGTAGTTAGTGCTTTAGGTTGGGATTGACATCTACACATCCCTTTCACTTTATGGGCCTATCGCACCAACATTCAAACCTCTATGGGTGGTACCCATTTCTCTTTAGTCTTTAAAGAAGAGGTAGTTTTACCTCTCAAAGTCTAGATTCCCTCTCTCTGAATATATTTGAAAGAGATTATTTCTAAGAATCACTATCATTAAAAATGACTAGCATGACTTGAGCTACTTGATGAACATCACCTCACAACACTTAACCATCTTCATGTTTACCAAGAATTAATCAAGCATGTCTATAACAAACACCTAATTAAATGAGAATTTAATATCAAAGACCTCATCCTTAAGGAAAATCAACATGTCACCAACATGGAGAAAATAAAAAGAGGCAAATTTGCTTTCAATTGGCTTGGACCCTACATCATCACCCATAAGTATGGATTAAGAGCTTATATTTTGTCCTCTCTCAAAGGCAAACCAAAACTTGAGTCTTTCAATACTTTGCATCTACATCTTTTATTTTGTTAAAGAAGGATCAAACTCAACTTACTATCTAACTTAAGCTCATCCCTTGATTTACAATATTCTCACCTTCATTAACCTATCCCTCTCCATTTGAGTACAACCAATTACAATATAGAGCCATGTGATTAACCATCATAGTTATAACCCAATCCTAAATATGGGTACCATGGCTTTACCCATATCATGGTTTTCATGGATAATTTTTATCTCTAATGAGATGGAATCCCATTGTCATTATTCCTCAAACCATTCCTTGCACCTATCATTAACCTCTTTATGCTAACTATTTACACTCATAAAGGTAAACCTCTAAGCCTAATTAGAATTGTACATGTCTAAAAACCTTGCAAGCAAAAATAAATATCATTTGGGTCCTATTTCTATAGCATAACAAACATATCAATTGAAAGACACCTACCCAAAATCCTCTAAATTATTTAAAAAGATAAACTACTCTTTTTAAGGACAACTACCAAATAAAACAAATCCAAAACTTAGACCACTCCCTTGGAGGATGGCTGAGCCAAATTTGTCAAAGCAATCATTTAAATATTCTTGTATTTATCAACTTCAAAACCTATCAAAAACAAAATCAATAAGCAAAATACCCAATATCAAAACCAAAATAGGGTATCCCAAGAAAGCCCCAATAAGCTTTCATATCTAACACTAGTAAAATTACAGCATCGATTAGTATACACCTAGCATGAGACATGGCCATGTCTACTATGGTTATTAAGTCACATAAAGAAGGGGGAAAATAACCCACATAAGGTTACCTTACCTATCCACCCATTTACCTTTCATATATTACCTATCTTCCCTTTATACCATATTTTAATCAAGGGATTTTGAGCTTACTTGATATGATTGTGATTAAGACACCTGTTTATCGACCTGAGCATGTTAATATAAAGTGTAGAGTAAAAATTTTACTCTACGTTGTATTCTGATTCTCAGTCGTGCTATAGTTTTGTTCCTACATACCTTGGTCGTGGCCATAGAAGATTTGAAATAGAGCACAAGTTTATTTATTTTGATTCATTTTCCACCTGAGTGTCGAAGGGCAATGAAAGCTGCCAAATGTCACTTTTCGAGCCCCTTTCCACTCCATTCTAGGAAGAAGCAAAAGACACCACATACCCCTAGTAAGGTAAGTGAAATTCACCACGTGTTGGCATCCGAGAAATAGTTGGTTCAATGCCTAGATTCAATGCCTTGGTTTAATGATTTTGGTTCAATACCTTGGTTAACATGTAAATGGCATGTAGTGTTGAACCGTTGAACCATTAAACCATTTTGGTTCATCAGGCAGTTCAAGGGAGTGTCCCAAAGACCAAAGGGATCAAGTACCCTTTTGGAAGGTAGTAGGGCATTTATTTGTTTAAGTGTCGAAGATGAGCGGAGGCCTCCAAATGTCACTTTTTGAGCCCCTTTCCACTCCATTCCAGGAAGAAGCGAAAGATGCCACATACCCCTAGTAAGAGAAGTAGAAGATGCCACGTATCTTCTTAAGAGCAACAGATCATTTTCAAGCTTCATTTCTGAATAAAATTGTGGTGGGTCTTGGGTGTTATGTCAAAGGTCTACAAAAGCTGCCAAGTGTCACCATTTGGAGGAGCCTAATATGTACCCTGAATAATTCTACATCATTGCTAAAGAGAAGCAGAGAGAGCCACATGTCTTTGATAAATTAGGTAGAAAGTGCCAAGTGTCATTCTCTGGTGCCTTCTAAGTGACAAAGAGAATTTCAAGAAATTGACTAAGTATCCTCTCCCATTTTAATAGAATAGAGTGTTCCATGTATCTGTTACAACAAAGCAAGATGGAGGGAAACTCAGTGGGAGTTATTTTTGGTAGATGGAATAGTTCATTGGGTATATTTTTGGAGCCTGTAAACATTAAAAGGGCCATCTATTTGTCCCCTATAAGTGGAAGTAGAATGGACAGTTGCATGGCTAAACAGGTGATAGAATGAGGAAATTTAGGCATGGAAGGAGGTACTCGACGTGAATCAACATGTTGTAGTTATAATAGCTGCCCCACTCGAGCATGGCCCTTCCTAATAAGACCAAGATACATCCAAGGCATTAAAAGTGCCATCTATTTGTCCCCTGTGAGTGAAGGATGGAGTAGAATTACGCGGGAAAAGGGATGATGGAAGGAGACATTTGAGGCTATAAAAGAAGAGGATCAGTTTGCTGAAAAGAGGAGGGGGACTTTCTATAGTTTTATACTTGCTAAGAGTTTTGACTAAGTAGTATCATTTGCTTTGTCTCATTTTTTTGAGTTGTAAAGTTGATGTAATTGTGCATGCTTTTATGCTTTTTATGTCGTTGAATGAATTAATAAGATTGAACTCTATGCCTTTGTTGATATTATCTATGTCATTTGCAAAAGTAGTCTATATTGTAAATTTTCCAAAGTTGTAATTAGGAATGTCATTTGCTTTTGTCTCATTTTCTTGAATCAAAAGTTCTACATAATTGTACATGATTTATGTGCCTCTTATGTGATTGGAAGATTCTTAAAAGAAGATTGAACACTATGCTTTTGTTGACATTTTCTGTATCTTAATAAAAGAAGTCTCTTTTATGAGCCTCTATTTCTATTATTTTAATCTTTTACTTTGATCATGTACTTGTCTGCTCTTAAATGTAATTGAATTCTACATATAGTCTCATTGTGCTTAGGTTAGGATTAGGATTACTCTCAGGTGCATCACCATAGTTAGGTTTCATTTCTTGCATTTGCATTTCTATTTAATTTCCTATCCCTTTTCTCCAACACTTGATACATAAAAGAAGAGACCAGCTTTTCTAAAATCTGGAGGTTGTTTCGAACCGTAATATCCCACAGCTTGAAACTTTCCATTGTTGATTGATTAGAATCAAGCACAAATTTTAAGCATCAACAGTTTTTGGCATGCTTGGTGGGACCAGTCTTGAAGATTCTTTCAAGACCATATGAACTAGAGAGCTATGAGGAGTCAAGCTATGGACCAATCACCAAATCACAATCTACTACAAATCTAGGTATTCTTTTGCCACCTCTGGTGATTAGTCCAAGAAGAAGAGCTAACCAGTTTGTACCAGTATCAACCATGGGAGCCCTTGCACCCCCAAGAAATTATGCAAGCTAGAACATTGGTAGCCCCTTAATCCTCCCAACACCACCAGCTATTTGGGATCCTATCCCAGTAAACACCCTAAAAGCTCTGCCCAAGTTCAGTGGACAAGACTCTAAAACACCTGCAGAACATCTTCAAGATGTATCAAATGTCTGTGCCATACATGTTGTCACACAACAAAATGTGGCCATAAGGTTATTAACAGCTTCATTCAAAGGGAAGGCTTTAGAATGGTATTGGTTTTTGACCCCAAATACCATCTCTACATGGGACCAGCTTGGAGATCTATTCTTTGAAAGATTTGCAGAGAAGGGTGATAAGTCTTCTTTGTTATAATAGTTAATCACCATTCAATGGGGACCACAAGAGGACATGACTGACTTCAACACTAGATTCCAAAAAACTTGGGATATAATCCCTGCTACAACCAAATGACCACCAGGTATGGCCATAGTATTCTATCTCAAGGCTTTAAATTTAGATATATCTATTATGATTCAGTCACTGGGAGGACACACCTTGCCAGCGGCTTATGACTATACGGTCAGAGCCAAAAATAATTTAATAGATGTTGGAAAGTTACCTCTTAGGCCTCCCATGCCTATGTTCCTAGAAATTTCCTTACCCTTACCTCAAGAAGTTCCTAAAGTTGTAAGCCCACCTGTGTCTATGTACGCTTACCCTCAATCATCCATGAAAGAACCTGTCCCTACTCAGTCATCTGAGATGGATGATATCAAGAATATCTTGAGGACATTTTCTAATGAGTTGATTAATATCAAGAGGCAACAAAATACTTTCCCTAAGCCCCCTTATCAAGGTTATCAATGAAATAGGCTTTCGTCCCAACCAAACCAATATCAAGGTCTTCTGAAACAAACTAACCATCAGTCAGTAAATCAATTAGTTGTAGTTCCCACGCCCTCACAAACCATTCCTCTCAACTCAAATAGGGAGATGGTTCTAGGTCAGAATAACTATGTGGATGATACTAATTCTTGGTGTTTCCCTTGCAATGATGCTCATACACCCATAGATTGCCCTAGGGTTAATCTACAACAAAGGGTGGTTGAGTAGAGAAGAGTGGATGTCCAGTTTTCTAATATCAATAACAATCAAGCCTATCAGTCTCCTGGTATGTAGAATTTAGTTCTAGTGGCTCAGATGTAAGGAATGTCCAATAAGAAAAAGAAATAGCCTTAGAACATGCTTTTTTCTCATGGGTTGAGGATGAAGAAGCGGTTTTCTTGAATGAAGCATCTACCTCCCAAAGGGCAGTGGTGCAATTTGATTATTACACCAGATCAAAGAGGAGCATGGTGGAACAACCCAAGAGTGTAATTGGTCAAGTCAATAATCCTCCATCTCAAGGGCAAAGGAACATTGCTGTTAGACAAGGAGTACCTCAGCCGGTGCAAGATTAGGGGATTCCTACCCAGATTCAAGAAAAAATGAGGTATCCTTATGTCCAAAAGGCTCAGTCTTTGGGACCAATCAATGTGATGGATCAATTAAAGAAGATTCCAACACAAGTATCAATATGGGATATTTTGGCTATTCCTAAATAGAAGACACTGCTGTAAGAAGCTCTGCAAGGGCAAGTAGTGCCCAAAGGTGTTGTTACCAAAGAAGGACATGTTGGAAAAGAAAGGCTCAAAGATACAGTTCCTCATCAGACAACAACCTTTGTAAATGATGCAGCACAAGTAAGTAAATCCAAGCCAAAGCCTTTCTATTTGACTCTGATAGTTGGAAAGAAACTCCTACATAATGCATTGATAGATTCAGGAGCTAGTACAACTGTGATGCCCAAGCAAATAACTGATGCTTTGAAAATAAAATATGAACCCCTTGCAAAAGGAGTTATGTAGCTAGATGGCAAAATAGTGCAAACCATAGGGAGAATTAAACAACTCCCCTTGCAGTTATACACATGTCCCAACATAATTGTCAACCAAGATATAGTTTTCATAGATATACCTCCTATTTTTGGTTTATGTTTATCCAGAGAATTTACAGCAAAAATAGGAGGATATATGTCTCTTGACTGGTCCCACCTCATCTTGCGAACCAGATATGGTTCAAAGATGAAAATTCTATCTGAACCACTATCCAAAGACCATATCATCAATGAACCAACATAAGATTAGAAGCAGATCATGCCATGTTAAATAAATAAGAAAGGATTTTTGTTGAAGAGCTAGGCGACTGGACTGAGCATGATCAAGAAGAAGAAAATAGCCAATTGTTGGCTATGATGCATAACAACCCATATGGGAACTATGACTATTGGTTTGGGCATGTACATCATTTTTGATGAGGACCAGGCAATCCCAAATGTTATAAGGAAAGAGGCACCTACTACTCAAGATTTAGAGGTCTAGACTTTAAATTTTGATGGGGCTAGAAGTAAACATGGTGCTAGAGCAGGAATTTGTCTTACTGCTTCAAATGGTGATAAAATTTTAAGGGCTATCTGATTCCAATTTGCTTGCACTAATAATGATGTTGAGTATGAATCTTTAGTACATGGACTCCTGTTAGCCAAGAAAAAGGGAATAAAGAACCTAAAAGTAAAAGGAGATTTAGAATTAGTAGTAAAACAAATACGTGAAAAGGCAGCAGCCAAGAATGTGAGAATGAGATCTTACAAGCATAGGATTTGGGATTTGATAGAAGATTTTGAAGCTTTCAATATTGAGATAATCCCTAGAAGTCAAAACTCTGAGGCTGATAGGATGGCTCAGATTGGCTCATAGTTTAACCCAACAACTGGCCTATTGGTTAACAATGAGTCAGTAAAAGTTATAATGAGGCCGACCATCCCAGACAATGATGAAAATTGGCAAGTGTTTGAAAATGATGCTCAGCTAGTCTCTTTCTTACAACAATCAAATGAGTTTGTTGATCAGTTGAAAACCAAAATTGAAGAGGTGTATGGTGATCAAATTATACAATTGAGGACTAATAAGATCCCCAAGGGATTGATCACCTTAGAAAACTTGTTTGACCTAGAGGATGTAAGCCTGGAAAAGAAAAGGTTCCAAGTAGATAAAGCAGACTATTTTGAAGTAGAGATGAGTGAAGGAAAAAGGCTAAAAGTTGGGGATTCTATAACTAAAGAAGAGAAGGAAAGACTAATCGAGTTGTCTCAGAGATATGATAGAGTCATAGCTTGGAGCTATAAAGACCTTCATGGATACAATAGAGATATTATCCAGCACATAATAGAATTGACTAAAGGATCCAAGCCCATCAGACAGAAACAGAGGCCAATAAATCCAAGGATCAAGCCTCTAAAGGTAGATGAGTTGCAAAAAAATTTAGATTCCAAAATAATATTTCCAATCAAGTACTCAACCTGGGTATCAAATCTAGTCGTAGTTAGGAAAAAGAATGGAGATGTAAGACTATGTGTAGATTTTAGAGACCTAAATAGAACATCTCTAAAAGACCACTATCCCTTGTTCTCCATAGAACAAATTCTACAAATTGTGGCTAGATCAGAGAGGTTTTCTTTACTTGATGGTTTCTTTGGATACAATCAGATTTGGCTAGCTGAGGAAGACCAGTATAAAACTATTTTCACTACCAAATGGGGAACATTTTCCTATACAAAGATGCCATTCGACTTATTAAATGTAGGAGCCACCTTCCAAAGAGCTATGGATATAGCCTTTGGGGAGCTTATAAATAAGATTATCCTGGTCTATCTAGATGACCTCACTATTTTTTCAAAAAATGCCGATGATCATTTTGATCATTTAGAATCTGTCTTCAAGAAATGTCAGGATTTTGGGATATCATTGAATCCCAAGAAATGCATCTTTGTTGTACCTCAGAGCAAATTATTGGGACATTTAGTATCTAAAGAAGGAGTTTCTATAGATCCTAAGAGGATCACAACTATAATGAACCTATGTCTTCCAGTAAATAAAAAGCAGTCCAGTCCTTTTTAGGGAAGATCAATTTTGTTAGTAAATTCATATCTAAATTTGCAAGCTTGGTTAGACTAATGACACTCTTGCTAAAAAAAGACCCGGTCTTCAAGTGGACTATAGAAGGAAGGCAAGCCTTTGAAGAGGTCAAAAGGGCTATCTCAGTAGCCCCAGTGCTTAAAGACCCATATTTTTTCAAGCCCTTTGTATTATATGTCTATGGAGGAGAGTCAAGTATTGCTTCCATCTTGACTCAAAAAAATGACAGGCTGGAGGGGGAACACCCAATAGCCTTTTTCTCAAGAACTCTCAGAGATTATGAGACCAGGTATAATTTTGTGGAAAGACAAGCCTATGCCATCGTAAAAGCCCTAAAAATTTAGGCATATGATATTAGGGAACAAAATTATGATACTTGTGGCTCACCTAAGTGTTAGGGAATACATCATGGAGGGAGAAAATACTGAGAAAAGAGCCAATTGGATCACTAAGATCCTTGAATATGATGTAGAGGTCAAACCCACCAAGCTGGTCAGAGGTAGGAGTCTGTGCCAATATATAACCTAAGAGCTTGAAAAGATGTTACCTGAGGAAGCAAATGCAGAAGGAGAGACGAAGATGGTGCTGACATTACAAGAGGTTGATCAGGAATCCTGGGTCACCAGCAGGATTCATTTCATGAAAAATGGGATTTATCTAAGAGAACTCCCTCAAAATAAGAGGAGATATTATAAGATACAGAGAGTTCATTTTGTTTTAATTGAACAAGTCATTTTTAGAAAGAATTATGATGGAAAATTGTTAAGGTGTGTAGAACAGGTTGAAGCTAAGAGAAAACTACATGAAATGCATCATGGAATATCAAGGAGGCATTTTTCTATAAAGACCACAACCATAAAGATGAGTGAGGCAGGATATTTCTAGCCTACTTTATTTGTAAATTTTTATCAGCTAGTTAGAAAATGTCAATCTTGCCAATATTATATGGGGATGAGGAGGAATGTAGCCATGCCCCTCAGTCCTATAATTTTGGATGAACCTTTTGCTCAATGGGGCCTTGACTTCATTGGAATGATAAATCCAGTGTCCAGTATGGGTCACAAATGAATATTAACTACCATAGACTATTTCACCAGATGGACCGAAGTAGTCCCACTTAAGGAAGCAACAGAGAATGTGATCCTAGATTTTTTGGGAAGTATCACTACTCGCTTTGGGGCTCCTTGCACCATAATTTCAGATAATGCTAAAGCATTCTTAGGGTCTAAAGTGTCTAACTTTGCCTTGAAACATGGAATATATCTGAAAACTTCATCTAACTATTACCCTCAAGGTAATGGCCTAGCAGAGTCAACCAACAAGAACCTAATAAGACTCATCAAAAGAGTAGGGGTTGATCATCACAAAGAGTGGCATAAAGTGCTTAATCTAGCACTATGGGTTGATAGAATCACACCTAAGTAGGTGATCAAAATGTCCCCATATGAATTGGTATATGGAAAGTCTACTATGATTCCCTTAAGCTTGGAAATCCTTGCTCTTCAGCTGATCAAACAGATTGAAATTGAAGAAAATGGCCCCATGCAGGTTAGACTCACAAAACTTTTAGAAGTTTAGGAAAAGAGGGATATAGCCCATGATTCATTGATTAAGCATCAAGGAATGGTCAAGAACTATTTTGATAAAAGGACTTTAAATCCTAATTTTGAAGTAGGCTCAATCATTTTGAAATGGGATGCAAGGGCTGCTAAGCCGAGTCAGCATACCAAATTTGAAGCATTATGGACTGGCCCATATAAAATTCATGCGTGCAATCAGAAGAATTCATTCAAGCTCGAGTCAATGGAAGGAGAACCTGAAGAGATTCCCATAAATAGAATCTATTTGAAGCATTTCAATTGACTTGGGTCTCTAATGTATTATAGTTAGATAGTTTCCCTTTCTCACATTGGTTTTTCATTATTTTCCCACTTTTCTTTTAAATAAGTGTTTTAAACACATAATCAATAGCTCTTTTGAAGCTATAAGTTTCACAATTTTGATCTAGTAGAGGGTGGAGTTTTCTTTTTAAGTAGGTTCAAAAGTCCTGGGTGTCACCAGTAACTGTAGATTAAAATTTTTACTCTGCGTTGTACTCCAATTCTCAATCGCACTACAATTTTGTTCCTACATACCTTGGTCGTGGTGGCAGAAGATTTGAAATAGAGTGCGGGTTTGTTTATTTTGATTCATTTTATGCATGCGTGTTGAAGGTTAGCGGAAGCTACCAAATGTCACTTTTTGAGCCCCTTTCCACTCCATTCTAGGAAGAAGCGGAAGATGCCACATACCCCTAGTAAGGTAAGCAAAAGTCACCACATGTCAGCATCCAAGAAATAATTAGTTCAATGCCTGGATTCAATGCTTTGGTTTAATGTTTTTGGTTTAATACCTTGGTTAACATGTAAATGGCATGAAGTGTTGAACTGTTGAACCATTGAACCATTTTGGTTTATCAGGTAGTTTAAGGGAGAGTCCCAAAGACCAAAGGGGTCAAGTACCCTTTTAGAAGGTAGTAGGGCATTTGTTTCATTTTTTTTAAGTGCCAATGATGAGCAAAGGCCGCCAAATGTCACTTTCTAAGCCCCTTTCCACTCCATTCTAGGAAGAAGCAGAAGATGCCACATACCCCTAGTAAGAGAAGCGGAAGATGCCATGTATCTTCTCAAGAGCAGTAGAGGTCACCAAGTGTCAACTTCTGAGAGATCATTTTCAAGCTTCATTGTCAAATAAAATTTTGGTGGATCCCAGATGTTATTTCAAAGGCTTGCGAAAGCTACCAAGTGTCACCATCTGAAGGAGCCTAATATGTGCCCTGAATAATTCTACATCATAGCTAAAGAGAAGCGGAGAGAGCTGCATGTCTTCGATAAATCAGGTGAAAAGTGCCAAGTGTTGTTCTTCAATGCCTTCTAAGTGACAAAGAGAATTTTAGGAAATTGACTAAGTGTCATCTCCCATTTAACAAAATAGAGTGTTCCATGTATTTGTTATAGGAAAGCAAGATGGAGGGAAACTCGATGGGAGTTATTTCTAGTAGATGGAACAGTTTAATGGGTAGATTTTTGGATCCTACAAACATTAAAAGGGCCGTCTATTTGTCCCCTATAAGTGGAAGAAAAATGGACAGTTGCATGGCTAAGAAGGTGATAAAATGAGGAAATTTAGGCACAAGAGGAGGTACTCGATGTGAATTGACATGCCACAGTCAGAACAGCCGCCCCGCTCTAGCATGGCCCTTCTTGATAAGACCAAGATACATCCAAGGCATTAAAAGTGCCATCTATTTGTCCCCTGTGAGTGAAGGACAGAGTAGAATTATGTGGGAAAAGGGATGATGGAAGGAGACATCTGAGGCTATAAAAGAAGAGGATCAGTTTGCCAAAAAGAGGAGGGGGACTTTCTATAGTTTTAGACTTGCTAAGAGTTTTGACTAAGTAGTATCATTTGCTTTTGTCTCATTTTCTTGAGTTGTAAAGTTGCTGTAACCGTGCATGTTTCTGTGCCTTTTATGTGGCTGAATGAATTAAGAAGATTGAACTCTATGCCTTTGTTGATATTATCTATGTCATTTGCAAAAGTAGTCTATACTGTAGATTTTCTGGAGTTGTAATCAGGAATGCCATTTGCTTTTGTCTCATTTTCTTGAATCGGAAGTTCTACTTAACTGTACATGATTTTTGCGCCTCTTATGTGATTGGAAGATTCTTACAAGAAGATTGAACACTATGCCTTTGATGACATTTTCTATATCTCAGAAAAAGAAGTCTTTCTTATGAGCCTTTGTTTCTATTATCTCAATCTTTTACATTGATCATGCACTTGTCTGCTCTTAAATGTAATTGAATTCTACATATAGTCTCACTGTGCTCAGGTTAGGATTAGGATTACTCTTAGGTGCATCACCATAGTTAGGTTTCATTTCCTGCATTTGCATTTCTATTTAATTTCCTATCCCTTTTCCCCAACACTTGATACATAAAAGAAGAGACCAGCTTCTCTAAAATCTAGAGGTTGTTTCAAGCTACAATATCCCACAGCTTGAAACTTCCCATTGTTGATTGATTAGAATCAAGCGCAAATTTTAATCATCAACATAAAGCATTCAAAAGGATTAGTTTCCTTAAGTCAATCTAATATCAGGCTTGTTAGGTCCTCACCAATAAAAAGGCATCATGTTTATTTTATTATCTTTCATTATTGGTTCATGTAGACATGTGTCTCATGATTCTCATCTCTTTTTCCTAAATTAATTTTGTTATCTAACTTGATTTATGCATTTTCATCATATCCTTATCCATAACCACCACACCTAATATCAATGAACAAACAATCAAAACATCATTATCATAAGATAAATAACCATTTATCATTTACCATCAAAATTATAACCTTATCTATGAACCACATCATAACTATGAACAAAGCATCATAAACCATGCCATCATTCTATTTACCATAAACATCATAATAATTCAAAACATCATCATATATCATTACATCGTGAAAACCATCAATAGCTATAATCAAATCATCTATTACATATCCATGATCTTATATATCAATGAACATCATCATATAAATCAACATATACATTACATCATCATATATATCAATACAACATACATGAACATCTATAAACATCATCACATGCTTAAGTTAAAGAGTCCAAATATCATCGCATAAGCATAAACATCACATGTAAACCATGAACAATGAACATATATATATATATATATATATATATATATCATAAAACATAATCAATATATACATCATGTCCATCAAATAAAGATACATATAATAATGTATCCATATCTCTCTCATATACATCTTGTATCATTTGCACATAGGTTGGTATTAAAATCAAAAACATATACATCATATAATATCATATATTAGGCCCCTAGGGTACCACCACCACTTGTTCCTCCACCTACACTACCATCTAGTGCTAGCCCCCTGACCTACCTGGTTGACCCACTATATAGACCCACATTCCTAGAGTATATATAGTTGGACCACCTACTAAAATGGCCCTGTACTCTAAATATCAAAGCTCCAATGGTAAATGTGTTAGCACTATCACCACATAATATGTCAACTCCTCAATAGTGGCTAAGTACCATGTCATAGGGATCATATTAGGTCCTCTTGTAGGTGCCCCTATTGGTACTGTCACCACCCCTACCCTCTACCTTAGTGAATCTCTCTCCTAAGTCACTAACTTAAGAGAGATCCTCACCTAATCTCATTCTCCTATCAATGTCACCAACCAACCCTATAAAGTGACAATTTGGCCTATAAAGTGGCCACTTATCCTTGTAATCTAGTGATATTAGATTATGCTACTACAAGTGCTACATATACCTGCCCATCTTGGCCACCACCTTGTATTGGTGCCCCAATGGGATCCACATCCATGGGCTATTAACCCCTGTCACCCCATCCAAAATTAGTAGCTACATATTTGCCCTGATACTACACTGCATATCCATCCAACATACTAGAATCATCTATCATTACTCTAGCTAGTAACACTTCATGATCTAAAGCTATGTCCTATAGGTGTAGCTCTAGAAATAAGAACTCATCATCCTCCCTCATATATCTTAAAAATACTAGTGAAATATCCTATATGAGGCCAAACTACATCTAAAATCATTCAAATGGGATGAACTCAGTCTCATAGTCTCAACATCCTTCCTCTTATATATCTATCACCAACTCTTTAGTGATAAAGTGTGATAGTTATATTTGGCCCATCTTGACCATCCCACATATGGCCTCCAAATAATGTCACCCATAACCAAACCCTCTAGGGAATCTATAAACCAATCAATATCTTTAACACCAGCGCCTACCCCTGTTAATGCATATACTCCCCTTCATCTCAAGAAACCCACTCTATAATTAGTCAGAGCATAATCATCCCATGGTAACCCCAAAGGTCTCAACACATGAATGTGCTTGTATGCCCAGTAATAGAGTACAAACCCAACACTAATCCCATATCACGTATGTGCTTAAAAATCCCAAAGATCCTTGTATATCTAGACCAATAACACTAATGCCCACCTAAATATAGTCCTCCCTAATAACATCTCCACCACACCCCTAGTAACAAATATAAGAATCAATCACTAATCAAATTAGGCAATGCAAAGTAAGACACTACCATCATCATCATCATTAACAAACATCGGTCTCTTGGAGCCCTCTAGTATAGTGGCCCATAACAAACACCATCTACATGATACTTGACATAGACCTGATCCACTCCATATATCAAATCTATGTGTTATTCCCTCTCCTCACTCTCTATGTGATAAATTGGCTCCCCTTGAATGGGTAGCCATGTAATCCTATGCACATCCTCTAGTAGGATGCTCATCTCCCTAGTTGGCAACAAAAATGTGTTTGTGGCTAGATCCCATCTCTCGATGAAGACCACAATCATAGCCACAACCTGTGGAAGGTGATTATAGTGTCTCATGTTCCTTAAGCCAACCTCTTCCATGTGTCTCTACTCATAATTGTTCATCCCATCAAAAACCTTGATGAAGATCTTAAAGACTCCATTCCTCATCTGATTCTAGTCACATACCTACAAATCAATCACATTAGCATGCACACTTAGTCTCCACATCAAACTCACTATCAATCTACACCTACCTTTTTCAACCTCTTCTAACCTCACCTATCACATCTGCCATATTACCTATAACATTCAAAATAAACCTCTACCTTTATCCACACATATTTTAACATCAAATAATTTTAAACACTAAACATAACACACTATTTTAAACACCTAAAATTTCTTCCACCTAACTATACCCACTAACACTTTTTAAACACCTCATCCTATTAAACTTACATGTGACCTTTTTAAACCACTTAACACAACTATTAAACACTTTAACAAAACTTTTTACAAACCTTCACAAAAATTTCAAACTTTAACATCTTTTAAAAAAATTAACAAAACTTTAAAAACTTTAACAACCTTTAGAACCTTCACAAAATTCACACTTTTTTAACAAAACTCTCACTATACCCTTCACCTACTGATGGTTCATTGAACCATCGATGGTCTTTTAGGATCTTTTACCCTTGTGTTTGACCAATGGAGGTCAGGTCAAATCACTGATGGTCACTGTGTGTGACCATCAGTGGCAAAACCCTACCACCATTTCCCACCCAAATTCCTTAAATAAACCCCTAATTCACAAATTACCCTCCCTAACACTATTTTACAACCCATTATCAACCTAAAACACCCTTTTAATCTCAATTTCACCCACTAAGTTAACCAATTTCACATAAAAACTAAATTAGGGCACACATTCCCTAAAACCTACCCAAATAAATTCTAAATCACCTCCCAACTCATTCAACCCTACTCAATACAAATTCAACACAAATAAATTCAACTACCTATCAATTTCAACATGCCCCCTACCTCATTCGATGATTGTTGATGAGGTTGAATCCCACATCGAACTAGTTAACCATGCCCTTATCAACCCTTCATCTCACTCAAACTTGATCAAACTCAAACACCCAATCAACCACTCACCAACCTCCACCTCAACATGCTCTATCTACTTGTCGCAACACACCAAAATATACAAAGGCCAAATGACAAACAATGGTGATCAAAATGTCAAAAGATAAAAATGATTTTACATTTTTACTTTTTGTGACTCAAATTTTAAGAGTTCTTACCAAAGCATTGATGACTAGGTAACTATCAACCATTGATCTAGGGAACTCCTGACCATCAATGGTCAGGTTCCCCCACCTTTTTAATTTTAATTTTTTTAAGAACCCCACCTAGGTGCTAGGTTTTGGATATCATGCAATCTCCACCCCACTAGAACTTGAACTTTTAGAGATTACCCTTCTTCAACCATGTATTTGACCATGCCCACCTTGACATTGGCCATTTTTTACCTAAACTATTCATATATTTTAAAACAACCTTACATTGGTTTTTTTACCACACTAACCATTTTTTCAATGTTGACCATTTGAATTTTGCACCACCTAGTGTATGACTAGACCATTTATGTTTTTCAAGGGAGCACTTCCTATCTTAGCTACCTATAAAGAAACCAACCATGTCTAAAAGGATTATAGAGTCACCCAATCAACTATGACCAATGTTGTGAATCTATTACCCTATCATTTTTCTTCTGAAACTGACCTTAGTTTTACCAACATTGGTAACCTTAGTCTATGTGTGGTTTTGACTATCACACTTAATCACATTTTATGTGTATGTTTATGTTTCAAATGCCCAACCTTTTTATCACCACCTAATGACTCACCATATACCACTTATCAAACCCCAACTTGATTTTATTTCACTTCATCAAATCTTAGTTTGAGGGTGAACACCTCCTTCCATAATCAAGGTAATCATACCTTCAACCAACAATCCATTTTTTCTACAGCTTCTTAATTCAAAACTACATAACAAAAAGGGGAAAAATGTAGACACTAGAAAACTAAACATGATAGTTTCAGTTGTCAAAATGCCTTAAGACCCCTCATTGGACCCTAAGATTAGTTGACCACCTAGTTAGCTAACTCATCAACTTAATAACTTGGCATTTAACCAAAACTTTTTAACCCCCACCTTGACCAATTGACATTTGACACTCAACTACCTATGGTCAACCCAACCATCAATGCTTAGCCTAATCATTAATGGTAAGGTCTCCTCACCTCCTCAACTTCCTAACACATCAACTACCTGTGTTTGAGATAGAAGGCACCATTTAATACTTTCACCTTTTGCAGTGTTAAAAAACTTCCAAACATCATGATCAACAACCTAACCCTCTAGGAAACCTTCCATCTTCCATCTCTCTTTACCTATAAAATTAGGGAGTGAGAAGCAAAAAGGATCAAGCACAAGAGTGATCAAGCATATATGTATTCAAGCTCTCCAACATCTAATCTTCTTCCAACAACTCAACATCAATAAAAGAGACCTAAACCTCTTTCAAATTTGCTTTTGAGGCCAAATTATCATTACTCTAGAAAAATTTCTTTAGCTTTCAACCACCCACCAACTAGAAAACTATAAGTATATCAGTACTTTAACATTATTGTTTTAGATTTTTGATGTCCTTAACCTAATTAAACCTGTCTACACCTTATTTCCTCTCCACTAGATCCTCTATAGAACTTCTATCTACCCATTTAAATACTTCATAATTCTTTTATAATTACCTTCAAAAACACACAGGCAACCATTGATAGTTAGCATAACTGCCGATGGTCACCCCCAACCGTCGATGGTTAACTAACTACCAATGATTAGCCCAACCATTGATGGTTCACCCAACCACTGATGGTCATCATGGTAGAAAATAACACAAAGTTATTTTTAGTTCCTTACCCCCAACCAAACCTAACTTTCTATGTTCTTACCTATTCATAGTTCCTTTTCTAATTTTCTAAACTAGACCCCACCTACTTTAGCATGAGTATTACTAGATTTTTATAGATTTATTCATTTTATTTAACAAGCATTCTACTTTCTTTTTTTATTACATTTATTTTATCTTATGTAAGTGCTTTAATTTATCATTTCCAACTTGATTGTTATCAATAGTAAATTGATAGCCTTGTAACGAGTGTATGATTATTAGATCTAGCTAACACTAGGTAGTCCACTCAACATCTTACTAATGATCCCCTTTGTCAATGCATTCTTATTTATAGGTTATTCCTTCCTAGCCAAAGAAGAGTTATCTATCATTTTCTGGTTTACGTGTGCATCATCAACTAGGTATTTATACCACACTCTTATTACTAGTTTCTTATCTTCTTCCAAAACTTAGAAATGAGTAGAAATTAAAAGAAACACTTTGTCCAAGGCATGCAAAATAAGTTGTCTAAGCTCTACCCAAAACCTATATGGTTTGGGTGATCTAAAAACAACCTCTAAAACCTTTTCACTTAGTTTTATTTTATACAACTTGGCTTTTGAGGGGGATTTCATAGCTTCTTCATGAGTTCTTTAGGGAAGATTTGACCTTGGGTTTCATCTCCTGGTATTATTTCAACCCCACTCCATGAGAACTAAGGGTTGAGAATCTAACCTTTTCCTTTCAAAATAAAGACTTGAGTTAGGTCTAATTAAATAAGGGATTACACTAATCAGTACATGGATGAAATCACTTTGCAAAGGAATAGACCTTTTCATAGTAAGTTAATCAGTATGAAAGTAATTGATGTGAGGCATCTCTAGCATTAGCCACACTTAGGACCATCTAAACAGTTGAAAACATAAGTTTTAGAATAACCTCTCTTGCCATAGACATATTATTGATGTAAGGTGAGTAGCCTGAAGGTCCATGTCACTTTATAATATCTTGGGAGAAAGGGGTGTAAAAACCCAACTACTTCATGCTCTTTAATTTTGGATTAATACTTAAAATCCTCCCAAGAGCATGTATATAGATGGATTTCAATAATATGATGCAACCTTGTCAGTTTAGGGATTATGATGATTTAGTTAATTGTATTTATTATTTTTGGTCTTTAATTAGTCTAAAACTTGTTTGTAAATATGTCATAACCAAACACATTTTTTGTCCACCATTTATTGAACAAGGAGGTGCTACACTGGTCAAATCCCAAATCATCTTTGCCTTGTTCAAAACCTCATCTTAAACATTGTGTTTTTATTTATCTAATTAGCATTATTATTCTACCCATTTGAGTCTAAATAATTTTCCAAAATATTTAAATCTTTTATTAATAATTCAAATTTGAAATTGCACCTTTCTAAGTTTTAATCCAACATGTTGATTAGTTTTACCATTTGCACTTGACTTGAGTTAACTTGCATTCAATTTCCCATTTGGATTAAAGGCCATTTATAAACTCATTATCATTTTATCATTGTGAACTTAGGTCATCTAGCATGTTGTTTATGATCTTAAGTTTTAGAACACATTTTATTCTACCTCTTATTGCAATGTGGTGGTGTTGTGCTACCCATTTGGTCCTAATTTTAGACATAGTAATTCTTGCATTTTTTTTAATCTTGAGTTTTTTGGTTTGCATTATAAACTTCCTAATATGAAGGGATTTCTTATAGTTTCCTAGTATCAACTTGTCAAATTTAAACTAGCTTTTATGGTATTGATGTATCTCTAAATCTATGTTTTGGTGTACTAGTTTACACTTGAGGTTTTTGAGTTATCATACCCTCTTTTAATTTTATGATTTTAACCTACCCAAGGTTGAGTAATTTCATGAACACATTATTCTAATTGTGTGGTAATATACCACCTTTTTTTATTATAGTCTCTTTATTACCTTGTCACTTATTTGGGGGAAATCAAAATACACATAGTATTTAAACATTTATGAACCTAACCAAATGTAGAGAACAAATTTATAGACATGACTCAAAGGTATACTAATAGTTGGGTATCTTATGGCCCTAGATATGAGGAGGAGCATTATTATGATGTTTAAGACAATTCTATGGTCTTTGAGGACATTCTCACAACTGTAGGCTCTGAGGAAGATTATATTGAATAACAAACCCAAGAGGACAAATATGAAGCCTTATAAGATTGATCAAATCCATTACTAGGTTACCCTTGGAATTTCCTATAAAATAACTACATACCTTGGTTAGAGAAGGAGAGCAACAAGAACAATCCCTCATACATATTGAAAAAATGAACATTACTTTTTCTAGAAAATAAAAAAGAAGTACTTAGCGAGTCCAAACCTAATGATCAAGATCTTGTCACCAAGATTAAAAATATAAGTCAATGATATGCATACCAACTTATCATGGACTTAACCAACTCTTTATTTTCCACTTAAATACATAATGATGCTTCTAAGGAATAAGGGAATGTGATTGAACCAATGTAACAAACATTATTTGAGAACACAACTATGATGGATCAAGGTGTCTCAAATGAATAGAATAAGACCCAAAAGGTTTTACAAAATGCTTTGCTAGACACAAAGCATACATTTTTTAATCATCAAGAACCTCTTATCTCTTTGAAAACAAGGACCAAAACACTTAGTACATATTGTGTATATTCCTCAAAATAATTTGGGTAGTTCATCTCAACCAACACATACTTTGGAGAATAGACCATGGAATCCCCAAAATCAACAAAACACTTATAGTACAAGGAAGAAAATTTTAGGGAATGTTCACCAACCTAATAATTAGCATTTCACTTACTCAACTTAAGGAGTGAACCAAAACAAATTTGTGGATCATAGGGTGTATATTCCTAATAAATCTATGCAATATGGGCACACACCATCCCAATAGAATTATGTTTCACACATGAATGCACTAGGCATGTAAGAGTGAAATTCTACTAAGGAGATTGTGTCACAATTGGAGACATGCAATATAATAAAGAAGTATAAATTTAATGAGATATGTCTATATCCATTTAATTTAAGTATTCTCCATTTCTCATTTTCATCTCATTTTAAGGCATCAAAATTTGACAAGTATAAAGGAAGGGTGACCCTCGTGAACAAATTTAGGCATTCTTTATGTTATGCCAAGAGGTTGCTTATACTAGAATTTATTTACTTTACTTGTTTCCATGAAGTTTAGTAGGAAAAACATTAGATTAGCTTCTTAAGTTACCCAAGGGATTGGTTGTGGATTGGAATAAATTATCTAAAAATGTCATCAACCATTTCTCATACAACATTGAACATGAATTGACCATTGTTGACTTGTGTGAAGATAAATAGTGTGATGGAGAAAGATTCACATCATATTTACAATTGTGGAGAGCATTGGATTGTCACTTTCAACATAATTTTCTAGACAAGCAGTGGTAAGAAATTTTTGCATAGAACTTACACCCCGAGGTGGCAAACAATCTATGACTTTCTTGTGCAAACTCATTTTAATAAATTATAGATAAAGGGGTATAGATAGAGAAGGCACTAACTGATAAAGGCCTTGTTAATATTTTTACATAGGGTCAAATTAAAAATTAGACCCAATCACTAGTTCAAATGATTGTGTAAAATAAACCTAAGGGTTTCAATAAGAATAAAAACATGGTAGGGAATAGAGTAATTAAATCAAGGCATTTATAAATGGTGTAGTTTCTACTAGCTCCAAATGTACAACTAGCTCCCCCTATTCCACCAACCAATTTACAAAGAGTTCCTCCATGAAGGAAATTCCATAATCAATTTAGATTTTTTATAAAATTAGGAGAGCTTGTTGGGGTAGCATTTCAAAATCTCATAGCAACTAACCTGATTTTATGGCCTATTCTAAGACCATTTCTTGTATATCATCCAAAACTAGATTGGTACAAGGAAAATTAATTTTGAAACTTCCATCATGTTGTTGGTCATGGTACCTATCATTGCATCCAATTTTGACACTTTATTAAAGATTTTATTGAGAGTGGTGAAGTTGAGATTAAACTTGACCCATATGACACTAATCAGGATATGGGAATCTAAAAGGATCCATTTCCTCAACATAACCAACAACCACCAAGCAATAATTATAACCAGGGATAGAATCAAGGGAAAAATCAAAATCAAGGTCAAAATCATAATTAACATGATCATAATCATGATAATAATACCCATGATAATAACTTAGGTTACAACACCATGTCTTACAACTATAACAATACCATAGGACTCATTTTTATGAAACACATTACCATTATTACTGTCAAATCCCATGAATCATCTTGTGCTCTTTGAAGTATGGGACCCATTATTATAGGTTCAACACCCTCTCCCTCTATTAACACCATGTCAAGTTCCCATAAATTTTTTGTGCCTCTATTTACACAAGCTACTATTTCTATACCCCATCCTTCTTCTAATTATAATGGCTCTTCACCAACTCAAAATTGCTCTAATGCAACTAGATGCCCACGAGTCACCCTCAAAGACCCTTCACCTTCATATTATGATTATAATGGATCCTTACCAACTCTAGGCTATGTAATCACAACTAGACACTCATGAGTTACCCTTCAGGGCCTTTTGCACTCTTCTTCTAACACTAAACCCAATGTGAACATTTTGCCTTCAAATCCAAAGTTGAATACTATTCCAACTAAGGCTAAACCATCTCATCATACTTTCAAAAATCCTTATAGTCTATTAGACCAACTGAGTAAAAGCCCTATGCATATTTCCATTTTAGATCTCATGCATACATCTAAAGTCCATATAACTATTTTGAACAAACTTTTACAACAATCCACTATTATCAATGATCTTAATATTGAATGGTTCCAAACACTAGTGGGACATTTGTGTTCATTTCACTAAGTTACATTTGATCAAAAAGACATGTCCACACTTGGTTTGAGCCATAATAACTCATTGTATATTGAGGTAATCATTGAAAATCATTATATCAAGTGGGTTCTTATAGATAATGGTTTAGGGCTAACATAGTGTCTCTTAAGTTGGTATAAAGATTGGGATACACTACAAAGGACATTCAACTAGAGGGATCACCATAAAGGCTTATAATAATGCTGAGAGGGATTCTTCTAGTAGTATTTGGTTGCCAATCATTATTAGGTCTATTCCCATCACACTTTATTACATATTATGGATATTAAATTGCCTTACAACATACTTCTTAGTCATCCTTGGATCCATGAAGTATAGGCCATTCCATCCACCTTGCAGTAGTGCCTTAAGTTTCCCCATGATGGGATCGAGGTTACTATTCTTACTAACCTACAACCTTATCATTATTACAGACATCTAGAGGATGAGTTCTACAATTATAACTATTGTCTTGGTCTTGAATTTGTTGTAAAGAATAATAAGGAAATAGTTTCACATCTACCACCATCTAATTATATCAACCCTAGTAACCTTGTATCCACTTTGGATGATCCATTTCTCAAAGCACTTGTAAAATAGGTTATTATAGAAGATGTGGGAATTTCTAAGTACCATATTAAATATGGCTTCCATGTTACTAAGTTGTCAAAGTATCCTAAAACATTTGGTAAACCCAAACCTTCCAAAATCCATAATAGACCCAACTTGATTTGGAAATAGAATAAAGATATGTGGAAACCACCTATGGCATTTTTACCTACCACTTCACCAAAATAGGATTGAGAGGATTTCACTAAAGGAATCTAGTTATATTCTAATGGCATTACTAAACATTCTTAGAATCCAAAATATCCTATCCTTAATCAGATCATGGATAATTTTAATTATATAGGAAAAGACCTTGGCCCATAATCATAAGGAATCCTAGAACCTTTATCATATAGAATACCTAATTTAAATCATGGTTTCAAACTTATACCACTTGTGAGTGACTTCATGATTTTTGATAGTGATTCTTCTAAATTGACTAATGATAAGACTCCTAGTAGTGATACAACATCCCATTATGACACAGACCTATTTGATTCTAATTTCATTATGACCATAACACCTCATTTTTCCCTATGCCTTTTCCATCCTTAACTCATTTATTAGGACCAAAAAAAATTGGTCATATGCCTTGATGAGTTTCAAAATGAAGAATCAATTACAAAATATATGGGCCTTAGAGATAGATTTCCCATTGGTGATCAAAAACAAGGATTTGATTTTTCATTGGATCCTTTTGCCTACTTTGGAGAGTAGGTAAAATTTCTTGGTCATAAAAAAGATAAAACATTGAGATCTTTGGGTGAAAACCTCTTTGAGGCACTTGTTGATCAGAGAAAAAGTAAAGAAAAAGACAAGCGCTTGAGTGAAAATCTATTTTAAGCACCCTTGTATGGGAAAGTTTTCTCATCCCCAAAGGATGGATAAGGTCCATCAAGTCCTATCTCTATAGCCAGTATAAGCATCTCTTTAGAACAACAAAAAAAATTGAGCATCATGGTCTTGAGTTTCCATAGATTTTTTATACTTGACCATTACTTAAGATGGTAGATTTAGATTTGTCATGTTATCCAGAGCTTTGGGAGGAGCAACAAGAAACTGTAGCAAAAGAAGATGATCATGACCACACCTTGCCTACAATTCAAGAAGATGGTTCCAAACTCCTTATGGAAAACACTATGAAAGTCAACCTAGGAACATATGATGATCCCAAAATTCTTTATCTTCAAGCTTCCCTTACTAAAGTAGAATTTGAACATATTATATCCATCTTGAAGGATTTTATTGACATATTTTCATGGGAATACTCTAACATGCTAGGCTTAGACCTAGATTTGGTGGTGCATCAACTTATTGTTCATCCAGATGCCAAACCAATTAAATATAAATTGAGGAAGATGCATCCACATATCACCCTTTTGGTAAAAGTAGAACTAGAGAAGTTATTAGAAGCAAGTTTCATTAGACCACCGTGCTATTATGAATGGATATCAAACATAGTTACAATTAACAAAAATACACAAGGTATATGTATTTATATTTATTTCATAGATATCAACAAAGCATGCCTTAAAGATGATTTTAATCTACCCAACATTGACATGATTGTTGATTCTACTATTGGGTATGAGATGCTATCCATCTTGGATGGATTCTCTAGATACAATTAGAGCAAGATAGCCTAAGAATACCAACACAAGATTGTGTTCACCATATCATGGGGAACATTTTGTTATCAATTCATGCCATTTAGATTAAATAATGATGGAGCCACTTATCAACATGACATGAATATCATCTTACATGACATGATGTAAGATATTATTGTAGACTATGTTGATGACATCCTAGATAAAACAAGAACATGTGTTAGACATATTGATATACTACAAAGAATATTTGAGAGACTTCATGAATATAAATTCCACCTATATCATAAGAAGTGTGTCTTTTGCATAAATTTAGGGAAATTGATAGGTTTTATTGTATTGTAAAGAGGGATTGAAGTTGGCCTTGCTAAGGTCAAGGCCATTATGGAAATTCCTCCACCTTCAAATCTCAAATAGATGTGAAGCTTATAAGGAAAAATCCAATCTATATGCAGGTTCATTTCATAATTAGTACATAAGTGACACCCATTTACACATATCTCAAATAAAGGAAATAAATTTCAATGGGATGAAGATTTCCAATTAGCATTTGTGAAGATCAAGACCTATTTGGCTAATCCACCAGTCTTGAGACTACCAACACCTAAATGACCATTGCTTCTTTACATTTTAGTAACTAAGCATGTACTAGGGGCACTTTTATCCCAACATGATGATCAAGGTTAAGAATATGTAGTCTATTATTTAAGTTTCACATTGGTGGCTTGTGAACATAATTATATGCCTATTGAGAAGGCATTTGCTACTCAAACATTATGACACTATATGTTGAATAATAAAACCATTGTTATCACTAAGGTGGATCCTCTCAAATTTTTATTATCCAAAACATCTCTTATAATATGTATAGTTAAAAATGGATTGAGTTATTGAACCACCCACACATGATGATTTAATAAGCCATTAGTTTAGTCCAAGCTATTCACTGATTTGATCACTATCTACATGCACACACAAGATGCCACCAAGTTTTTGTATAAGTTTGCATACCCAATGAGGTTTATTCATTTCTTTCCTCTCTCTTATCTCTTTACTTATTTATATCTTTGATTTTGATACTCCTTAAATAGGGACTAATTCATGCATGTTTCATTTATAGGATATGTAATGGATCACACTTCACATACTCAGACTTAGATTCAAGGGATTTTCCTCTTAGGTAAGTCTAGGTATGCTTTTTTTTCCTTTATCTTAGTCATTTCACTTTATTGGTTTTTTAGATTAAAGGGGGGGGCAAATGTAGTCATATAAAATGTCACTTGAGTGAAAAGAGTGTCACTTGAGACCACTCATCCCTAAATTAGACCTAGACCCATCTTAGGACCTATTTTGATCCTTAATTAGCTTTTGTGTGAGAATTACACATCTCTATAATCCTAAAATTGTATTATAACTTACCTTAGGTATCCAAGCCCTTAGTGCCCCAAATTCTACCATTTGAACACTAGAACCATACTTTGGACACTAGCATCTAGCACTATTGTCCCACTTTTGACACTATTGTTATTTTATCCTTTTCAACCTTAATGGGTATATTGTTGATTCTTAAGACACCTAGGGTCATTCAATACCTATTTAAAACCCCACATAAGAACTAGAATATTATATATACATAAATTTTATCTCTTCATCCACTAGATGGAAATGGGATGTAAAATACACAAAAAGGCTTAGAAAAAGTTGTGAACAATCAAGGTTATTGATCCTTATTATTCCCTACTTCTATATACAACCATCCAAAACATTCTTAAGCTTAAAATACATAGATTTACAGTCTCAAGCCTCACTCAAAGAACTCAATTTGACAATCATACTAGCATCACTTGTACTTGTACCAACACTTAGATTGAGAAAACTACATTAGGCTTGATCCCATCTTGGGGTATTGGTATGTAGGAAAATCTCAACATAGTGGGCTGTTTAGGATTTCCAACTTACCCCACTAACTCATTTTTCTCATGGTGTTCATTCAATCCCTTACAAACATAAAATGCTAGGGTTTTTATAGGAACTTAGAGCTACAAGAAAAAGTATTGATTACATAGACTTTAATTTTGGACCATAACTAGAACAAGACCTGATCCATAAAACCCAAAAATCATTTATGGAGATTCTAAATGGGACATTAGCACTAAAGGTGGACACTAACACCAAAACACTACTTTTCAAGGTATGGCACTACTACCTAGGAGGGTGTCTAACACTTGGATCCTATTTTTGACATTAAAATTAGATTTCACACTAGTTTTCAGCCTATAGGTCATCTGTCTAAATCAGTTTTTAGCTAAGCATTAATTTGTGTCATTTATTGCTATTTTTAAAAATAAAAAATTAGGTCAATTCCCATAAAAATTAGTGATTATATTTATTACATATTTTATACTCTAATTTACTATACTCAAACCCTTTAAAAACCTAGGATTCACATTCCATAATTCTTAAAAATTTAAATCACTATTGTCTTGATTTTTTGAACATTTGAATATGCTCCATTGTATGTAGCCCTTGTGTCCATGTTTGATTTCTTGGACATTTAAATATGTCATGAATTATTATATGGACATTTTAATATGTCATTCCTTGATCTTATGGACATTAGAATAATTCATGTCCATTCAATTTCATAGCATTTGAATATGCCCCTTGTTTGTGGTCTCCTTGGACCATTGCCTTTTGACTTGATTTTGAGTGATCTTATGTGTGTGTGCTAGTTTGATTATTAATCTTGTATTATTACTATGTAGACATTTACATGATATTTATCATAAATATTATGCCTACATATGATCATAATTCTTTTATGAACTTCAATGATACATTTACCTAAACATGTTTCCTAATATATGTTATATGGTTACATTTATAGATTTATAGTTGTCTTACCTTTTTGAGGTGAGGTAACTATTATGTATTATTTTCACCTCACCTCAAAGGGGGTAATATTAGTGTGGGAATGACATGGTGACATGACTTCCACATTTTTTCATAATTCTCAAATGTGGTGGGGGCATGCTTTGGAAGCATGTACTCCACACTCATACATTATATGGTACTTACACTAGTTTGCAGATTTAGTTGGGGCATGTCATGATGATATGGATTCCACACATTCAAAAAAAATAGATTTAATGGGTTCATTATTTGGAATCATGTTCCCCACATTCATTTAGTATGATACTTATAATTCACAGATTTAGTGGGGGTGTGCTTTGGAAGCATTTTCTCCACACTTACTCATTATTCAACATCTCTAGTTTATAGTGGTATATTTTAGAAACATGTTCTCCACATTGGTACTTATATCAATTTTAGATTTCTTCATATATAGTGGGGGAATGCTTTGGAAGCATGTCCTTCACAATTACACATAGTTTTTTGAATTAGACAAAACACATAGTTATATAATTATGATACACATTTATGGCATAAATATATAAATGGTACCATTATTACATTCATTTTTAGCATGAGACAAATATAAGGTACATAGGTTAAACAAAATGTGCCTAATGTTTTAAAATTCAAATCAAATTCAAATCCCAAAACTATTGCATGTATTGATACCCAATAAAGGTTTACAAACTTTAGTGAGCCAATCTAATATAGTAATAAGTTCACCTATTGGTATGGTTAGGGTGATTAAATCACTCAATCTTTCCAAGTTTTTAGTTTTAACTTGATCATCCAAATTCACTAGGTTATGAACATCATTAGGTTGAACAGTTGATCTAATCTCAAATGCTAGTTGGAAAATCACTTTTGCTATAAATGTGGGGCCATGTGCCTTCCAACCTCTCTCTTTCTCTCTATCTCCTTACATATATGCACTTTAAGGATTTATCTATAATTATCCTAATCTAAATTTTAGAGTTTATAATGATACATCTTTTTTACAAAAAACTTTCCAATAGGCAAGGTGATTGCATCAACACACAATTGTACTCCTAAACCTTATTGTTTTAATTTAAATATATTTCAAGTAATTTTGACCTAGATTATATGCATTAATTATACACTGTAACATGATCTTGGTTTCATTTTATTCACTATTAAATAACTAAAATCTAGTTCCATCAAAGCATTAAAATTTAACTCAAGCAAAGACAAGGTGTGTATACACACCTAAGTACTTATTCCTTTCATTTAAACTATAAATTTCATTACTAGATTAAAGGGGGTAATGTAGAAGATATTATGTGATTATTTAGCACTTCAATCTTGTATACTTGGAAAACTCAAGACCCTATCTGTTCCTCTAAGTTTTACACATGCTTTACTTATGCAAGACTCACATCTATTCTATCTTGTGCCCCTTGGTCTATCTCTTAGTCTCACCAACTTTATGTTGATCACATAAACATCCAATCTTGCCTAAAATGATTAAAATATACTTATCTTACACCTCTACAAGTTTTTATCCTATGTTTTCTCTCTTTTCCCCTAGAAGGTAGCTTCTAGGTTAGACAGTAATGTTGATGTTACTGTCCAGACATGACACAAGTGTCCAGTGCCCTAAAGTCCTCCTATTTGAAAATGAAATGTATCACAATGGTTGACCTTCATGATTTAGTGGAAGTTATCTCTTGATATAATTGGTATAAATACAATATCAACCCTCATTCATTATTCACCTATTAATTAGACCAAAAGAGAACTTAAAAAACACTCAATTTACCAAAAACTTTCATATTTTGCACTATTGTAATATTAATCAAAGGAAAAACCTAGATATAGGTCTGAATTACTAAAGGATCAATCATAAGGTCATATTTTCCAAATTACAAACTAGGTCACTGTTATACTTACTTTACACATTACATAATTCACACACAATCCAACACATCAGGGAAAAATACATGAGTTTGAGGCCCTCTTCTAGATAATTGGCTATGTAGGTATCTCCCTTTGACATCAGGGCCATTTTTGGGTCAAATTGACACTATGTGCCTACTAACCCATTTTCCCCCAAGATCATGATGAAGATGGAAAGCTAGGTTTTTCCATTTCACTAGGAGCAATAACTTATGACCTAGATATAATTGCACCAAAGTGAAGGTGAAGCCAAACCTAGAAGCATCCAAGTGGTCACATATTATTTTAGTGCATATTTTTTATAGGACACTGGCATCAAACTTATACATTAATGTAGATTCAACTATCCTATACTGATGTAATTGTCTAGATAGCCAGAAGCACCACCTCTAGGATCTAATGATTATTAAATAATTTATTCCCTGCCTGCTTTCTATCGATTCTAGATCCAGTACTATGTTAGCATCATAAATAGCTAATAATTTATTTTATGTCATTTATAAATCTATCATATTTATACTTTCCATTAATATCCTATCTTATTTTTATAAATTCAACATATGGCACATCTGATTTTAACACATTAATTAGCTTGTTGTAGATTTGATATTCACCCTACTGCCCTATAGTTTATATATCCTTAATCCTAACCAATAAATAGGATCTATATCCAAATTATGGTTAACCACATAGACATTGTTAAATGAAAATTAGCCATCAACATCTTGAGGATTAAGAGGAGACCTTATAGCATATCGAATTATTGTTTTATCTTATTCTCATATTATACTTGAATTTACAAAAAAAATAGTAATGTTTGTCTTATCTTATGATTTTATTCATTTTATTTCATGATTATGAATTTTTTTCCTAATTAATAGAATAAAACATGCCATAAAGACTATACATGTTTTAAACAAAAAATATTCATCAATTATGACCATGAAATTATTTACAGATGATAGTAATAAAAGACTAAAAAGGCTAATATTGAAACTCTATGATGAAAAAAACTAAAACCCTAGAAGGTTGGAACTCTAAGGGAAATTGAGTGTTTACATGCTAAATCAATAAATGGGTTCACCAAATGTTGTATGATGATTTTAATTAATATTAAAATTAACCCTAATTCATATAAACGGAATAGAATAATACAATGTGATGTAAGAGTAATTTTAAATTGTAACTAAAAGATAAAAGACTAAAATAAATTCAACGAGAATAAACTATGAAATTGAATAATGAAATTAGATTTTTGATTAGTTAGGATGACTGTGTTGATTGAAATGATGTAGAAATAGAGAAATTGGATCGAACACAAAATCCTCCTAGAAGTTAGATTTGAGCTCACATAAGGATGATAATATTGGATAAGGATGATCATTGGTCACTATTATCCCTACCTATCAATTTTGTCATCTTGTAACAAAAAGGAATTTAGGGCACAATCACATGTGATAGTAGATATAGGCCCGCATGCACTAATTTTATCTTCAAAAATGTGTTAGAGATGTATGAGTAGCTTATTGAAGTTGAAAAACCTTAGTATGGTATTCAATGATTGATTAACCTCTGAACATGGGTTATTTAAACACTTGAAAATAACCCCAAGGAATTTATTAATTGATAATTATCATAATTTTAGGATAATTGTCTATTTTTTCATTATTGGTAAAAATAGATGGTATTGATGCATTTTTTGATTTATAGTGTTCATGTACGTCTTATATTATCCTCGATTCTCCCTTATCTCTCCCATTTTTATTTTCTATTTTAGGAAAAAAAATATGAGCACCCTCAAATACAAGTGTATTCACATCTTGGTCCCACCTTTTTCACTTTCTATTTATTATGTTGGTTTGCATACCAATATATTCCTATATTAAATTAATTAATATTCTATAAATACTAAATATTTATAGTTCATTAACATCAAGACATACACTTAAATTTATTATCATCTACATAGAGTATTAAGTACTCATAAACATTCTAGAGAGATCAAACAATTGTTAGAGAATTTATCATTATTTGATGTGCATAACTTAGTATTTTGTACATATAATTATTATTGTTGTTATTTATGAAATTTGCTATTTTCTACATAGTTTTTACCTTATGAATTCCACTATTTCAATCCCATTACATATTAACATGAAGGAAACACAAAATATTCCATTCACTAACTATGGGTAGGATTTAACTTGCTAATGTCCCCTTAAATCCTGACACGGATAAAATATAGAAGATTTCATACACTAACGCCCACCCTTGATGGCATCTTGAAATCTAAGCATGTCCTATTTTTTTTTTTAAACATTTCTATCAGGGTTTCTTTGATAAAATATACCCCTCTATTCTCTATCCTTTAGTGTTTTAAATCAATTGATCCATCATTTATAATGTAAATAATCCCCTACTCATAATACCTCAGTCATCAATGAATCCACTCTTTATTGCACACCTAAATAATCAATGAATTAATTCTTCATTGGATACCTTAGTTATCAATGAAGAAAATCTTTTTTGGATATATCAATCACTAATGAATCCTCTACTCATTAGATACCTTAACATCAATGAATTCACTTTTCATTGGATACCTCTACATCAACAAAGCTACACTTCATTGGATAGCTCAACATCAATGAAGCAACTCTTCATTAGATAACTCATAATTAATGAATCATTTCTCCAATAGATATCTCAATCATTGATGAATCCTTTCTTCATTATATACCTTTTTTAAAACATGAATATTCCAAAAATATACGTTGTGTTAATTCTAAAAGCCTCCAAATAATAGTCATTTTGTATAACAAAATTGTCAAAAACTAACATTGAATCAAACAACCTATCAAGATTCAAACTCAACATTTTTCCTTCCCTATCCTTATCAATCTCATACTTCAGCCTTCTCTCCTTTCTATTCTTGGAATGTGAATCCATTCTCTTATCAATAATCTCTCACACCACACTTATCTCCTACCAAAATACACAAGGAATAGTTAACAATGATAGCCAAATAGATCCATATATGCCCTCCTCATGATTTATTTTAGTTAAGGATAGACTATGCCATCGTTTCTTCTCCTCGGTTTATGACTATCATGGCTAAATCCATAGTGATCATCAAATCTATGAGAACTTGTATGTGTCACATATTGAGGCTGAGAATTCCCCCATGTCCTTAAATAGATGAATTATTGGCCTCATAATAATCCTTTTTAATGAATGAATCAAAGTTATTAAGGTATATTTTATTATCATACCTTATCTTATTAAATATATTTCTCACAAAATTTTATGTCTTGACACAATATAAGCATTTATTCTTCTCCTCCTCCTCCTTGTTACTATTAGAGAGACATTTGAAAATTTTGATTCCATTTTTTCACAATAATTATTTATATATCTATGGTGAAAAGAGTATCTTGACCAATTCATTCTCTTGCCCATATGAAAGTTACCTCAATATGAATAAAAATAATTTGGCCATTCTTTCTAAGTCCACCACTTGTATAACCCATTTGCTAAATTTAATTTTCTCCAATTCCTTTTGTCTGCTTCTCAAATTCTCCAATATTAGGATAAGGAGACTTATTATCAATATGATCAACACGATCATTAATGACATGATCATGAACAATGTGATAAATATTATGATCAATAGTATAATCATTGACACAAGCATGCTCATCAATAAAAGAAAATAAGATCAATGGTGGAGGTATAAACATCAATAAACTTAAAATTATTAAAATTTTAATCATCATCACACTCCTTTACTTTCTTTTTAGAATATTAATTCTTTTTCCTTAAATTGATGATCTCCCTTGATATCCATGAATTGAGTTCCCTCAATCTCTAATTTTATTTCCTATAATGAACAATATCATCTTCAAAAAATTCCTTGTCATACAACTTATTAAACTTATGGCATATCCATCCCTTCAAGATGAAAATGAATCTCATGTGAAATATTGATCAAATTTTTTCCCACCCCCTGATATTTCCTTTTGAAGTAACAATTCTCTCCTAAGAGATATATCTCAACATTTATCACTAAATGACAAAGTTCATCTATATTTTAGTGAAAAGTAAATTTAACTCTGCCTTTGATAATGGAAAGTAAAATATTTTAAAATGATTCATCTGAGCTCACTATTTGGTGGTTAGTAAGTTCCCTTAGTGATAATGGTCTTGAATCAAAGTAGATTATATTATATATACATATTAGATGCTTGTCTAAGTTTAGCTAATTTCATAAATGTAACCTCATGAGAAAACTATTCTCAAAAAGCTAAGAAATCATCAAATAGAGGTGTATAAGTATGTACAAAATTAAATGGTAAGTTTATAAACCAATAAATTTCATAATCTATTAAGATTTTTAGAAATAGCCAAATAAACTAAATAATTTATCATCATGAACAATTTTGAAGCAAGACATGTAAAATGATCAAATGTGATAAGGATATCCTTTTCCATTATAAAATTCAAATTCTAAAGCAATACAAAATGGATAATGATAATAAATTACATCATTGGATAAAGGGTTTACAATAATATCATCAAAATTGATCCCATCAGTTGGATTTTGAGACCATTGAGAGAGAGATTAGATTTTTTCATTATATGATATGCATGGCTTGCGCAAGAGAGGTAACCTTGAATTTTGATAGTGTTGAGACTAAAATATGATTTAGGTAGTACTCTAGTATTGTACACTTGTAAAATATCCATCATGGTTATACCCTTCAGTCATAAACCTGTCCACTACCAAAGGCTCATGTTCACTATCTCTTTATGCCTAAATTGATTATCTCTTAGTCTAACCATTGTTGTGATAATGACCAGACCTTATACACCATTAAAAAACCTCTAAACTAGATCATTATCCTTCACTACTAGATTTAGATGTGTACATATTTTCTAGCTTCTTAGACACTTTTGTCCCAAATAGACACATGTGTTGATGTAAGTGTCCACTTTTAGTACAAAGTGTCTAGTGCACAAAACTAATCTAATGTTAAAATGCAACACATGATAAATGTTGGATAAGTGCTTTAGTGTAAGATATTTTCAAAAAGGATTAGTATATATACAAGATCAATCATCTTTCATTCCTCACATGGAAATCACATACAAATCATAAGGTAACATACAAATATTCTCTTAATCAAGCATTCAAGTGAGAAAAACTTCCCTATTCATCCTTATTTCCATATCAATCATAGGAGTAGTATTTACATAGGTTTGAAGCATTCAAGGAGTATCCCATGATTCATATTTTGGAAGTTACAAGCTAGGTCACTACATGTCATTTCTTATCACACATTACATCCTTGTGTGCACACAATCTAACACATAGGGGATAATTACATATTATAAGACCCTCTTCAGAGTATTGGTTATGTAGGCAATGCCCATTGATAAAGGGGTCCTTAGGGTAGCTCAACACCATGAGCTAATTACTCCATTACTCCACAATCATTCGAAAGGTGAGGAATATAGGGTTTAATCATTTGACAAAGAGAAACAAATTGTGCATGAAATATATAGTCATATAAATAAAGGTAATAGAAAACCCAAAAGGCTCTATTTGGTTGCATATATATCTAGTTATTATTCTATACATGACACTTGGATTGATGTAACTATCTAGATCTGACATAGACATATGAGGCCATAAAAATAATATTCCCATAATCTGATGACTATTTCAAGATCACCTTCCATTCCAATTCCAACCTATTCTAGACCAGACCTGTAAGAGTACAATAAACCAACTAAGTATCATTTATTCCTTATTCATTGAAATATATATCAATAGTTTTACTTTACTATTTTTAGCAATCTTAGTTGTATAAATTTAGAATAGTATTTATCCAAATTTCTATTAATTGGCCTACTAATTGGGTTAGTTCAATGTCTTTATATAAAATATGATTTCATACTCTTTAATCATATATGTCCCATTATCTTAATTTAGGGTTACATAGGTAGATAATTTATGTAATATACATAGGAATAAAATCATTTGAATTTTTTTAGATAATATGAAGAATATATAAAGGTTTTATATCATGTTGATATGTTTGAGTGATTTCTAAATCAATAAGTGAAGTGTTTAATCTATCGACACGAGTAGAGGAAATGAGACGAGGAAAAAAATTTGGAACAATATGAGAATTATATAATATAACATTTTATAAAGATATTATAATAATTTAAATGGAAACATGCACATGGTTATGAGTAACTTCCAAAGTAACACTAAGAGGAGGAGGATTTTGACAAGCATAATTCTTAATAGTATCAATTGATTCATCTCTATCTTGATTTTTAGATTCATCTTAATGATCTTAATCATTACCATTTTTATTTTAGGGGTCATATTGAAAGGTTCCGATCACATAATTATCAACATTGGAACTCAAAGAATAATCATGGAGGTTTATTTGAAAATAAACATTTACATCATCTTAAAAAAAGACAAAGGAATCAAAATATTGTTACATACTATAGGTCCAAATCCATATTTATCTAGCTTAGTTTTTTTGTGTCTAACACATTGTCCCTTACTAATCAAATTTTTCATATAAAATATTTCCATTCCATAATCATGATGACTTATAGAAAGACAACCAACATCAAATAAATTCATATCATTTTAATATTCATTTGGTTCTAATCGATTGAAACATAATTCCATTTATATTTCATTAATGTCATTCTCATTATCATTATAATAAAAATCAATGACATCTACATCATTATAAAATATATGGAATCCATAAAAGCATTTGAAACATCTTGAAATAATAGAACCAAAGGGTGAGCCAAAACATGTACATTAGTATTTAAAACAAACATTAAAAAATATGGTTTTGTTTAATGAAATATGGATATTATTAGAGAAATAAATAGATTAAACGATATAAAAATAAAATTTATAGCAACCGTGACAAGAGCTAACCCTATAAGGTAAGAGAGCATGAAATGAATGAAAAGTGGGTAAAAATATGCACAAGTAAGGTGTAACCATGGGGTATGACACAACAAGATAAGGATTTAGAAAATCCTAAGAAAAATCAAATCCAATATGAAGTACAGGCAAAATCTAATCTTAGGGAGTGTAAGAGGGTATAAGATCACTATATTTCAAGTATCTAACAATAGAATAAAATTGATATGGTTAAGAATCAATTGGTACAATATTATTCTCCATGAATTTATATAATATATATTTTAAAACTTTTGATCTTATGAGTATCTATATGATAAATTTATTTTCTTAAATATTTTTGAGTTGATCCATAATAGCATAATCATTTACTACTTGTAATATAATCATAAGAAATTGAGGAAGGTTTGGAGTAGTTTTTTTTTTATTTACCAATTAAGGGGGGACTATTAAATTTTGATTTATAACCATTATTTGTATTATATGGTTGAACTCATAATATGTCATCATGTATTGATAATTTTCTAAATTAGGATGATGAACTATGTTTTTATCTATTATCATGTGATACTTTTATTAAGAAATTAGGGTATAAATGTAACACACACAAAGAAATAAAGAAATGAACACATGAAACCTATTGTTTAATGTATAAAATTAATATTTGTATATTTATATAAAATTATAATTACATCCAATCATTTTATGATTTCCTATTGATTACCTAATACATGAGATAAATAATAACATATACAATAACATTTTATGAAATAGAAAGAACATCATAATAAATAATAAAAACATGCTAGGTTATAACACTATGTACTTAAATAATATATTAAATGATACATTAGGATAAGGTCCTAAATCATGATTTTCCAAAGAGGTTTTTTAATCCAGTATAGATAGTTTTTAACACAATTAAAGCGTGGATGCAAAATTTAACAATAATTCCGAAAGCCAATTCCTAGTGTTTGAGAAAATATAATTATAAAATTGTCATTGAACCATAGACATCACATAATTATAACACATAGGAAAGTATATTAGGGTTGAAGGATATTAAATAATGGATATATGTTAGGTTTTAAAATCAAGAAAATCAAACTGTGAGTTTTGGATTTCAGGTTTAGGAGTATAAAAGGCAACTAACACTATAAATATGAAATAAATTAATTGTTAACACAACATGGGAAATATGTATGGTCATGTGACATATATATTTTAATATGGATTCAAAAAAAATTGAAAAAATTAAGGGTTGTACTATAACTCAAGTTTACCATAATGTATTACGAATAAATAGACTTAACTAAATCTAATATAATTAAATTTAATACATATAATTAGGCATGAAAAATAGATGTACTTATAATAAAAATATAATGATCTAATTAACTATTTTATAAATATATTAGTATGGAATTCACATAAGGTTTTGATGTTCAGTATTTAATAACATGTGCTTTGGTGCCAGTCACATGAATCTGAACTTGTAAATTCAGACACAAACTTGTTAGCTACCCCACCTATAAGTTTGGATATGATCAAGGATAAATGAAAAAAAGCATTAGGAAACTTCTAAAAGGACATGAAATATATTTTATACACACAAGTTATAGAAAAACAAATAAAAATGATCAATTAACACCAATTTATACTCTAACCATGCATTATACCTCAGATTGAGCATAAAAGAGAACAATCAAATGCTATACCTTCACCTACCAGTGAAGATCCTATTTTGTCATTTGGATTGATCTTAAATTGTGGTTACTTAGTTAGAGATGCATAAGCACTGTGACAACATATCCCCTTGGTTGATTTATGATTGTCTTGATGAATGGATTGCTTGATTACAATGCTTGATCTCTTAATTGGTAGATTTATTTTAGGCTATGGGAGCTTGTTAAAAATGGAGGATGGGTCCCCAACTTATAGATTTTTTCAAATTATATGGACCATTGGATTTGATTTAATATCAAGGGCTATAATTGATTCAAAATCCTCATTGAATGAGATTAGATGGTAATTAAATGGTAGGGGTTTGAGATGTAAGGATTGATTTGAAGAGGTATGAACATGATTTTATTTTGTCTCATCACTTGGTGATTTGACTAGATTGAGTGATGTGATGACTTCAGTTGTGATTTTGAGTGATATGATTTGAGATGGGATGATGTGTTGACTTAATTTATTAGTTCAGTGATGCAATTTATTATGATTTTATTTATTTACCTATTTTTGATGTGCATGGATTTTATTATTATTAATTTAAATTTATTTTGGTTGGATTTAGATGGAATGATGGTGAAATAAGATGATGTTATTAATTGGCTAGTGGGTGGTAGTGTGAGAGGTGAATTGTCTAGAGATGTGATGATAATGGGATTAGGGTTATGAAATGACAAGATAATTAGGTTAAGTGATGTTAGATTATATTGAAAGATGAAAAAGGATGAATAGTGATGCTATAGGGACAATTAATATGTCAAAAATAGGGTATCAAAAGTGTCAAAAAATAGGGAGTCAAAAGTGTTGAAGATGGGTTTTTGCAAATAGAGTGTCTAAATTATATTGTCTACAAGTATGAATTGAGTTTAAGATCATGTTTAATTGGTCCTAATTTAATGTTTCATTGTTCCAATTTATTGATTGTGACACATGTAATTTTTATAATAGAATTTTCTTTTATTTCCTTATAATGTAAATAATTTTTTAAACTTAAGGAAAATAAAGTGAGCTTTAGAGCCTTGTGTTAAGAGTTAACAAGGTTCAATAAATATTGTATGATAATCAAGGCCTTAAATAGTGAAAAACAATAAAAAAGAAATGCATTTCATGAATAAAAATAACTTTAGTCATATATAAAAGCCTATCTAGTGTTTGGAAAGTTCTTTAATAAGATCAATAACTTTAGACAATGATAAATGACCTAATGTTTGCTTGATCCCTTTAGAATGTATGTGAGTTCTCAATATAATGTTAAAAATATTTTGAGTAATCTATAGATATATATGTAATACAATGCTAGGATTTTTATAGAAAATTTAATTCAAATTAGGAACCTATAAGTTTGAAAATTGACATCCAAAAATGAAAAGGGAAGAAGGCAGGCCAAAGCGGATGAATGCACTCTAACTAGGTGAAGACAAAAAGCTACTCTTGGAAATGTTTATACATTTATACTAGGTATTATAAATGTTTATGAATGTTTAGCACATGTCTTATGGCATGTGTGTGTGTGTGTGTGTGTGTGTGTGTGTGTGTGTGTGTGTGTGTGTGTGTGTGTGTGTGTGTGTGTGTGTGTGTGTGTGAGAGAGAGAGAGAGAGAGAGAGAGAGAGAGAGAGAGAGAGAGAGAGAGAGAGAGAGAGAGAGAGAGAGAGAGAGAGAGAGAGAGAGAGAGAGAGAGAGAGAGAGAGAGAGAATTAATGGAATAAATAAATTTCTAAGAATCCCAAGATAGGAAAGGAAAAACTTGAAGTCAAAAAACATGTTATATATACCTAATTTAATCCAATAATTAAAATATGAAAAAGTATCCTCAAATCATGTTAAGTAATGACTAATAAATTCCTTGGTGTTATTTAAAGTTGTATACAAAAACTCAACAATATTGTTGTTGGGTAATGATAGAGAAGGATTTATAATAACTACATTAATGGGATGAGTAAGGAGGGAATGGAGGGTCTATGTAAATTAAAAAACATACAAAACTACTTAGAAGTAAGATAATCTAGAAAAGTATTTGTAATTGAAAACTTTGACTTCATGTGATAAAGTATAAAATGGGAAATCATTTGTATTTGATAGTTTTTAAATTGAAAAGTGTGTCTCTATTAATAATACAATTTATACATCACTAATCATAAAAAAAGAGTGGAAAAAATTACACTCCAAAATTTCATACTAGTCTTAAGACTGAGAAGTGCTATATGATTATCTTTAAAAAGTTAAATATACACATTACAATATATTATGAAATTTTAACCAATAAAAGGGCATAAATGAAGACATCATTATAAAATTTAAATCACAACATTGGGACATTATAAAAACAATCAACAAAGGTGGTGGAGGTATAGGATCCTCTTGTTTTTCATGCCATCTCACCCCTAAACCACATCCAACATAAGGATATACAACATCAGGGGAATAATAAAAATGATCTCAACTTTTATTTAGTCTCTTCCTTTGTATCATATTTCTTAGTTGGAAAAATATCAAGGCCCAAGGAAGGGAATTTCCTTTTTAATGTGCCCCCCAATAAGTAGTCTCTGAATGTGTTAAACCATGACCCTGAATATGGCCATGAGAAAGGAAAATCAAGAGTGTGGGGAGCCATTGAATATTTTGTTACATGAACAAGGTCTTCCTCTATTATGAAAATCATAACCCCAAATGGGTGACCATATTTGATATATTTGACTCCATGTGATGGATATAGAGATTAAAAGGTCTACAAGGCATGATCATTTGAGATATTAACATTATAAGTTATTAGTACTAAATGGATATCTTGTCTTCATTTTTATATAAATTGTTATTAATACACATTATTTAAATGAATTATAGTCCATTATTTTTATTCTTAAAAAAAAATGAAATTTTTTACATAAGTAAGTTTTTAATTGCTAAAATGATAATATATAATATTATTTATATTGCACATTGATTGATTTAAAAAATAAACATTATTACCAACTTCATGTGAATCAAAGGACTCTAATTTTACTATAAAAAAATCATTTTACCATAGTCATAATTATTATGCCATTAGTGACAGTGAGGCATTAGCTCATTGGAAACACCATGTAAACAATCCATTTATAGTTATAATAATTATGCCATCAGTGATAGCCAAAAAGTAACTTGTTGAGAATAGAAATTAAAATATAAAAAATGTTTGTAACCACATACAATTTAGGATTTTTTTAAAAATCACCAATTTTTTTTCCATATATGTTTGTTTAAATTCATAATTGGTTTGGATTTCGATGTAGCAATGATGTCAGGTGGAAGGAACTTGATAAATCTAGAAGTGAACCTAATAGCTATTATAGGACCACCCCTACTAGAAAATCATATTTCCATGACTTTATTTCCAGTTGTTTTGAGATTCAGCTTGGGCACATACGTCTTGAAATCTAATTTTGATGCCATTTTATAGAGGTAATTTTTTTTCCATCTCACTAGGAATAAGACTATTAATGGTTATGTAAAGAGTGCTAGATTTTATCTAGAGCATCTAAATTCACAATTTATTAACTTTGATATTATCAAAAACCCTAAAATATTAACTTTTCAATATGTTTGGCCTTATGCTATTGTACTCCTTGAATGACCCTAAAATATTTTTTGTGTTTATTGTAATTAGTACTAAATTCATATTTATTACTTTGTCATACATAAAATTAATATCTTATGGAATGGTAATGTGTTTTTTTCATTAGGAAAATGTAGCAAATCCTTAGATAGAATATTAGTTAGGACTGGCCAAAATCTCATATTAAATCCATTTTGTGTTTTTGTCCTACTTGACATGTTAGGTCTTGTGTAACACTTTTGAGCACTATTGCATATTGCAAGAACATTTTTATGTCACAGTTGTTTTCATTTCATATATGTTATGTAGATGTATAAAAATTATATGTATGTGCATTACAAGCCCATTACAATGTACTATATCTTGTATGATTCTTGTATCATGGAAAGAAACTAAGATGAGAATAAAATAATATGGGTGCTAGTTAAAATAGTTGAGATTCATCATCAAATATGATTTTTGTGTTTTATCATCCTATTTAGTTGCCTAAATTCAATGAAATTAGGTATTTATTATAAGAATTCAGATTCTTGTGCTCCAATGGATATTTAGGTATAAAAGGAGAGGAGGATTGTGAATTCCACTAGGAAGAATGGGGTGGTCTATATCAAGTGAGACTATGCAACTCATTTTAACATATAAAACAACCAATCTTAAGAAATTTATGGATAAGAAATGTAGATTTTTTGCTTAGTATAATGATAATTATATGTATACACCACTGCATGTTGGATTGTCATGAAACATTGTGTATGTAACACCATCCTAATCACAAATGTTTGAGCATAATCTAAAAATATGATTAAAAACAACATCATTTTTTCTTTTTATTTTTATTTTTTTATATATTATTATTACCAGGGTCAAAAATTTCTCAATAATTCTTATAGAATGTGGAAACAGTATAATCCTCCTACAAATCATTGTTTTAGTTACATACTTTGTTGGACGCATAGCCAATGACAAGGGGGGTGAATCAATGTCCAAAAAATAATCCCTCTTACTTCAAAGTCTCAATTTTATATCCATAAAATCATATGTATAACAACCATTCAATCAAAATCACATGATCTATCAATATCAAAAATAAAGTATACTCATATAAAGAATGAAATAGGAGAACACATCACAACACATCATCTATGTCAAAAACCCTCATGGGGAATAAAACCCATTGAAACACAACTTTGAAAAATTGTCCTATAAAACCATTATTCAATTTATTTGAGAACCAACCCAACAAGGAAACACCAAATCCGTAAATTTATCTATCACCATCTAGACTTTAACAAATACCCACACGCAAGGAGGCTATAACTCCCTAGGTAACCAAGCACCAACTTAGCCACATCTTGACAAAGTACCCACTCAACCATGTACTCTATTTCCACCTTGATTTTATTTTAATCTACAACTTATGATGGACACCTTGCAATATTTATTCTTTAACCACTCTCAAACATCCTCTTTCTCAAGCAAAATTGTCTTCTATATAACAACCATATCAACAACTCTGAATTCCACCCTTACTCAACTTGGATATTTAAACTCATGCTCTCACCACATAAATTGTATAATCATTCTCTCTACCTCAACATATTAATATCTATTGTCACATGAAACTCTACTCTTCTAATAAAATCATGCATAACACATGAAGGTCTTCTTGCTCTTTATCATTTGCAAACAAGCTCATTGTTTGCTTTCTTCCATCAGGAATCATAGATAGTCATCATAAAAATATGTGTCATGGATTGATATCCATCCTTACCTCTCTTACCTATCCTTAAAATAAATTAGAAATTCAATTCATTTTCTCCACTCTCTCTTTACCAAATAGGCCTAAAAAACCTTCCTCTTATACTAGTCTCTTGAACACTCATTTACTCACTCTCTTGTGTCAGCCAAAGCATAAAATAAACAAGGTTCATATTTCATTACCCATTAGAACACATTACACACAAGGAAAAAACCTAATTTTATAAACTTTATGTCAGTCATACTCCTTTAGATTTTAATCTCTTGTTAGGCCTAAATAAACCTAATACAATTAGGCTTATCTAATCAATAGACCATATGGCCCTCAAAAATAAACCAAACATGTTCAAACACTTTAAATATAACCTATACAAGTATCCATAATTCATAATGATACTCAAACCATTTTCTTACACTTAGAATGCATAATTAGGCCTCAGATCTTCATTAGGTCTCATGGAAACCTAATTCTAAAAAGGACTACCCTCTCTCTCTCTCTCAACAAAAACCTCTTATTTCAATATGAAAATCATAAAAAAGTATAAAAAATATTTAAAAATGGTGAAGAAACTTCAATACAAACCTTCATGAATCAAGTAATTTTCATTCAAATTACTCAAGCCACCACAACTTAAATCAAAATAGGACATCATCTTAACAAGCTTACTATTTAAAACCTTCACTCTAGTTAAGGAGAACACATAAATTCTATTATCCTCAGACCTTTGAACATATTAATGTCATTCATAACATGACAAAAAATCCATTTATGACCGTATAAGTTCATATTGACATCAAAATAAAATTTCAAAGCACGACACAACCTCTAGAAAAACACCACTTCAAGATTACTAAAAACTTGTCATGCTATAAGAATGATCAAATTAAAATATTTGTTTCTCACCTTCAAGGAAAAAATAAATTGTAATCTCACTCTTATAACCAAATCAATACCATGGATCACATGATCAACACTTTATACCTTCAAAAGGATTGGTCTTATAGACCAATCTTCAACTCTCACACCACTTGTTCTATTTTTTCTATTTAGACATCACATTACACTCAAACAAGCATTGGAAACATGATAAATATTATAGGAAACATTACAAAAAATATGTATAACACTCAAATGATATCTTATAAGTCAACTAAGAACATTTTCATCATGAACATATAGACACAAGAAACCTTAAAACCCTCATACCCTTGTTCATCATGTATTTGAGCTAGTTCTTCACAACTGGGATCAATATGACCATTTATAAACACCAGAATGAGATTTAAGAACTTAATAACACACCCAATCACTTTGATGATCCATCCAAAGTGACCAAAATCTCCACACCACTCATCAAGTCACTCATGTCTACCAAAAACATAAACCTTAAGCATAGTCCTCTTTCATTGAGTTTTTCTTACACAAAGGCAAAATTTTTGATCCAAAAATCAAAAGCTTTGGTTGAAATAAAATTTTTAAATAATAACAACACAATTCAAATAATTCTATCTCTAAAAAGAGATGTTTTATTGATCAAAATTGTAGACCCAAACATATGCCTATCTCTGAGAAGAGATGTCTGATTTCCATTTCGGGTTACATCTTCATTTATACATGTTTTGAAGGTGTGATGAGGATGTGTAAGGTCACCAATATTGAGGGAGATTAATTTTTTTGACTTCCATGATTTACAATAATACAGAATTTGAGGAATTACTATTTTTAGAAACTTACTATTTTTAGACTGCACTACTAAAATTGAAATTTGGGGCACTTCCATTGGGATTTCGGAGGTAAAACTTCATTGAGAAGAGATCCATGCCATATCATGACATTCCCATCATTATTATCTTTCCAACGGTTCAAACAGTGAGTCAATTAGAGCTATGATGCAAAAGTTATGGCTCCTAGAAGTTCCACCATCAATTGGGGTGGACCCATCACCCAAATTGTCATATGAATTGTTTCCCAGATCACTTTCAGAACTTCATCAATGCATGGTACAAGACTAAAATTATTTAAAAACATCATAAAACACTCATAACACCAATTCAAGACTAAAATAGAGGTTCTAATCCACTTTAGTTAGCCAAGGTTCTCTAAGCAAAAACATAGTCAACAAATTCTAACTTTGAATGATAATAAATACACCTATATGGACATCCAAGTCTCCTTTAATGATAATATATATAAAGTCTAATTCATATTTTATTTTACACAAACATGTTTTAACCTCTTTCATGGATTTTTAAGGAAAAATAATGCTCTCTGGTCCCAAAATCTCATGCATAATCATTTGAATGTAAACCCCAATGTCTATATTTTTGAATGCCCAATGACTATTTCCCAAAGCATTAATTTGATGGCCACTAGCACATCACTACACATAGTACCAAATTTAGAAGCTCATAACTTGAGCTAGATAATACATCAAGATACCAAACTTGTAGGGAAGGATCTTGGCACTATAAAAAATACCTCTATGAAAGCCTTTGACCATAGTTAACTTCCTAGGTACATATAATAAATGCACAAACAAACTGGTCTCTTCATACATAAAAGATGTTCAATGATGGTCTAGTTTCTCTTAAGATAGAGTGGCACTTTTTCTCTCTCTAAAGGATCATGATAAACAATATAACCTCAAAAATGCATCTAGGGAACCCTCATAACATCCTTTATCACCTCAATGACCTGCATACATAAGATACACTTTCAAATCCATCATGAAGACCACTTTATCATTAATGCACCATGTACCTAATACTATTTTGACAACAATTAAAACTAAGACCATGTTCAAAAATATCCCCCTTTGTCATTGATGCAAAACCATTCTCAAAAAGTCTCTTTATCAAACTGATCTTTCTCCCTCATTCTAATCTTTCTTCCCCTTTGACATTAATGACAAAGGGTCTCTTCCTCAACCTTCCTATTCGATCCTTAGACCTAAAAACTCTCTTTTCACTTAACCACAATAAAAAATTCTTCCTAAATCTTTGAAGCATTTCACACTTGCTTCCCCTATCATCATGCACACCTTGGTTTACTTGAATTTGACAAATCTGACCGATATCTTGAAACATCATCCATACTAAGATAGACCTTCTCAATTCCCTTAATTTTACAAGGTGACCTCTCACTCACTCTTTATTAACCTTAATAACCTTATAAGATATATATGACTTGATTCTATTTTTATACTTGTAACAATCACATATTGAGCTAACAGTTCCCCATTAGCCCATGACCATCTATTCAACCAAGAATAACTCTTTGACTCGTATCTCACAAGAGTCATGCCCATAATTCACATTTTTATAAAGAGACATGAATTATCTCCCCCTAAATCCATGATTCACATATAACATATAATTTGAAACCAAAAACCATATATTTACAACAAATACATATCTCACAAGAATACCATACCTTGAATGAAGACAACTTCACCCATACATGGTCTACCAATGATGACCAACACATTTTATGTAAAAATTATCCTTATATGGCCCACATGGCCTTATACAAAGGTCATCAACCATTCTCACATGAATCTAACAACCATTATTGACTTTTTAAGCAAACACAAGATCCTTTAAAATCTCCAATCCATCTTTGACTATGCTCATAAGATCTCACAAGTCTTGATAACACTTCTTAATAGTTCTTCATATAAATTGAATAAAAAACTCCAAATAAACACAAATAACTAACTTTAAATGATCTAAAAATAAATAAAACAATCAATACAAATTTTATCTATTGAAACAATGCTTAATAAGTCACAAATCATTCACTCAGATCTTGAAAGCACCATTAGGCCTTAAAGACCTATTAGGCCTAATTATGCCAAAAACATTATCTCCAAAGATGAAGCTCATACAAAACGTATAAAAAAATTTAGGGCATAATTAAAATATGGATTTAAATTAAATTACCTAAGGTTCATTATCAAACTCATTATACTCTATCACTTAGGCTCCAAAGACTCAAGAACATCTCATTAAAAAACTCACTCTGAACTATTAATTTACTCAAAACCCAGTCATTAGAAATTTGAACTCAAAAAATAGTTTAATAACTTAAAAAAATTTTAGATGCATTAATAAGAACACATGGAATCTATATAACATAATCACATGCTTATTACACTTCTATATTAGGCATAATGACTCAAGAACATCAAACTCTCTAACACATAGAAAACTCCCTGAATGCTTCTAAAACACAGTCTTGATGAATGTTTTCTTAAACTAATTTAAGGTAAATTACATGGAATATAATGTCTATAATTAGTTTATATGTGATCTATAGAACATCCTCTATTAAATATATCAAAATATTTATTGTCAACTATTGGTCTTGCAGACCATTTTGCTAAGCTTCTCATTCATAGTTCTTACATAGCCAGACAAGTCATTTTGGCTTTCATATTAAAAATTATTAAATTAAATCTAAAAATTATATAAATAATGTATATATCATATATGTATTTTTAAAAAAAATCATTTGATTCTTTAGATAAGTGCAAAGAGCCTCCAACTCATCACTCTCACTTTCATATCGAGAATTGCCATTTTACCTTGAGAACCAAATAGAGTGATTATATATTTTAGAACCTATATGGTTAATTTTAAGTACCATTTATGAATTTGGATTATATAATGATATCTATAAAAAATATCTAAATAAAAACATATAGAGGTCTAATGGAAAATATGGGATATATAAACCAATCTCTAAACCTTACACTTTTACTATCTCATCTTCACTAGACATGTCATCTTGTGAGTAATATTTTAAACATTTTAAATGACATAAAAAACATATAAATAATATTTAAATGTGTTATAGGTCTTTAAATTCAACCCCATGTAACTGGATCCATTCATAATCCAAGACAACTCATCTCTAAACTCATTCTTACTCATATCTGGTTTTCTCACTATCTTCCTCATTAGGCCTTTTAGTGATATGTCAAATTTTATTAATGGTTTATCATAATTAAATTTGTGATCCTAATCAAAATTTACCATAATAATGAATTAAAAGTCACAATATTTAACCTCCATCCATTTTACAACTTTTACTCAATCAACCCTACCTGTTATACAAAATTTCTAAGAAAATAGGGCTTTTTTATAGCTTCCACTCACTCATCTATCAGACTTATGCCACCTTGAGGTAATTTGGAGAGTAATATGCATATTAAAATAAACAAAATATGTCATGAAATTCATTATGTTCCATTTCCATCAATATCTTCCATATCAGGTCACTATGAAAGTTTTAGAAGGGTTTTAGCCTAATTTCCATTCTTAACATTTGTTCATCAAGATATACCCTTGAGACTAAATAATAATGATTGTAAAAAACTTATAGTACCATTTTAGACCTCTCCATAAGATCTCATCTTCCCATTCAATAGTCACATATGCCAACAAGCATGAGAAAATCCTTCTCGAGTCTTCATCTCTTCATTTTACACATACAAGAAAACTACAAAGCCATATTTCATGAATTTTCCTTTAGTCTATGACCTCATACTTGGTAAAAATACTTGACAAAAACTATCACACCTCTAAAAATTATCTCATGATATTTGTCATGCTGGGAACTGAACTTGACCTCTCATTAGGCCATACTAAGTCTCTTTAGACATTAGACCTTAAACTATGAGTCATACTTAGAGCTTGAATAGACATTAAAACCTATTGAAATTATATCAATACATCATAATAATGTCATAAAGGCTTATACCATGATCACACATTACCAAAATTATTTTCACAGGTCTCATACTACTCCCCTCAACATGCTACCAGGCCTATGCCTTCTTATTATGCAACATTTACCAAGACTCAACAAGCATCCACCAAGATTTATTCTTCCACAAGCTGATAAATATAATTATTTTACAAATCACCTTCACATGATTATCCATATTTTTCTTATAGGAACACCTTCAAGCTATCAAACCTTCTCCAAAAGACTCACTATGATACTAATTTCTAGAAGCATAACCATTGAGAGGGGGGAGGTGAATCAGTAACCTTAAAAAATAATCTCTCTTATTTCAAAGTCCTAATTTATATCCAACAAATTCATATGTATAAGAATCACTCAATTAACATGATATGATCTATCAATATCACAAAGAAAGCATACCTATAGAAATCATGAAACATGAGAATAGATCATAACACATCACCTATCTAGGAATACCTAATGGGGAATAAAACCCACTGAAACACATCTTGGACAACTTGTCCTATAAAAACATGAATCAATTTAGTTGATCACCAACCCAACAATGAATAACTAACTCCTTGAATTTATCTAGCACTAATTAGACTTTAACAAGCACCCACTTGTAATAAGGCTACAATCCCCTAGGTATTCAAGCACCAACTTAGCCACCTCTTGACCAAGCACCCACTCATCCAAGTACTCTATTAACATATTGATTTTTTTTATCTTATATGATTGATGATGGACACCTTCCAATATTTCTTCTTCAACCACTCTCAAAAAACCCCTTTCTCAAGCAAATATGTCTTCTATATAATAGTCATATCAACAAATCTTAATTCTACCCTTACTTATCTTTAATATTAAAATTCATGATCTCAACACATACATTACATACGCATGCTCTCTACCTCAACATATGAATATCTAAAATCACATGAAACTCTACTTTTCTACTAAACTCATGCACAACACATGAAGGTCTTCTTACTCTTTTTCATTTGCAAACAAGCTCATTATTTACTTTATTCCATAAAAAATCATAGATAGCCATCATAATAATATGTTTCATGTATTTATAGCCATCCTTACCTCTCTGTCCTATCCTTAAAATAAATCAGATATTCAATTCATTCACTCCACTCGCTCTTAACCAAATAGGCCTAAAAAATCTTCCTCTTATACTAGTCTCTTGAGCACTCATTTACTAACACTATTGTGTTGGTAAAAGGATAAAATAAATAAGGTTAATACTTAATTACCCCTTATAACATGTTACACATAAGTGACAAACATAATTTTATCAACTTTAGGTTGGTTATACTCCTTTACATTTTAATCTCCTTTTAGGCCTAAATAGACCTAATGTAATTAGGCATGTCCAATCAATGGCCCATAATGCCCTAAAAAATAAACCAAACATGTTAAAACACCTTAAGACCAACCTATATGAGTATCCATCATGCATAAGGATCCTAAAACTATTCACTTACACTTAGGATGCACCATTAGGCCTCATATCTTCATTAGGTCTCATGGAGATCTAATTCCAAAAAGGACTGCCCTCTCTCACTCAACACAGACCTCTTATTTCAATATGAACATAATAAATAAGTATAAAACATATTCAAACATGGATAAATAACTTAATTACAAACCTTCATGCATCAATCAATTTGACTTCAAATTCCTTAAGCCACCATAACTTTAATCAAAATAAGACATCATCTTCACAAGCTTAATATTTAAAACCTTCACTCTTGTTCAAAATAACACAAAAATTCTACTATAATCATACCTATAAACATATTCATACCATTAAAAACATGATAATAAATCCATTTATGACCTTATTAGGTTATATTAACATTAAAAGAACATTTAAACTCATGATGTAACCTCTAGAAAAACACCACTTCAAGATTACTAAAAACTTATCATGTTACAGGAATGATCACCTTTAGTGTTTTATTGATCACCTTCAAGGAACAATAAACTTGTAATATCACTCGTATAACCAACTCCAAACCATGGATCACATGATCAAGACTTTATACCTTCAAAGGCATTGGTCTTATAGACCAATATTCAACTCTTACACCACTTGTTTTGTCTTTTCTACTTAGGCATCACCTTGCACTCAAAAAAACATTGCAAACATGATAACTAATGTATGAAACATTGAAACAAATCCATATAACACTCCACTGATCTCTTGTAAGTCAAATAAGATCCATTTACATCATGAACATTCTATTTTAGTAAATTTTCACTTATGATTCTTGAAAGAAAGAGAGAAGAAACTCAATAAGGGTATGGTATAAAAACTTTTTCGTTATGTGCACATTGAATTAGATGATTATAGAGACTCATCTTTATTTGGGGAGGAATGACATATAGATAATAAATCACTACAAGAAATGTTTGGTTAGATAGATAGTTGGGTGGATTGGCTAATGTGAGCCAGATTAGGGAAGCATGCGCTTCTTAGGAGTTTTTCAATCCATGTTTTTAGCAAATTAAGTTTAGAAATAAAAAGATAAAGTACTTGAATTAATAATATAAGGCACTAAAATTAAGTATAAGAATTTATTTATAAAATAATGGAAAAATTTTACTAATTATAGTGATAAGTAGGTTGATATTAATGCTAAATAGGGAAAGTATGGTTCAAAAATAGGGTAAGGCTCTATGATCAAGTAGAGAGAGAAAGTTATATTTGGTTGAGGTCTAGTGGGCGAAAATATCTTGCTATTATTTTATCACATAATGACCATCGATGGTTGGTGTGATCATGAGTAGTTAGGGTAATCATCAGTGATTGGGTAACCATCAACGGTTAGGACATACTGTCGATGGTCAGGGTGACCATCAATGGTTACTATGGGTTTTGGGTGTATTCAAGAAGTATAGTTTGATGAGGTTATAGAATGTAATTTTGAGAGATGGGTCTAGGCTAGGTTGATTACAAAAAAAAAACAAAGTAATTAAATGATTAAAAATAGATACTTAGCTTACTGGTTGTTGATCTGAATAATGGTTGAAGTGGTTGGCTGATAAACTAGTTGATGGAGTCTAGAATAATTTTGATAGAGTGATGATGCTTAGTTATTAGTTGATAGATGGTATAACTTTAGATCCCTATTGTACTTTCTACTTCACTTGATCACTAGAAAAATGACTTGCAAAAGAAACTCTAATACAAAATGCTCTTGATAGTTGTGGATCCTTTTCACCTCTCGATCCTCTTTTTTTATAAGAAGATGGGAGAGGTGGAAGTGTAGGTCCAAGAAGAGGATTAACTTACTATCTAGATTTAACTTTGACATGCATTTATTTGTGAGTGGATCAGGTAAGCTAATTATATACAAAAAGTTGTAGTTGAAGTGAGTATTCAATGTGTAAGTGGTAAGAACCTGACCTTTGGTAGTCAGGCCTAACCATTGATGGTGAAGGTGACCATTAGCAGTCAAGTTTGGTTAAAAGGTGGGTTAGTTAGTGGGTCATTTTGACTTGGGTTTATGGTTAAAAGGGGTACATATGGTCCCTAGGGGGTCTCAAGGTGGTCTAAGGGTGTTTTGACATATAAAACCATGGTGTCTAGTTTTCTAGAGTCTATATTTGCCCCTTTTTATTATATAATTTGTATCAACAAGATAAAAAACAAAAATAGAATAGATTATGGGTCGAAGGTTTGGTTTTATCAAGCATGGGAGGATGTGTTTCCCTTCAAACTAGGAAGTGATGAGGTAAAATAGAATCAAGGGTAGGTTTAATAAGTGGTTAAGTTGGTGATGAAGTTAGACATAATAGGTTGGGCATTGAAGCACAAACATTGAAATAAATTATGACTAAGTATGATAGCTAAGATCATTCATTGACTACATTAGCATAGTTTCTAAAATTTAAGGTTAGTACTACAAGGACAAGTGACAAGTCAACCAAGATGAGTGATTGGTTGAGTAGTCAAGGTGGACTGAGTTTGATAGAGATTGGACTAATGAGGATGCAACATGGATAAGGGAGAGCATGTGATAAAGTGGTGGGTCTCACAGTTATTCCTTGATTATGATCAAGGAATGAGGTAGGTGGTGTATTCTAAAATTGATAGATTAGTTTTTAATTTGGTAAATGAAGTGGTCAGTGAATTTGGTTATTTGTTTATTGTGTGTTTTGGGTGTGGTTTTTTTGTGACCTAAGTTTAGGGTTTGTTATTGTTTTTATGTTTAATTTGAGGTGGTAAGAGTAGGGGAGGGTAGAATAGGTATAGGTTACCCATGTGCAGTGAGTCGATATACCACATTGAGAGGGATGAACATGATGAGTTCATAGAGCTCTTGTATGAGGATGACCTTGATTTTTGAGGTGACATGCAAGGGGTTTCACTACATGCCATTAATTAGAGGGATAGGGGTGAAAGGTAGATCCAACTATGATGATGATAGTGGTCACCTACTATTCATTGCCTAATTCTAGTAGTGAGAGTTTCCTTATTTGTTATTGGGGGTACTAGTAGAGATGTTTCTAGGTCACATAGTGCTTGTGTGGGTATCTATGTTATTGGTTCATATTTATAAGGAGATTTAGGGATTTTGAGCCTATAGGAGGTATGGTATCACTATCATCTTCATTATTCATTACTAGGCCTTTAAGCACATTCAAGTGTTGAGACCTATGGGTCTGCCATGGGAGGGCTATATACAAATGGACTTCATAGTAGGATTCATGAGGTAGAGATCTGATTTTGCCCTCTCAAGACTAAGAGGAGGGGTACATGACATTGATTAGTTTAGAGGATTACTATATGCCTTGGTCATTAGAGATGTGATTTGGAGACCATATGTTAGGTTTCCAAGATGGGCTCACTATACACAACACACACTATCCTTACAGAGCTACTGATGGATATACAATAGATGAGATGGTGAGATAGAATTGATACCATTTGATAGGGTATGGAGATAGTTCATCTTCATGTAGGGTATCCCCAAGGTGTTCTTAAGGTACATAAGGAAGGATGCAAAGTTTTTGATACCCACTCCACATCTAGTTTAGATAGTCATGGATCATGAGGAGCTACCAGTGAGGATATAGATAGATGCTGCAAGTGTCATAAATGGGTATCCTACATGGTAGTAAGAACTCTATGCTACAATTGATATTGGTTCAGATGATGAGGGTTATAAGGTTATGTATGTTTATCCAATTGGGAGAGGTGGTCAGTAGGCTCAAGTGTAGGGGGTTGGTGGCTTAGATATACAAGCAATGATTAGTGAGAGAGACTATGTATAAGTGACCCTAACCACAACACAAACATCATTGGTAGTGACACAGGTATTACTAATAGTAGTATAAGATAAGTTGGTCACTATTATAGGTGAGAGAGAATAGGTGAGGGCTCAACTAGCCCTGTGACATAGGATAGATATTATTTATGGTAGGTAGGAGGTGGAATACCAATAGCTAAGGGACCAATAGGGACCATTCCCATGTAGATATATATACAGTAACTATGGAAGAGTTGTACTATGAGGCTTTGGCATTGAAGTCATGTCTAGATGAGCCCCAATGGGGGGAGTATAGGGCTATGATGATAGGAAGTATAGGTATAGTGACACCAAATTAGTGGGATACATCTGTGGGAGGATAGACAAGTGTAGGAGGGAAGACTCTATGAGTTAATGGTGCACTAGGAGGAAGTGGTGCTTCAAGTTCTTAGTTTGATTTATGAGACATTATACTTATTATGTATATGATTTTTGATATCGACTTGTGAGCTGATGCAATGAGATGTATATTTTGAGAGAGATATGTATATTTTGTATACATGATGATGTTTATTTATGAGACATAGATGTTTTATGGATTATTGTTTTGGTCTATATGTTTATATTGATTATTGATGATTATGGTTATGTTCATGATGACATGGACTCACCTAGCTAGGCATATGATGATGTGTCTCTTTATTCATGTTTATGATGATGTTTGGTTATGGATTGATGCTATATAATGTGATTATGATAATAATTTGATCTTGTTGATGAATAAGATGATGTTTATGACATTTCTTATTATGGTTCTTGATGATGTTATTTATGGATGTGATAAAAAAAATTTCATGTTTATGACATTGATGTGATTATGGTGTTCATGTATATGCTTCCTCATTTAGATTTAGACATGTGATCAAAATGGTTTATTTTTCATTATTAATGGATGTTATGATGTTAATATGATGATGATGATGGTAATGATTATGTTCATGGATATGGTTTATGCTAATGATGTATGTTTCTATTCATGATATGATGATGATATTATGTGATGTGCTTATGATTATCATCATTTTGTTTAAATTAAGGTGAAGAACATAGATTAAGTTAAATAAAAAAACTAAATGTGAGAAAGAGAATATAATAAAGAGATAAATGTCTAAGTGAATATATCAACTAGTATGAGAGGATAAGAAGAGGGCACGATGCTTCCTCATTAAAAAGGACTAAAATAAACTAAAGTTGGATAGGCTTAAGGAACATAAGCCCCTTTAATTTTTTGCATTAGCATTTGTTAGTTTTTTAAAAAGGTGTCATGATCACATAATGTTAAGTAAGCTCAAAACTCCTTTGTTTATAGTATATAAAGGGGAGATGGATGAAGATGGAATCTTCTTGTGAGACTAGCATGTCTCTTATGGATATTACCAAAGAGTCAATATAAATAAGCCCATTTCATATAAGGTGTAGACTAATTGATATAGGAATTCTACCTATGAGATCCAATTGTATATTTCAAATTATTTTTCTTTTGTTAATGTTTGATAATGGGTCTTTTACTATTTTATTGCTGCTTGGGAGGGTTGGGGAATATGATCGATGTGAGAAGCTTCTAATAAATTTCTATGATTTGATAAATGATTTACTTAGCCATCCTTCAAGGGAGTGGTCTAAGTTTATGTGATTTTTTTAATGTTTTTGGTAGCTATCCTTCAAGGGAGCATTCTACCTTATTTTGAGCAATTTTGATATGTTTTTGGTAGCTGCCTTTTAAGGGAACAATTTATGAATGCTAGGAATGACCCATGATTTTTTTTTGTTATGAATTTACTTTTTATTATGTAATTTTTATTTGACATAGACTTACTTAAATAGGTTTAAATCTTTACCTTTATGAAGGTATAACAAAAATCACAAGAATGTTGGCTAGGTGTAAAAAGGTTTAGGTGACAATGACCATGGGAATCTATCCTATGATAGGGGTAGAAAGTACCATGAGAATCATGTCATGGGTAGAGATGTGGTACCCTTTGTTTAAGATTAGGCTATGATCATGATAGATAACCACATGATACAATTTTAATTGGTTTCCCCTAAAACAGGGAGATGAATGTGGTTTGAAAGAAAGGGATGAGCTTAAGTTAGAAAAAAGGTGAGTTTGATAATTTTTAACAAAAGAAAGGATGTAGATGTGAAGCATTGAGGGTATCAGGTTCTAGGTTTCCCTTAAGAGAGGATAAATGGTAAGCTCTTGATCCATACTTGTGCACTATGATATAAGGTCCAAACCAATTGAAATAAAATTTGCCCTACTTGATTTTCTCCATATTTCTGACGTGTTGATTTTCCTTTAAGATGAAATATCTGATATTGAATTATTACAATTAAAGGTGCTTGTCATAAGCACATTTTATTCATTCTTGATAGACATGATGGTGGGTAAGAGTAGCTAAATGACATTCACCAAGTAACTCAAGTTAGGCTAAACGTTCTTGATGGTAATCATCTTTAGAAGTGATATCTTGTAGGGATATGTGAAGAGAAGGAATTTGGAATTTAAGAGGTAAGATAGTCTCAGATCCAAACATAAGAGAGAAAGGGGTATCACCAGTAGGGATTCAAATACTAGTACAATACACCCATAAGGCTAAAAGATATGCAAATGCCAATATTGACTAGATGTATTAACCATTTTAATTAGCATGTTGTTGAGAGTTTTGTTAGAGGCTTCAGCATGTGCATTAGCTTGCAGATGGTAGGGTGATGATAAACTTAGCTTGATTCCAAATGCATCATAAATACCTTAGAATTGTGTTTTCTTAAAAGATTTACCATTATCGGTGATGATTTTATGTAGAACACCAAAATGGTAGACGATGTTATGGTTAATAAAGTAAATGATCTTGTCAACCTTGGTTGAAATGAGAGGGGTAGACTCTAATTGATGAAAGAATATTTTGTAGTGATGATAGATTTATGTCACTAAAAAGAATGGGGGTTAATTTTACCAATAATATCTAGACCCCATTATGAGAAGGGCCAAAAATCTTTGGATACTTAGAGATTATGGCTAGGTGCATTATGCAAATTGACATGTTGTTGACATTTAACACACATTTTTCACATAATCATAATAGTCATGGTTGAGGGTAGGCTAGTAGTAGCCAAGGTGGAGGATATGTTTAGTGATAGCTAGACCACTAAAATGTCCTCTATAAATCCCATCATGTGTTTCCATAATAGCATGAGAGGCTTTGTGACTACATAGGCAATGAAAGAGAAGACCATAAAATCCATGTTTATAAAGGATTACTTTGAGTATGGTATAACAAGTGGTGATATAAATAAATTATTTTTGAGTATTCCTAGAAATATTGAAAGGAATGATGGCAAGGTTGAGATAGTCGAAGGTTTGCTTATACCAAATCTTGGGTCAATTTCCTCCACATTGAAGATGCTAGGAGAGTCTGATTTGATATAAGAAGGCTCAGTAAGTTGATGGATAATGACTAATAGTTTAGATTCAAAGGGTGTACATGGGATCTGGGAAGCAAGAGAAGCCATTATGTTAGCAAACTTGTTTGTAGATCATGGGGTAGCTTCGATATGGTAATGGTGAAATGACATTAATAAAACATCTACTAGTTTTTTTTACTATTGTAGAACATCATTATTAAATTGATAAGATGTATTTATTTTATTGAACATGAGTTAGGAGTCACCAAATATGTTGATTGTTTTGACTCCCAAGGCTAAAGCGGTTTGGAGACTTCTGACTAGGGCTTCATATTCAACCATATTATTGGTACATTTTAAATCAAGATTAAAGGATAGAGGAATATGTTCACCATCAAGGGGAATAAGGATGATACCAGCTACCCCACCATGTTGACATTTTAATCCATTAAAAAAACATGGTTACTTGATAGGTAAAATTGGCTTGAGAAAGGGTTACAATGGACTCATCAAGAAACTTAAGGGGAGGAGGTTGGTTGTCAGGTAAGGGTGCTTTACCCAAGTGGTCAGCAATGAATTTCCATTTAATTGAATTCTAATATAGGAACTCAAGGTTAAACTTAGCTAAAATTATGAGCCACTTAGCCATACATTGATTCTGGTATGTTTTGGAGTGCATGTACTTAAGTGGGTTGATGTTGGTGATGATAAAGTTTTTGTGGTTAAGAAGGTAATGATGAAGTTTGGTGGACATAAAGACCAAGGTGAGGCAAATTTTCTTAGTATAAGTATACCAAGTTTCTTATTCTATAATTTTTTGACTTATATAGTAGATGGATTTATCTTTATGCTTATCATCATGATGTGCAAGCATTGCTCCTAGAGAGTGGTCAGTGGTAGAGATATATAGGTAAAAAGGTTGGTCTTCTTTTAGAGGAATGAGAATGGGTGGAGAAAGAAGATAGTCCTTAAGTGAGTCAAAGGCTTGTTGATAGTCCTTATTCTAATTAAAATATATGTCTTTCTTGAGAAGGTCATGAAAAGATTGGCATTAGTCAAATAATTGAGAGATGAATCAATAGATAGATTGAATCTTCCCTTGTAGGCCATAGAGTTACTTAAAGTTGATTAGAGGAGGCATGTCAAGGATTGCTTTGAATTTGGTAGGATTAAATTTGAATCCATGAAGAGAGACAATGAAACCAAGAAGTTTAGCTGATAAGAACCCAAAAATACACTTCTTGGGGTTAAGGTAAACTAATAATGGATGAGTCACTCAAAGATAATCTTAAGAATAGCTAAATGATCTTTTTTAAGTTTATATTTCCTAATAAGGTCATCAATATAGTCCTCTATCATTTTGTGAATGAGGTCATGGAAGATGTAGGTCATCACACATTGGTAGGTTGCACTAGCATTATTTAGACCAAAGGGCATGACTCTGTAGTAGAAAGTCCCCTAAGAGGTGATAAAGGTAGTTTTATGTTGATATTCAAGGGCAATTAAGATCTGATTGTATCTCAAGAACCCATCCATAAGAGATATCATCTCATGGCCATATGTAAGATCAATAAGTTGGCCAATGCTTGGCAAAGGGAATTCATCTTTTGGGCAAGCCAAGTTAAGGACTTGAAAGTCCACATAGATGTGAAGTCCCCCTATAGCTTTGGTGATATGAATGACATTTGAGACCCACTAGGGATAGTCAATAAGTTGGATAAAATTGACACAAAGAATATGTTGAAGCTCTTTTTTGATAAGAAGGGCTATGCGAGGGTGCATTCGATGAATATTTTATCTAACGAGTTTAACATCTTGATTGGTGATGATGTTATGGGTTGAAATAGCAAGGCCAATTCCAAGCATGCCACCATATGACCAAGTAAATGATATGCTTTGGTCTTGGAGGAAGGTAGAAAAGTCATGATTCTCTATAGAATTTAGATATTGTCTAATTTTGACAATACACAGGCTATCCTAAGTAACTAAGTTGATGTCCACTATGGATTTGCTCAACATAGTTGAAGTATCAAGAGATAGAAATTTGTGGATAGAGTGATATTCTACATCGAGGTAGGTCATAATGGAATCATCATCCTAAAACTAAATGGTTTTAATGCTAGGAGAGTCATATTCCACCAGCTCAAGATGAATCAAAAGATTGGTCATAGTTGCCCCATCCTTTTAATGAGTTATGGGTCTGAGGCTAATCATATTGATGAAAAAAATTTAGGGGGGGGGTGATGTTGACATCCTCACATTCTAATGGAGAAGAGGCTAGTGAGGAAGGAATATCTTCCTTAATGATGGTGATGGGATGTAGGTTGGTTTTATTTTTAAGTGGAGTGAAACTAAGACCATGTTTTTCATGAGGTTTTTTGGTCTCAATCAGAATCAACTCATGTGGGCCATGTTCATATCATCCTAAGATAAAACCCTTCCAATCACACCTGTAGATGTATGTCTTGGAAAACTATGGTTTATCCAAATAGGAGAAACCATAAGTGAATGGCTAAGGCAAAAAGGAGGTGGTAGAAGTGTCAAGAGGTTTATCAATTCCCCATAGATAAAATGGGTTTGATAATTTGAAGGTCTAATGAAAATAATGGATCTGATATTGGGGTCATACCTAGGTTGGTTGTTAAGTTTCACTTACTCATAGGGAGTAGGGAAAGTGTCAAGTGTAAAGAGGTGATACTCCCCAAATGAGAAACATTAGAATTTTTATTCCAAGGGGTCTATTATGGGGATTTAGTTTGAAGAAATTGATGAAATAGTACATGTCTCATTGGTAGAAGAAGATATGGCTTCATCTTTGGTGGTTGAGGGCTTATCTTTTATTGATAAGGGTTTGTTAGATATAGGAAGGAGGATGTCATTAGGTTGATATGTCATGTTTTAGGATGAGAAGGGACTTGGGTCATCTTATATAGTGACAACCTAACCTTCATGCTCAAATTTGATGTGTGATTTAGGGAAGAGGGTACACAACCCATAGAGTATATCCAAGGTCATCCCATCAAAACATAGCACTAGAATTCTCCTTCCACCATGTAGAAGAGTTCAAGCAATGTGAAAGGTCCTAAATGAATATGAAGGACAATAGTTCCCAAAGTCATAGCCATGATATCATTAAATGATCAAAAGATGACTGAGGTTTTTGACATGATATTGTTTGGCGTAGACACCTAAAACTGGCCACTAATAACCCCCAATCAGGATTTTGGCAAAATTTTCACCCAAAGTACACAATTTGGCTTAAAAACACTAAAACATTCTAAAAGATGTGAATTAACATATTCAAGTGCTGATTTTGGCTAGTGTATCCCTAAATGAGGTAATGCAATTTATGGGCCAGCTAACTTTGATTAGATCATTCTGAGTCAAAATGCTAATTTTGCACCTAGGTGCTTTGGATTGCTCTTTCCTATCAAATATTTTACACAAGATGCATGCCTTTGTTATTTGTTATCAACAACCTCCTAAATGGGATAGTGGATCCAATGCATTTGACATGGACTTACAATTCCAATCTAGTCAAATTTTGGACCAATAATAAGGCATTTTGATTAGTTTGAGTAATTTGTGCAAAAAGTACTTAATCATGCTTAAGAGATAATTAACCCAAATCAAGGTATAATTAATAATTCCATGGAAACTTGTTAAATACTTCTTTTTAGAAATGAATATTGAATATCTGCATCATCAGGTGACCTCATTTCTTGGGAAGGCATCCCTAGGCTATTAATGCCATAAATATTAGGATTCATGCCCTCCATGCCTCATCAATTCCCTCCATGATGCCCTTCATGCCTCTTAAATTCCCCTTATTCCAATTTCATGATGAGGATAATTATAAAATTAATTCCAAAAATTGAATTAATCCTCATCCACACATCTCAATCTCAAGATAGATAGTTCAGATTGATTCTAGACATTCTCAAAAATCTATAAATAGAGAGGACATGAACATCATTTCTAAGCTATTTTAGTGAAAAGTTATAATGCAAGAATATATTCAAGAAGCCATTGAAATTAGTGTTACCATGCCAAATTGATTCCAAGCCAAGACAAGCCACAAGCCAAAGGTGCCTAGGAGAGATGAAGGTAGCCAAGCTTCCATTACCAAGGACTTTATGAGCACAAAACTGAGCAAGCCACTAATACAAAGGCATTTAGAACATCCAAGGAAGGTGAAAGAATTCTTGTGTTTTCATTCCTTACTTTTTAGTTGTGTTTTTCATTTGATTTTGTTAACTAAGCTCTTCCTAGTGTCTAGGCCTAGAGATGTTATGCTATTAGTGTGTTTATTTCATTTTGTTTTTCATTTTGGAACTAACACCATACTAGTCATCCTCTCTTAAGTCAAATTCTTAGATCACATCATGGCACAACTAGTGGGACTAGACGTATCTCACACCTGAACAAGATCATTATGCAATTTTAAAATATTTATTTGGACCTTTAAAACTCATACAAATTGATTTTCTAACTTTATTTTGCCATTTTTAGTTGCCATGGTTTTACATAGTAATTGACATCAATAATTAATACTAAAATTATTTATATGGCTTAACCAATATTGATTAGCAAAATTAACATTGGTTGGATTTTGGTTAGCTAAGGTAACCATCATCGATTGTAATAATCGATATTGGTCACTGTGTTTTTTTTAAAACACAGACCTAAGAGCTATTTTTTCAAAGTTTATTATTTCAAGCTAAAAAGAGCATCAAAGCTAAAGGACATGCTAACATTTTTACTACAGGACCAAGCTAGATATTTGTTCTAAACATGTTTAAATCACCTTTTTACATGCTTAAAAATCAATTAGGAACCTTGTTTTGGTGTTTAACAAAGAATTTAGATGTTTTTGGTGAATGTTTTCAAAGTTTGCAATTAAGACCAAGGGGTCAAATGAACACCACCAAATATTTCATTTTGGATTTAAAATTGAACACACTTGTCAATCCTTGTTTGCAATAGCTTTTTAATCAAATTTTTGTTTGGCAAAAAGAGGAATGTTACATGTATGCTCTTCCATTTGTCCCTTACAGGGAACCCTTGGAATTATAAGCACTATTCCTTTTGCAAATAGCCTAGTCTAGGGATTAGAAAGAAAGTCATCTATATCACTCCAAAAAAGCTCATCATAGTTTGGGTGACCTTGAAATGACCCTAAATTCTTTCTAATTTCATGCTTTCTTTATTTTTTATGCATCTTGGCTTGTGAGGGGGACTTCATCACCTCCCACAAGTTCTTTAGGGAAGCTTTGACTTGGGGTTTCATCTCCCAACATTGAATTCATTTGGCTCGTTTGGAATTGCACACAAGACATAGTGGTACTTTGAACATCTCACTAGACTAAGCAAATAATAGGATGTAGTGGTTATAAAAAAGACTAGACCTTTTTCCAATAGCCAAGTGATACGGACCCAAAATCCATGCTTTTCTTTACATTGTTTAGTGTGAAAGTCATTGTGAAATTGATTTACGTAGATCATTGAGAAAATTGTTAGATCTTAGATAAATCCCCACTTGCCATAAAAGTATTGCTGGTGTAAGGTGCACATCAAGGTCCATGTTGCAATACTGCCATTTGAGAGAAGGGGGGATGTAAAAAATATACTATATAATGCACATTTAATTTTGGATGAACACTTAAAATCCTCTAAAATGATGTATATTAATGGATTCCAACAATACCAAGTAACATTTTTAGTTTAGGATCTAAGAACAATTAATTAGTTGGTCTTATCCTAGATTAAAGTCTTTTTTGGAGTCAAAACTTGATGTAAACAAAAAATCCAAACCAAATACATAGTCCAAATTTTCATTTGAACAAAGAGGCGTTATGCTGCCCACATGAGATCATCGATTTGCCTTGTTCAAAAGTTCATCAAAATATTGAGTCATATCATCTACTTTGGCATAGTTATGCTGCCTAATTGATTCTAGACCTTTATCAAAGTTGTTTAAAGTCCTTCACTGATTAACTAAATTAAGAATTGTACCTTTATAAGATCATAAGGTTGATGTGTTAAGTGGGTTCACCATTTGCACTAAACTTGAGGTAACTTAAGTTTAATTTCCAATTTGGGTTGAAGGTTGTTTAAGACTCATAATCATTATCAACATTTGATAGACTTAAGCCATTTTGTGCTAAACACTTATACTTTAAGTCTATGCACCACAACATTTTGAGTCAATAAAGGTTTTGTTATGCTATCAAAATTGTAGGAAATCATCTTTGCCTTAGAGAGTTTTTAAACAAACTTTTTTATAACACCTTTTTGAGTAGTATAACAACATTACGCTACCCAAAACATTTCAAATATTATTTCATAGACCTTATTGCATAGGGTTCAAATTTTTTCCTATATTTTCAGACCAATCCAAGTGTGTTTTTGTGATATTTTATCTAAAACAATTATACTATTCACTTTTGTCTAACTTGTTTGTTAAAAGAACCCAGTTTTATACCATTTTTTGTGAGAAAATAAACTATTGCTAAAGTGCCTTTTGTTGCATACCTTATACCTAGTTGATCAAGTTCATGTCCAAGAATCAAATGCCTAGTGTTTGTTAGAAGTGTTTGAAATTTGTTAGATTACAACTTTCATCTATTTTCAAAGTCTAGCTTTTGACACCATTTGGCCAAGAGTCTTAGCACATGCCTTGTTTAAGCCTAGATTTTGACGCTGTGTTTGGCCAAAAGACCTAGCAACTTTTAAATTCCTAGATTAGATTGATTTGAAACACTTTGACCTTAGAGTTTGGCATTTTGATTTTTGGAACCATTTACTTGCTTATCTTTGTGTGAATAGTGAAATATTAGATAATTCACACTAGCTTATTTCCTCACAAAACTTTGCATAAACCTTTTGATCTTTTTAACAAATCTAGACTAAGTTGGGACATCATCTACTTTAGACATTGTCCTTTTTAGAGTTTGTACAAATATTTGACCTTTTATCACAAAAGCATTGATTATGGATCCCAACATATATTCCTACACTCTATATTAACTAGATAAGAGAATCTAAATTCTGACCTATTCATACAAACCATTTCAATAGATAACTTGATGCATATGCCCATTATTGAAGAAGCGTCTTTAGCCTCTACATTGAATAGTGAGCCAAACATAGTAGATAATGTGCAAACAATGTCTAGTCCTGATCAAAATGGTTCTAATGCCCAAAAAAATAGCCAACAACATGTGCTTATAGTTAATCCTATGAATATGTCATCATACCAAGGAGAGGGAATTTATACACCCCAACCTCAACTGACTACTTACTTAAATATACAAATTATGGGATTATGTAATCAAACAATGACCAATATCATGCCTCAATGACAAAATGTGATGAATCCTACTCCTCCTTAATAAGTAATGAGTAGTATTCCACAAAAATAGGCACAATATAGTATATCAATACAATATAAGAAAAATACATTTCCACCTCAATTAGGGGAAATAAATGTTCTACCTCGATAGGTAATGACCAACATACCTCTTCAATCATAGACTAATATGCCAATCCAATACCAAGCAATGACTAGTCAATAACATGAAAATATTGGTCAATGACAAATGCTAAATTTACAACCTAATTTCACTTCCTCATAGGGATTCATGTAATAAGGAGGTCCCCATGTTTCTCAAGTACCTACTAGACAAATGTTAGTTCAAACTGTGCCATAAATCTAGAGATAGGGTCTTGGTCCACAAGTTCCCACTCAATAGCAAAGTTTGATTAGTCAACAATATGTCCCTTTAAAACCATAATAGGCACAATATAGTTATATCCCTCCATTCCAACCATAAAATCCTCCAAGTTAAAACTTTATCGAATAACCAAGTGTGCAATTTCAAATACATCCTAATCCATGTATGTGTATTCCTGGTCCATTCCCCAACCAAGCCAATGTATCCCAATAGGTATCTCTATCATACCTTGGTCAATGTTTTCCACTTGTGACATCCCAATAATCTATTCAAACCCAAAATCTTCCTCAAGCCAATATTCCTTCCAGTTTCCTATCCTAAGAATTACAATAGATGAAAAATACAATTACTACCATTCAAGCTGGTAAACAAACTAAATTTTTTTTATTGGATGATGTATGTTCCCATCCATTCAACATGGAATATTTTTAGATACCATTTTATCCAAGATAAAAACCACTAAAATTCAATAAATATAAAGGGAAAGGTGACCCTAAGGGTCATTTGATTGAATTCTTCATCGCATGTCAACCAATGGCATATAATGACATATACCTTTTGTTGTTGTTTCTAAGAAGCTTGGCTAGACAAGCTTGGAGTGGTTTTTGAAGTTGCCCAAAAATTCAGTAACAAATTTTGATGATCTTTCTAATAAGTTTGTGCAACACTTTTCCTATAATATTGAACATGAGATTTCATTAGTAGATGTAACACAAGAAAAGCAAAAATCCGGTGAGAGTTTTGAAAGTTATTTACAATGGTGGATAGCCCTTGCAAGTAATTTTACCCATAGTTTCATAGATAAATAATTAACCACTGTGTTTACCAAAAAATATCATAGTGACATAGCTTACCATCTGGAACTAGAATGTGCACATACGTTCAAGGAGATCATTGATAAAGGTTTGTTGATCGAGAGGGAACTCATCAATAAGGGAATCATCAAGCTTAATTCAACTAATCAAAATCAAGGTACCAATCAAGGAAATGACCAACATCCCATCTTAGCAAAAGCATCACAACTGACATAGGATAATAACCATGAAAGACTGAAGTAATTCAACCATAATAGGAATGTTGTGGGAAATGGAGTAACCAAATCTCATAATGTGCAAATGGTGAAAACATCATCTACACCACCTTTTCAACTTACTCCTACTCAACTAGTGTCACAAGTACAACAACCAAAACCTACATAATAAATACATCAGTAGTTACCATTATAAACCCCTCCTCCTAAAAGAATTGTGCCTACACATTGACCTAGGAGAACTTGTTGAGTTTATATTTCACAAGATTACCTACCACTAATCTAATTAGTTGGCCTATACCAAAGCATTATCTACAAGACATTTCTTATCTTGACTGGTACCATGAAAATAAATTTTGTGACTATCATCGAGTCAATGGGCATAATCTATGAATATGTGTCCAAATCAAGCATCTAATTGAGAATATGTTGGAGAATGGGGAGATAAAATTGGATAATGGTGATTCCACTTCTAATCAAACTCTTGGGATCTATCAAAACCCCTTTCCCCAACATAATAATCAACAATAGTAGAATAAATAACAACAACAATGACGACTAGTGTAACAACAAAATCAATAGTATCAAAATCGAAGGCCAAATTGGTAGAATTAATAAAATTATTAGTAGAACCCATAATGATATAAAAATGGACAAAACCAAGGCCGTAATGGTAATAACCAACAAACCTACCATGTATTTTCACATGACTACAACAAGGTTGTAGGTCATATTGCAGGGGGTAGTATTAATACCATCTCCATTAATCCTAAACCAAACACTAATTAGTCTAGACCATTTCTAAACAACAAAATTCAACCAAATTACATAGATAATCCTTATTTGACCTAGAAATTCATATAGGCAAACTATTAAATTAGGACTTCCCCTTTTATACATTATATCAACAATGTGTTCTTTCCACATGACCACATGCAAGTGCATTGGTAATCAAGACTTGTCCTGTTTGGTCCCACACCGTTCCCAACATTGGTTAGCAACAATGGTATAGTATTTAATCAAGATTATGAAATCATAACTTAGAGGTCAAAGATTACTATCCTGAGCCCATAACCATCTACCATTTTACCTATCATCCAACCAACCATTTAGCCTTCAAATAACCTATTCACTACTGACCAAGATAAGAAGTTTGATATTGTGGAATAATTTCAAAGGACACCAGCACAAATTTCTATTTTAGATTTGATGTGAATGTCAATAATCCATAAGAACATCTTGAATGAGTTTTTGACCCAATCCACTATTGCTAGTGACATATCCCTTGATAAATTTCAAGCTTTGGTTGGACACCTAACTCTAACCTAATAAGTCATGTTCAACCAAAGTGATATGTCTTCCCTTGGCCCACTCCATAATAATCCATTATACATAGAAGTTTATATAAAGCAACATAAAGTGAAATATATCCTTATAAACAATGGATTAGGCCTCAACATACTATCTCTAAAGCTCATAAAGCTTCTTGGGTATACAATGGCAAAATTCTAACTAGAAACAATAAGTATCAAAGCCTATGATAATCAAGAAAGAGAATCACAAGGCACCATTAGTTTTCTAGTTATCATTGGCCTTTGATTCATGATACACTTTGCCATGTGATTGATCTTGAGTTATCATACAACATTCTTCTAGGTAGGCCTTGGTTACATGAGATTCATGTAGTCTCATCAACATTGCACTAATATATCAAGTTTTCCCACTCAGGGATGTAAGTGAATAGTCTAGGAGATTTACACCCATATGAACATTGCAAGCATCTTGAGGTAAAATTTCAAAGATATAATTATCAGTATGGTATGAATCCAAGTTCCAAATAGGATAAAGGAAAAGCTATACTTATTGATCCTTCACCAAATAATTGCATAGATCCTAATACCTTGCATTCCCTTTCCCACATGCCACCTCCTGAAGATTATAATCATTTCACCATTTCAAATAATGGATTGAGAGAGTATGTGACCCATGATACATTTCATATTTCCAATCTTCCTCAAAATATAAAAACCTTTGGATGACCTAAAGTCATCCCACATATGCATTGGTAACAAAAGAACAAAGATAAGGGACATGCCACATTTATACCAGCATATGGCCTAGGACATAACCCTCTTGAAGGGGATGAATCATGGTTATACAATGATAAACAAGTTGATTTTTATAAAAATTCCAAGTATCTTATTCCTAATAGGATCATGGATCATCATAATTATGAAGGAAGAGGCCTTGAACCAAATCAATAAGGAACTATTGAGCCAATTTCCATGACTAAGTATGAAAGACATTATGGACTTGGATTTAAACCACCTGGGGGTGACCCCACATATCTTATTCAAACTCCATCACTAGTGACTAGTGATGATGATGTTGATAGTGAAACAAAGTCTGATCATAGCCTCACCTTTAACGACTAGCCGAAACCAACCTATTTGATAACAATGCCATTTTCACCCTTACCTTGGCCATTCATCGCAACCATTTACCATTATATTATCCATAATTGATAGATTGGGACCAATAAGAATACAATATACTGATTGATGAGTTTTAGAATGATGAGGCATTATGTGAATTTTTAGGCCTTAGAGACAACGTTCCATTGGGAGATCACAAATTATGGTTCTCAATCACATTAGATCCTACAACCTATTTTGGAGAGTGAGTGAACACCCTTAACCAAAAACAAATAAATAAAACATTGAGGTCCTAAAGTGAAACCCTCTTTGAGGTGCTTTATAACTAGGGAAAAAGTAAAGATAAAGGCCAGTCCAGTGGTGAAAACCTATTTTAGGGGCCATTAGATGGGGGTGTTTATTCTTCTTCGAATTTAGGCCAAGAGACCACCAATGATGAAATTGCATGTGGATCAGAGTTTAGCTTTGAGCAACAAGTATTTGATCAAATTCTCTAAGAATTTATGACTATTTTTATTGCATGGATAGATATTCTATTAGGGGAATCAGATTCATCATGCCTAGGAGAAGTTGAAGAGCAAGTCTTAATAGAGGACCCTAACATAATTCAATAGTTCAAGTCATTGCCCACTATCCTAGAAAATGTTTCAACCCTTCTAGTTGAAGATACAATAGAGATAAATATCAAAACTCCATCATACTTGAAATGGATAAAATTAGGAGCATCCCTCATTGAGGAAGAACATGACATTTTTACAACTCTATTGAGAGAATTTGTAGATATCTTTACATGGGCCTATTCTCACATACCAGGTTTAGACCCCAGCTTGGTTCTACACCACCTTGTGGTTAATCCTGAGACCAAATCAGTACACAAATGTTATGTAAGATGCATCCTCACATTGTTATATTAGTAAAGAAAGAGTTGGAAAAATTCTTAGAAGTAGGATGTATCCGATCCATTGACTACTCAGAATGGATCTCTAATGTTGTACCTATTAGTAAAAATATTGAAGGGATTAGAATTTGTACTAATTTTTGAGACATCAACAAAGCTTATCCTAAAGATGATTTTCCATTTCCTTATATTGACATGCTCATCAACTCCATGGCTGATTATGAAATGCTTTCACTCATGGATGGCTTTTCAGGATATAACTACATCAGAATAGCAACAGAAGACCAACTTAAAACTACATTCACCACTCCATGGGGAAATTTTTGTTATCAAGTAATGACATTTAACCTTAAGAAATCTAGAACTACATATAAAATGGCCATGATTGTCATATTCCATGATATGATGCATGAAATTGTTGAAGACTATGTCGATGATGTATTAGGAAAATCCAAAACTAGGGTCGACCATCCAATAGTGTTACATAAGATATTTGAAAGATTACAAGAGTAAAAATTTAGACTTAATCCAAATAAATGTGTGTTTAGTGTAATTTAGGCAAACTATTTAGCTTCATCATGTCTCATAGAGGTATTAAAGTTGATCTAGCTAAAGTCCATGTTATCACTGTGATGCCACCACCAACCAATTTAAATCAACTCTATAGTTTTCAAGGTAAGATTCAGTCCATCCAATGCTTCATCTCTTAGTTAGTAGACAAGTGCCATCCATTCACACACCTTTTACAGAAGGGAGTTTCATTTCACTTGGATGATCATTGATAAATATATTTTGAGAAACTCAAAGATTATCTTGTTAATTCACCTATTTTATTACCTCCTATGCCAGGAAATCCATTCTTGTTAAACCTATCAACTACCGACCATCTTCTGGGGGAAATCTTGGCTCAACATGATGACAATGGAAATGAGCACATCCTATACTACCTAAGCCATACCTTGGTTACATATAAACATAACTATGCACCTATTGAAAAATCTTGTCTAGCCATGGTTTTTATAGCTTAGAAACTATGCCATTACATGTTGAATAATAAGACCATGGTCATTTCAAAAGTAGATCCACTCAAGTATCTACTATCTAAAATATATTTGTAAGGTATAATGGCTAAATGGATCATGCTTCTCAATGAGTTTGACATAGGTTATGTCAATCAAAAGGCAATTAAGGGACAAAATCTTGTAGATCAACTTACTAAAACACCTCTCATAGACACACAGCCACTTATGTTTTAATTTCTTGATGAATCCATAATGACCATCATTGACACACCCCTTGAGGAGTAGCCTTGGAAACTATATTTTGATGGTTCATTTACTACACATGGATCAGGGGTAGGCCTATTGTTTATTACACCATAGGGGGATCTAATCCATAAATCATTTAGAATCATCTTTCTTTGTACAAACAATATGGCTGAGTATGAAGCACTTATTGTAGGACTTCAACAAGAAGTGCATTTGAACATATCTCATCTCCAATTTTATGGTGATTCTCAAGTAATCATCAATCAAGTCATAGATCATTTTCAAACCAAATATGATAAGATAATTATATATAAAGCCATGGTCAACACTCTTAAATAAAAAATTATCAATATTTAGTTTGAGCACATACAAAGGGCTAGTAACAAAAATGTAGATACTATGGCTACTATTGGTTCTCTAATTCAATAAATAGATAAATCTAGAGAGTATCAATTCCTCATCAAGAATTTGTCAGCACTATCTAATGAACCTTCAACCATTGCCATGATTTTTGATATTATTGGTCCTAATTCTATTTGGTACTTAGACTTTTACTACTACCTTCATGACCAAGTTCTACCACCTAATCTATCTTGAAATCAAACCAAAGCCTTCATTCATCATTCCACTCATTATACTCTACTTGGATCCACCCTTTATCTATAATTTTGATGGAACTCAATGTCATTTTTTAACTTTAGTAGAGTCTATGATAGCATTAAGAGAAGTTCACAAAGGATTATGTGGAGCTCATTCTAAAAGGGTAGTCCTATCCAAAAATATTTTTTATACTAGTTATTATTGGCCCAAAATGGATGTAGATGCCACTGCATATGTAAAAAAGTGTGACAAATGTCAAAAACATGTTAATCTAATTCATGCCCCAACAAAAACTTTGAAACTGATGTTGATGCCATGGCCATTTTCTACATGGGGACTTGACCTCATTATGAATATTAACCCCACTTCATCTGATGGCCATAAATATATCCTTATCACCATTGAATCTTTCACTAAGTCAGTTGAAGTTATACCCCTCACTTATGTGATTGAAAATAAAATTTCCACATTCATTTTCAACCACCTCATTTACCACTATGGTATCCCCTCTTACATTATATCTAATAATGGAGGATCATTCAAGAACAAGGATGTAGACTAGTTATGTACTGAATATAACATCACACAACATTTTTTTATAGCATATTACCCTCAGGGTAATGGCTAAGCTGAGGAATCTAACAAAACCATTGTCAATATTCTCAAAAATATTATCAATGATGTCAATCATGATTGACACCTCTAGATATTCCCTACCTTTTGGGCATACCATACCAATCATCATACTCCCAAAGAACCACTCCATACTCACTTGTTTATGGTACTAAAGCCATCCTTCTATTGAGGTTGAATTGCCTTTATTATGAATCTATTTCAAGCATGTCTTGGATGATCATGACTATCGAGTATCTCACTTGAAAGAGCTAGACCTACTTGATGAGAAACACATAGTTGCCCTCAACAATCTTCAAGCATATCAAAACTGACTCAAAGGTCACTATAATCGACATGTTAAGTATAAAACATTTAAACTTGGGGATCTTATTCTTAAATAAAATAAAAAGAAAACCATGGTTGAGAATAATCGTAATTGGAAATTCAAACCAAACTAGATAGGGCCTTTCATCATAACTACAGATTATGGATCATGAGCATACAAGTTTGCCACACTAGATGGAAAGGAATTTCCTGAGCCAATGAATATTATTCATCTCAAGTGGTACTATGCTTGAGTGCTAAGGTGTATTATCTATAAGGACCATTTTATTTATGCCACTTTATCACTATTTTTCTTTATACAAATACCATCCTTATCTATCCTCTTTGCCGTATCCACTTTCTGATTTCATCCTACCAACTCAGTGTATTCTAAATCCTAACTCATTTGACCTTAGTTTTTGTCATTAATTATGCAATTTTAGCATCAAGATATCTAATCAATTCATTAATTAGTATTATTACTTTAGATAGAGAGAGTATTTTGGGATAGTGTGATAGAAGTTTTGGTAGTTACATCCTTTATTTGTTATTCCTTTCTTACCATCGATTTTGATACTAATTATAACCACCTTTGGGCAAATTAGTAACATCGATCTATGATGTTATGTAATAGTTATAACAAATTATGGAAAACTAGGGGAATAATTAAGCCTTGACATACCAACTTGTCACTTCCTATGCCACATTGTACCTTTTTACCAATTGTGCCTATTTTGGTTGAATTAATTGCTACACTAGTAGAGTTCCTCTATTATTAGGGTAGAACTACAGTGACTTAAGGTCTTACTTTGGGACTATGTAGGCAATGCTCAATACTTATTGAGGTTAGATCAATCACCCTTCTCCACCATGATCTCATTTTTTTATGAGTAACCTAAGCCACACTCTCAACATTTTACAAGCAACCTAAGTTTGAACACTCTCACTATTTTATGAGATTAAACCATTTGGTGTCTCATTATTCTTGATTGATTTGAGATACCTCCAAAAAAATTCCAAAAACATTTGAAAAATCATTGGAAAAGAAAAAAAAATTGACCACTTCTTTGCCTTAAGGATTCTAGGAACCCTCACTAAGTTACAAGCAAATCACTTGTCATTTAGTTTCCCCATCTTTTTTGGCCTTTTTCTCTTATGCACTTGCTATTTTGAAAGACAATACCTATTCTTTTATCACATCCATTATGTTTATTTTCATCAGTTATCATTTTCTTCCCATTCCCTGGGAGACCTACATTTGGCCTAATGTTTTTTATTGGATATTACATCCATGGAACTATGTAGGCAGAGTCCACTTGCCTAGTGCATATGGAAACAACTCAACCACCCCCTTTCTTTTCTTCTATTCCCCCATTTTATTCATTTATTAAGTTATCACCTATTTTCTAGGGGCAATGTTCATAGGGTTATTTATTTATTTATTTCTACTTATTTTGTTTGTTTGTCTACCTATTTATTTACTTTCAACACTATTGCCTTGATTAAATTTATGTGTGTTTATTGATTGATTCCTTGCCCACACTTATACTTGAATCCATACATATTCATATTTTTACATTGTCATCATGGTTTTTATCATTGGTGCATTATTTTTTATTGATTATTGGATTACAGGAGTCAGTCTTCATGCATATTTCGACCAAGTCCTCATGATGTTATATCATGATGCCTATTGATACGTGCTACAAAAAACCTTATAGATTTAACAAGTATATTCAATAATGGTGACATATATTTGGCACCAAAATTTTGATTCACTCTTAATAATATCCCAAATAGAGTAATTAAACATGAAAAATTTTCAATATTTATTAGTTTAGATGAACATCTCCCTACTAGTAGGTTGTTCCAATTCATCATTACCCTCTATGTTAATTTGTCATCATCCTTAGATAATGTTATCATGTTTACCATAACTAGGGTCTAATGATTATAACCACCTATAGGTAAATCATTACACACCATCCCACCTAAATTTCTCAATGATTATAACTGCTTTTGGGCAAATCATTGTGTTGTCACCACTTTACTTTTTCTGCCTATACAAGGACATGTTATTATCTTGTTTATTTGTCTTAACTGGGGTAGGTCCATCTTCTCAATGATTATAATAACCTTTGGGAAAATAATTATGTTGTCACCACTTTACTTTTTCTACCTATACAGGTTCATACTATTATCTTGTTTGTCTATCCTAACTAGGGCAACTCCATCTTAATGATTATAACTACCTTTGGGCAAATCATTGTGTTATCATACCATGTTGCCACTATCGGATATAATTTTTATAACCACCTTTGGGAAAACCATTATACACCATCCCACTTACATTCTCAATTACTTTGACTACTTTTTCAATATCATTGTGTTTTCACCCCATCATCTTTCCTGTATTCGGTACCCTCATTTTACTTCTTTTCGAGGGACCATTTGCTGACCTACTTGTGCCAACCATTCCCTCAAGGGGGCATCATACAATTAGTTTATCATCATTATAGTTATAGGCATATAGGACATTTTAATTATTTATGAAGATGTTACTATGCTTATAGCTTGTAGTGTCTTCCCAAATAGGGGTAAACTATAGACACTAAAATTGGCCACCAATAACCCCCAATCAAGCTTTTGGCCAATTTTCACTCAAAATGCATAATTTAGCTTAAAAAAACTAAAATGCACTAAAAGATGTGAAACTAACAAATTCAAGTTCTGATTTTGGCTAGGATATCCCTAGATAGGATAATGTAATTTATGGGCCAACTAACTTTGATCAGATCATTTCAAATCAGAATGCCAATTTTGCACCTAGGTATTCTGGATTGTTCTTTCTTATCAAATCTTTTGAAAAAGATGTGGCCTTTGTTATTTTTTGTCAACAAAATCCTAAATGGGATAGTGGATATAATGCATCTAACATGGACTTCCAATTTCAATCCAATCAAATTTTGGACCAATAATAAGGCATTTTGATCAATTTGAGTAATTTATGCACAAAGTGCGTAACCATGCTTAAGAGCTAATTAACATAAATTAAGGCATAATTAATAATTCCATGGAAACTTGTTGAATACTTTTTTAGAAATGAATATTGAATATCTGCATCATTAGGTGACCTCATTTTTTGGGAAGTCATCCCTAGGTCATAAATGCCACAAATATAAGGATTCATGCCCTTCATGCCTCATCAATGCCCTCCATGATGCCCTCCATGCCTCTTAATTGCCCCTTATTCTAATTTCATGATGAGGATAATTATAAACTTAATTATAAAAATTTAATTAATCCTTAACCACACATCTCAATCTTAAGATGGATAGTTTAGGTTTATTCTAGACATTCTCAAAAATCTATAAATAGAGAGGCCATGAACATCATTTCTAAGCTATTTTGGTGCAAAATTATTATGCTCAAATATATTTATAGGACTTGATAATGCAAAGTTATAATTCCAAATTGATTATAAGCCAAGCGAAGCCAAATCCACAAGGTGCCAAGGAGAGATAGAGGTGGCCAAAATTTCATTGCCAAGGACTTCATGAGCACAAGCTAAGCAAGCCACTACAACAAAGGAATTTGGAACATTTAAGGAATGTGAAGGAATTATTGTGTTTTATTCCTTACTTTTTAGTTGTGTTTGTCATTTGTTTCTATTAACTAAGCTCTCCCTAGTGTCTAAACCTAGAGATGTTATGCTATTAGTGTGTTTATTTCATTTTGTTTTCATTTTGGAACTAACACCATACTAACCATCCTCTCTTGAGTCAAATTCCTAGATCACATTTGGTAGTTTGAGATGATCATAAACATGGGAGGAGATGATGTTGATACTTTCTCCCCCATTAATCATAACCCTTTTTATGCAAGTTTGGTTAATGTATGCAGTGATGAAGAGAGGGGGGATCTGGATTGTCAAGATGGATAGAGTGTATTTTTGAATCCTTAAAGATGACAAGGCTAGAAAGTTGGGGAGTGCCAATAAAGGTTGATAGAGGTTGAGGGTCTTCTAGTTAGACCTCTATTGACCACAAGGCCTCTATTATTACTTGGTGATGATGAGGTAAGGTAGAAATCAATTTGTATAGACTCATCTTCACTAGGGTTTGGTGAAGTTGTTTAAAAACCACTCTTTTGATCAATTCAAAGGGGTTGTATTGAGAGGTACCCAATATGGATACCTTAAGTTTGGATGAAGGTGAAGATGCTTGAATTTGGTTCGATTGAGAGGTGGAAGATGGATATGGCTATGGGATGTACACTTTCACCTTCCCCTTATCCTTATGCTAATGTTATGATCATGTGACCACATGGATAGTATGGATTGATGGAAGAGTTAGGGTAGGAGATTGATTTATTTCCCCCTAACTCTAAGGTGAGAGTGGGGGAGTAGGTAGGCATTGGGTATGGGTTATTTTTTATTGAATTGGTAGAGGGCTCTTGGGAGGTTCATCTGATAATAAATTATCCTCATGATAGAGCCAATGGATTATGGTTTGGAGAGCCTTGTAGTTCTCTATGTCATGCTTAGGTGTTATATGATATGAACACACTAGGTAGTCATTATACCAGACTAGTTTTAGACTAAGTGGGTCAAATGGTCTGATAGGAGATAAGGTCAAGAAAGAAGATTGCAATAACCTTTGAAAATATCTATGTAAGACTTGGTTAAAGGTGGAAAGGGTATAGAGGTTTTGGTTTTTGTGGTTGAGTTGAAATCCATTTTAGAAACAAGATTAATGGTATAAATCTTCAATAAAGGGGTGCTCTTAGTTGATGGTTTTGGTTTTGGTAAAGAGGTTGATAAATTGGAGGTAGATTGTTTTAAGGTAGGTAGTTTGGTTATGGATGCTTTGATGAAAATGGGTGTGGATGAATGTAAAAGTGATGGCATAACTAAAAGTGATGGTTGGGATAGTTGGCTTCCTAATTAAAGTAGAGGGATGAGGCCCCAAGATAGAGGGCAAGGTGAGATGGGAGATATAACTTTGGTCTTTTGGATTTTTGGTGGTTTTGCCTTCTTTATTGATTTAGTTCAGGATTCATTTAGTAGGTTTAGTGGGTTTAAATCCAACTTTACTGATGGGTGAGTAATATTATGAGTTATAAATATGCCCAAATTCTTGGTGGGTTTGGTTAGAGGTGATTGGGTTAGTTTAGGTGACTTTGGTGGTTCTACCATAGTTTGGTTGGTAGAAGTGTCTAATGGTTTAGCTATGATGATAATGGGTTTGATAGGGGAAAGGGTAGTTTTTAATGATAAATAAGGTTCTTGATTGGTTATATAGGGGGGCTCCAATTTATTTCCAAAAGGTGGCCTGATCTATGTTAGGATGGGATACAAAGTCTAAGTTTCTAACCAATCTAGAGAAAGGTTTATAGATAGGTCTAAATCCCTCAATAGTGGCTTCAAAGGATAGGCCAAAGGGTCGAAAGGGAGGAATAGATATCTCATAAATTTCATGATTAAAATGTTTCACTATTTGGGAAGGTAATTCCACAGTGGGAAGTGTAAGCATAGTGGTTTCCTCCTCAAGAGTGTTTTTTTAAGGGAGAGTGGATTGTTGTATGATTGAAGATAATGGTGTTGTGGTGATATTTACCTCCTCTAATGTGGATATAAAAGGAGATGTGGGTTAATATAATACCTAAATAAGTGGAGTAGTGTTAGAGGTAATCTGGTCAATAATTCTCTCAGCAAGGAATTAACTAAGAACCATGTTGATAGTGTGGGCCTCATGATTATGAGAAGGTTTTGCCTTGATTTCATTATTGTTGGAAGGAGGTTGGTTGGGAAATGTATATCTAAATATGTTGAGTGATTTATTTGGGGGTGAATTGGGGTTATCCAACACAATCTCCCCCTTTTTAATGAGGGTTTGGACAATGTTCTTGAAGGTGTTACACCTACTAACGTCATGCCCAATGACTCAGTGGAAGGCACACAATTTGTTCTCCTTATACCATTTAGGTATAAGATGATAAGAATCAAATTTATATGTAGATTTTTTGGAAGGAATACGTATGATATTATCCTTTAATAGTTTCTCCAAGACTGAAGCATATGACACCCCAAGTAGAGTAAATTGCTTTTGGGTGTTGCAGTTTTGATTCTTCACATTTTGATGGAGGAGTTAGAAGAGTTATGCTAGTTGATAATAGGTATAGGAGTGGTTTTAAGGATGACCACATTCACAATTCCCTTGTTTTTGGTATTGGTGTTGGTTAAGAGGAAGAAGCCTCATTTGATTTGAAAGTAGAGATTTTATTTCTTAGTTTTAACTTTCCTTCATCGATGGCTCTATTTTATAGTTTACATGCCATGGTAAAAGATTCATCAAATGTCTTGAATCTCTGAATGCATAATATTGAATAAATGTGTTTGGAACATGCATGAGCAAAAATTTCAATTAGCTTAGGTTGTGGTAAGGAAAAAGAAAGTTGATTTATCAAGCTTCTCCAGTGAGCTACAAAATCAAAATTAGATTCATCATCAAATTATTAGATAGTGTAAAGGTCAGTGATGGAAACTTTCTTGGAGATGTTTATTGAAAAATGATAGTTTGAGCTAGCTGGGTGAAAGAAATGAGAGTGTTTTTCTATGGCATTATACCAATCTAGTGCTAGACCAAATAAGGACATGGGGAAGGTACAGAGAAAGAGAACATCATCATAGGCAATCAAATAACATGAATGTCTAAATGCCCTTAGGTGTTATTGGGGGTCCTCCTTACGTTGAAATTTAGAAAGCTTATGAAGTTCCCATTGAGGAAGATAGGGTTAGATAGGGACAGATGGGTGAATGGGTTCATTACAAATCTGGTCATGATAAAATTTTATGAGCTACAAAAATGGATGACTATAAATTAATCATTTTATCCATTAGCATTTTTATTAGATATATTTGGGGTTGTGCACCTAAAAATTTGGAAGGTACATACTATTATGGTGGTTGGGTAACATATTGATAGTTGGTAGGAGGTTAAGATGTTCCACATATTATTAGGTAGAAACAAGTATTTGGGTAGATGCCACATATTAATATGTGGACACAAGTGGTTGGGTAGTGGGTAGAGGTATACGACCTTGTGGGTTAGGGATGTAGCCCAGGTTTGGTGTAATAGGCACTTGTTGAGGTATTAAGGTGGGTTGGGTAGGAGTTATAGTTTGGTTTGTAGTTGAAGGATAGGTAGTGACTTTGGTATTAATTTATGGTAAGTTAGAAGGTATAGACACTACAAAGTTTTGAAGTGGAGTAGTAATTAGTGGATTGGGGGTAACTGAGGGAAGGTGGGAAATGTTAGTAGTGTGTACTCCAATGGTAAGTGTAGTATATGTGTTTAATGGTTGAGTTACTCCAAAGGTAGAGGAATTTTTGGTGGGGGTGGAAGGTGTAAGGGTGTTGGTAGGTTGATTTTCCATAATGGTATCAAAAGGATTATTGGTAGATGAAGATGCTTGGGTAGTCAATGGTTGAGTGGTGACTATGGCAATAAAATTATGTCCTATAAGGTGGGATGTCATGCCATAAGGTGGATCCATAAATGAAACTAAAATAGGGTAATGGTGAGACATGTTGTTAAGATAATGCTAGAAGGAGACAAGATTGTTATATAAAAAAATGGTAAATCTATATCCCCTTGGTCAAATACCCAAGGGAAATTAGGACTTCACAAAAGATGAGAAGAGTTCTTTGGATTAGAGATGTATTCCATGGATGAGGAGGTAGAAGAAGTTGAATGGTTTAGTGATGGCTCCTATTCTACGTGGTTCCTTTGTTGTTGTCGAGTTAGAACCATGCAAGATAGAGGAGAAAGAAAAAGACAAATAATCTCACAACTCAAACAAAGAGAAAATAAGAAATGATCAAGGAAATCAAACATACACTAAAAAATAATTTAAATACTAAATTTATTTTTATTCTCTCTTTTGGATTATGCCTTAAGATTTTAATATGTTGTGAGAGTCTATTTTAGTTTATAGAATAGGTACTAGATAAGAAATCTATGGTTGGTTTCAGGTGTTTGAGGCTCTCAAAAGGATATGTATTGGAAATCAATACATGGATTGGTATTGGGGCCTACCCCTTCACTTCACACACTAAAATGATAAGGGTATCAATGCTTCACCAATATATACTAGTTTATAGAGTTTAGACTCAAACAAAGAGGTGATTTTTGGTTTTTCTTCTTGGTAATGACCTCCAAGTAAGATATCCAAAAGGTGAAGGTGATGGCTAGGTGATACAATCCTCATCGGGCCTTTTGTTAATAATTTTGATGTTTGATTTGATGTAAGTGGTTTGGTCTTGTGTGTGTGACAAGAGTGAAGCTATGATTGAATTACTTTTCTTTAATTTAAGTTGTGAGTTAACTTGTAAGGAAATGATGTATGCAATTAATTTTAAACCCAAAACTAAAACTTTTAATTTCTTTGTATTAGAATAAAATTATAAGAAGAACAACTAAATGTAAACTAATGAACCCAAGTAAAGACTTAAGGGTCCCATCAGGCATGCCATAATGTTTTAGTAAATTTTAACTTATGATTATTGAAAGAAAGAGAGAAAAAAATTGATAAGGGTATGGTAAAAATACCTATTGGATGTGCATGTGTTGAATCAAATGATTATAGAGACTCCTCTTTGTCTAGGGAGGAATGACCTATAGATAAGAAATAACTAAAATAAATGGTTGGTTAGATAGATAGTTAGGTGGATTTCCTGTGAGCTAGATCTAAGAAGCATGTGCTTCCTAGGAGGCTATCAATCCACATTTTTGAATAATTAAATTTATAAATTGAAAGATAAAGCACTTGCATAAATAACAAAAATTAATTAAATTAATTATAAAAAGTTCTTGGTAAAAGAATGGACAAATGTGGTTAATTATAGTGATAAGTATGTTGATAAATGGGTCAGGTATTGTTCAAAAACTAGGGCAAGACTCTATGATCAATCAAAGAGAAATAAAGTTGGATTTGGTTAAGGTATAATGGGTGAAAATATCTTGATGTTATTTTGTCACACAGTGATCATCAATGGTTGGGGTGACTATCGATGGTTAGGGTAACTATTGGTGGTTGGGTAACCATCAGTGGTTATGACAGATCATTGGTGGTCAAGGTGACTGTTAGTGGTTAGTGTGGGTTCTAGGTGTGTTCAAGAAGTCTGGTTTGACAAGGTTACATAATGAAATTCGAAGAGATGTGTTTGGGTTGGGTTGATTATGAAACAAAAACAAAGTAACTGAATGATCAAAAATAGATACTTAGCTTACTAGTTGTTCATTTGAAGAATAGTTGAGGTGGTTGGTTGATAAATTCATTGATGGATTCTAGAGTAATTTTGATAGAGTAACGATGCTTGGATGTTGGCTAATGGATGACAACACTTCAGATCCCTATCACACTTGTTGGTTTACTAGATCACTAGAATAATGACCTAAAAGAGAAAATCTGATAAAAAAATCTCTTGATAGTTGTGGATCCTTTTCACCACCTGCTCATCTATTTTCATAGGAGGAGGGAAGAGGTGGAAGTGTTAGTCAAAGAATAGGTTTAACTTGTTATCTAAATTTCACTTTGATTTGCATTGATGTGCAAGTGGATTAGGTAAGCTAATTATAAAAAATCAACTTGTAGTTAAAGTGGGTGTTCAATGTTTAGGTGGCGAGAACCTGACTATCAGTGGTCAGGCATAACCATCAATAGTTAGGGTGACTATGAGTGGTCAAGGGTTAAAGTTCAAATTGGGTCAAAAGGTGGGTTAGTTAGTGGGTCATTCTAACTTAGGTTTGTGGTTAAAAGGGGTACATATGGTCCCTAGGGGGTCCTAAGGTGATCTAGGGGTGTTTTGACATCTAGACCTGTGGTGTGTAATTTTCTAGTGTCTACACATTCACATTAGGTTTTATAGATACAAAAAGCCTTGAAACCCTCATACCCCTATTCATCATGTCTTTGAGCTAGTTATTTACAATTGAGATCAATTTGACCATTTATAAGCATTAATAGGAGATTTAAGACCTTAATAACACATCCAAGCACCTTGATCATTGATACAAAGTGACCACAATCTCCACACCACTCATCAAGTCACTTATGTCTACCAAAAACACAAGCCTTTAACATAGTCCTCTTTCATTGATTTTTTTATTACATAAAGGCACACTTTCTTAGAACTTCTTCAATGCATGGAACAAGACTAAAATTAGGTAAAAACATCAACTAAAACATAGAAGACCAATTCAATAAAATAAAAGAGGTTATAAATACACTTTAGTTAACTCAATCTCTCTAAGCAAAAACATAGACAACAAACTCTGAATTTAATTTGCAATAAATGCACTTCTACAGACATCCAAGTCTCTAAATCACTTTGAGGACAATCTATAGAAAGTATACATATTTTATTTTTACACCAACATGTTTTGACCTCTTCCATGGATTTTGTAGGCAAAAAATTGCTCTCGAGTCCCAAAAAAGCATGCATATTCATTTGAATTTAAACCCCAATGTCCATAGTTTTGAATTCCCAATGATTATTTACCAAAGTATAAATTTGATAGTGACTATCATGTCATTGCACACATGACTAAATTTGGAATCTCATAACTTGAGATAGAGAATACATCAAGATACCAAACTTGCAGGTAAGGATCTTGGCACTATAAAAAACACCTTCACAAAACCCCTTGACCATAGTTAACTTTATAAGTACATATGAGAAGTGCATAAAATACTGGTCTCTTCATACCTACAATATGTTCAATGATGGTCTAGTTTCTCTTAAGTGAGAATAAAACTTTTTCTCTTTGAAAAAGATCATGAGAAACACTAGAACCTCATAAATGCATCTAGGGAATCCTCATAACATCTTCTACAACCTCAATAACCTACATACATGGCATATACTCTCAAATCCATCATGAAGACCACTTTGTCATTAATGCACCATGTACCTCATACTATTTTGACAATAATGACAACTAAGACCATGATCAACAATATCCCCCATTGTCATTGATGGAAAACCATTATTAGGAAGTCTCTTTCTCAAACTGATCTTTCTCCCTCATTCTTATCCTTCTCCTCCTTTGAAATTAATGATAAAGGGTCTCTTTTTCAACCTGCCTATTTAATCCTTAGACTTGAAAAAACTCTTTGCACTTAACCAAAAAAAAACTTTTGAATCTCTAAAACATTTCACACATTCTCCCCTATCACCATGCACACCTTGGTCTACTTGAATTTGACAAATCTAACCAATCTCTTAAACCATTATCTATACTGAGATAAACCTTCTTAATGCCCTTCATTTTACAAGCTAACCTCTTACTCACTCTTGATTACCATTATTAACCTTATAATATATATATATGACTTTATTCTCTTTCTATGCTGACTTGGAACAATCACATATTGAGTTAATAGTTCCTCCTTATCCCATGACCATCTATTCAACCCAAAACAACTCCTTAACTCATATCTCACAAGAGTCATGCCCTTACTTCACATTATTCTAAAGATACTTGAGTTAGCTCCCCCTAAATCCATGATCCATCTAGATCAAATAATTTGAAACCATAAACCAACTATTTACAACAAATACATATCTCACAATAATACCATACCTTAAATGAAGATAACTTCACCCATACATGGGTTGCCAATCATGACCAACACATTTTATACAACAACTATCCTTTTAGTCCAATAAGGACTTATCCAATGGTCATAAACTATTATCACATTAATCTAACAACAATTACTAAATTTTGAATCAAGCATAATATCCTATTAAATCTCCAATCCATCTCTGACTATGCTCATAAGAGCTCACAAGTCTTGACAACACTTCTTAACAATTCTTCAAAGTAATTGATGACAAACCTCTAAGTAAACAAAAATAACTACCTTTCAATGATTTGAACAAAAATAAAACACTCAATAAAACTTGTATCAAATGAAACCATTCTCAATAACTCATAAATCCTTCACTCACATCTTGAAATCACCATTAGGCCATAAAGACCTATTAGGCCTAATTACCTCAAAAACACTATTTGCAAAAATGAAGCTCAGATAACCTATATAAACACATTAAAAGACCAATTAACATATTTATGGAATATTAATGACCTAAGGGTCATCATAAAACTCATTAGATTCCATCACTTAGGCTCTAAAGAGTCAAGAACACCTCATCAAAAAGCTCACTCTAAACTATCAATTTACTTAGAACCCAATCATTGAAAATTTGACCTCAAAAAATAGTTTAGGCACTTTTAAAAAAATTAGATTCATAAATAATATACAATGTAATATTTATAACATCATCACATTCTTGGTAGACTTCTATATTAGGCATAATGACTCAGGAACATCAAACTCTCTAACACACATAAAACTACCTGAATGCTTCCAAAACAGAGTCTTGATAAATGTTTTATTCAATTCATATAAGGTTACTTACAAGTCATATCATGCACATGATTATTTTTTATGTGGTTTATATAACATCCTCCAATAAATATATCAAAATATCTAGAGTCAACTATTGGTCTTGCAGACCAATTTGTTAAGCTTCTCATTCACAGTTCTTACATAGCTAGATAAGCCATTTTGGTTTCGATATTACAACTTATTTAACTAACTCTAAAACTTATATAAATATTTTATAGGTCATATATGTATTAAAAAACAACATATTATTCATTTTATGCATCATATAAGTGTAAAGAGCCTCCAACTCATCACTCTTACTTTCATACCTAGAACTACCATTCTACCTTGAGAACCAATCATAGTGATTATATATTTTAACACATGTGTGGGAAATTTTATGAACTCTTGATGCATGTGTATTATCATATTATATCTTTAGAACATATCAAAACACAAATATACATATGTCTAATGGAAAATATGGGATATATGGACCAATCTGTTAACCTTACACCTCTACTGTCTCATCTTCACTAGATAGGTCATCTTGAGAACAATATTTTCAAAATTCTCAATGACCTCCAAAAAATATAACCAATATTTAAATGTGTTATAATACTTTAACATCAACCCCATGGAATTGGATCCATTCCTAATCCATGACAACTCATCCCTAAACTCATTCTCACTCATCCCTAGTTTTCTCACTCTCTTCCTCATTAGCCTTTTAGTGATAGGTCAATGTTTATGAATGGTTTTTCATATTTGAATTATTTAAATTGATTATAAATCACCATGGTCATGAATTAAAATTCACAAGCTTTAACCCCCATCCATTGTGTAGTTTTGACTCAGTCAACCTACTTGTTATACAAAATTTAAGAGAAAAAAGGGATTTTTTGTAGCTTCCAATCACTCATCTATTAGACCAATTCCATATGGATGCACCTGGGAGAGTCTTCTACATGTTAAAATCACCAAACTAGGTCATCTAATTCATTCTAGGCCATTTCCATCAAGATCTTCCATATTGAGTTACTATGGGAGTTTTATAAGAGCTTTAGCCCAATTTCCATTCTTAATGTTTGTTCATAAATCTCTTTTCATAATACCAACTCCTAATTCTTGGAAAACATTTATAAGACCATTTTAAATATCTTCCTAAGATTTCATCTTCCCATGAAATATTCACACATGCCAACAAGCATGATAAAATACTTCTCGGGTCTTCATCTCTTCATTTTACACATAAGAAAACTACAAAACCATATTTCATGATTTTTCCTTTAGTCTATAACCTCATACTTGGTCAACATACTTGACATAACTTATCTCACCTATGACAATGCTTTCACAAACTCTGGCACCTTGTAAACTAAACTTAACCTCTATTTATGCCATATTATGTCTCTTTGTACATTAGGCCTTAAACTGTCAGTCATACTTAGACCTTGAACACACCTTGAAAAATTTTATACTTCTATCAATACCTCATCCTCATGTCATATAACCTCATTCCATGCTCACACAATGCCAAACATTTTATCAAAAGTATCAAACTACTCACCTCAACATGCTACCAGGGCTATGCTTTCTTAGCATGCAACATCTGCTAAGACTCAAAAATCATTCACCAAGATTAATTATTCCAAAAACTAATAAACATAATGATATTTAAACCCACCTTCACAATATTATCCATGTTATGCTTATACCATCACCTTCAAGCTACCAAACCTTCTCCAAAGGACCTACTTTGATACCAATTGTTAGAAGCACAACCACTGAGAGGGGGATGAATAAGTACCCTTTAAAAATAACCCTCTTACTTTAAAGTATCAATTTTGTATCCATAAAATTCATATGTATAATAAAATTTAAATCAACATCACATGGTCTATCAATATCACAAAGAAAGCATACTTATAGAAAGCATGAAACATGATAACACATGATAACACATCATCTATGTGGGAAACCCTGATGGGGAATAAAAACTACTAAAATAAATCTTGGACAACTTGTCATATAAAACCATGAATCAATTTAGTTGAGCACCAACCTAATAAGGAAGCACTAACTCTTTGAATTTATCTATCACTAACTAGACTTTAACAAGCACCCACTTGTAAGGAGGCTATAACCCCCTAGGTAACCAGGCACCAACTTAGCCACCTCTTGACCAAGCACCCACTCAGCCAAGTACTCTATTTATAACTTGATCTTTTTATCTCCTACAACTGATGATGGACACCTTACAATATTTCCTCTTTAACCACTCTAAAATAGCCTCTTTCTTAAACAAATCTATCTTTATATAATAGTCATATCAACAACTCTAAATTCTACCCTTACTTAGCTCTGAGATTAATTCTACCCTTAATTAGCTATGAGATAAAAATCATGATGTAAACACATTCAATCCATGATTATTCTCTCTACCTCAACATATGAAGATCTACAGTCAAATGAAAATATGTTCTTCTACTAAACTCATGCACAACACGTGAGGGTCTTCTTGCTCTCTTTCATTTGCAAACAAGATCACTATTTGATTTATTCCATCAAGCATCATAGAAAATAATCATAAGCATATGTGACATGTATTTATATCCATACTTACCTCTCTACCTTTTCCTTAAAAGAAATTAGATATTCAATTCATTCACTCCACTCTATGTTAACCAAATAGGCCTAAAAAATCTTCCTCTTATAATAGTCTCTTGAACATTCATTTTATCACTCTATTGTGTTATCCAAAGGATAAAATAAACAATTTTAATATTTAATTACCCCTTATAACATGTTACACATAAGTAACAAACATAATTTTATCAACTTTAGGTCAGTCATGCTCCTCTAGATTTCAATCTCCCTTTAGACATACACAGACCTAATACAATTAGGCCTGTCCACTCAATGACCCATAAGTCCCTCACAAATAAACCAAACATGTTAAAACACTTTAATTCCAAGAATATGAGTCTCCAACATACATAAGGATCCTCAAACCATTCACTTACACATAAAATTCCCCATTATGCCTCATATCTTCATTAGGTCTCATGGAGACCTAATTAGAAAAAGGACTACCCTCTCTCACTCAAAAAAGACCTATTGTTTCAATATGAACATCATAAAAAATTATAAAAAATATTTAAACATGTAAAATCAACTTCAATACAATTCTTCATGCATCAATCAATTTTCCTTCAAATTCTTCAAGCCACCATGACTTAAATCAAAATAGGACATCATCTTAGCAAGCTTACTATTTAAACCCTTCACTCTTATTAAGAAAAACATAGAACTTATATTATCATCAGAGCTTTGAACATCTTCATGTCATTCACAACATGAAAACAAATCCCATTATGACATTATGAGGTCATCTTGACATTAAAAGAACATTTCAACTCATGACATAACCTCTACAAAAACACCACTTCAAGATTACTAGAAACTTGTCATGCTATAGGAATGATCACCTTTAGAAATTTGTTTCTCACCTTCATGGAAAAACCAACTTGTAATCTCATTCTTAAAACTAATTACAGACCATGGATCACATGATCAACACTTTATACCTTCAATTATATCAGTCAGATAGACCAATCTTTAACTCTCACACCACTTGTTTTGTCCTTGCTACTTAGACATCACTTAGCACTAAAACAAGCATTGTAAACATGATAAATATTGTAGGAAACATTGAAACAAAACCATATAACACTGTAATGATCTCTTATAATTTAAATAAGATCCATTTTAATCATGAACATTTACATTAGGTTTTATAGACATAAGAGGCCTTGAAACCCTCATACCCCTATTCACCATGTCTTTGAGCTAGTTATTCACAAATGGGAACAATATGGCCATTTATAAGCACTATCAGGAGCTTTAAGACCTTAATAATACATCCAAACACTTTGATCATCCATCCAAAGTGACCAAAATTTCCACACCACTCATCAAGTCACTCACGTCTACTAAAAATACAAACCTTAACCATAGTCATCTTTCATTGAGATTTTATTACACAAAGGCACACTTTCAAAACTTCCTCAATGCATGGAACAAGACTACAATGAGTTAACAACATCATCCAACACTTATAACACCAATTCAAGACCAATAAAGAGGTTATAAATCCACTCGATCCAACCTAGGGTCTCTAAATAAAAACACAATATAAAAAATATAACTTAACCCATTATAAATGCACCTATATGAACATCCAAGTCTTTGAATTACTTTGAGCATAATATACATAAAGTCTACTTCATCTTTTCTTTTTACATCAACATGTTTTGACCTCTTCCATGGCTTTTGAAGGCAAAAGAATGTTTATGGGTCCCCAAAACTCGTGCACAATCATTTGAATTTAAACCCCAACATCTATATTTTTGAATGCCCAATGCTTATTTACCGAAGCATAAATTTGATAGCCACTGGCACGTTACTACACATAACACCAACTTTGGAAGATCATAACTTGAGATAGAGAATATATCAAGATACCAAACTTATAGGGAAGGATCTTGGCACTATCAAAAACACCTCTATGAAACCCTTTGACTAGAGTTGAATTTATAGGGAGATATAATAAATGCAAAAACAAAATGGTCACTTCATACCTACAAGACACTCAATGACAATCTAGTTTCTCTTAAGCTAGAATGACACTTTTTATTTCTCTAAAGGATCATGAAAAACATTATAACCTAAAAAATTCATTTAGGGAACGCTCATAACATCCTCTATCACTTCAATGACCTACATACATGGCATACACTCTCAAATCCATCATGAAAAACACTTTATCATTAATGCACCATGTACCTCATACTATTTTGACAATAATGACAACTAAGATCATACTCAACATAGTTTACTTGGGTGAGATTTTTTACCCTCTTAAGACTAGTTTTCCTCCTTTCTTGTCCCCTGAAGTTAGTTGTAAGATAATTAAATACTCTCTTTTTTTAAGCTAGTGCATAAATTGTTTTTATTGAAGAATACACATTTCATTAGTATCAGGTTTTATGTAACTTAGTGTGAAAAATTGAGATGTCTCCTTTTGGCCAAATTTACTTGGGAATAGTCCACAAATTTGATTCTAACCATCTTAATATACCATGGTAGTGCTCAAGTTCATCTACAAGGTCCTAGTATCATAATCTCCCCCTTATTAATAGTTAAATAGCTTTATGGTCTAGTTCAACAAGCATTTTTACTACCCATAAATGTAATTATATCCATCACAATACACTCGGGTAGCCCTAAAGTTCATCTAGTAGGTTCTAGTAGTAACATCTCCCCCTTCAAGCCCCTCAATTAGCTTTAATCATTAAGTAGATTTAACATAGACACTATGGTCATAAAATTGTATGCCAATTTCTGATATGGAATGTTACAATCCTTAAATGCCAATATAACTATCACAATGCACCAGGGCAGCCCTAAATTTTATTAAAGAGACTAGATAATATCTCATGGAAAATTAATTAATCAATGGTATTTCTTAATTGTAATATGTAATGTTATAGACATACAAGTAATTTACAAATTTTCTCTTTTGTAGAGCAATCCATAGGTTACAGGAAAAAAATATTTTAAAATATTATTTTTATTCAATATTTAAGAATATAAAATTATACATGATAAATTAATTAATCCCACTAACTTCTAACCTCTACTTCCCATAAAAACTTAACACTTTACGCTCTTATTATTTATATAACTCATAGCTTTCAACAATACACTATGCAACTCTAAAACTCATCTTATTATTGTTGTTATAGGTGGAAGAGGGGAAGTCACTCCCCAACTCAACCAATAATGTTTAGTCCCTATATATAACTATGATTTAATTAGACCTTCCCCGTATATTTAAAAATATATTTATATTAACAAAAAAATTAAAATTGAATTTTATAATGTAGAAAAATCCTCAACTTGCTCCAAAATCAGATATGTAGGTTTGATAAATGTAAAGGAGATAGAAACTCAAGTTATAAACAACATAGTTTTAACCATTATTAGCCGTTGCCTTTATAATCTATGGTTGGAACTTATAAAATGCATTTATAAACTATGGTAAGGTAAAAAAAAAGTAAATTTACAGACACCTTTGGCTTGGTTTTTTTCCTTGAAGACTAAATTTTTTTCTACAACATGATAAATAGGTGGAGATGATTGCTTATTTTGTGAAGTGATTTTGATTTCTTGGCAGCCTACATATTTCTGTCCTAATTATAAATATTTTTTTTGTTTTATAAGGTATGGAAAGGTTATGAAATAATCTTTTCATAGTTATATTAACTAGGTTCATACTTATTTTTATAGTAGTTGAAGATGCCAACACAGAGAGCAGTGATCTATCAGTGGTTGTCAAATTTAGCAATGGTGGAGGGGGAGTGGGGCAAGCTACATTTTTCAAGTATCCTGAGGGAAGGGTTTATATTTATTCATAAGATAATTTTAAGAAATTGAAAGACATATTATGCTCTAAGATATTTATATTTTGTTCATTAGAAGTTAGACTATATCTGTAGGAGGTAGATGTAAACCTAAATAATTACATGCTCTTTGCTCCGGTGGACTGTCAATTTACTTCAAGGTTTCCATGGGAGGTCTTAGAAGAGATAGTATGATTTCACATTGTGCCTCAAATTATTAATTTCCATTAATTATTGCACCTCCTTATCAACTAAAAACTCAAAACCTTGGTCACTAACACTAGTCTTCACATTACCTGGGCCTCCTATGCCTCTAATTTGACTATGTTGATGATGAACAGGGTTCCAATTCTCTATCATGACCTTCATGTCGAACATGAATTTGTTATCCATGATATCTCCCACCATTTTAGCATGTATGAATCATCCACATAGTTGTTTTTCTTGCATTTCTATTATCAATGAAATGGGTTTTGAGCCCTATGTAGATTAATTTCAAGTAGTGACTTTAACTCTGAACAATTTATGTCACATGAAGGGAAATTCAAAAGGTCTAACCCAAAGAAGTACATTGGGGTATTAATATTGATATTTATTTTTTATTTGATATGTGTAGTAGTTATTGTTAATTTTTTTTATGATTTTGTTAACATACTCAAGGTCTTGTTTATTACTAATTCTAGGTTCAATCAATTGTGCAAATCTTCACAGATCTTTTAGTAGTGCTAATTTTTTATTATTCATGAAATTAGTAGTTGTAGTGCTAAATGTTTATGATTAAATTATTAGAAGAATTTTTATTTAAAATAATATATTTCAAGTGAAGTGAGATATGTTTTTTAGCCCTGTACACATAAATGAGTTTTGAGCCCTATGCACATTAATTTCACATAGTGACTTTGTGATCCTATTTGCCAATGATTTTATTTTGGGTTTTAATTATTTATGTTTATTTTTGCATTTTTTCAAACCTATGTAGTTTATAAATGAGGCATTAATGATGATATAATCATTCTACCATTATTCTTCATTGATTCATTATTTTCTATTCTTGTAGCTGACACCTATAAATATGTTTTAAGCTTAGAGTTGATAATGTGTACCAATCTACTCTCATCTTAGGTTTATAATTTTATGTTTTGATCCATCAATAAAAAATCTATTTTCAAAAATCTCTACATTGCAACCACATTAATACATGTTTATTGAATCTGAAAGATATTTTCAAAAAGAATGCCAAGGAAGGCGATAGCTTATTAGGGGCAAGATAATTTTGGAATAATTTTTGGTTTCTTTAGTGCAAATATAATTTCACAATAGGAAAGCTTATGAGGCTCCCCCAGTTTTTTATGTTAAATTGATTCTACTTTTAATGTTTTATGATAAATCTTGGTTGTCTTTATAAATGTATAATACTATTAAGTTTTTTATTCATATTATTTTAGCACTCCTATATATGTGTATGTGTGTGTGTACATATATATATATATATATATATATATATATATATATATATATATATATATATATATATATATATGTATATACATATATATATGTATATGTATGTATATATATGCATATATATACATATATATATGCATATATATATGTATATATATGCATATATATACATATATATATATGTATATATACCATATATATATGTATATATATGTATATATACACATATATATATGTATATATATATATATGCATATATATATATATATATATATATATATGTGTGTATGTATATATACAATTATTTAGTTATAAATATTAAATTATTTGAATTATTTAGATGTAATAAATTTTTAATTATAAAATTAAAATTGCTCGTCATTTATATTTATGCATGAGTTTATAATTTTGTTTCTAATTAATTAATTCAAAGTTTTCATTATTTTCATTTAGGCATAATTAAACTATTAGTGTTTTGATGTGGATTTACTTTTATAAGTTAGTTGATCTTGTTTTTATTTTTAATTATAAATTTATTAAACTTGTTTTTAATATTTAGTAGCACTCTACTATACTTTTTATGGGAAATTATTTTATTTTTTTATTAATAAATAGGAATATAAAATTCTCCTTTTTTTCAAAGAGTGAAATGTTAGAAAAGTGGTCTTGATTTTAAGAACTCTCTCATCCATATTTAAATTCATATTTTCTATTTCTATATATCTAATAAACCTTTTCTATCTATATATTATTTATTTATTTTTAATTTTTATATAATTTATAATTTTATACATTGAATAAGCCCTTCATGTCCTATTTTGTCTCCTATAAGGTGACCATTCAAAAAGAGAATTTATGTTTGTATTATAAATTAACGTTTCATATGATAAAATGTTTGTCTACAATAAATTGCTCATTGAGAATAAGGATTTATGTTTGTGTTATAAATTGACTTTTTAGAAAATGAAAATAATATATATGATAGGTGATTTATTAACTATAAAAAATAAATTGTTAATTGTTAAATACCATTACACAAATATAAGTAATATATTCATGACATTTGATTTTAAATTACAACTACTTATAATTATGGTCTTCACTACTGATTAAATGTAAATAAATATAAATGGTACACCTTTTCTTCACTTGGGAGTGTTCAATGACTATTGAAAGGCCATAAAATAGTGCAAATAAATAACACAACATTTGAAATTGGTGAATGTAAGTAAATAAAAAATGTATGATTATGGTACACCTTCTCTAAACTACTAATTATTCAATGAACATTGAAAGGCCAATAACATTATAAAAAAATTAACACATAAATAAATGAAAAAAGTATGATTATGGGTCAACTTCACTTCACGACCGAGTGTTCAATGGCTAATTAAAGGCTAATAATATGGTAAAAATAAATAATATGACATTTAAGAATAGTGAATATAAATAAATAAAAAATGTATGAGGTTAATTTTTTAGTTTTAAGTAAATTTAATTAAAGTGGAACTAAGTCAAAGACAAGGGGTGTGTGTGTGTGTGTGTGTGTGTGTGTATATATATATATATATATATATATATATATATATATATATATATATATATATATATATATATATATAAACTATGACATGTATTAACTTTATTTTTTAATTGACCTTATCTTTGACTTAGTGCCACTTCCATTAAATTTACTTAAAACTAAAAAATTAACCTCATAAATAAATAAAAAATGTATGGGGTTAATTTTTTAGTTTTAAGTAAATTTAATAGAAGTGGAACTAAGTCAAAGACAAGGTCATTTAAAAAATAAAGTTAATACATGTCATAGTTTATATATATATATATATATATATATATATATATATGAAAATAATGTTAAAATGTTATAAGTGTCAAAGAGAAAACTATGTTTAAGTAAAAATTAGAAAAAAAAACCATAATTTATAGGACTCATGTTATCATTCTTAACAGATCATTTTTCACTTGATAATATTCTCTAGGAACAATATTTTCATGAACATAATGTTTAATGAGAGAAACACTAACGATCTATTATTTATCATATCCACTTCGAATGATAGAACACAAAGTATTGTGGAAGGGTGATTTTTTTTTGAGATTGATGTTACGTCATATAAAATAGGGGATATGATCAAAACTCTTATTCAATGTAATCCAATGAATCCATTCATTTACTATTCCAATCGTCCATCCATGTATATGGTCAAATTAAGCTTAGTTTTCCCACAAGAGAATGAAAATCTTAATACCCACAAATTCCTTGGTTATCAATGTATGCCTAAATCTTGTTATAATAAAAGAGTCCAAGTTAAGAGCAAATTAAAACAAATAAAATAGAATTAAAATTTAAATTTGATTATATGTTCTTGTCTTTAGAGAAAAATTATAATGTCAACATGTCCATAGATGGTTGACAACACCACCCAACTCATGTCTCTCTTGCATCCCAGGAAATAATGTGCATTAAATAAATTGTGTATAAAGGGTAATATACACATGATATGTATTTAATAGATGGAATGTGTGATTTTTCACCTAAATTAGATCTTATAAGTTCATTTACGTAGCCTCATTCTTTTTATTTTTGTCCAAGTGAAGGTTTCCTTTTTTCTATGGGGTGTTAGCCTTCTTGTATGAAAATATTGGTTGTACCAAATCTATGGCATAATTTTTAACAATATGATATATATTTTTTTGGGTTATCATTTAACTTTTTGTATTGTTGTATTTGGAGAATAAGAAAACAAGGATAAGAGACTTACATTCAGCTATCGATTCTTGTTTTGTTTGATATTTTATATTAGGATTTATAATCAATGAAACCTTTATGGTTATTTTTACTCTACCTAAATCATTTGAACTAAGATCCAAAAATACCTCATATAGGTTTTGATGGAATAGTTGAGTAATGATGAAGATGATTCTTTATCTTTAATCACATTTGACTTTCTAATTTTATTTCCACTACTTGTTCTAATGTTATATGTTGGTGTGATTTTTTAGTTGATGTATAAATTTATCTTTACTTATGGTTTTAGAGGTTTTGCATATTACTAAGAAGTTTCACATGATATTGATAACCTAGCTATATGGCCATGGTCATGATATTATTTATAGAGCTAAGGGATATTTTCATAATCAATGGAATATTCCTATTAAATATATCCATATCCAATATTAAGCAATTTGGTAGAGTTTTGTTTAGATTCAGGCTCACACATGAATGCATAATGGAGAGATCATGTATCTTTAGTGAAATTATATGTTATGATGTATTCTCCAATCACTAATCATGTTTCCATTAGGATATGTTCTTACTAGAATTCACTAGGAAACATATGTATAAAAAGCTAGACTAGAACAATGATGAGAAAATATTCAATTACATTAAAATATAGAGATTAGTATGTAATGAATGATTTTTTCTCATGAACCAATGGTCCCTTGAAAATAGTGATCTCATTATTTTTGTAGTGAAAATCTAGGATGAACTTTAATTTATATCATATCAATTTACAAATGTCAATATGGTTAAAAAATGATTTGCATTTCATGCATCCCAAAATTTTAAAAAGTAATTTTTTCCTTAATACTACCCTTTTAAACCATGCTCCCACTTTAGCTCAGATAAGATTAGTTTTGAACCTTGTGCCATGGATAATAGAAAATTTTGGTTGAATTATTTGGTGGTCAAATCCCATTAGGTGCACAACATGATTCCTTCATATGTATGGTTTCCAATTGTCACAATTTTTTTGAAAACCTTACTCTACCAACACTTAGGAGCTATTTAACCCTTATCTGTATGAAGGGTAGGGGAATAGCCTAATCTATTATGGAATAAAAAATTATAAAGCATTCCAATTAAATAATTTGAATTAATAATATTATAATAAATATACTAATTAAGAATATGCTAAATATAGAAAAGTACAATGCCAAAAGATATTTTGAATGTATCATTATGAAGGAAAAGTAATTATTTGTATATAAAATGATGCATAAGAAGATCTAAAAGGATGAAATCTGGAATAATATAATCTGATAATTTTTTTTGATTGATTACATTTTGGAAATTAACTTTTTGTCAGTTAGGACACTAGCATCAACACTTCTATCATCATTTTGATGCCTTTATCTAGATCACATTACAAATCCATTTATGGACAATCAATTTTACATGTTAGTGTTTTCTATTGCCTAATAGGATATAATTTTAGATTGTGTGCATAGATTCCCAAAATTAGTCGTTTACTCCAAACTATAGGTCTTAAAATTTGAGCATGTCACCTTGAAAAATAAGGCTCATTGGGATCAAATTAAGTTAAGATAATTTCAAATACCCCTCTTTCAATGAGCATTGATAGCATATCCATTTTCTCTAAATATAGGCATAGACTGATGTAGTTCTTTCCCTTATGTGGCTAAGTATGTGAATAATTATGCAATATGCTATATGCAAGTGAATATAGCGATATAGATTATAAATTCATAAATATTTCACATGAGATGATCTTCAAATGCTTAATACCTATAAGAAGACTACTCTTGTGACTAATTTGGAAATAGGGAATAATAGAGTAATATATCTAAAAAATGAAAATGATTTTCAATATTATAGTGTGAGCTTGAAAATTGTTTGATATATTTATAAATTATGCCCTTTGATTTGTATTTATAAGAAAAAAAATTAATTAATATCATGAGATAGTTAAATAATACAAATAAGATGACCTGTATATATTAGGGTATTTTTAATTTGGTTATTTGGAAGGCAAGGACAATAGCATTGATGTTAATCTCCTAATCTAAATGTTAGTATCCTATAACATAAAAAGATAATGAAGATTTGTAAATGTCTATAAAAGATAGAAATTAGAATTTATGTAGACTATAAGATATAGGTGGTCCATGTCATCAGAATGTGAGTGTTAGATTATAGGATAAGAAATTAAGCACTATGAAATGGTGAATGTGAGCCTTTCAGTATCACGAATTTCATAAACTAAAGGATTGAGGGATTATTGGTATTTTTCAAGAAATAAGACTAGTGTGCCGTATAATATAAAATTTTAGTATATAAAATATCCAATCCATGTGATGATTGTCTTATAATAGATTCTCTTTCATAATAATTTCAAATTATTTGTATAAATGCTATAAAAAAACCATTAAATTATAAGTTCCCATAATGCACATGGTTCACAATTTGAATATTGATTTTACTGGCTTAACATAGGTCTTAAATTTTCCATCAAATTCTTTCTCATGCTTATGGTTAAACCTTTTTTCTATAAAATTATAACCATTAAATAGAATAAAGTGATTACTATGGTTGAGTCCTTTGTCTGCCATTAAAAATAGGTTTTAAAATCTCAATACCTTTCTCATGAGTAAAAAAAATCACTTTAGGAATGTTTGTCATTGCTAACATGAAAGTTATTTCTACCCAAAAAAATTTCTTGTGATGGGTCTCTCACCATTGAGTATTTATATGAAGTTATTTTAAAAATGGAATGTGATAAAGCCTCTTATTGCAAAGGATTTTTGTGAAAATTTTACAATGTTTTATGGGATACTACTGGATAAGTTCTTTCTTGGTATATGATAAATATTTCAATTCCAAATCCCTTGGCCAATATATAGACATAGGGCATAACAAATTCATTCTTAAAATTAAATAGTTAGAGATGATATACAAATGGTAGTCTATCACCCTTCTTAATGTGTCAAATAAAATTCTATATCAATCTATCAAGTTACTCATTTGACATCTCCAAACATTAATTTTTAGTCAAGAAAACAATGGCCTCATTATTGCTGGCATTTAAGGGCGTGGTGGAGCATGGCCTTTTTCTCAACATGGCTACGGCTATCATTATTGCTGGATCTGACTGTGTCTCCGTCAAATCAAAGGGACAGAGAAACCAAAGGTATTTTGCAGATTTTTAATGTCCCAGTAAATGCTTGTGTGTCGTTATTTTGCAATGGCAACCTGCATTGTTGGCCAGGGAAGAATGCTCAAGATGTATATTTTTTAGCATTCTTTACCCTATGCTGTATGTCCTTTGAGGTTTCAGGTCCTTGTAAAACTTGGGTACTTTTATTGGACTATGTTTGTGGTTTCAGGGCCTTGTAAAACCTGATTTTGATACTGTTCTTCAGTAGGTTTCAGGAATGTTTTTCCTAGTGGTTGTTAATGCTTTATCTTTCTTGTTTCTATTAAAGGTTTCGGGGTCCCTTCAAAACCTGCTTTTACCTTAATCTAAAATAATGGACTCATTAAAAATGTCTATATTTTAGTCAACATCATAATAGTGTGGGAATACATGGAGGGGATGTGTAGATATAATAAATGAGTGATGTTTATCATTATTGACTTTAGGAAAACTTATGATTATATTGATGGCCTTTCATTTTAGCTATATTAAAATCCTTAAGGACTTATTCCAATTCTGTTAAGTTTTTAGATATGTTCACAAAACTATTTGACATATTTTTCCATTAAATTTTTTACTAAAATGCATTATGGGTTTATTTATTTGATTAGATAAGGCTGACTATTATACCTTACACTATACATGTGCTCAACAAAGAAGGGTTAGGATATTTTTTGAATAATTCTAAAGTGTAACAATGAGTTAAAGAAATTTACTTACCTTTATTCAACCCACTAAGTTAATTAATGGACATTTCATTGACAAATCATTTCAAATGCTTAATTAAGATGAGGACAATATTAAGAATCCTATGTAATTACTTGATCTTTTTTGTTTAGCTTTAGGGTCAAGTATTTAATGGATAGATACTCATTTCTATATAATTATGAATGGAAATATATCCAACACAATGAAATAATTAAGTTTCTAGGAATACCCTTTTCATTACAAGCTACTCCTTCCCATTGTGGCAACACATTATTGATTATGTAGAGAAAAACCTATCGTAATATATAAGTAAACTATCTACATGGTACGAAATTTTTAAATATTTTATAAATTTCTTATTGAAACTTATGTTTTTTATTCATCTTATTGGGTCTCTTAAAAACTTTCATACTAGAAGTTAGTGTAATTTAGTATAAATTATATTTGGGCACTACCTTATGTGTGAAGTGGATTATTTGGGCTATGAAAAGGGAAAGAATTATGGAAAGTTTTAATTCCAAACTATATTATAGATGTATTTATTTATGGATGATAACCTTGAAGGTCTTATGTTATTATAGCTTTATTATCATTGATAATTATGTTAAAGTGGCTAGGTCCTTTGTTATTAACATTATTTGAGAAACATGGGAATGAATTCAAATTGTGGGTTCTTTCTAATGGACGTGTTAAGAGTTGTGATGTTTATTAATAAAATCTCCTTATAGTGGTCATATATAATTAATTTTCTTGGCATTCCTCTAGTGGAAGTTTCTGGGTGCATGTAAATAAGGTGTATTTATTATGATGGTAGGAATTCTACAATGTTATCATAAGAGTGTAATAGAGTGAGTTATTCACTATTATTTTTGACTTTAAAATTGATATTCATTTGACAATCACATGGAAATTTTAAACTTAATTTTGATTTTCATTTGACAATCTTTATAAAAAATTGTAAACTAAACAAGTCAATAAAAAATCATAATATATTGACCATATTGTGTAATTTGGATCCCCTTATTTAGAGTCACTTATTTAAAACAAGTATTTCCATGAATATTGATAAAAATGAATAAACATGAATATTTTGATTTATTGGTCCTAAACCTAGATATTTTATATTAGAGACATTTTTTTTACTTTCACAACATTTATTGTTCCCTTAAAATAAGATTTTATTTTTTAAAAAATATAATTTTTACATTAAAAAAATCACTTTTATTAATATAAAAATATATAATACAATGCTAGTCATACAAAAATTTAGGTGAAAAATTCACACCCCAAAAACAAAGCCACATTGAGCTAAATAAATCTTGAGAAGAGTATAAAATTACAAAAAGGTCCAATACAAGGCCACACAAATAAAAGTTAAAATAAATCAAGTGCACATCAACTAAAAAAGGTTAAATAAAATCAAAAATGACAAGGATCTCATTAATAATTAGTAGTGAACATGACAACAGGTGAAGGAGGAGGAGGTAGAAGATCTTATGAATTTCTTCCCCATACACATTGAGAAGGGGATCCTCATCAACTGATAAGGGATGCCAACCATTGTTTTTTTGTTTTTTTTCATATTCATCATGTATAAAACATTAAATGGAAAGATGAAATGAGGAAATTTTCCTTGTAGATGGGATGATCAACTTCCCCTCGATCATTATTGCTATTGGATCCCATGGGGAAGGGTGTACCTATGGAATCAATAACAAAGGATACTCCAAATATGATACCATTAGATGTGATATCATTGACACTAACCCCCACACCCATACCACCAAGGGGAGAGTAGTGGCATGGGAGATCAAGAGGCTTATTTTATTCCCTAAACCCATAGTGCATCTAATGATATGTGTAGCTGACTTGTGGCTTACACATCTTCATATTAGCTTGTTGCATTTATCGATGTTCTTAGTATGGTCAACCTATAGAATACCATGGCTAAGTAGAGTATATATATGAGGTAGTGGTTAGTCTTTTATCATCATTTGTGAATTTTTTTCTTATTTCATTATTATGTAGGCTGCCCCCTCAAAGTAGCTCAGTCATAATATTGAAGTATTCTGCTCTTACACCAAAAGTTGTTATGGATCTACTTATTCTAATCTTGATTCTACCACATATTATTCTACTATTGTGAATCATCTAAGAAATTTACTTATAATTGGTATCAGATTATCGATCTGGGCAAGTTTCTTTGGTGCATTTTTTTTGGATCTAGTGTCCTGAGTACTAGAAGGCTAAAAAAGCATAACTTGTGATCTGGGAGGATTTGATTTTTTTTGTCACCACATTTTTATTCATGAGATTTTTTTAAAAAAAGAAAAAACATTTTTCCTTGGTAAAAAGACATTTAAAGAAAATAAGTCTATAATTTTTTTTACATTCTACAAATTAATGGTCATTGGATTCATCTCTATGACACAATCGTAAAAGGTATATTCTTCTAAATTTTTTTTTTGGGTCAAAATTTTTCACACTTGTGCACAGTGAAAGTCATGGGATTCATTTTGGTGAGATGATCACAATGGTGTATTCCACTAATAAATTTATTTAGGATTAAAAATATCCTAGGGTTTGTGCATGGCTGGCCAAAACACTCATGGATGCAGGATAGGGAAAGAAACTCCAAAATTCCTCATAAGGACAAAATGGAATCTAAAACTTCTAATCCTTCTATTTTGGAGGTAGTTAATCCACTTAAGTTACAGTTGCAGGGCATGGTGAAAAAATATGATTTTGATAAAGTTCAAGGGGACATTATAGGTTTGAGAGGGGACTTGGATAGTTTGAAGGATCAATTACAACAAATATTTAGGTAATTGGCCAACTGTTTAGCTTATCCACTATAAAATACTCCACCACTTCAAATTGGTTCTCCCACTCCAAATAATACCAATACCAATTCTGGTCCTAAGCTGATGTTTCCAAAAGTGGACATGTGAAATTTCGATGGTAATAATCCACTCACTTGGCTCACTCAAATTGAAAATTTATTTGATATACATCAAAATCCATGTTCACAAAAAGTAGTTATGGTTTCTCTTTATCTGGAACCTGAGCCATTTAGTTCATATTGTTGGTTGTGTGTTTCAAAGAAAAAGAAGATTGTCCCAAATTTTTACATTAGGAAAATGTACTAGAACATTAGTTAGGATTGACAAAAATCTCATACTAAATCCATTTTGTGTTTTTTTTCCTACTTGACATGTTAGGTCTTGTGTATCAATTCTAAGCACTGTTACACATTGTAAAAACATTTTTATATTATACTTGTTTTCATTTCATCTATGTTATGTATATGTATAAAAAATGTTATACATGTACATTAAAATCCCATTGCAATGTATTATATCTTGTATGATTCTTGTATCATGGAAAATAACTAAGATGAAAAAAAATGGGTGCTAGTAAAAATAGTTAAGATTCATCATCAAATCTGACTTTTTGTTTTTGCATCTTATTTATTAGCCTAATTTTAATGGCATTAGGTCTTTATTGGATATATTTGTCTTCTTTTGCTCCAATGGATATTTAGATATAAAATGATAGGAGGATTGTGAATTCCATAGGGAAGCATCGGGTGGCCTATATTAGGAAAGACTCTGCAACTCATTTTAGCATAAAAAACAACTAATATTAAGCCATTTGTGGATAAGAAATGTATCTTTTCTCTTAGTAAAATGATAATTATATGTATACACCACTGCATGTTGGATTGTCTTGAAACATTACATAACACTATCCTAATCACAAATTTTGGAGCATGATTTGAAAAGATGATTAAAAACAACATAATCATTTTATTTATTTTTATTTTTTATATATTAATATTATTAGGGCCATAAGTTTCTCAATATTTCTTATAAAATGTGGAAACAATATATTTCTCATACAAAACATTGTTTTTAGTTACATACTTTATTAGAAGCACAACCACTGAGGAGGGGTAAATCAATGCCCTTAAAAAAATAATCACTCTTACTTCAAATTATCAATTAGTTATCCATAAAATGCATATGTATAATAACCATTTAATCAAAATCACATTAGATATCAATATCACAAAGAAAGCATACTCATAGAAAGCTTGAAACATTAGAACAAATCACAACACATCATCTATGTGGGAAACCCTCATGGGGAATAAAACCCATTGAAACACAACTTGGAAAAATTTTCCTATTAAACCATGTATCAATTTAGTTGAGCACCTACCCAACAAAGAATAACCAACTCCCTAAATTTATCTAGCACCAATTAGACTTTAGCAAGCACCCACATGCAAGGAGGTTACAACCCCTTAGGTAACCAAGCACTATCTCAACCACTTCTTGACCAAGTACCCACTTAACCAATTAATTTATTTCCACCTTGATATTTTTATCTTTTATAACTAATGATGGACACCTTACAACATTTCTTCTTTAGCCACTCTCAAATAACCTCTTTCTTAAGCAAATTTGTCTTCAATATAAAGTCATATCAACAACTTTAAATTCTACCATTGTTTAGATCTGATCTTCAAATTCATGCTCTAAAAACATAACTTCCATAAACATGATCTCTACCTCAACATATGAATATATGAAGTCACATGAAACTATGATCTTCTACTAAACCCATGCACAACACATGAAGGTCTTCTTCCTCTCTTTCATTTACAAACAAGCTCATTATTTCGTTTCTTACATAAAACATCATAGAAACTCATCATAAGAATATGTGGCATGGATTTATATCCATCCTTACCTCTCTTACCTATCCTTTAAATAAATCAGATATTCAATTCATTTGTTCCACTCTCTCTTAACCAAATAGGCCTTAAAAACCTTCCTCTTATATTAGTCTCTTGAACACTCATTTACTCACACTCTTATGTCAGCCAAATCATAAAATCAATAAGGTTAATCTTTCATTACCCCTTAGAATAGGTTACACACAAGGAAGAAACATAATTTGATCAATTTTAGGTTGGTCATACTCCTTTAGATTTCAATCTCCATTTAGGCCTAAATAACCTAATGTAATTAGGCTTGTCCACTCAATGGCCTGTAAGGCCCTCAAAATGTTAGGAACCTATGTTACCCCTTCCATTTACTTTATTAGTATAATAATTTCTATGGATGCATATGTTTTATAAGTCATCTCATGAGAATTTTGTTTCATGGGAAGTAGTAGTTACTTAGATTAGATTTCGTATATAAGTATTGAGACCAATGAAGGCATCCATAAATTTATTGTATTAAGCTTGCTCAAAAGAGGCTGCCCCCTCAAAATGGCTAGTGATTTTATAATACAACCATTAAAATTCACTCTACTTAATTGAGTTAATATATTATTAGTTTTCATAGTTTATTTTATGTATTTGCAATTATCTGCTAACTTGTTTAGGAAGGATCCTCTCATCTAGTATTAGAGCACTTTCTAGGGCCAATATTGTTTTTTCTAAAGGTGTTTTTTTTGTTTTGTTGCATAATTCAAGTATTTTTATATATCATAATAATCTATATTAGACCAAGATAAATACATGTTCACATAATTATAGGAAGTGCTTAGGTGAAATCCTTAAAACTCATTATGAGGACTATCACAGGAACCCCAAAGTAACTGGCCCATTGAGAAGACCTGCTAGCAAAATGGTCAGTGGCCCCACCTTGATTGACTAATTTTCATCCATGAGGAAAACCAAGAGCTATTGCTTAGAGGTAAACCCATGGCCAAATTTTTTTTGGAGAGTGGTACTCATTTAGATGGCATTAGTGGTGAGAGAGATATTTTTAAACCCTTAGACCACCATTAAAACTTAGGGCCCATTTCTATCAGTTTCAAAACATTTCCAACCAACTATCAAAAAATTAATCAGTAAAGCATCCATAAACTATCAGAGGAATTGTAGCCAGACATTTGACATAAAGCATAAAATAGAAAATCTTCATCTTATTAGCTTCAAAAAACTATCTGCAAAGTATTAGAATAATCTCATAGAACTTGTAGCCATATAAAAAATAGAAAATAGATTTTTTTTCTTTTTTCATTTTTTGGCCATATCTCACCATCTATAGCCCTGTTGATCCTCAAATTTTATATAAACATCTAAAATTCCATTCCCCATGTTTTCTTACTTGAGGTCCCATATCCTAATTCCACTCCTTATTCTTGAAAATCTCAATTTTCCCTTTTTTGGGTTTTGCCATAACTTTTTTTGTCCATTTGCCTCAAAAATTTTCCATAGTGTTCATCTTTATTTTTTGCTCCTTTGTCCCTCTTTGATAAATTTTCTAGTTTTTCCATTTTCACTTCTAAAATTGCCCTCCCCTTTATTAATCATACTCCCACTACGTAAAAAAATTAGTAAACGTACCTTTACCCCTCGATGTTTTTCCCAAATTAAAAAATTCCCTTACTAAACATGTCTCAGCTTTAGTTTTCCTACCCATTGAAAAAAAACTCTTATTCAGGTCATGGTAGTAACTTGAATAGGAACAAAAAACATGGAAGAAGAAATTGCCACCCTCAAGACACACATCAAATATCTTGATGAAAACATTCTTGGCCTCAGTTATCAACATACCACCTTGAATAACAAATGACATATAGAGCCCTCTTTCGACATCGAGTTTTTTCTACCAACATTTTTTTTAGGTTAAAGCTTGATTTTCCTTGATTCTGTGGTGTAGATCTGACTAGATGGATCTATCAAGAAGAACAATATTTTAATTTGCATAATAATTTTGATGCTAACAAGGTTCCACTAGAATCCTTTCACTTGGAATTTGAACCCCTTCAATGGTATCATTGGTATACCAAGGCTCATGATGAGCCAATATGGACCAATTTTTTCACCCTCATTTTTTAATGGTTTGTCCCTAGTGCTTTTGATGAATTTACTAAAGCACTCACTAAACTTTGATAAGCAAGAAACATGAGAGAATATCAAATAAATTTTGAAAAACTAGCCAATCACATAAAGGGATTATCTGATGAATTCTTCAGGAGTTGCTTTGTTAGTTGATTGAAGGATGCAATTTGATCTAAGGTCAAAATGTTTTGGCCTAACATGATGATGGAATCCCTAGGGTTGGATAAGTTGGTAGAGGACAAGATCACAGCTCAATAGTGATTCAAATCCAATTTTTCTCCATTAAAAAATACAAATCCATAACAATCTCAAACAATGCTATCCCTAAGAACCACTACTATTAAGCATTTGACTGAAGTAGAGATGTGAGCCCATAGAGAAAAAGGACTATGTTATAATTATGATGTTAAATTAACTTGGGGATATTGATGTATTGAGAAAAAGCTCTACCTATTATATGTGGACTCTCCAACTATAATTGAAGATTGTGAAGATGTTTAGGATATAATAAATAATCCAAAAGAAGCTCAGCTGATTATGGAACCTAATTCTTAGGAAAACCAACTAGAGATCTCTCGCCATGCCTTAGTAGGAGTCACCACCCCACAAACCATATGATTTAGGGGTTACTTTAAGAATTTTCCTCTCATAATACTCATTTATTTTGATAGCACTCATAACTTCATTGACCCTCAAACGACTAAATATGTTATTATTTTGTCTATCCTTGCTCTAAATTTGAAGTCATTAATGCTAATGGGGGAATATTACCTTAAAAAGGGAAGTTTCATAATGTGTGTATCTCTATTGAAGATAATAACTTACACTCCAACATGTTTACCTTACCCTTAGGTAGATGTGATGTTGTTTTTGGAGCCCAATGATTATGCACACTTGGACCCATCTTATAGGATTTTAATAAAATTTGTATGCATTTTTTAGATAATGGGAAAAAACACACATTGAAAGGTTTATAACTGGGTCTCTTAGTATCATAAGTTCACATTGCATGGAATATCTTCTTAAGAAGAATTCACATGGCATCATTACCCAGCTCCATTCCATTCAAATGCAACCATCAATAGTCTCTAATACTCCTGATCTATAAACCATTTTGCATAAGTATGCATGTGTGTTCATCAAACTATTGGGATTTCCACCTTCATGTCTAAAGGACCACTATATTCATCTCCTTATTGGAAGCATTCCTCCCAACATCAAGCCTTACCACTACTTATTTTATCAAAAGACTGAGATCGAGATGCTCATTCGAGACTTAATAAACCAAGACATTATTTGCACCAATACCAACCCTTATTCTTCCCTAGTTCTCATTATTAAAAAAAAAGATGAGTCATGATGCCTCTACATTGACTTTCATGAACTTAATCACATCAAAATCAAGGACAAGTTCCTGATCCCTATTATTGATGAGCTTCTTGATGATTTTCATGGTGCTCATTTTTTCTCCAAGTTAGATCTCTACTCTGGATATCACAAGATCTAGATTCATGATAATGATATTCCTAAGATAGCCTTTCACATGTATGATAGACACTATGAGCTTATAGTCATGCCCTTTTACCTCACTAATGCTCCTTCAACATTCTAGGCATTGATGAATAAAATATTCTGGTCCTACCTACAAAAATTCATTTTGATCTTCTTTAATGATATCTTCATCTATATTAAAACATGGTCTGACCATCTCCAACATTTGGAGCTCACACTGCAACTTCTCTCTGACTATAATATTTGTGAAAAATAGTCCAAACATGCTTTTGGCTAGGATGAAGTTGAGTATCTCAGGCATATTGTTTCAGCCCAAAGGGTTTGGGTGGATCCTAAAAAAATAGCTGCCATGACAAATTGGCCTCATCTTTAGACACTTAAGAGCCTCCATGGTTTTTTGGGGTTGAATGGATAGTATGGCAAGTTTTTCAAGGATTATGAGAAGATTGTAGTTTTGCTTATAGATATTTTTAAAAAGGATGCTTTTACATGGATAAAAGCTACTAAGTGTACATTTAAATAATTGAAGCAAGCTATGTGTAATACACCTATTCTAGCTATGTCATATTTTACCAAGACATTCACTATCAAGAGCAATGCTTATGGCAATGGACTTGGTGTTGTTATCCTCTAAGAAAGATGCCCCCATTGATTTCACTATCAAAGCCTTTTTTGGTAATAATTTAGTACTCTCTCCTTATGAGAAGTAAATGATGGCCATTTTGCATACAATATATAAGTGGCAACCATACCTACTGGGGAATCATTTTTGCATCAAAACTGATCACTAGAGTCTAAAATATTTCCTAAAACAATGGGTCTCTACCCCATTAAAATAGAAATGGGTTAGAAAACTCATGGGTTATGACTATGAGATCACTTACAAGAAGGGTAAGGAAAATATTGTAGTTGATGCTCTATCTCGTACATTTGTAGACCAAACTTCCATTCATCTCTTTCAATGCCTATTCCAAATTGGTTAGATGATGTACAATAGGGGTATGTTAATGAATCCTCATTATCTCAAATCGTTTAACAGTTAGTGACTAATCCCTCTATTATGATACATTATTCTTGGGATGGTACTTCTCTACAATAAAAAGGTCATTTGGTGCTTCCCTAGAGCACAGATCTTGAACAAGTTATATTCTATGAACTCCATGTTTCTCCATTTTCATGACACTTGGGGTTTCTCAAAACTTATGAGTAGGCATGATGCAAGTTCTTTTGGAAGGGAATGAAAAATGAAATTCAATAGATGGTGGCTAAATGCGATACCTACCAATGCAACAAGGGTGAAACAACACTCATCCTTGGGTTGCTCAAATCTTTGCTTATCCCTAACAAGATTTGGATAGATATTTCTATGTATTTCATTAAGGGGATCCCTAAATCTGGAGGGAAAATAGTGATATTGGTCGTGATTGATCACCTCTCCAAATATAGCCATTTTTACAGCCTCATCCTTATACCATCTCTATAGTCACACAAATTTTATTAGACCAATTTTTCCATCTTCATGGCATTCGTTCATTCATTGTCTTAGATCATGATGTAACCTTCAATAGCCATTTTTGGATAGAACTATTTTGACACACTAGCACCCAACTAAAGATGAGTTTTTAGTATCATCCACAAATGGATGGCTACACTAAAATTATCAACAAATGCTTGGAACATTATTTCACCTTAGAACAACAACATCAGTAGGCAAAGTGGCTCTCTTTTTATAAATGGTGGTACAATACCTCCTACCACACTTCAACTAAAATGACTCCATATGAAGCAATCTATGGTCAATCACAACTAGTGCTCCTTCTATACACCCCTAGTAGTTCATTAATTCAAGTGGTCAACATGATTCTCTGAACCCAAGATCAGATTCTCAATAACCTATGGGATAATCTACATATGGCATAAAATTGAATGAAACAATTGGTTGATCAACACCATTCCAAGCACACTTTTCAAGTAGG